>JAINUG010000094.1:2737500-3415000 GCA_029706075.1 Aldrovandia affinis
CCAGAGATGAACATTTACTGAGTGAGAGGATTTAGCCGTTTAAATGCAGGTCTTGCGTAATCTTTCACTTGCGGAGAGCATTCTGTTATTTATTAACTTTAAATAACAAAAAGCTGCAAATGCGATTACAGGCAGAAACTCAGTCAATTAGCAGCATAATTTGAGCAATTTGTACATTTTAATTACGGTTGAATCACAGCAAATTGACCGGAGATTTTGCGCGAGTGTTCACCGATAAAGGTGCGCTTAAAGAATGAACGGCTGCATAAACGAATGTGTCAGGGCTGCTAATGGCCCGTTTTGAGGCGCAGGCACACAGATAGGCCTCCGTCAGGGGACTCGACGCCCGCTCTCTGTCAGCTCCGCCGGGCCTGGTTTCTGCCAGAGGGGTATTAGCGCATCGCATTCCCTTCATTACTGGAGCGAGCACAAGGTCACGCTGCAGCTCCCGGTCACCTCGAGATGTGCAGGGAGAACAGCCTAACGGCCCTGGGGGGTCAGAGCGACCGGTCGCGCCGGGCCCCGGGACACCTGAGGCCCAGCGATTAGTGTCAGCGCCGCACGCAGCGTGAGAAGCCCGTCGGCCCTGCTGCTGCTCCCTGACCCCCCGGGGCTGTGGCCTGGCCGCTAACCTTCCATCATCCCCCACTCCTGGAGCGCAGCCTGGGGACGGACAGCTAGATACACCTACATACACATACTCACACACAGACACATACACACACTCACACACAGATACACATACACATACTCACACACAGATACATACACACACTCACACACAGATACATACACACACAGATACATACACACACTCACACACAGATACATACACACACTCACACACAGATACATACACACACTCACACACAGATACATACACACACTCACTCACAGATACATACTCACACAGATGCATACACATACTCACACACAGATACATACACACACTCACACACAGATACATACACATACTCACACACAGATACATACACACACTCACACACAGATACATACACACACTCACACACAGATACATACACACACTCACACGCAGATACATACACACACACACACACACAGATACACATACACACACTCACACACAGATACATACACACACTCACACTCAGATACATACACACACTCACACACAGATACATACACACACTCACACTCAGATACATACACATACTCACACACAGATACATACACACACTCACACACAGATACATACACACACACACACAGATACACACTCACACAAAGATACATACACACACTCACACACACACACAGATCACACACACACTCACACACACACAGATACATACACATACACATACACACACTCAGATACATATACACACTCACACACAGATACATACACATACTCACACAAAGATACATACACACTCACACACTCAGATACATACAGATACACACACACAGATACATACACACACTCACACAGAGATACATACACACTCACACACAGATACATACATACACACACTCACACACACACTCACACACACACACAGATACACACACTCACACACACACAGATACATACACATACACACACTCAGATACGTACACACACTCACACAGATACATACACATACTCACAAAGATACATACACACACTCACACACTCAGATACATACAGATACACACACACAGATACATAGACACACTCACACAAAGATACATACACACACTCACACAAAGATACATACACATACACACACTCAGATACATACACACACACTCACAGATACATACACACACTCACACAAAGATACATACACACACTCACACACAGATACATACACACACTCACACACAGATACATACACACACTCACACACAGATACATATGCGTGCACTCAATTACACATATACTACAAACACACACACACGCACGCACAATCACACCCAGACACACATACAGTATATACATATACACATGTGCGTACACGCACACACACACCCCCTTACCTGAGCCAGGGAGTGATATCGGCGCAGGAGCCAGATCACGAACAGCATGAAAAGGCTGGAAAGAGGGGGGAAAAGGGAGGGTGAAAAGGAAGAACAAAAAACAAAAACAAAGGAAAGACAAATGGAACACTTGAAGAAGACACAGCTACACCCCGGGGTCTACAGGGAAAGTGATGGGTTCCCTTCCCACGGCGCTGAGTCACTGCAGAGCGCCTCCTTAAGATGACTTATTTCCCCCAGTCTCGGCCCTGGCTCCATTATTCTACCCATTGATCCATGCACAGTTTAAACCAGTTCATTTGCGGCACGTTTTCATACAATTCGGCCCTGCTGGAGCGGGAATTACAGGAAACAATCCCACACAACCTTGTCAATTGCTTTAGGACCCTCTAAGTAACAGGAGTTATCGCAGAAGTGCATTTCGCATCTCAGAATCCATATGGCGCGGCACGTATGCTGAAAACCTTGGCATTATTGTGAGCTGAGTCACAAAGCCACTCCACACAATGGAGAAAGTGTCTGTTCGTGTCCTCGCAGCATTCCACACTATGAATATTAACATGCTGTATATTGTTTTCCGGAAGAAATACCATTTGGGGCCTTCATTGTTACTTTGGGAGCGATAAAAAAACATAACCAATGCCTAAACTTGTGCTTTTTGGATGTAGGCTATATGTAAATCAGTACAGTATTGCTTTCACAACAGCAAAATAAATGTTGCTTTTAACAAAGAAACAAGTCATGTTAACCATTAATAGTTCCTCACAGGAAGTCAATTTGGCAATAACCTTTTTACACATTAAAGAAATCCATATCAGATTTGTGAAAATGCACCTTCTGTCAATGACAAAAAAGTTCATCTAGTTTCATAACAACAACATATCTACCAAATGGTTTTCCAAAAACAAATTATTACGAAAATGAAAAAATGCATTTTAGGATAACAAGATAATATGAAGTGATGAAATATAAGATAATGCCAATGGTCATACTCACCATCCTAATAGAGAAAATGTAGCTGTTGCCCGTTTCACTGTGAGAATAACCACCTGTCAATGAAGCATAATACCATTAGCCCACAATCTAAAGGAAAACAAACTATGCTAGAGGCACACAATAATTGGAGAAAATGAGAGAGTATTTGCATAACAAGGGAAATTTCACATTAAGTTCACAGCAACATAGTTAGCCAATTGTGGTTCATTTGTAAAAACACAGACTTCAGGATGGCAGTCTAGCATAGTGAATGTTTTAGCCAAAAACATTTCTGAAGGGATTTGCGACACTGCCTTTTAGTTGCATTGAAGTGAATTCAACTTGCTCATCAGCATCATTCATAAACAAAGACCTTCTAAAGTTGAACCTTTACTTAACCATGAAGATGAAGGGCAGGTGAGACAAAGTGGGCAGGAGATGCAAGGTTTTTGGTGCCCTTTGTCACGCAATGCAAAGACAACCCCCCCCCCTCATATTAGGTTACAGGAGCTGTGGGCTCTTGTATCAGCCGAAGATGAGAACCTCTCGACTGTGACCTTAGCCAGAAAACACGCACACTGTCAGCAAAGCTGGGCTATGATGACCTTGGTGCGAATGCATAAATCTGCCTTTTCTACACCACCTGAATCCGTGGAGACCAGGGAAGGGGGAAGTCAGCTGTGACAGTGTGGCTGAAATAATGTCTACGGCTTGGCAAAAGCAGAGGACAAAGTATCGATGGGCTTGATGTCTTCGGACTATTACAAAGATCGATGCCGGCGACTTTCTTTAATGTGTCGTATGTCGGTGACTGAGTGGCTGGTTCTCAGAGAGCAACGCCGCATGTGTTTTTTTTACCTTCAGCTGAGCAGGATTACTGGCGACATTCCTGAATGAACAGGGTCGCTGTGCAGAGGAAATATGCAATGCTGTGGGTGGTTGAAGCTACGCTGTCAAAGGGGTCACGGAAGAATGGCATGCGATTCCGCAACAGAAACGGCCTGAACAAAAAAAGCCTCCGCTGGGTCAGTCACTGGCGATGCACCTGAAAGTAATCAGGTGTGGAATGTCATCTTTTATCTCGGGCCTTACTGTGGTGCGCATCGAACCTGTCGAGCAAGATGTGCGGGCCACATTTTTTACATTGCTGAAAAGTGTTGACCGGCGTTCCCAGCCAATGAAGACAGAGAGAGATTGGGGAGAGGAAAGACTAGACAGCTTGCTGCTATTACTCACAACCCGCACATTACTGACAGGCTGGTAGGCTAATGATGCAAGGATTTCTGTGTGTGCCATCACCACACACCCCGAAACCAACCCCCTGCAATGAAACATCTGTTTTGCATAGCTGAAAAGCCTGGACATGTCATTTTTAAAAACATATAGTAAACACTGTTGCATTACATTACAGGCGTTTAGCAGATGCTCTTATCCAGAGCGACTTACAATTTACATTTCTTTACAATACATTTATACAGCTGGATATTAACTGAAGCAATTCAGGTTAAGTACCTTGCTCAAGGGTACAACGGCAGTGTCCCACCCGGGGATTGAACCTGCAACCTTAATGTTACAAGCCCAGTTCCCAAACCATTATACCACACTGCCTGCCTGTTGCTCTATGCATGTTAACCTATACAGTTTAATCACACTTGTTAAACAAGTACAGTATTACTGGTTCTAAAAGTAGCCATACCAACAAAGAAAATGTGGGAGTTATTTGGCTACTCAAGTCTATTGTGTTCAGTAGCTCTTTTGTAAACAAGTATAACATGAAGCACCATCCCAGTTACAGCATACTTATCTTTAAGGCAAGAGGGGAAAAAACTACTGCTAAACGGGTAGTTTGTGTAATATGCCCCAGTTACTATTGTGATAAGGAGCTGTTATCTGTCTAACACACTTTCAAAGTCAAGGATGCAGGACCTGGGGTAAATTTCAATCAGAGTTAGCCAATCAATGCTAAGATTATTTTGTATTTCCAACGTACAGTGCCAGGTTATGTCAGGTAGCAGTAATCATATGACCGAAATTATTTGGAATCAAATCCGAGTAACGTTGCCATCGGAAGGATGTGTAATACATTAGCATGCTAGCATTCAGACACGCTGTCAGTTCCAAATCGTGCAACGTTATTTTTGACTGTCAGTGGTAATCCGTACTAGCATTTCGAGATAGCTATACTTAATAGCTAGCTGTAGGCGGAATCAGACCGTCATGAATTCGTTTGTTTTTTAAAGCAAGGTAACCGTTACTGTGTGTGCTACACACGCTGTCTGTCCACTAGCTAAGGAGCTATCTAGCGTTAGTAACATGTATGCCTGCTTCGTCCAGAAAGCTAGCTAACTGCTATAGGCGCTACAGCAAATATCTACTACTATCTGTGTTTGTCAGCTAAAACAAAAACAATAACTAACCAGTAAGCTGTCGCTGATGATGTAGATACTGTTGTGGCTAACACTCTAGCTGGCTAACCTTAGCAAGTTAGCCAAATATGTTCGGATTTCGTCACCATACTGCCAAACATTTCAACTAACGTTAGCTAATTAGCAAACTGGCAAACTACCAACAACCTGCTGGCAAGCTACAGTTAACTAATCGTGTATTTTAATAACCCTTAGCTAATTAAAATTAAGTTGATAACGTTAGTGGACCAGCTAGCTAAGCAAACTCGCTTGCAAATAAACTAACGTTAGCTAACGTTAATTCATCTAGTTAGCTAGCTAGCCAACTTTTGTCATTTTGTACTTACACATCGATAGTCGTCAGAATCAGTATTAAAGAAGTTGCAGCGACTGCTACCGTTACTGGGTTGACCAACGCCTTTGTTTTCCATTGTAAAATTACGTTTTAATGTCAATGTTTTGATGGTTACACAAATTCATCATGTGAACTAGCTAGCTAACAATCTACGATGCTTTCCTACAGTGCTTGCCGAGGGACAAATAGAGGGAATAACGTTACTGTGTAGGAAAACGCAATAACACCGCATCTCTCCATAAATCCGAACATATCTATTGTAACTTAACAGTGAGTAGTTATGCAACTCTTCAGACCAAATAAATATGTAATGGATACATATGTTTCTCGTAGTATCACCAAATATTGTCTCTGATAACACTTGTCTGTCGTATCATGTTTCCAAAAAAGGATTAGCCAAGCAAAATTAAATACAATTATTCTGTTATAGATTTTTCACTCATCTTATTTCTGATGATTTCGTTTTTCAAAATTCTTATAGGATTTGATAGTGAGTGATATCGCGATTCCCAATTAAATTTGTAAAGAAACCTTAGCAAATGACTAAATAGATGGTGAATGTGTCACCATCTTTAAAAAACATTGTAACAAGTTTACAGGCTGACAGCAGGAAATGGCATACGTCTGCTGCCCCACACTATGCCCATGCACAATTCCACTGACAATTATGACAGAAATATTACAAAATGGCTGCCGTGCATCACCCAGGTGGGTGCTACACAGTGGTTGTGGTTGAGGTGAGTTTCCCCCTTTCACTGTAAAGTCACATAAAGGCAATCCATCAATCATCCATGCAAATACCTTAAATGTTTAACACATTGAAACTGTTGACTCTGCTGTTGTCCTTCCTGTTTGAACCAAAAACTGGTTGCAAAACACAGCCTAACCACAAACTAAAGTCAGCGGCAGAACATGTTTTGAGTTGGAATTCAATGCATTAGTGGCCTAAGAAAATGTTGCATTGCATCACCAAAAAGACAACACAGGGAGACATTTAAAGCATTTTAAGCACAAAACGTTATAGAATTTTTATACAACATGGTTCAAACAGGAAGGACAACAGCAGAGTCAACAGTTTCAATGTGTTAAACATTTAAGGTATCTGCCTCCAGGCTAAATTCCTCTGTTGGTTTGCATTCAAAACAGATTTAATGTTATTATGTGATAACCAGATCGAGTGGGGTTAGACTACAAAGATCATCTTGTGTTTTGTTCATCCCATGATGCCCATTGAATCCTCATATGATGTCCAGGTTATGGAAGCAGGCCAGTTGCTCTTCTCTGTCATCTACATGTATTTCTTTGTTATAACAATGACATCAATAAACAGGCCCTGGATTGCATCACACAGCCCCCAAAACAACGTTTGCAGGTGACAGTTCATTTTTGCACACCATGATTTATGCATTGTGTTTCCAATCCAGAATCATATTACATAAGCAACTTCAAGGTGGGTCCTTGGGTTGGTCTTTGAGAACTGAGTGACAATCTGACTGTGAGGGCAACGTGGAAGACATAACTTACATAACAGATTTGACTATACTTTCAAGCCTCTGTGTGTGGTAGGCATTTTGTTTCAGGCTGTTTTTTTTGTTTCAGCAGTTTATCTAACCCATTTTTTTGCTTAGGTATTTAGTATTATTCTACTCTTTTTCTAAAATGAGGGTTTTCTGGAAAAATTTCAAACATTATACTTTTGTTTTGCCTATGACAAGAACATTCATGCAAATCACATTCTTAATGGGTGTATCAAACATTATACTTTTGTTTTTTCAATGCAAATCACATTCTTAGCCAGGTTGATTGAAAAGCATTATGTTTATGTATATATATATATTTTTTTATAGTCCAGTAGATTTTTATATTGGAACACTGTGTTGGTTACAATAAATGACAATAAAGAAACACTGAAAATATTAGAGACACTGAAAATATTCCCCTTATAAGCATGATGTTTGTTTGGTGTCATCTAGGAGGACTGCCATGTTTGGTCTCCTGGCTGCATTGTGTTCTTGGCTGCATCGAGCCTTGTGACTATTCAGTTTTTCATATTTCATCATGTACTTTTCCTTGTTCACCTTCTTGCACAGGCAAAATATGAAAAGCGTTTATTGTTAGAAAATCATGGCACCACTCAAAAAGATGTGTTGTGCAATAATTTGGCGACACTTCTTTTCAACAACGTGGCCCTCGTCTGTCAGATAAGAAATGGTACCTCTAGATTTAAATCTCAAATCAGCCACAAAATTAGGTGTCACGTATTTAATTAATTCATTGATCGACAATACTTGTCCTCATTTTTAAAAATTAAGGTGAAGCGTTGAAGACAATTATGTTGAAAGGTATTGCATATAAATGAGCTCCCTCAGTGTACAATGCAGTAAATCAGTGGTGTCCAATCTTATCTGAGAAGGGCCAGTGTGGGTGCAGGCTTTTGTTCTAGCCCAGCACTAAACACCTGATTCAACTAATTAAGGTCTTGATTGTAGACCATGATTGGTGAATTAGTTGAATCAGGTGTTTTAGTGCAGGGCTACAGCAAAAGCCTGCACCCACACCGGCCCTTCTCGGATAAGATTGGACACCACTGCAGTAAATAATGGTCAGCTCTGACCAATAGGAATGGAATGGTGTTCAGACATTTGTTGTATGAGTGTTAATAGAAAGGGGCAGGGACAGTGACACACCTATAATAACCACTCTCAAATTGCATAACAGAGGCTTTAGCTAAAGAGTTTTCCAAATTCCACCGTGGCAAAGACTATTCAAACAGCAAATACTATCTTAGCCACAAGACAGAAACTGCAAATACCACCTGTCTAACTATCTGTTCACTGAATCCTATTTGTATATGGGCACATGAAATTAGCAGCAAGTGAAATTAAGGTGGAATTTGAATTCACGCAGAAACCTTTTGCATTGGGCTCTGGCCATGCTGTTTTTGTTGCCATTCGTATCAACTGGTTATTTCTGTGCTGCTCGTTTCAGTTTTAATGGCATCTAGAGAATGTTGTTGACCTGACAGTCTAACCCCCAGGAAACTGTTGTTGATTCTCAAGCTTGACACAAGAGACAAGAGTAACTCAGCTTGCCAAATTGTGGTAAGACTGCATTCCTTAAGTTTCATTAGAATGATCTTGTAAATGGAATATTTTCTATAAGACTGGGGAATTCAAATGGTCTGCAAAGTGAACAGTCATATCACTGTGTCCTTCACTTTAATGCACTTTATGGGTGAATTGATGCCATTTAGAAATCTATGAGATTTCTATAAACATATCAGCAACCGACAATTAAATCCCATGGCATCAGTGATACTAATAACCGCACTTTAAACATTGCATGTGCAGAGCAAGTCAGACAAAACTGACAGCCCCATTTTCAGGTTCTGGGTAGGAGAGCAACTGTGCCTGATTTGTTATGTTTGATAAACTGGTGGCTAGGTGATGCACATAAATTGAACTAAAAAACCTGAAATAAATGTTGCGTGAAACATTTATGCCAAATAAAAAAACTCATGCAAGATTTTAAAGTTTATTTTCTGTACATTTATTTTCAATAAAAAAACATTAACTTCTTAAATGTTGTCATTTACACCATCTTAATAATGTCCATAGAAATCTCTTGGAAACCATCATTACTCTATACATCAACATGATAGAATTATCAGCATATCCCAGATCATAGATTCTTTCCGGACATTTAAGTCATTGGTGTTCTATCACTGCAACCTCATTCTGAAATGTATCGGTCAGTATACAGTGGTAGGCATCCTGCAGCATATACAGTGGTTGACAGTCCAGTGTCATTAGACAAACACAAACATTCAGTTCACTCACTCCCCATGTGGGAAATGAAAAACATTTCTGTGAGATACTACTCAACTGGAAAGGTTCAACTCTGAAACAAAAGTGGTAGCCCACCTCTTTAAATAAATGCATGTAACAAGCACGCACGCACACACACACACAATTTGATAGCAAAGCAATCATAGTACAACCAATATCAAAAGTAGTGCAAATAGGTGGAGGTAGGGGCAGGGGTGTAACTTCAAGCTGACAGCGATACATATTAAGCACATTTCTTTCTTGCGATTAATACAGCAAATTCCGTAACCCCCTCCCTCTATAGATATACTCCCATTCAGTTAAATTGGAACTTCATCAGTTGCCACTTCATCAGAAGTTTGACTCCCTCCCGCTCGCTCGCGGGAAACATTACATCATCGCCGGTGGACGGAGAGATTGCGGGTCTTTCAGTATCCCCAGCTCCCGATCCCGATTTCCTGCTTGTACCGGTTGGTGAGGGTGTTCGCCTTCCCCGTCAGCTTGGACAGAACCGTCTGCAGGCCACTCAGATGGAAGCGGAAGATTTTCTCCAGGTCTTCCTCCTCACCTTCGGCCTCGTTTCTGGAGGTCTCCTGGGAGATGACGCCGTACTTGTCCTTTCGCCTCTCTTCGGCATGTCGAACCCCCCACTCCATGTCGGTTCTTATGGATTTCAATAGAACGTAGTAGCTGTACATATCACCTTCGCTGAAGTACGTGGTTGGCCCGTTGCTGGCTGACGTGATGGTGGTCTCCTTTTCCTCGTCCAGAGGCACGTCTCTTATAAGACTGGGAACCATCACCGTCTGGTCCATGTTGTTAACCGCGCCAATGAAGCGGTTCATGGCATTGAAAAGTGAATTCTTCTGACAGTAGGAATCGGAAATCTGCATCATTTTGACAGGAGTGCGGTCGAAGCCTTGGCTCTCAAACTTCTCGAAAAGTGGTGTATGCGCCAATCAGACACAATTAAACTGCAGTGTCAGTTCGTCCCTGTTCTCTGTGCGTACGAGGAAAAACTTACAGAAGTGCCTTTATAATCGACGTCAAAGGAGGGAAGCTTGTCGCGGTGCAGCCTGAACTTGTCGCTGAGTATTTGGTTCTTCTTTTTCGATTCACACAACGGGCCAACCTCTTGATAATCGGTTTCTTCGTTTCTTTATTTCAAAGGTACGCTAGCGACCTAGCTATGAATCCCAAGTCCTCACGTTCCCTCTTATAAAGCCGGTGGTTTGATGAACAAGGGCGTTCCCAGAACCTGTCCATCGACGTTTTTTTCCCCTCGGTTACAAAGCAGGTCGTACCACATTCCAAATACCTGAAATGAAAAAGCAGGGTGAGTTCAGCGATGGTTTCTCAAGTCCGGAAGCGCCTCGAAAGCTCACAGCGACAGTCGCAACACAAAATGAAAGATGGCTAACGTTAGTCGCCGAATAACGTGATGGAGGTGACTGATCACTTTCAGTGAGGTAACGACTTAAAGTTAACTTAGCTAAATTTGTCGCAAGCTAAATCATGCTAAAACAGCACGGATGTAGCTAACCTGCAACATACTGCAGGTTTATAGAAGCTGACACTTTCGTCTGAATACACAAGACATCATGTAAACTTTATGCAGGCGTTTCTATAACCGCATACTTCAGTTATATTATTATTCATTCGTAGCACATTAATTAGCTTCCAATCCGTGCTAGATAGCTATATTATATGTGCGGTAATTGACATATAACGTTAGCTAGCACTGTTGCTAACGCTAATTAGATCGCAATAGCAAAACCTCTTACAGTTCTGAAGTGGAAACTGGATGGATCTCTCGTATTCCCAAACAAGCTTCACCTATTCCCTCGTTATCAACAACGTTATCAGGTCAAATATACGACAGAATCACATTAACGTTAGATGAATGAACACTAATTCCTACATGGACTGTGGCTTGTGGACCGAAACCAAGCGTATGAATATTCATGAAGTAAAGCATCAGCCCATGACCGTACCTCCGGTTTAAGCCAATCAGATTTGTTCGCCGGTTGCCTAGGCACAGGGCTTGGCTTTCACTGGCCAAACTAGACAGGCTGGAAAGTCTAGGGTTACACGATTTCTGCCAAGTTAACAGCAAACGAGTACATTTTAACCATGCAAATTCCGAATCAATCGAAAGCGACGTGCGTGCCATTATTTAAAGCAATTAATACGAATTAATTAATTATATATGGCGAGGTTTTACAATGAGCAGTTCGTAGTGTATGAACCAAATTATGCCAATAGCACAGGGCATTGAATATGGATCGATTAAATTGTTGGTATATTGAGTTTAATGCCTCTCGTGTATTTTTCGTTCTGCAAATGCACAGCGATAGCTGCTCGAGGTGATAAGCTGTTTTCTGAGGCACTTGCATGCCTGTGAGAATAAATCGCAGCGTGCACAACAAAGACCGTGGGTAATTATCAGTGACGATGTGCACAGACAGAGCCACAAAGGGACTACGGTCATTAAAGATTTAGGCATTCAGGGGATTGTAATTGGGTCTTTACAGGTGCAATAAACTAATACCGAGTGAGTAGCGCTGAACCTTAACACACACGCCCGCGCGTTCAGACACATCGGAGATGATTTTCGCGAGTGTGCTTGTACCACACTACTTGTAAACAAACACGCAGTGAGATTTCAGGAAACCCTTTCGCTGTTGCAGCAAAGCCTTGTGATTACAGCGGATGTCATCAGCACAAACATTGAACTAATACTGAACAGACGCGCACGCCTCGAGGTCTCCTATATGCTTTTAGGCAGGAAAAACACCGAGATTTTGTGATTTTTCAGCGGGTGAAGTCGCTCTTTGAAACTGTTTATCTACGTCTTATATTCGCGCTATCTGGTTTGTATCACGATGTATCACGATTCATACTCGGACTTTGAAAAGCGCTGGCATTCGTCGCAGTTAAAGCTAAAGCGATGTGTGCGTTTAACATAGGCCTTGTTCCACCACCGAGCTTCCATAGTGCTGCCTATAGGCCCACATTTGGCAAGACAATTCTGTGGTTCTGCAAGGGAGAATTTCTCGTCGGCCAATCAGCATGGAGCATTGTATTCTCTCTGGCAATGTAACACATAACACTGCAGTATTGACTCAACTTCAAAAAAGTGGGACGTAACAATGCACTGGATTTTAAAAAAATTAACACGATCTGAACATATCAATTAATAAATTATGCATTTGCAGTAATAACAGTACCTACATGGAAATCAAACCCCTCTAAACATCTAACGACGGACGCAATAAGCGAAATAAGCTATATAGGCACATTGTGCACAAGACAAAGCATGGCTTTTCGCCAGACCTCGCCCTGATAATGGAGTAAGCAGTTCCCTCTCTACAAATAATGAGAAAAATATAATTTTCCCCCCGTCATTAAACAGCGAGGACGTCGGGCGCTGGGTGCCTGCTCGCGCAATGATGACAGACTGCTAATGTGCAGTAATTTGCTTAACAAGATTAGAATCCCAGTTAGCTGTCTCCCTGGTTTACAGATTCCTATCTCTTTCATAATTCTTTCCTCCCCATGGGTTCATTTATGTACGGAACTGGGCTGGCACGGATGTAGCGGATGCAGACGGAGCGAAACCTGCAGGGAGGCAGGGGACGACTGTATACTGAGTAGGAACACTTTTACGGTACGAGCACCCAAACACTTAAACCCCCCCACACACACATTTGTACAGGACTGAATTGAACAGATATGCGATTATTGACCAACGGGTTGAATATAATATCGGTGGAACTGGACTGCACAGTAGCTCAAATAAATCTAAACGTGATCATCCCGTTCAGTTCATTTGATGTTGTAGGCCTATATGTGGGCTATAATATAATGTAAATGGCCTTGTACGTCAGTTATTTCGCATTTTGAGACTCGCCCAATTTATCTTGAGACCGAATGAGAGTTTGGCCTTTGATTATAGCCAATACCTGGGCTGTGCACGCTGTGTATAAACAGTTCGTTTTTAAAAATGTTCCTTCAATGTGCTATAGCCTACTGTTCAATTCATTGCTATATGTGTGCTATAGTGATTTAATGGAAATATAAAAAATAACTATTTAGGAAGGATGGTTTCTTTTGTCATATAGTCCGAAACCCTTTTGTTATTCTCTGGGCGTAGACCAGCCTACTTGGTGAGAACATTATTGTGTATCTCATCAGTTAGTTTTCACCTGTGGAAAAAAATGCTGTCTGCATTTCTCCTGGAAATTATCCAAGTTGTGATGAGGATGGGGGTGTGTGCTGTATCTTGTGTTGCCCGTTTATTCGAGAGAGAGAGAGAGAGAAGCTCTATTGTAAACGTTATTACCCACTGTGCCTTGTTAGTCGCCTCGATATATCTGCAGCGTTATGACACCAGTGTATTCCCGTTCCGTGAATTTGACGCAAGGTTCATGTCCGCGTGCGGAGGGCCCCCTCGCGATCTCTCGCTTCAACATTGATAGCGCGAACGCCTGCGGCTGTGTCAAGTAGGAGAAACCAGGCGGGGTGGTGTGTGGTGGTGGTGGTGGTGGGAGGTGACTTGACTGGCCTCTCTCAGCGTTCACGCGCGGGGCAAACTGATGAGGCCTGCACTTAATCTCCTCCTAATTAGCCTACGTTTACGCAATAGCAGTTAGTAGCAGTGAAGGAATCCTTATGTGCACTACAGATGTCAATATTACTGCGTTATCAGCTATTAAATCATTAATGATTTACTTTTACTTCATTTTAATTATACAGGCGTGTATGTTTCAAATATGAAATGGCTCAATAAAAATACCATGCAATTAGTTATATAGGGTAAAAAATAGCATTATCAACATCATATTTATTGTGATTATACGACCGCATTGCAAGGTTGTCGACTCGCGCTCTGGAAGCGACTCTCGCAGCATGTCTGCTGCGCTGTACGCCGTTACGTGTTTCGTTGATATATTACTGCCATCTAGTGGTGTTTAAATAAACTGTAAATGAGACCGATTTTTCTCTTTCTACATCGCGCAGAAGGTCACGCGCCATGATTGCTCTAGGAGACGTTTCCCCAGCAGTTACTTTGCGTTTTGCACGTAAAATGCCAACTCTATGATATATAAATAATTCTATCCTACAGAAACCTTATTTTACAACCACGTTTTTCTGGTTACGTTGAAATTGTCCTCCCATCAGAATGAAATTGAAGCCTTTTCTCAACAATAGTAGAGAGAATATTCAATGCACCACATTTCACACTTCCGTCAACGAAAGTTTCGTTTCTTTGTCCGTTTGCTTTCCCTCTTCTGAAGTCTTCTGCGCTCAGACAGGCAAGTGTAGCCTACTTTAAAAAATGCGCAGTAGCCTATAGAGATGTATCGAAAACAATGCATTTGAGCATAGCAAAATACTGACCACTGAACTAGATTGACTCAAGTTGCACATTCTTTAGGGACGCTTTACTCTCAAATTAACTCTTATGCTAAAGCAGGCTTCAAGACGTTATTGGTAGTAGGGGTCAGTTTGAGAGTACTTTTTGACTAGTGAACAGACAGAAGTAGTTGTTTATCCTTCATCAGTAGACGCTGGTATCTCACACAATTTTGAGCAGGCTATGCGTCTTAAAACCGTGGGAGGAGATACGTTTAGTAATTAAGGAATGCGTTTAGCCTTTTCAGCAGCTTTTATTTTTTCGTTGGGTAACGACATTTGTTTATTGGTTTATAAAATGTAATGACATGTTTTTTTTCTTATATCTGAATATTTTTCACATTAAAGGAGGAGTGCATTTCTGGCTCTCCTGTTTTGCTGTGAGCACATACATTATTTGGACCATGACATTTTGTGTCTATCTTTTTCAATGGCTAAGGTGTGGTCGCTGCATTCTCCGTTTAGGGCCGATAGCAATTAATTTTGTTTTGGGATTTGGTCATGTTGTTCCAATGTTCCTAATACGCGATTTGTATTTGTTTTGTAATCCGTGCTGAGGAGGCTGGTCTGTATGTGTATGTATGTGTGAGTATGTGGTGTTAGTGTAAGTTTCTCTCTCTCTCTCTCTCTCTCTCTCTCTCTCTCTCTCTCTCTCTCTCTCTCGTTCTCTGTGTGCGTGCGTGTCTGTGTTTGTGCATGTGTGGGTCCGCGTGCGCGCGTGCGTGTATACGGACGGGTGTCTGCGTGTGCGCTTTTATGTTCACGCTCTGCTCGGGGGTAGCGTTTCCCAAGTTCCTACGTGATTATCCAATCAATACCGAAGTCCTGGAGCTGCCGCTTCCGTGCCTCGCTCCTACACAGACTGACATTCTACCAAATCCCCACTGTTCTCAAGATGTCTGCGTGTTTCTCTTCTGTTTTTCACGTCAATGTGGCAAACGTGCGTGCGTTCTGCAGGGGCTCTACTCAACATCGGAAAATTGGAGATGTGAATAATTTTCTGTGAACTCCGCTCGGAGATTTCTGAAATCAGACCCACAGCTCCCCCAAGGGATCGTTCACACAACGCACAAATTCGGCTGCGCATTCTCCTTTCCGCTAGTAGCCTACAGATGTACGGTTAAGTTCCTAAAATTGAGCCTACGGTTACAAACGGGAGCGACAACTGCAGTTGGAAACTTAGCAGGATTGTGGTCAGTAAAACAGTTGTTAGTAGCACTTTGCATAAAGTAACCCGCAATGTGTGTGCGTGTGTGTGTGACACTCACAGAGAGGAATTATAGCAGTCTAGTCGTAGGGTAGACTAGTTGTGCAGTAAAGGGCCAGAGGTTTAGTTTTATCTTGTTTATATGATAACACACATAAGCACATAATGAACCAATAGGTGCTCCACATTAAAAATGCAACCACGTGTTTGTAAGGAAGATTATACAACTCCCACAACACAGAAATTGCACTTGGACATATTGATTTGCCTTTTTATTTTCTTTCCCCAAATATTTCTTAATTCACAAATCTGGAATGCCTAGTTGCACGTGCAAGGCTGTTGCAACATCCTTCATAACCTCCGGCGGTGGTCAGAGTGCTACGCGCAGCTTCAGCCGTGTGCAGCCGGCCGCTGCTTCCCTTCACTCTGCAGTCCAGGAAATGTAGAAAGCAGAACAGTAAAACGAGTTCAACTTTGAAATTGGAATAACGTTCAATCTGAATGTGAACGGTCTTAATTTCCTCCCGGGTTCCCTCTGTTGCTTTGTCTTGAAAAGTCATAAATAAACACAGGGACATGTTTTATTACAAGTTAGTCTATTAAATAAACCATTGATCATCAGTATCTCCTGAGACGAAATGCAGACTCTGCAGAAATTATTACTTTGACACGAACACGACGAAAGTAGCATATCTTTCAGAACAACTGAGAGGAATACTAAGTATGTGAATAAATTAATAAATAAGTCCACACGGATAATTTATTCAGTCTTAAATTAATGCAACATCTTGTCCTGGCCTGTGCAACCGCTAGGATTAATTCATTTGTTACCACTCCAAAATAAAATGATTTCGATTTTTACAAAAAATAAAGGAGCCAAAATCACACCTTTGTATTTGGGTGAGACCCCTGCTATATTTTAGAGTGCGTGATGACAAGGGACTTAACAGAGTGGTTCCATTTAGTTTTTATTGATTTTCCACAAAGAAAAGTTACACTGTTACACGAATTAACTTGTGATTGCACCTCACCTGTGCTATTATGTAATTACAATAGTAGTCCATTCCAACTTTCTCGAATCTTTCTCTAAACCCTCAATAGGCTACAAATCTCATAGCATTAGTCGGCTACCCCTCATTATTCACAGTCGCATCTGCAAAATTCTTTAACACCTCAGAGATCAGACCGTATACACTTCAGTATTCACACCGTGGTCTCTTTTAAACTAGATTACGATTTTCACAGCAACGTTGCAAACACATACCGATCACAGAATACGCAAACAAAAACAAACCGCCAGAAAATCTGTAATTGACCATTTATTAATACAGAGTTCACAATTGTTTACAATATCAACATACTTTGTTGGCATGCTAGCTGGTGATGACGGTTTTAAAAAGTCTATACAAAGTCTTATTATTCTGCTCGTCCACCTTTTGGATTGTGTGAGATTTCATCTATTCTCTACGACGTGTTTTAATAGACTTACTTGCAATACTGATCCAACTACACACATGGGGTCGTTGCGTCTGCCGTGACAATTTCCAAAAAACAAGGCAATAAACACGTACACAGAGATACAAAGGGCTGTATGCGGAATCCCCCAGCCTGAGTTACACACATCACAGTATTATTAAATAAGTTACAACGTCAGTGACCTCACTGTACTCTGCACACTGCCCCCAGCCCTCTAAGCCCCTCCCCATTGGGCCCTGAGATCACAGCCCCCCAACTGATGAGTTTTAAGTAGTAATGCTGACAGATACAACATTCTGTTGAATAATTAATCATATTTAATAATAACTAATGATGATATTAATAATAATTTAATAAACCCCCCCCCAAATTAATATTAAGAACCAGTCAGTCTCCACAGGAGGTCCTACATGTATTTCCTATATGTATTTTTTAAATCTTTTAAGTTGAGTGATTTTTTAAATTATTATTAGGATGCTCCTCCTCACCTATTAACTAACTAACTACAAACGAGTTGCAATATCTTGACTCTGCTGCTTAGGCTCAGTGATTAAATATTTGTAAAAAAAAAAAAAAAAGAAGCAGGAGTGGTGCATGATGGGAGATGGCGTTTCCTCCCCCAGGACTCACCATTCAACTGCACCCCAGGTTACCACACAAAGGGCCTATCTGCCAATCAGAGACCACGGTTAGACTCCTCCCATCAACTTCCTCTGTGGAATTGTGTCCAGTCTGACCTACATTGGTGTTCGCTATATATTTACCAGACAGTGGCAACAGCATCCTGCCACTGGGCCACGCCTTGCCCTGATGCCCAGAGGACAGAGCTGACACCTGACAGGCCGGCGCGTCTATCACTTGTCAGCCTGTCACAACGCTGCGACAAGGCCTTCCTGAAACATACACCCTGCCCCGTACCAAGGGTACAGCCGCCCGCATCGGAGCTCTATAACTGTGGAAAGGTTCAGGTCACGAAACAAGAGCTCTCTCCTCGTGGGGGCGTCGCCCCGGGCATGCAGATAGCACTTCCCAGGGGCTCCACCGTTCACGCTTAAGAGCCGTCTGCATTAGAATCGCTGCGACGATAACAGGAAGGGCTCTAACGGAGCCGTGCCTCTCTCTCCATCGACACTGACACTGATTACAGTGTTAAAGATCCTCCTGAGCGCAACCCCCCCCCCCCACCCACCCCGGAATTAATGATTCTGAGGATAACAACGAGACTCTCTCTCTCTCTCTCTCTCTTTCTCTCTCTCCGTCGGGTCTCCCCCCGTCGCCTGAACAAAGAGCGTGCCCTACGTCTTCTGTCTCTAATCAAAACCACAGCAATTACCCAGTTCGCAGAGGGCTGCGCGGATTACAAGAATATACGTGTGGGGGGGAGGGGCCGTAAAATGTAACGGGAGAGTTTAGTTAAGTGTATTTGAATGTAGCAGAGTAGCTGTTTTGCAATTGTGTGTGTGGGTGCGTGGGCAGGAAATGCACAAGACTGACCAATCAATGGTTCTCATTAAGACTGTCTGTCTAAATCCAAAGACATCTTATTAAAAATACCCAGAGGCCGTGTGCAGGGAGACCAGGGGGCACAGAGGCAGAGATCACTGAGCACTGGGACTCAACTGAACAGTCAAAAATCAAAGAAGTAAAAAAAAGAGGAAGCAAAACACAAACACATCCATTGAAAGCAACTGGCACAGTTCATTTTGAGCAGTATTAATGCTGATACAGGGTGCTGAAATGTTCTCCTCATAGCAGCAACAAGCAGATGCGATACGTGTCAAAAAGAAAAGAAAAACAAATGGCTGTAGTTTAACACCCAGGACTACAAATCCCTTCAAACATCACATCTTTTAAAATGAGTTTATCCGTTTTATTTTCAAGTATCTATATAAATATCACCATAGTCATTTAAGTGGGTTTGCAAAGATGGGGGGGAAAAAAACCTAATGTCTTAAAGCCACTTTTTTGTTTGTTTTGTTTTTTAAAAGATTTTCTTATAAATATGATTAATGCTTTTAAAATGAAACGTGGACATTAAGGGTTCCTGTAATGCATGCACATCCACGAGGGCGCTGAGTATGGGAGCGGCTGCATAAAGAGGGCGTGCTTGCCGTGCTTTTCGTCTCCTTTCTGTGATGATAAGATCCTGGTGGGAAGCTTGTGTTCATGGCGCTACTGCATGTTAAGGAATGATGCACTACGATAATTTACGAGAGAGAGATCGAGAGAGAGGGTGAGACAGAGAGTGAGACAGAGACAGAGAGAGAGAGAGTGAGACAGAGTGAAAGAGAGATCGAGAGAGAAAAGAAATATAAGAATGGAGTGTGCTAGCATTCGGGGAGTGTCCTCCCCTCAGGTTTCCAAGGTGACGTATGCCTCCTCTTCATCATCCTGAAAGGCAAAAAGGAACAGGATCAGATAGCGGCTGACAGGCTCACACAGGTGGGGCCTCCTCTTGAGAGCAGGAGTGTGTGTGTGTGTGTGTGTGTGTGTGTGTGTGTGTGCGTGTGTGAGAGAGAGAGAGTGAATGTGTGTGTGACAGGTGACTCCCATTGCTGTCCTGTGGATCAGGAAAGTCACTCAAGACGGCGCACTTCTCCTGTGACAGCTCAGCAAACGCTCATGCTGCATGGCCCAAACGAGGCCTCTCACGCACCCATCTTCCCGTGGCGCATGCAGAGGTGCTGCGGGGGTGCCGTCCGTATGGTACCGCCGTGCACACCATGCGCTAACCCCGCCAGTGAGGTGCCCGTCTGTTACTGCCGCGTGCCCTCGGACAGACTGTAATAGCCAGCATCACGCTCCGCCCACTCACAGTCAACATAAGAACATATAAGCGTTGATGATGAGAACGTGCCATTCGTTACATTAACAGCACAGCAACACAAGTGCACCCACACGGGTTATATGAGCGACAGTAACGTAGACCTGGCTAACATCGCCGTCGAGTGTACGAGGCACATCACTAAAGCGCTGCTGCAAGTTAACTATTCCAATCCAGGAACTCAAATTGTAAACTAATTGAATTTAAATTGAATTAAACATACGTACATCCAATAGCATACAATATAATAAACAGAACACGTGAATAAATCAATTCAGCCCAACCCATCTAGGCTCAACATTTTGCCCACCAGGCAATCTGGCCAATCTGGCAATGCGTCAAGCCTGGCCTTGGACACTCAAGGATCTCTACCTCAACTAAAAAAACACCAAGCTATACCATATATTAACAGCTCCACATGAAAACCCCCCCTCCTGATATGAGTGTGAAATGTGCCTACGCCCCTTGCCCCTCTGACAGAACTCAACCTCTAATAGCCTCTGCTCTTCACTTTGTAAATAAAAATGTAAAAACCTAAAACCACAAAGTATGTACCTGCTCCTCCCTGGCCGCTCTGATACAGACATCGTTTCACCGTAGCGCTTTGTCAAGATGGAGCACTTCGTCTGCATCTTCCATATGTGATCATTAAGCGGCTTTTAAACGACCAGGATCGCAAACAGGCGCTGTTCGCCTTGCTCCTCCGTCAAACCGCCACCCTGGAGACTTTAACGTTTGCCCTCGGTGCAGCCTGTTTAAAAACGCCCCTCCCCCTTTCCTCCTGACTCCCCCCCCCCCCGGTGGAGCACTATGAACCCTCCTGTCCATCAAGGTGTATGGGGGGGAGTGGGACGGGGCCTGCCACTTTAAAGCATTATCATACCAGGCAGCCCGCACAGACAGAACGTAATAAATCGGAGTTAATTGAGAAGCAAACAGCATTATTTATAATCCTGAGCAGCGCTGTCAGGGCCTGGCAATTAGAGAGACTGGTGGGAAGGTGTGAGCGCGTGATAACCAAGCAGCTCTGTGATAATCAGGCTCACTCACACACGCGCGCACACATGCACCGCACGCACATACATACATACATACGAACGAACGCACACACTTACGAGCGTGTGCACGTACACACACACGTGCGCACACACACTCACACATGCATGCACACATGCTGCACACACATATGCATGTGTGCGCGTACACACACACACACACACACACACACACATGCATGCATGCACACATGCTACACACACATACAAGGCACACACATGCACACATAGCACATGGCACACACACACATACACACACACAAGCACACACACGCATACACAAGGCACACACACACACACAAGGCACACACATGCACACACACACACACACACACACACACACACACACACACGACACACGCACACACACACAGAGCCTCTGCTGCTCAGACAGCAGGCAACCTCCATAATTAATCACCAGTCTGACGGTGTTTTCCTCTCCCCTCATCACAGGCTCCATTTCCATATCACAGACGTGTGGCAGGTTCATTGTTCTCGTTCTTACCCCGCGCTCTCTCTCCTCTGCTCTCTCTCTCTCTGTGCTTTTCTGCTGCTCTCTGCTTTTTCTCCTCTCTCTCTCTCTCTCTCTCTCTCTCTCTCTCTCTCTCTCTCTCTCTCTCTCTCTCTCTGTCTGTTGTGTTTTCCTTTCCTCATCTCTCTGTGTTCTTGCTGTTCTGTTCTTTTTTCTCAGTTTCTAGAGGATCTATGTATGAATGCCAGTCAGAACAGCGTACCAGGGAGAAGAGTCAGAGACAATACAGTGGAGAATCTGTATCAGTGCAGTGGAGAATCTGTATCAGTGCAGTGGAGAATCTGTATGAGTGCAGTGGAGAATCTGTATCAGTGCAGTGGAGAATCTGTATCAGTGCAGTGGAGAATCTGTATCAGTGCAGTGGAGAATCTGTATGAGTGCAGTGGAGAATCTGTATCAGTGCAGTGGAGAATCTGTATGAGTGCAGTGGAGAATCTGTATCAGTGCAGCGGAGAATCTGTATGAGTGCAGTGGAGAATCTGTATGAGTGTGAATCTCTAAGACTCAGCATAAATAAAACTAATTTGAGCCACCCTTGAGGAGTCAGTATGAGTGTGAGTACACGCCCAGGCCGTGTCAGGGTGGGGGAGGAGTCAGTATGAGTGTGAGTACACGCCCAGGCCGTGTCAGGGTGGGGGAGGAGTCAGTATGAGTGTGAGTACACGCCCAGGCCGTGTCAGTGTGGGGGAAGAGTCACGAGGAGGCGTGAGTACACGCCCAGGCCGTGTCAGGGTGGGGGAGGAGTCAGTGTTAGTGTGGGGGGAGGAGTCAGTACTCACCCACCGCCTCACTGCTAAACCATCTCATACTGATTGGCAGTGATGAACCGCGACAGACAGCAGGCCAGCAGCATGCCAATCAACTGTAGGAGGGAAAGACCAGAGAGAGAGAGAGAGAGAAGAGATGGAGAGATAAAGGGAAATGGAGAGAAAGAGAAAGAAAGAGAGAGAGAGGGAGAAAGAGAAAGAGAGAGAGGGGGAAATTGAGAGAGAGGGAGAAAGAGAATGAGAGAAAGAAAGAGAGAGGGACAGAGAGAAAAGGTGTTTTACAGACCCCGGAGGCACAGAGAGCTTGTTGCATTGCTGACCTCACACTTTGCCCCCCGCAGGCCCCCCCAGGGCTCCAATCAGCCCCCCGCCCCTCCAGTGTGCCCCTCCAGCCTGCATTTAACATCAGTGCAGCGCACGAAGCAAACAATGCGAGAGGCCATTAAAGAATACGCTGCAGCCAGGTTCCTAATTACAAAAGCTTCGATCTATCCTGAGAAAATGGCAATTAAATCAACTGGCTTTAATTAAAATGATTGGGTTTTTCCCTGCCGTCAGCTACAGACACCTTGTATAACACCGCCAGCGGTACGCGGGAAGGGAGGTAAGATTAATTCCTCTGACATCTTTTTAAATTAAAACAGAAGGAGGGACTGTCCCGGCCCACTCTTCCCCCTTCGCCCGAGCCAGTAGCCCCCCCCCCCCCACGGCCCAGCCCCCCATGGCCCAGCCCCCTGTCCCTCAGGAGTCGGGGGGCCCTGTCACACACCGCGAAGAGGGATTAGAGGCATTAGGACAGGGGCTCCCTTTAATAGGTGTCATTGATCTCCGCTGCCTTTTATTCCTGATAACATTTACAGTTCAATTAATGGCTGTGGGGTTGGGAGGATCCGGGCCGCGCGCGGGGTCACATGGCAGCCCCATTAAGCGTAATGGAGGGGCCGCCGCGCCGGCGGCTAATGGAGCGTGTCCTGACCGGGCGGAAGACCAGCGCTGCCTTTGCCCAGAGAGTCCAGGGACAGGGGAGGAAGAGAGGGGGAGGGAGAGAGGAGCCTGAGGGATGTGGGGAGGGAGAGAGGGAGGGAGGGAGAAAGAGGGAGAGAGAGGGAGGGACCAAGGGGCCAGAGGAACACGGGGAGAGAGAGGTAGGGAGGGAGGGAGGGAGGGAGGGAGGGAGGGAGAGAGAGAGAAAGGTAGGGAGGGAGGGGAGAACGTGGGAGGCAGGGAGGGAGAGAGCGTGGGAGGCAGGGAGGGAGAGAGAGAGGGGTAGGGAGGGGTAGGGAGGGAGGGAGAGAGGGATGTGTGTTTTTCAGCACACTGATCTGCATAGCAGTCCTGGGGCGCAGCGAGACATCCAGTGCGGTGAGACTCGGGCCTGAGTGACGCGCGATGCGATTGGACGCGAAAGGAGGAGCGTTTGCGCCGCGCCGTGCGCTGGCTGGACCCGCGGCCCGTGATGGGGGGCAAGGGTGGCGGGAAACGAAGGCGGCTGTTTCAGTATTCAGCACCATCGCGCCGCCCCCAAGAAAAAGCCGCTGAATAAGAAATCGCACGGATCCCTCTTTCAAAGCGTCAGCAGACCCATAACTGGGGAGCGCTTGCGCGGGTAAAACGGAATAACTTTGCATTTCTTTGAGCTGCCGATGGGTAAGACAGCAACAGCCGAGGCTAGCAGACGTGCTTCTTTTTGGCGACCGCTACCCTGCGAAACGGAGCTGTCCCACGTTCGCTTCGGGCGTCCGTCAAAGGCTCTCTGCGGTTTTAACGACCGCTTCCGAAAATATACTCGTCCACATGGTCCAGCTGCCAACGTCGGTCAGATGAAGTGGATGTTTTCCGCAAGGTTAACGTCGATCCCCGAGCGACGCCGCGGCTATCGCTGCAATGCCTGCGTGGGATCGATGATCGATGATCAAACATTTAAGTGTCAGCTCCCCGAATGGTCCCACTGATCGATGAGCTGAAATCCTTCCCACAAGGCTGTGCTCAGTCAGACGCGGCGCGGGGGGGAACCTGCTACCGGACGGATCGAATCTCTTCCGGGCTCGTCTTACGAAACCCGGCCCGTCTACGCAGGGAAACGGACACCCTGGCGGCGCTTACCTGTGAAAAGGCGATTCCAAATGCCACGCCAGCGATGATGCCCATGTTGGTCTCGATGAAGGAGGTGACCAGCTCATAACAGCCCTGTGACAGAGGGAACGGGTTAGCATTCAGCTATCGTTAGCACTGCCGTCACTATTAATACATTTATAAATACATGTATTTATTGCTACATTACATTTATACATGCGGTACGTTATACATTCAAACAGATGAGCTCTTCTGACACAATGTAATAATAATAATAATAATAATAATAATTTATGATGTGATTTTCGTACGTTGTGCTCAAAAGATAGGTACAGGTGGTGAGCATTGTAGCAGAGGCTTAAGGCTTAAGTACAGAGGCAGTACAGGGTTTTGCAGTAGAAGTGAAAAGCGATGGGAGGTTTTTCCTGTTCGCTGTCCCCTCAGCAGCTGTCGATGCTTAGACACAAGACGGTGAATAAAGTCTGAGGGCCAAAAACAAACGGACAGACACTTTGTGTTTATTTCAGCAAACAGCCAAAGGACAGGAGTCCCGTTCTCTGTCTGTAGGCCCTAACCGCCGACTAAACACGCCAGTCATGCAATGGGCCCTCGCCGGAGCCCAAAGACAGCGGGGGAAACTGGGGTGCGGAGGTCAGACTCCTCCGCGCGGGGCCTCTCTCGCTGACCTGCTGGTGCAACTTGGTGGGGCCGATGGTGGCGTTGCGGAGGTCCTCTGGGTTGCAGTCAGACATGTTGGCACAGCAGCTGACGGGGAAGCCGTTGGCGGGAAAGTAGATGCTGGTGTACCAGCTGGTGTAGTTCAGCACCCCGCAACAGCGCAACTGGAGAGAGAGAGAGAGAGAGAGAGAGAGGGAGGGAGGGAGGGAGGGAGGGAGGGAGGGAGGGAGAGAGAGATTTTTTAATGATCACAGTCATCATACTTACATAGTGTTTACAGATTACATCGGTTCTAATGTTTAAATCGATTACTGTACACTTTGGCAACATCTTACTACAAGAGAGAGAGACAATATAGCAGAGTTGGACATTGAACATCACATATTGTATGTTTTGTATATGCTTTGGCAATACTACTCCTGCCAATGAAGCATCATTCAGTTGAACTGAAAGAGAAAGAGAGATACAGAGACAGAGAGAGAGTTTGTTAGGTTACTGTATTTAAGATACGCTTTGGCGACTGAATAAGGTCTTCTGAATAAAGCAAATTTGAACTTTAACTTGAACTTTAATCTGAGAGAGAGAAACAGGGGAGAGAACGGGAGAGAGGGGCATAGACAGATTTAAACTGAGAGTTCAGCACTATCTCTGGAAATCCTCTTTGCGTGGTCTGTGTGAGGAATTTTCCAGAAGGATGAAAAGTGCGTGGATGAAAAGGATGATTGGGTCAGGGTGGAGTGACCCGCATGGCCACCCTGTCTCTCTCTCTCTCTCTCTCTCTCTCTCTCTCGGTGTGGAACTCACACTGCGCTGAACGTTGTCCACAGCCTCACTCTTCTCGTCCTGGGCGTTGTAGTTCTGCACTGCGTCATTGTATGTCCTCAGGAAGGTGCCCTTAATCTATGGAAAGAGTCACACACACACATAGGTCCTTATCATCTACTCATCTACATCATCGCTCTCACATTCTTAACCCAACATCACTTTTTCACTTGGCTGCCGCAGCATGTTTAAGTGGCGGTTGCTAAAGCGGGACAGATGGCGGCCACCCAGGTGAATTCTGGGTAACGCATGATTCAGGCTGCGTCAGCGACATCGGGCGGGTGCACTCACTTCATGACGAAAGACGAAGCCGGAGATGCCAGCGACCAGCTCAGCCAGGAACACCAGGGACAGGAACATGGCGTACTGTGGGAGAGGGAGAGAGAGAGAGAGAGGGAGAGAGAGAGAGAGAGAGAGAGAGAGAGGATGTGAGAGACCGTGAAAGAGAGAGCGCACGTGAGGCTGTGAGAGACCAAGAAAGCGCACGTGAGGATGTGAGAGCGCACGTGAGGATGTGAGAGCGCACGTGAGGATGTGAGAGACAGGGGGAGAGAGTGCACGTGAGGCTGAGAGAGACCTGTTTCCACAGGGAGGCAGAAACCTCTCAGATTACAGACACTATGATGTCACTATGAACCAATACAACAGCCATTGTGTCCTGCCTCCATCTGAGGCCCACATCACCCAGGTTGTACTTCTTTATGTATCTGTTGCTCTGCTTATCCTGGCACATTTGGGGTCGGGGGAGTCTAATGCTGGAGAATGTTAAGTGTGTGTGTGTTGTAATGTGTGTGTGTGTGTGTGCATTGTGTGTTTGTGTTGTAGTGTGTGTGTGTGTCCATTGTAGTGTTTGTGTTGCAGGTTTCAGTGTGTGTGTGTGTGCGTGTGTGTGTTGCAGTGTGTATGTTTGTGTGTGTAAGTGTGTTTGTGTGTGTGTAGTGTGTGTGTGTGTGTGTGTGTGTGTGTCTGTGTGTTGCAGTGTGTTTGTGTGTGTGTGTTGCAGTGTGTCTGTGTGTGTGTCAGTGTGTGTGTTGCAGTATGTGTGTATGGCACCACAGTGGCTGATTGAGAGATGAAGGTCTCCACCTGATGATCACGTGGCTGGTTTTAAAGGTCAACCGCTGTTCCACTGTCAGCCACTCAGAGACAGTGATGCGAAAAAGCAAGACGCCAGAGGACCCCAATTAAAGAGAGAGGGGAAAAAAACGTGTGAGACAGAGAGAGGAAAACAGAGAGAGAGAAACAGGTGAGGCGCCAGTGCTGATGAATCCAGGGGCTCAGTAAAAAGCTCCAAGTTTGACGGTGTTCAACGATACTTCTCCTGCAGTGGCACCTGGCTCCTCCACAGTTTTGACATTGGCGGGTAACGCGGATGCCAGCTGTAGTGCAAACGCCTGACGTGTTCACAGTGCGCTGACGAAAGGGACCCTGCTCGTGTCAGTTACAGAGAGCCGAGCCTCTCGCTCTTGGCCTGCTGCTCTGTACAAATGCCAGCCGTCTCCCGGCACAGCCAGAATCAAAGCCTGATGTCAGCGCAGAAGAGGAGGGGATTTGCCGGATAGTGGCAGGAAACTGGCAGCACTGGCTCAGCCTTCAAATCAGGGACACTCTACGCCAACAACGCGCGAAAGAGTCTCAAAGAGTCGCGGAGACCGCAGCAAAGGCAGGGCGGAGAATTCAATTCCACGCGATATTAAAAAAAGCCCAGCCCCACGGCAAGTGACTCAGTCTCTCAGTTCGGCCATTTATATTCAGGCTGCAGTGTAGGCGCTCTGGCTCCTTACAAAGCCAGCGTGAGATAACACTGACAAATGAACCGTTCCTCCCTCGACAGTGTCTGTCCTAACCACTGACCTCTGATGTGCTATGGGTCAGTTGTCCTTAGCAGACCAGGGGGTCGTGAGGTCAAAACCTTGTTGGGCACTGTTTTCTTGAAATAGGAAGGTTTCATCTAAATTTCCCCAGTTAAACAGGTCAACAGGACATGTGTCTGGTTTAAAACATATGCTAGGGAGATGAGAACAAAAAAAATTAGAATAAAGGCCCATCTCCACCCGGAGATATAACAATAACAATAAACTATAAGTCGTTCGCTAGCTTCTACACCAACAACGTTGAATCGTTGTACACACCTGTCAATCAGCTCTTGCATTGCATCTTTACAGTTATCAGACAGGGTACAGCTGTGATTTATTGATTGTTCTATAAATTGCAGCTCTTGCATTGCATCTTTACAGTTATCGTTGTAGCGTAAGCCTATACACTTTCTTTTTTACATTTTTCATACATTTATTTCTAATTTCCCGGCCGATTTATCCGCCTCTTCCGAGACGGAATTCTACCACGGACGCCTTTTTCCTGCTCCTCGACGGACTCGTGCCGGCTCACCCTCCCCCCTTCCCCGGAGGTGGACAGCCAAACGCCAAGGGCCGGTCTGGTAGAGAAGCCTATACACTTGCATTCATTTGGATTGAAGCGATTTCTTGATATTACTATTTTATCTTAATCGTTATTTGTCGATATCGTTGCCGGGCGGAGATCGGCGTTAATATGTTGCGTTCCCGGCTCTCACCAGCTTGAGCATCCATGGGCTGCCGCGGCAGGTAGCAAAGCATCCGAAAAGGCCGAAGACAATGATGGTGGTGCCAGTGCCGATGAGGACATATGGAGCGTTGGTGGAGTTCTCAGCGATCAGGGATATGTAGGGCATCAGCATTAACTTTCCCCATACTCCCACTGCTAGGAGGATTGCCCCGGTGATCTAAACAGAAAAAAAGAGAGAAAGAGATCATTTAATTTTTTATAATTTTCATTATTTATTTTTGTACCATCGCAGTTAGCTAACATAATTGTATAGTGGTTACAGATTAATTCTGTATTCATCTCATTCTTAATATTTTAATTGATTGCTGTATACTTTGGCGACATCTCACAACTGCATTTCTTGCCAATAACTTGAATTTTAATTAGAGAGTGAGAGTGAGAGAGAGCGAGTGTGTGAGAGAGAGAGATTTATTTTCTTCCCATCACAGTCATCATACTTAAATAGAGTTTACAGATGATTCATCTGTTCTAACGTTGAAATCGAGTGTTGTATGCTTTGACGACATCTCACAAATGTATTTCCTGCCGATAAAGAAACTTGAATTTTAATTAGAGAGAGAATAGTATATAGTTTATAGTGTGCAGCGACCTTGGGATGCTCAATGGTCTTTTCATGAATACAATTATTACTATTATCAGCATTGTGAACACAGCAGGCTGCTAAGTGACTGTCTCTGGGCTGTCATCCCACCGTCCACTATTCAACCTCTTTCGCTCTGCTGGCATCTCGCTGCATACACCTGCAGTGTTCAGTGTTGACTGAACTTTATTCAGGCTGTGCCTGGTCCGTTGCTACCACCCAGTGGTAAGACTAAGGCACCTCAGGACAATTCCGATACGTCAAGAGTGACAGTGAAAGGTGGCTAAAAATGAAAATGTGTTATACCATCCCTGTTAAATGGCAGAAAGTAGAAACACAGTTGTGTATTTATATTGGTAAATTATTAATTTAGTTACATATCTCCACGTAATAGGTATGGTTGTGTGAATTAGGTACTGCTGCAGAAACAATTGGTACCAGAAGTAAGCTTCATGATGGCATCCAATATCACATCCTCCCAGAGCAGTAAGATATAGAAACATATAGATTCACTGCAAAATGCTTCAATACTAGGTCTATATATGTATATGGTCTACCTGTATATGTTCACTGAAACATATGGTAGGTGAAGCACAATAGGCCTACTTACTATTTAATGACTCTTAATTGAATATGATTTATATATTTATCCAAACAAGAACAAACACCTAGCTGCAATATGAAATACATATAACCAGTCTTTTCCATTTAGTAATTTAATCATGTGTTGTAGTGTCCAGAATGAAATCATAACATCTCATTGCTAACAAACAAAGCCCAGTCTCACTTCAGGAAATCCATCTGTTTGATCACTGGGAACCAGTGGATTTGTTGCCATAGGAGGTCAAATAACCAGACAGATGCTTCGCTAAGCACCTCAGTGTGTGGGCGTGTATTTGATGAAGCCACCTTCCACGGCAGCATAGAGAAGGACAGGCCCTCTTCACAACTTAATCCGGTTCTCATAAAAATCGTTATTTCAATATTTGAACCGTCTGTGCGCTTAAATCTCGAGTGCATTTAAAAAGTCGGAGCGCGTGGTGTGATGGATCGCGCGTGGGAGCCCTGGAGGCCATTAACGACCTGCCCACGGCGACCGGGATACTGCCGCTGGCGTGCGACGAACACAACCCGTTCCGGCCCCTCGAGTTCAAGAACAGACACGAGGGGGAAGGGGGCTGGTAAACAAGCGTGAATGGGAAATTAATTAAGCGTTATTCACTGCACATTAGACGACGCCGTGCATGACGTAAGCTAGCATTACTTAACCGCATCAGCTGATCTCCCTTTCATCTGCGAAATGATTCATGCACGTGCGTACCAACTCCGGCAAATTGACTGCTACATGGCGGTAGTCATTAATTTTCAATGGGAGCAGTACGGAACGTTGCGGTTGTTTTACCAAAGATACTTCATTAGGAAGATGGCTCACATATTGGCTATAAATGGGGTATGTTGTCTGTAAAATGTAGTCAGATTGTACTCTCTCTTAGAATTTACTGCACATGCGTTGAGACAGGTTACTCTTAATGGTTGAAGATCTGCCCTGTACTAACTGAACAGGTTTATTCAAGCTTCGTTTTAGTTTTACTGCTGCTGACTCTTTCAGTGTCTGTGGACGTTCTAAATAAATATGAATTAACGTAATAAATATACATGAGAAACACCGTGTTATAGCGGGGATAGCATCATATGAAATTATTAAGCGTTTATCCTATTTAATAAATAGATTGAATAGGATTCAATTTGTGAATAATGTCAACACGTTCGTGAAAGTAGGGGAAGCAAGTTTTAATGTAGGCTATAACAGTAGGCTACTTCTAGACTACCATGTTGAGTGTGCCAATCTGGAATATCAAATACGGCAGAGATTCGCCTCCACGCTCCAAGTTATTTTTAACTATGTTTTTAAGATCCAATTGAGGCATCATACACTTTTGGGCTTTCTGCGACCGCGACCATAAGTAGGCTACAGCCTCCATGACGCGTCAAAATAAGTGTATATATTATTATTATTATTATTATTATATTATTATGTTTGTGGTGGAAGCTAGAGGGCATGACACGGCAAAACTACCGGTTGCCGGAGTTGGTGTGGACGTAGCCTGACTCTTCCGCACCACCGAGGGGCTCCACATGCTTCTCCAGGAGAAGTAACGCTGGGCACTGCAAGGCTGCTGAAGGACCAATGGGAGGTCGGCCGTCTTTTTATCCACTGCAACTTCCGTTACGTTTGTAGACTTGTAGACGTAAGCTACCAGGGTATCTTGTTGGTCTTGACGTGGAACATACTTGCTTGGACACATTCATTGTAATTCACTAATTGGCAGAACTACAGCGAACCACCGCTAGGCTAATACGCGGCTCCTAATTAGATGCCTTCTGGCTGAGAAGGTGTTAGTGTTCGAGATATTACACAGTGAAAGATCAAATGCATAACAGGTGTGAACCTAAAGTTCGAGGTCAGCAGACTTACTAATTCTACAATGATATCTTATTATTAGTTTTATCTGATTGGTTGGCACAAACCTCCCCCCACCCCTTTTGCAGACATCTTAAGAGACCAGCTTAGAACAGTAATTAAGGTCTTTCCTAACAATAGAGGTCATTGATTAAAAAATATATCCACACTGGCTAAAGTTAGACTGCTGCAAAAATCTACTCCCCAATTTAATTCATTTTTAATATTGAAATTTCATTAGACATGCCCGTAACATTGTTTCTTTCTGAATGTGTAATTATGAAGGAACCCATGTTTGATTGAAATGTGTAATTACATTACAGAATTAGGCTATATTACTTTCCTTGTACTCACATCTTTTAAGTAGTCAATACACACATATGTATTATGGAACAACAGCAGTTTGCGTGGACAATGCTAATCATTATGGGGACATCTCTAGTGTGGTCATTATGCTTGTACGTTTGCCAGGAACGCTTCCTGATATTTCCCTATTGCCTGTATTATTTATACCAAGCAAACAAAGCAGAGCCATAGCCTTGCACTCAGGGCACTGCCATGTCTGCACCCCTACTGATCTACTGTACTGCAGTAATGCTTTTTAATTCAAGCACTACATTTTAATAATGAAACACTTTCGTATTAACACACTGTTACACTGAATTATTTTTCCCACATTCTGACCACGGAGCATGAACAAACAGGTAAGGCTGTGCAGCTGGTGCAGGTAAACGCTGGGAATTTCCCTTCACAGACACCATATAATCAATTTAAGTCTATTTAAATGGATCATTTTAAAGTGTTGGCTGACTCAAAATGCCTGGACAGCTTCCATCAGGACCTACATGGTGAACTAACTCAACACATAAATATGTCTTACGGTAAATTGGCGATCATCATGGGTTTATACGCATCTGGGTGTTCGCTGCAGTAGACGTGTGACGTCTATGCCTCCCGTGCTCGGCTGTGTGGTCTCTGCTCGTTTGAGGATGAGAGCGACAGTACCTCCTTCCGCCAGCAGAGGGCGTCGGGGTCTACGCTCAACCTGTGACTGCACGCAGGCAGTGGGCACCCACCTGACTGCAAATTGTGTACACGGCCCCATTACACTGAGTACTAGGCCCACTCAGAGTACACTCACTTGCAGCCTCAATGATCAATGCCAACACTGGGAGTGAGGGGTTATTTCCTTCAGAGCCCAAAATGGGTGCCCCCCCTTCGTCAAAGCAGTTCACAGCAGCTCCACAATGAACGGCACAGATAAAGAGATGGGGCCCACTTCTCTCACTGGTAGACAATGGGAGAGCTTACTGCACTGGGGCCACTACAAGCCAAGCGCAGCGACTGCCTTGAAACGTTGACGCTTCACATCCGTGTATGGTCTTTAAACCCCCCCGTCTTAAACCCAAGACTTCATGACCAGCATCTTGCTTAGAAAACCTTTTTTTGCTTGTTTTGGAGAGGAAATTGAGACATATTTAATATTACTCCTCCGGCGTTTCCGCTTGGAGACTGGAGCAGATTCAATTATCTGCAGTTTTTTTTCCCTTTTTTTCTCTCGTAGCTTCACAAGGCCTTCGATTCTCCACTCGAGTGCCCCCGCGCTGCCTCGTTAATAATCCACAGCACGCACATTATTTAATATTCAGCTTCTTCTGCTTTTCATTTCACCGAGAATCTTAAGAAGAGCGGGGTTACCCAAGGGGCTCTGCAGTGCCTTCTATCATATTCCTCTTAGCTAAGAGACTGTGCTCCTATGCTTTCAGCCAATCACGATGCTTTGCCCGCTGCAGGCAGCCAGCACCATATTGAGCCTGAATTAAACCCAGACCTCAAGGTTTGCTTGCTGACTATTGGCTGTCACCACAGATCCCACAGACCAATCAGATAGTCAGCTCCTTCCGTTCCTTCCATCCTCTCTACTCCCTTAACACTTTGTTGTACGTCGCTCTGGATAAGAGCATCTGCCAAATGCCTGTAATGTAATGTAATGTAATGTAATGAACTACGGGACATTCCGGTGATACGTTAGTGTTTATGAATATTCATTAAAAGGCGTGGCCAAAGACAGAACATTGCCATGGTATTGTTCCAAGGCCACGCCCCCTTAACAAATATTCATACAATCATTCGATTGGAACGTTCCGGCTTCAAGCAGCGAAGCTGACTATTCTGTGGCTCTATCAAATCTGTGCTGTCACAATCTGTAGAGTTTGCAGGATATGGCCACAGATTCTTTAGATTCACAATATGCTCAGCTCCTGTGTTCCTAATGTTGCACTTGCTTCTTGACTACAGTAGGTTCCAGTTGGCAAAGGTGTTTGCAGTGCTATATCCCAATAAACACTGTCCATTGCCACAGTACTGTCCTTGGTCACGCCCCTTATTGAATTTTCAGAAGATGCATTGAATGTGAACGCTTCAACTTCAGCGGTAGGGAGGAAGTTAACCCTTAGGAGTCGCCGATCACGCCGGCGTGATCAAATCAGTAACTGGTTCAAGACGCCGTAGCTTTAAAACGAAGTCACTTTGAGCATTGCCGTCAACTTCACTCGAAAGTGCTGGCTTGAAACCCCATGCTAGTTTTTTGAATTACGTTGAAAGACCAAGTAAAAATGGAGATATTATCATTTTAATTTGATATAAAAATTATATTTACGCGTGCGTAAAAGCGCATACAGTATGTGAGGCAGGTATCGCATTTGTTTGAATATCTTCAGCGTTTTTTGTCATATTATGAAATGGAAAAAAATGCCTAGCTAGTTTTTGGAGTTGGAGTTGGAGTTTTTGTGGAGGAGAAATGAGACGAGTTGAGCCTCGTGTGAGGCGAATGCTAAATGTACCACAAACCTTGCTTTTGTACGTCAAGGATGAAGAAATTATTGGTAAGGAGTCTGACATCGAGAGTGATGCTGACGTCGAAATTGACGACCCATCTTTTGTCCTCGACAATGAGACAAAATAGCCCAAGACCTCCAAGGGTTAAGAATACGGAGCCGAGTATCTGGTCAGTGTATAGAATATGTGGTATGATATCCCTCAGCTGTCAAACAGGGCAATCAGTGGGTGTTTTCCATTTGCAGTAAAAGGACGGAATAGCGACTGTTGCTCTGCCCATTAGCACTGCAGTAGGCTCCATCAATAACTACACAACCCAATCGCGTGCCATTACAACTCCCAACACCACACATACATTATTATTAACAACAGGTTCAGTGGCTGTGAAGAACATATTATCATTACTGATGGCACTCCTGGAATTGAGATTCACCGTTATGACAGGTAAATTTAATTAGCACTTCATCAGCCGAATCGACGTATGCCGCAATGAGCTTCATCACGGACACCCACCAGAAGGAGCACGGAACAAGAGGCTTCGGAGAAGAAGGGGAAGGCAGCAGGAAGTTCACACCGGATCCAAGACAGGGCTCGAGGTAACGCGACCGACTCGTTAAATCTTACAGAAAGGAAACTACAAAGGGCTGGAGAAATCAGCACCAATGTATTTCCCCTGACTGGGGAGGCTGTCTTAGAGGGAAATTCAAAATGAAGAAGCAAACTGGCAACACCACACTGGCTTTGGCGAGCCCCCTGCTGGTGAATGGTGAGAGGTGGTGTCCCTCTTGCTGATATCCTGCCTCCACCCTTGTGGCTCCTCCCGCTGGTGAACAATTAGAAGCTATGCTCTTACAGATAACACCCCCACTGTCCCCCCTCTCCCTTCTACCCTCACCCCCTCCCGGCTGCTGGTGAACAATGAGAAGCTTTGCTCTCACTGATAAGACCTCCCCCCCCGCCCGCCCGCCCGCCCGCCCTCGCTTCCTGCTGTAGCGTGTGTCCCTGGGGGCCGCCTGTTCCTCACCCAGCAGCCCTTGCAGGGAGACGAGCTGCTCACAAACGCCTGGCTATAAACGGAGCCGCTGCAGCCCACGCAGCAAAGCGCAGGTATAAAGGAAGGGATCGAAAAGAAAGGATTCAGAGAAAGAGGAAGAGCGTTCTATCTTTCACGGGTCTAGACCCCCGTCAGCCCAACAGCAGCAGAGCAACATGGGATAAGAGCTGGCTCTGACACCTTAATGTACTCTCTCCGTCCCCTTCTCTCTCTCTCTCTCTCTCTCTCTCTTCCTCACTCTTGTTCCTGTTGTTCTCTCTCTCTCCCTCTCTCACTCACTGAGACACATGCATGCACGTGTGAGTCTTTCTCTCACACACACACACACACACACACACACACACACACACACAGGTTCATTGCTCTGATTAAAGGGCGTAACCGCATATTAATAATGAAAGGGAATGTTTTATATCTACAAATCATTGGGGGGCACATATAACTGTCTTGAATATTGGGGGGGACTCATTACGCCTATGCTCTGATTCTGGCCCACTGTTTGCCCTTGGTGCGGTCCCGTAGTACAGCTTTGAGACTCGGAGCGACACGCTGCCTCTCTCGCAGCAGCTGACAGGGGTCAGAGGTCAGGCCGAGGAGCCTGGGAAACGAGGCGACGCAGTCAGAGTCACCGCCGATCGAGCCGCTCGGACCCGGACGCGCAGCGCCGCGGGGCAGCGGAATGCCTAAGGCCCTTAAATGCCCTCTTTAAACAGCACTATTCCAGCTATCAAGGAACTATCAATGAGCGTTCATCTGGCAGCGGCGCAGCGAGGGCCATTACTCACGTGGCTAATGGGGTCTGGCAGGCCCCGGCTCACAGCCGCGCAGCGCAGCCCTCTTTAAAGCAGGGCACGGCGAGACACAGCCGGAGCACACGCCTCGACGGCGTGGACAGGCCGCATTGCGATTCCGTCCACGTCCGGCGGAACACAGAGGCGCGATGGCCCCCCTACCCCCGCCCGCCCGGGCGCTGGTCCCCACGGACCGTGTGACTACGAGGGCGGCGGCGTCTCGGAGAAGGGGGCGTGCGACCACGGCGACGGAGGTGGAGGAGGAAGAGCTCGGAGGAGCGCTAACATCACAGAGAACAGAGTCGTGAGGCCGCCGCTCCCGCTCCCGCTCCCTCCTCCCTCCCTCGCAGCGAGCCCGATGCATTATTCACGGGAGGAAGATGAAATATTCATCGGCCGGCCCGCTATCGCACGGCCGTCTTTATTCATGAGAGACAGTCGAGGGGTCTTTCTCCAGCGGGGTGCCCTTGTGGGGGGTCCCACCGTGACAGAAGAAAGCGGGGGGAGGGGGGGAGAGAGACACATGAGGGGAATTGTGGGAGTTGCTGAGCTCTTTTGTTGGGCTCCATTCACCCTGCTTCAAAAACGTCCCCTTTACATTGCATTTAGGAGACGCTCCTATCTGCTGGAGCAACTTACAAAAGTGCACACAAAAGAGGGTAGGCAACAAGCAGCAACGATTCCAAGACTTCAATTACACCAACGAAAGTATGCGTCGTTACGCAACATCACGTCACATTTGGTTAAGTGCCATAGTAGGAGCAAAGGGAGTTTGAGGATATAGTGTTCAGTCCTTTTGGGGAATGGCTACAAGATGCAGTTTGAAGAGGTGGCTTTTTAGTCTGCAGTGGAATTTGGACAGTGACTCTGCTATCCTGACTATAATCCCCCAGCATGCCTTGCTCCACGTCATGTGATCGAGACGGATGATTGGCGGGGCCGGGAAACAATCTGCAATGTGTTCGTCACTGTTGCTACCCGGCCGGCAGGGCCAGAAAAACGAACAGGCGTATCGGTGACTCACCGACTCTGATCCGCGACTGCTGCCCACCTCTCAAAGCAAAGTGGCTTCAGATTCCCAGCTGTGGGGCGAAAGCTGCCCAGTGGCTATAGCTCTGTTTAGTTGTTAAGCTCAGCTACTCAGCTCAGCCAGTCAAAAGTGGAAATGTGTGGGGGCTGCTGGTGGGTTTTAGGTGTCGTAATGGACCCCACAGTCAGCGCTGAATCCTGGCCATGCCAGTGGCAAGTAAGGGCGATAGTATAACATAGTATAATGGTTAGGGAACCGGGCTTGTAACGCAAAGGTTGCAGGTTCGATTCCCAGGTGGGGCACTGCCGTTGTACCCTTGATCAACGTACTTAACCTGAATTGCTTCAGTAAATATAAGCTGGATGTACATGGATTGTATGTAAACTGTGTAAGTCGCCCTGGATAAAAGCATCTGCTAAATGCCTGTAATGTAATGTAATGCAAACTGTGGCCAGCTACCCCGCGTTGGAGTAGAGCGCGTGCTGGTCTGTGCACCCCCGAACTAACGGAGGACACTGCAGAAAACACATGGGCGAATGCAACTGGGCATTCCAAATTTGGAGGAAAAACAAATGTGGGATGGGAGCTACCTAATGGACAGAGTGCAGAAAGAGGGCACGGGTGGTTCTACCCTAGCAGACATGGTCATGTGACTGTGTGGTAGAGTGCCTTCAGTCAGTCCGAGTTAATGTTTAGCTTGGTAGAGCAGGAAGCCTCTCTGATATAGCTGCTGAGAGAGTATCTGCGCTGTGTGTATGTCCCTGCTTTTGCCACTGGGACCTGTGTTTGGTGTGTTTTTGGACCCCGTTTTTGGAACGGAGAGCTTTCTGATGGGTGTGTGTGTGTCTGTGTGGCCCTATCTTTGGGACTGTGTGTGTGTGTGTGTGTGTGTGTGTGTGTGTGTGTGTGTGTGTGTGTGCATGTAAGCTTGCGTGTTTGTGTGTGTGAATGTGTGTGTGTATGCGTGTGCTTTTGTCTGTGTGTGTGTGTATGTGTATGTGTATGTGCATGTGTGTGTGTGTGTGCGTGTGTTTGTGTGTGTATGTGCATGTGTGTGTGCGTGTGCGTGTGTGTGTTTGTGAGACTAGCGGCAGCCTGTGCAGGCAGACTGAACAGCGCCGGGGAGGCAGGACTGGACAGACCCTGCTGATCTGCACCCTGCCGGTCTGGCTATAAGAGTCCAGAGCGCTGCAGGGACAGGATTACAGAGATGGAGCATACCTGGAGCAGAGCTCAGATCACAGCCCGGCAAAGGATACCGGACAGATCTGCTCTCAGAGCTGCTGAACTCTGAACGCGCTCTAGCCAGTTATCACTTTATATATGATGTCCCTTGTCCTTACGACAGATTTAGAATCAGTAAGAATTATTCAAGGTAAAACCAGCACTGAAAGACATTTCATTCCTCAACTTTCTGTTCAGCTTACTGATATTACAATCTCCCACAATGCATTTTGTTCTGTTGTGCCCGCAAAAATGGAAAAACCTTGCATTGCAGTATCGAAAATGGGCTATTGGATGGGATAATGGATAATGCTCTGTCTGTAAATATTCATTAAGTATTCATGTCTAGGGCCCCGGGTGGCGCAACCGGTAAAGGCACTCACCAGGAGTGCGGGTTGCCCACTGCGGCTGGGGTTCAATCTACAGCTGCGCCAGCCCGGCTCCGGCCAGGAGTTCCCTTAGGCGGCAGCGATTGGCTATCCGCTCCAGGGGGAGGGACCGGCATGAGCTCACCGCATGCTCGGAAAGCTTCTCTGGACATCACGGTCGGCACGGTCAGAGTAGTGGCTGGTCCCATAGCTGCAAGCGGCGGGCTTGTTGGGGAGGACAGTTAGATCTAGGGATGCTAATTTTAACAAATTTTCTTGAACGATCATCGCCCACCTTAACAAAAAATGTATCAATTAATCCTTTTTTTTTAAAACAGCAAAATGTAGCGTATGACAGAGAATACAAAATCCGTGTTTTTTTCCCTTAATCAAAGCTTTATTCAAACTTTTGAGACACAGGCCTATTTTAACAGGATAAAACAATAAGAATTATGAAGGAAATGAAACACCATTCAATAGGCCTAACAATGAAAACAAATATTACTTTTGAAATGAAAAGGGCTGTCCGACAGCAGAGGCTTGGCAACTTGTTCAGCGGTGAACCGTGTGCACAGCCTGTTTACAGTAAAAGCAGCAGCTGAGAACACCCGTTCTGACGAAACCGATGTCCCGGGGATGCATAAACACTGTCGTGCCAAAAAAAAAAGATTTCACCGAAAACTCAGAGAAATGCAGAAGTAACGTTAGGCGTGCTTAGCGAATTCAAAAGACCACTCTATTGTGGGCTGAAATAGCGTTAGGCTATACAAAATATAACAAAAATGTGTTGTCATCATCAATTGTTTCTTTTGTGAAATATTGCTAGATTTATTTGATCAAATCAACAAGGTTTTAACTGTTGTTTCAAAGCAATATTATTACACTCACTAGAGTGTAATAACATGCTGTGCTGTGATACATAATCGTTAATTTGATATGCTTGATCGATCAAATGCTTAACGCCGATTAATTGATCAACGATGAATCATTAACATCCCCAGTTGGATCAATAGAGGGTAAAATTGGTCACCAAATTGGGAGAAAAACTGAATACAATCTGAAACAAACAAAAAAAAAGTATTAATGTCTTCCTTACGATAGCTTAATGCGTCCGGGACAATCGCGCACATGTGCCATAAGATCACACATTGTACTTAGTCTCTAAAAACGATCTGTAGAAAAGGAAACGCCCATAAAAATCCCAATCTCTGCTGGCATGAATACAATATCTCGAAAGACGTATGCTTATTTTCAAACGTATCGTGGGTCGACGGGGAAAAAATCAGAAAAATAGATCCTTCCATCACATTCCACTGGAGGCCTTTGCCTCAAGAAGCGACAAACTACTCCAGTGACCCGTGGCAGGCAGATCAATGAGGCAATGAAGTTGTGATTGAGTAAATAAATGTTCGACCGGTGCCATGTGGGAGTGGGAGTGGGAATGGGACTGGCCATTTTGCCCCACGGCGTGACACGAATTCCAGAGTTCACCTTGTGCCTGTGAAACTGACTCGCATTCATCAGGGTCTGCGCAGAGACACGGACACTAATTTCACATGAGCCTTAGAACCGTCTAGTGAAGGCTGACAAAAGCAGGGAAATTAAACTGTCATCACTGTGGGTTCATCTTGTGGTCCACAGCTTCAGCGCATCCTGCCTCTGGCAGTCTGAAATGAGCTACTCGTATGTACCATTTGATACATATGAAAGACAGGTGAACAAAAAGCACGTTGTTCCGGTGAAGACGGTCACGTTTTCCCTCGTCGGCTGGCAGCAGGTCCAGAAACAGCCTGTTTGGAAAACCCGGCCACCTTGAAAAATGCCTTATGACTGTAAAGATAGAATAAAATGGCATGATATTGCGATAGAGGCCAAAACACAAATGGAAAAAACATCTCTGTGTCTCACAGTCTTCCTATGATCCACACTCACACGGTCAAAAAATGAGAACTTTACAAAGACTTTCTTTACTCTTCTAATTTATGAAGATGTATTCGGCTCCCACCTGCATACAAAAACACTCTCCTCCCCTGAATTGGGACGGGTGCCTCTTACGTAAGCGTTTAAAAAATGTATCTTCCATGACAAGGTCAGGCCAGCAGTTGGGGTATTATAACCAACGGTGGGTGTGAAATTCCATTATGGTTTTTTTGTTGTTTGTTTTACAACGGACGGCAGCTGGCCTGGATATTTCCAGAAGTCATTCCTTTGGCATTTTCCCATTCCCGTGTGAACATTCCCTCTAGGTGTGCACAACCGACTCAGCCACACAAACACACACACACACAGATAGGAAGGGCACATCGTACTCAGGAGGTGCAAAGAAGCAATGAAAAAAAGTAGCAATGAGCAGCAGCGAGGGTAGGTCTTAATATCTTCCTCCTCTCCTCAAAGATCCCCCCCCAGTCCACTCTCTGGCTGTCTCTCCATTTGAGAAACAACAGGTGTGGCAAGAGGTTATTCTGGGCCACTTTGGAGGCTGAAAAGGACGTTTAAAGAGCCTCGTTGTTTCCCTCTCGCAAACAGAACACAGTCGAGGAACACCGCTCTGCATATCAGAGGTGAGATTAAACCACCGAGTTGTTTGCAGCAAAGCACCCTGGGACGCCTGGTTTGGACAGCTACGCATAGAGGCACTCACTGTGGTGCACTGGGACCTGAACTGTGTGGGAGAGGAGCAGTGAGCACACTGCACCGAGATGGAGACTCCTGGAGGAGGATACAGAGGAAAAAAACCAAAGACTTCAACAGGAGGTGGGAGGTATTCTGCAGGCCTGGTCAATGCTCGTGGGCCACAAGTCGGCAATGCGCTTAAATGAGTCACTAGATGCACACCAACCTCGAAAACACGGTGCCTACCGGCAATCTGCGAGCTGCAGCTGATAAGTGTTAACGTCAGTATTCGAAGCGAGAGAAATAATCAGCGGCGGCGAAAGAATTTGCCAAAAATACAGCCGCGTCGAGCACAGCTAACGCAAGTCTGAGCCGCGGAGCAAATGAATGACGGACAGCCCTCTGCTGTCTCGCCAATCTGGCCTGGCATGTGGCGCTGTGCAGATGACGCAAGTGGGCGATGATGCCACGATCACACCTCTCTGCGGTGTCACATGTCAGCTGCGAGCTTCGGGGTGGTGGGGGCTGAGCTGTTTACTTGGTGGTACAGTGAGAGATGAGGGGAGAGAGAGAGAGACATCTGTTGTCCTTATCGTGGTCTTCCACACTTCGGCACCAAAGAGAACACCTTGGCGCACACTCACTCTCACACACACACACACACACACACACACACACACACACACACACACACACACCACACAGACACATTTAAGTCCCCAAACATATTCACTAAACAAAATGTAAAATTTGTATTTAAGAATCATTTTGACTGAATATTGGTGAAAATGTACGTTTTTTTATTGTCAGTAATCTGCAGGATTTTCACTGGCACCTGAAAGGTTAAAGTATTTCAAATAATTATTTGACCCAGGTCTGGTAAACACAAGCATGCGCACATACATTAAACTGTACCCACAATCTTGGATCTCTAACAGCACTGAGCACACGAGCCCACCGGCTTCCATTCACACTGTCCTTCACCTCCGTGCTCATACAGACAATTCTGTGTATTAATGAGCGGTTGTTTGACGAAGCTCATTTATCCAGCTGTTGCGATGCTGAAGGCACGCTGGAAGCATTACGGGAAGTCCCCCGAGAGCCCGATAAACAACCTCGAGCAGTCTCAAGACCGATTAACCAAAGCGCACTAATGGATGCCTTGAGAATATAACGCAGACGACATTTTAAACATTTCATCATCTGCGGCTGAGTCTCGGCAACAAAGATTTGCGTGCACCGTTTCAACCGCGAGCTGGATACAAAAAAAGAAAACGAGAGCTTAGAAATCAGACGGATATGAAACAGAAGCACGCACGTCGACACTCTAGATGTGCTTGGATGGCAAAGGATCATTCTGGGAGCCGGGCACGCGCTGTGCCCAGTTGACTGCCAGGCCACCGCGCATCGGCGCTGCTGTCAGACACCTCGTGGAGAATAACAAAACCGCCTCTGCCCTCGCAACGGAGAAAAACAACAACGAAATATTTTTATACCCACTGTATGTATATATATATATATATATGTATATACACATACAGTGGGTATAAAAAGTATTCACCACCTTATCACATTTTATTTTCTTACTTCATGGAATCAAAATTGATTGAATTTGTCCGTTTTTTTATTTGTAATTAATTAAGAAAAAGCTTTAGAGTTTATTTTATTTTATTTGCCATTATAGAGTATTTTGTGTTGATCAGTGGCAAGAAATCCCAGTTAAATCCATTTTGATTCCAATAAGTACGAAAATAAAATGTGAAAAATGCCAAAGGGGGTGAATACTTTTTATGCCCACTGTATATATCAGCACTTTGATCCAAAGGGAGACGCGCCTCTTGTTCTTCTGCTCTTTAACATTTCAAATGAAAAGGCCCGATCAAAGGCTGTGTTGCGCTGCAGTCCAAAAGCAGCCGCATCTTTGAATCAATTCAAAACGAAACGGTTTCTCTTTTCTCTTTGCTCTTTTTCGGGGCTGAGGTGTAGACCATGCTTCTGAGAGCCGGCGACTGTGCACAGCGGTGCCATTTTTCCGTTGGGTCCAATTTACGATCTCGCCCCAGCAGCGCCTCCCCTTTCTCCGTAGCTACATGGATAAATCATTTGCACCCTTCACTGACAGCAGTGCTGAGTAAAGGACACCACTGTTAGCGTCTCAACTTCATTCCCCAGGAGAACTGCTGATTGCATGGAAAACTGGAGCTAGCCACGCTGTAGCTAGCCTCACCCTTTCACTTAAACAAATGTGTTAACTCATTGTCATGTAATATAATAATAATATACGGCATTTAGCAGACACTTTTATCCAAAGCGACTCACAGTAGTGAATGCATACATTTTCAGTATATGTGGCCCCAGTGGGGATTGAACCCACAACCTAAGCGTTGCCAACGCTGTGCTCTACCAACTGAGCCACAGAGAACCACATGTAGTCAATACAATTTATGTAGTCAAATGATTTGTATTTAGTTACATTTTTATTTGCACATATATAAATAGCACAACATAGAACTGTTAGCATAATGCATCAAAACAATGCAAAAAATGTGCAGGTGATTTCAGAAGCTGAAAATCAGTTGGAATATTTTGTGTGAACAGAAAGGGAGCGAAAAGAGTATACTCTTGACATTTCGAAAACTGATTTACATCGTTTGAGATCAAGTGAGGCATGGGTAGAGGTAGCTTTAGTACACGTCCAGGTTGAATCGCGCGTGGATCATTTCACCGTGTCTGCGTGTAAACTCAGTCCTGGGGAGAGCACGTAAGAAAACGCATCCAAACACGTGGACGTGAGGAGCATAATCCCAGAACATTCAGGTCTCAAAACAAATCACGTCTTGTTTTCTTTTCTAGGTTAACCTATTTAGAACACCAAAACAATCACACCGGATTAGTGTAAACTGGGCTCCGGAGGAACGAGGCAGAGTCTGTGGAAATGGGCCAGTCAGGTCTTCATTGTGCTATCACAAAGACACAGAAATATAGGCCATAAAAACACATAATGACACTAACAATTCCCAAAACTGCATGGAATATGTCTACGAAGATAGCCTTCAGTGGAAACACAGGGGAAATGATCCTCTGCAGAGAAGCAATGAAATGTACAGGGTACAATAAAGGAAACGCCAACATAAAGTGTTTTAGCAGTGTGTTGGACCACTACGAGCCACCAGAACAGTTTCAGTGCGCCTTGGCATAGATTCTACAAGTGTCTGGAACTCTATTGGAGGGATGCAACACCATTCTTCCAAAATAAATTCCATCATTTGGTGTTTTGTTGATGGTGGGGGAAAACACTGTCTGCAGTGTTGCTCTATAATCTCCAAGAAGTGTTCAATTGGGTTTAGACCTGGTGACTAAGACGGCCATGGCATATCGTTTTCATGCTCATCAAACCATTCAGTGACCACTCATGCCCTGTGGATGGGGGCATTGTACTGGAAAATAAATCCCATCAGGATAGAAATGCTTCACCATAGGATGAAGGGGATCACTCAGAATGGCTTTGTATTTATTGCCGTTTACCTTGCTCTCTAAGGGGTTGAGTGGACTTAAGCCATGCTGGGAAAATGCACCCCACATCATAACAGAGCAACCAGTATCCCTCATTTACTCGTGTTTCCTTTATTTTGGCAGTTACCTGTACAAGGGGACACACGCCTGGAATCAAACCTGCAATGTCTGAGTTACAGGCCCAGTTCCCAAACCATTATACTATACTGCCTATAAGTATTGAATGGCAGTATCTGCTGATGTGGCTCTCCCCAGCTCATTCACACACATTCATTTTATTGCTGGATTGTTATTGGCTCAGTGGGCACAGTGTGTCTCATTCTATGTTTCTCCTTCCCCTGCTGTGGGTCATCGCTGGGGGAGTGAGCGGTCGCATTGCTTTTCCCTTGGAGGGGGGGGCTTCCTGTCGAGCGAGTTTGTTTCTACCGGGTGCGGTAAGCCTGAAACATCACATCACTCCCCCTTTAACGACCAGGAGCCCAGCGCTGACGGCCGCAAGGCATCCATTGCATCCAATGCAACAGTAATGGAACACAAGAGACGGGAGACACCCACTGCCCCCCCCACCCCCACCCTGAGGGAGCTGCTAAATCAGATCTCTCTGTAAAAAAACAAAAACACAACCACGCACTTTCACCCGCCGGTCAGAGGTCTTGGTGGCTAAGAGCCGATTCACTGGAGCGTGATAGTGTAGAGCCAAACAAAAGGGAGAACAAAAGGGCTCGCACTACACACACACGCGCGCACACACACACGCGCACACACAAAACGGCGCGGCCGCGCGACGGGCGAACACAAAGGCCGCGTTCACGGGGGCTCCCGGTTAACAGTCGGCATGCTCTGTGGAGCATCACCTACTCGTGACGCCGGGCTCTTCTGTGACAAACAAACTGGCGTGCCAGACAAAGCAGCAGCACTGGTCTGCTGCTGGCTTTCAGAGCCTCTAAGCTGATTATCAGTGGCCTCTTTGCTTCTCCGACCACTCTCAATCCTTCTGGTCCTCTCCACTCCATTGATGTGTATGATAACAAGGACGGTCTGTGGTGAGGAAGCAAAAACGGGTCTGGTTGGAGCTAGCCGTTTTTTGGCAACAGCGTGAAATAGCATTACGGGAATACATTACGGTCATGTTATTTGTTAGAGACATTTTGGTTACAAGTAAAATATATTAATTTAAATTAATTTATTGAGTATTTAAGCTTAATTCTGGTCTATGGTTTATTATTTCCATTGCACTTTAGTTATTTGGTATTAACGGACATTTGTTTTGACATCGTTTGGTTGGGGCAACAGCTGACCTGTAGGGGATTTAGAGATGGCGTCTCAGTCAGGCAAATTAGGTTTGAACTTGCTTTGAATTTATCTGCACCAGAGATGTGTGAAACGGGCCAAAAAGCTGATTGAGAAAACAAAAGGTAAATTACATTCAGAATGTCTTAATTTGCACTGTAAACTTAGTTTTTAGCATTCAGTGTTATATGAACACATACAGGAATTGTTTCGTATGTTATGGTGAAGGCATAAGGACAAATTCGGTCAAATTCTGTGTGTTTCTGGACAGCACTGAAAAACTATGGCAACACAAAACACAAAAAACATTGTGTAACATAATACATAAAAAAGGAAGCACTGCGTATTGTCCCCACTTCAAGCATAATATCTACTCATTAATTCTTAAACCTCACGCACAAGGTGCCATGTGCATGTCAACATTTACTCGAGCGCTAATCGAAGTGATAGAGGATAACAGAAATGCTGGAGGAGGACATTATGCGAGTTTAACTCCGGCGACGCGTTGCAGGTGACACCTCAGGAGTTGAGCCGTGAGAATTTGATATCCCATCTGGATTTTTGTGTAGGATGCTGTATTTTTCAATCCTTACTGGCATCCTTTCTACACATTGCACTTAAAAAGTTTCAAGACATGAAAACTTTCGAGTTTGACGGAAATCCATGCTGCCATAAACCTGAACATCCAGTAATGAGGCAGGAGTGACAGTGACCTCACAAATGAGGTCAGACGCTAACAGTACATTTACTCTGTAGCATTTGGTATTTAATTACATAAAGATGATTTCACATAGACGCTGGTGATTACCAAAGCAGTACAAATTCACTGTCTGGGTCCCCCAAGCATTTAATAAGCATGTTAACTGTTACTTTCAACAGCATGTTGTCTGTTCCAACAGGGCGATGGATTTGCATCCCATTGAAAATAAACGGCCCATCCCGGAAGCTGCTCGACTTGAGATTCCCCTTTCCCAGCGTGTAAAAATATTTTGCGAAGAAGCTGTTGTAATTACTTCAAAATCAATGTCAAAGTCCAGAACAAACAATCCCCCCCCCCTTCAAATATTGGTGAAATAAGACACAACCCGGGTGGCCACGCCTGACCCGCGGCGTTATTGTAAACCTGAGAGCATTTAGTGGCTGTTCTGATGCCTCACATTTTCGCCTGTCATCAATCCAAATCCCGGGGTCCCAATTAGATGTTGAAAACACTGCTGTGCTCCGGCAAAACTGATCGGCCCCTGGGCGTGCGATCGATAGACCGTACGTGACGAGGCAAGAGGAGCCGATCCGAGGGGGAAGGGGGAAGGGGGAAGGGGGAGGTGGGGAAAGGTCTGAGGCTGGGGAACTGAGCTCCACGCTGCCCTACCCAAACCCTCTTTATTGTGCCTGGCGCTCATGCGTTTACCATTACGATCGCAGAGGATATTGCCCGAGAGACATTGCGCCTCTCTCCGTTAACGCTCGCTGGCCCATCAGGGCGCCCCTTCGATCTCTCCAGACGCACGCTAATGGACGTGACCTTTCGCTTGACAAACAAACGCGCCTCTATGACACACAACTGACTCTGATCAAAAGATAAAATCTATATAGGTGAGAGCGAATCCAAAGGGTTGTACCGCGGGCTTGCCACGGACGATCAGTGGTTTGTGACCCCCGGTTTTCTGATTGTCCGACGAGAGTGTGGGGGGAGTGGGAACGGATACGTTGTTAGTTACCCTTTGCACCTCAGTCCCTGCTGTGTTTGATTGCTAGTGATTTTCCCCACCCCCTCTGCTGCCTCCACCAGCTTACTGGCCCTGTCTCCTGCCCTGAGCTGCCACAGGGCGTAAGCACCGTTTAGATATGCGTAATGAATGACTGGGCCCACTATGGGCGAGGTCACACAGCTGTGTACAACCTGTATGTCCAGGGCTTGCCTTGAGAGCCCGGCTTTCTTTAATAATGGCGTGCTGTAACAGCACTGTGTTTGGTGGGAAGCCCACCCATATTGTAGGGAGGAGCCCTGTTGGAGCCCATGGTGCAAAATGACAAATCGGGAAGGGACGCTTACTGGGCGCTCTAACAGCCAGGCAATGAAAAGTACTTCTGGAATCCCGAAGCTGAACTTGAAAGCTATCACCCTTTTTTTCAACAAATTTCATCAGACGGCAAGTATTTTTCACCTGCTTTTGGTCAATGCAACAATTTAATTATTATACAGTACGCTGACCTTGCCATCCATGCCTGGCAGTTGTGATTGCATTGCAGATGGCAGCGGAACAAACAACCTTTAGTCACTTCAGTGTGTGGCACGCACATATGCACATACAAGCACATACACACACACTCGCGCGCACACACACACGCACAGATCATGAAACAACCACCCTTGAAATCAAACATACTAAATAATACAAATGTTTTACTATTACAGAAAAATAAAAACATAGTCAACTCAAAATACCCAAATAACTGCATTGTATGATCCTAACATGGTCCTGAGCATTTTTTTTTTTTTTAAGATGTTAAGAGTCGCACTCTGCTGCTAGAGAGCGGAAGCGATATGACGCGAAACACGCCACCCCTCAGGTAGACCCTCACACAACGATGCACTTCACTGCCCCCCTGGTCAGCAGCAAACAGCTGGGCGTGCAGGGGAAGGAGTGATTCACATCTCTAATGGCGTTCTGAGTCACTCGCTGGAGAGGAAGGCCTAGAATCCTGCAGTCAGCTCTCTGTGAGAACAAAGACATCACAGAGCTCTGAGAGAAGCACTGTCAAACACGGTGGAGGGGGGGAACAACACAAAAACATTACCGCTCCACGGCCACACAGAGGAGAAACATCGATACGGCAGAGCCCTAAAGAAAACCGAGGGATTATACGAGAGCGGGGGCTAATAACTATTCCGTGAGCTAATTGTCTGAGAGAACAGGCACCCTGAACATTGGGGGGGGGGGGCTGATGAGATAATGCGTGGCGAGAAGAAAACAGGTCGGAATTGAATCAAAGCCTCGACCCGCGACCCGTTAAGCTGAGAACGCAGAGTGCGAGGCGGCGCTGGAGCTAATTGCGCTGTTACAGAGCAGCTGCTCAGGGGGTTTCGATGCGACAGGTCAGGGCTGGGGAGAGAGAGAGAGAGCACTTGCAGTTGGGCCTGGTCTCTCTCACAGTCAATGTGCTGTTAGTCATGGTGCTGAAACAAGGCTGGAGAATTCGATTGGGGGGCGGGGGGCGGGTGAAATCTGCCTTCACAGTGGCCACTGTATGCTTAAAATGCTGATAGTCTGTTTTCTGCCTGCAGCACCAAATACAGGCCCCCGACTCTGTAAATCTCTAAGGATCGCTCAAAACATGTTCTAGCATAATTGTTAGCATCATTTTTTTATTGTATTTGTGTGAACTGCTGTTTGGTACATTAAATGTGATATGCCATTGGCTTCCTCTGCTGTTGTCTTGCCAGGTCTCTCTTGCAAAAGAGATTATTAACCTCAAGAGACCTGGTTAAATGAAGGTGAAAAAAAATCCTTCCACATCAAGAGGGGATTTTTGCTGGTTTAAAAAAAATCAACACACAAATAAAGTTGCCTTACAATTCCCGGTCTCACCAGAGTCGGCTCTGGCCAGGAGTGCCACCAGGGGCGTAGTACCGGGTTACGGTTGACGGCTTGGCGAGTGCCGTCTCGGAGGAGGCGTTACTTCGCCTTCGTCACTACCAGTCGCAGGACTACGGCAGCGAACTCACATCACTAGGGCGGGATTGACATAAAATAGCGGGTCTAATTGGCTACCAAATTGGGAGAAAATAGAATAAAATCAGAAACAAAAAAAAGACAAATAAAGTTGCCTTCCATTACAGGAATTGGCCAAGTGACTCTATCCCTGTTAGACCCTCACCCTGCTTGGCTTAGTATCGGTCATGCCACTTGCCCACTCAACCCTATCCTACATTATCCTTCCTGCTGCTTTCCACAGCATTCCCATCACACCACGTACAACGCTGATACTCTCCGACGTGTCCGTGTGTCTGTTAATGTTACAAAATAACATCATTGATTTTCCAGTTACCAACAATGTTTTTGATCAGTCCAGAAGGGTTTTTTGCGAATACTCCCATTATTTGGTGAGATACAGCCAGTTTGTGGGCGGCACGGTGGTGCAGTAGATAGCGCTGTCGCCTCACAGTAAGAAGGTCTCGGGTTCGAATCCAGGCCGGGGGCCTTTCTGTGCGGAGTTTGCATGTTCTCCCGTGTCCGCGTGGGTTTCCTCCGGGTACTCCGGTTTCCTCCCACAGTCCAAAGACATGCACGTTAGGCTAATTGGAGAGTCTAAATTGCCCGTAGGTATGAGTGTGTGAGTGAATGGTGTGTGTGCCCTGCGATGGATTGGCGACCTGTCCAGGGTGTATTCCTGCCTCTCGCCCGGAACGCATGCTGGGATAGGCTCCAGCCCCCCCCCCGCGACCCTGACTAGGAATAAGCGGCTTAGATAATGGATGGATGGATGGATGGACAGCCAGTTTGTTTCACTTTAGCATTAGCCAATGTAGCCAAAACAAATGAGGGTGGATAGGGAACCTATCAGCATACTCTAAAAAGCATGAAAGTGTCCCCCAACAAACTCCATCACAACCAATATAGCAACACTACTGTGCCTTAAGACCTTTTACACTTTAATGTGTGTCATTGCTCATTGCTTTGAGCAATTATTACAATATTTGTTTTGCTAGTCTTCCTGCTGGGACTGACTAACTTTTCATGGATACATTCGCCTGTATTCTGGTATGTACCGGTATGAACTGATACGTAGCGACAGTGTAGTGTAATGGTTAGGGAACTGGACTTGTAACTGAGAGGTTGCTGGTTCAATTCCCAGGTGGAGCACTGCCGTTGTACCCAGGAGCAAGGTACTTAACCTGAATTGCTTCAGTTGTATAAATATCCAGCTGTATAAATGGATTGTATGTAAAGAAATGTGAACTGTGAAAGAAATGTAATGTAATGTACTGGTATGGACTGGTATGGACTGCGGAAGCACACAGACTGTACTGCGGCTGACAAAATAGTTCCAAAGTCTCAACAAATAATTACAATATGCATGAAAACAGCATCTGGACTGATCAATAAAATTGTGGGTAAGTGGGAAATCAATTGAGAAAAAAACGCTCCAAATGCTCCTTTTGGGAACTCATTAATGTTAATTGGTCTTTCGGAATGCACCCCGCTTGTTTATTCAAGGCCTTCACCTACACCTGTCACACATGGATAAAGGCTTTGAGGTTTGGGTCTCTGGAAATAAAAAGGTTAACACGGCAACCGCAAGTCAAGAGTCGAATGAGTCGACCTGCAATAAAAAAGAAAAGAAAAGGAAAGAAAAAAGATTATGGCCAGGTTCGATCGCTGAAAGCAGAACAAAAGATGAATGAATTCCTGTGCCAGCCAACCGTGACTGGAAAAAAGTCGAGAGAGCGCGAGAGAGCGATACGCTGCCATCATATGACAAGCGAATTGACACGAAGAGTGAAACAAATGCCCGACAACATTATGTCAGCGCTCCCTTGTTCACGCTTGCGAATGCCAGCCAGCGACACAAAAAGTATAATTACGAACACATGTCTTCTTAAGCATACACAGAGTGTGCCAGCGTGAATGCCCAACGGCCCCTGAATGGTGAGGTTTTGAAAAATCTCATTATTCTCGGTTAAATTGAAATGCACAACAGCCCAACAGAAACCTGCCCGCGTGACTTCTATATCAGCACAGTCAAGGCGGTGAACTGAGCCACAAAAATTAAATAATTACATTTAAATAATTAAATGAATGATATTTTCAGTGCAGTGATGTGCCCGTGAGTCTGGTATTGAATCCTGGTCATGCCAACGCTGACTGGGGTTGGAAGCCCCTCAGGTGCTTAAAATTGACCTCAGCGTTGCTTAGGGAGGGACGATTTGATTCAGCAGGGCTTTCAACTGCGTCGAGCACCTGCAGTCTGCCTGCCCCAACCGCGCATTAACTGCACTCCTCCGACACCATGACTGCGTGGCTCAGCTGGTGGACTGCAGAACGAAAACAGGTGGCCGCAGGTGCTTTGGGGGACAAGATATTTTCCCCCAGAAAACATTCAAATGCATCTTTTTTGCCCCCGCAGGGCAGGGAGGGTCCGTTCTCCATCATGTAGCTCAACGGGGGTGTTTTCGCTGGCTCGCAGCTTTAAGAATAATAAGCGCAGGAGCCACGCAGCGGGGTGGCGAGGGTCTAAATGCGGCGCTACCTCGTGCTGGTGCGACACAGCCGCCACCCTGATGCAAGGGAGATCCATCACTGTGATAGATCAAAGCAAACGCAACCATTTAGCACCTCTTCCTCCTTGCCTACCGGCTAATTATAGAACCGCTTTCATTACCAGCTCGCTGCAAATGAGAGTCGCTACGGCAACTAGCTGGCAACCAGTCCTTGCAGGCCTCTTTTAGGCCTCACGCTGAGCCTGGGCTATGGCGCACCTTTAAATTCCACAATCAGGAGCTAATTGCAAGCTCTCCCACTGCCAAACCCTTCCTTTCCGCAGGCTCTCTGACCTTTGCCCTTTCACTGAAATATGCGTGCAGGCCAAAAGAGATCTGTCTTTCTGAGATGTTTTTCTGTCCGTTTCAGTGATTGGGGGAGGGGGGGTCGACGGTTGATCTAACAGATCTCGGCTCTTTGCCTGCCCTGTGTATCGACTCCGTATTTCCATGAAACCCAACATTGGTAGTACTGTGTGTGTGTGTACATGTGTACAGTGGAATGGTCTGGAATTCTCAGTTCGGTGTTAAAACAATGTGATCCTTTAAAGAAAAAAAACCGTTGTGTGGAGACGGCGACGTGGTATTCAAAAACTGTAGCGGCCAGGCGGCAGTTCTGATTCCCGGCCGAGAAACCCTGGGGAACATTTCCCCGTCTGAATTTAAATTCCTTGTGAAACGGCAGTGCGCTCTGAACCTCTGCTGACCTGAGGAGGAGGCGTTACGAAGAGCAGCTGCTGCTGATCCTCAATCGAGCAGGAGAAACCCGGGGGAGGAGCAGCTGCTTCTACTGATCCTCACGGCAAAAGAAAACGACATCAGAACAAGGACAGCGAGTTTAGGCGCGAGCCCTGGACTCATCTTTAGCCCTGTGCCACTCCTTCAGGCAGGAAGCTGAAACCAGTGCCTCAGAGCCGCACTTTAATGCTGACACTGCGCTCCATACCGCCCTGAGGAATCCGCACCACGCTAATACAGGAGCCCCGAGAATGGGCTGTCACACTCACAGTCACTCAATGGGCTCTTATTACACTGCGGGGAAAACGTGGTTACTCTCTCTCTTTCACCATCACTCAAGAGCCGGTGGGGAAGGCCATGCCTTCCATTAAAAATCTGCGCATACCCATAGCAGTACGCCTGTAGTCTCCCCAGCCGGGGGGGAAAGGAAGTGACAACGGGGCTCCATCAAATGAGTTCCGACTGAGTGTGGAGCTGGCGTGTCAGGCGCTCACCACCCAAGTGAGGGAGCAGTGAAGTGCAAATGATTGACAGTTCCAACCTGACAGTTCCACCTGTCAGTTGGCAGGACCCTCAACCTTCAAAACAAAGTGTACTCTCTGTGCAGAATGACAGTGACTGTCAACACTAATAAAAAACTGTGTTGGACACGCATGGATGCGGTTACATATGCGGTTCTAATTTGGTGAAAAATGATCTTGGTTTCTGTGTCGAATGAAGGCAGACAGCTATAATGTGGCTTAATGAAGACTGAGCCGGGAGATGAATAGATTTCCAGTAAATACATTTTTTTTCCCCCGGCTGAAACTGCTCTGCAAGTTAAATTCTCTCAAGTAACCCAAATTAGGCTGATTGAAGAAAACAAATGCGGGGACACAATCCCCACTATAACTGCTGCTTCAAACGACTGAAACTCACAACTTAAAACACCGTCGACTCTTCAGGTCAGCAAAACATCAAGAGTTTGACTAAACACTCTAAACACTCTAAATACTGGATTAATTGCTTTACATTCAGGTAGGTTTAGCTCACTCATTAGGAATGGCCCGCTCATCCCTCTGTTTTAATAATCTCTTCTGAGTGTGAAATCCTGGGGCTTATCCTCTCCAGCCTGTTAATCTGCACTTTACCCAAATGAGAGACCTGCGCTCCCTCTATCTGTCTGGTACAGTCCCTGTACAGAAGGATGAGTCGACCTTATTACATACAGCAGGTATCTCTGAGATGGATGCTCCTCAGTGTGTACACACATGCACCACACATTCACACACTCTCACACACACATATACACACACTCACACACACATATACACATATACACACATACACCACACTCACACACACACATACACCACACCAACACACACACTCACACACACACATACACACACACACACACACATATCACACATACACACACACACACACATATACACATATACACACATACACCACACTCACACACACACATACACCACACACACACACACACTCACACACACACATACACCACACACTCGCACACACATATACACATACACACACTCACACACATATACACACATACACCACACACACACATATATACACAGATACACCACACACTCACACACACACATATACATACAGTACACCACACACATAACACACGCACACACACACACACACTGTAGCAGGGAGGCAGGTGGCAGGGTGGCCACCATGACAGGTAGTGAGAGGATGAAAGACCAAACCAAAAAAAGCAGAGTTCCAATATCTTTATACAAAGAAAATAAAACAAAACATGAAAATACAGCAGTTAAGTCAAAACTATGCAATGGAGGGAAACAACAACCAAAAACCCGCACTGCTGCCTCCATGCCCTGAAAAAACTTCCTTCAGGCATGGCAGGCTGTGCTTTTATAATGGCCTAAGGAAGGCAATGGCTCACAGCTGAGTTGATTGCTCATTAGCCTCAGGTGAGCCTGCCTGTAAGTTGCTGTTCAAGGTCCTGTAGTACTCTCCAGGCTGTGGGAGGGAACAGGAGTACTTGACAGCTGCTAAAAGGGAGGCGTAGCCCTCTCTACTCCTCCCTCCACCTCTCCCAGTGTCACAGCACATACACAACACACTGACACACACACTCACACACACTGCACACACACACACACTGACACACATCACACTCACACACACACACACACACACACACACACACACACACACATCACACACTCACACACTCACACATTCTCACACGCACACATCACACCCACATACACACTCTCTCTCTCTCTCACACACGCACACACACAGGAGCAGCACCTCCACCAGGCTGACTCAAACCAACGGGAGGCTGTCTTACTTACATCACCAATCCATCACCAATGTCTTTTACATATCACACAGGTTATGTTCCAGGGGGGCAAATGCAAAGCAAAGATATGCTCAAAGAGAAGAGATGAATGCAAGATCAATATTTTTTTCATGTACTAAATGTATCATTTGATCTGTTGAGAATATTAACTGAAATATTATTAACAAAAGCTCAGTTATAACACCCACCTATCTTTACCCCTACCTGAGAAAAAGACGTTGGGAAGATGGCAACTGTGAAAATTATCCATTATACACTACCGGTCAAAAGTTTTAGAACACCCCCATTTTTCCAGTTTTTACTGAAATTTAAGCAGTTCAGTTTAAGTCCAGTGAATAACCTGAACTGGTACAAAGGTAAGCGGTAAACTGCCAGAGGTTAAAAAAAAAAGTTTAGGTTGCCAAAAACTGAAAAATAATGTACATTTCAGTTATAAAAAAAGGCCCTTTTCAGGGAACAAGTAATGGGTTAACGTGGGTTAACAGTCACTCTGTGCAAGTCGCCGACTCTGAATCCAGCAAAAGAGCCCCAGACCATCACGCTTCCTCCTCCATGTTCGACAGTTGGTGTCACACACTGAGGAACCATACTTTCGCCTACTCGACGGCCTACAAAAACCCTGCGTGATGAACCAAAGATTTCAAATTTTGATTCATCGGTCCATAAGACCTTCTTCCAGTCTTCAGTAGTCCACTGGCGGTGCGTCAAGGCCCAGGCAAGCCTCTTTTTCTTATTTTCCATCTTAGCAATGGCTTTCTTACTGCCACTCGACCTGTCAAACCTGCATCTAGAAGTCTTCTCTTCACAGTTGAAACTGAGACTTCCTTACTTCGACCAGTGTTAAGCTGTGCTTGAAGCTGTTGTCCTGTGAGCCGCCTATCATGCAAGCTGTTGACTCGCCAAAACATGTCTTCTGATTTTTCTGATATTTCTTCCAGTTTCCAAGTGCCTTTTGATGGTGTAGGAAATTACTCAATGCCAAAAAATGTACATTATTTTTCAGTTTTTGGTAACCTAAATTATTTTTTTTTTACCTCTGGCAGTTTACCGCTTACCTTTGTACCATTTCAGGTTATTCACTGGAATTGAACTGCTTAAATTTCAGTAAAAACAGGAAAATGGGGGTGTTCTAAAACTTTTGACCGGTAGTGTACCTGCTTCTGCGCCATATGTAAACTTCAGTAGAGAAAAACAAAGCAGTACTCCCATAATGGAAAAAACAACATGAGTTTCATGGTGTGAAATGTCCAAAAAACACAAGATTCACATGTGCAAAATTCATGTGATCTTCTTCAGGCTCTCAGCGCAGTACTCTCTGCTCTTAGCAACGGCGGCGCGGCGCAGCGCTGCACGCAGGGGCTCGGCCATATTAACAAACACCGCGGGTCCCAGAGGCCCCCCCCACCCCCGCCACATTGTTTACCAGCGTAGCCGGTAATTATTGGAGCGACAAATGAGAATTCAGGAAGCCGGCGCTGTAGAGAGGCCTCTCAGGGAGCCAGCGGACTGTGCTTGTGTGCTCAGCTCTGCACATCGCAGGAGAACAGAGTTGGGCCTGCAGGCTGTGAGACAGGTACACGGAGTTACCCCCTTACAGGAAAATCACATCAAATCTGCACATGTGAATCACATGTGGTTTTTTGGGCATCTCATATGTAATTCACATGTACAGGTAACTACCAAAATAAAGGATACACCAACATAAAGTGTCTTAATAAGCCGTTGGGTCACCACGAGCCACCAGAACAGTTTAAACGCACCGTGGCATATATTATACAAGTGTCTGGAACTCTATTGGAGGGATGCAACGCCATTGTTCCACAAGAAATTCCATCATTTGTTGTCTTGTTTATGGTGGTGGAAAATGCCACTTGGGTTGAGATCTGGTGACTGAGACGGCCATGGTATATGTTTTACATTGTTTTCATGCTCATCAAACCATACAGTGACCACTTGTCACTGTTCCCTGCGGATGGGGGCGTTGTCATCCTGGAAGAGACCACTCCCATCAGGATAGAAATGCTTCACCATAGGATGAAGGTGATCACTCAGAATGGCTTTGTATTTATTGCCGTTTACCTCTCAGGGGTTGAGTGGACCTAAACCATGCCAGGAAAATGCACCACACACCATAACAGAGCTGCCAGAACCATTCATTTACGAGTGTTTCCTCTATTTTTGCAGATACCTGTACATGTTTTTTTCACAAGTGAGATTGATGCGATTTTTCCGCAAGGAAAACAAGGGACGACCAAAGGCATATATTCTATGTTTTCCACTTCTGGTGCAGAAGAGCCTTTAGAGGAAAAAAAACATTTTCTGTTGCTATGGATGATTTATTTTCTTTCATCCAGGGACAACCCACAGGAGGGGTGGTGGTAGAGATTCATTAAACTGAATTATTTAGAATATTTGATATGTTCAAATGCTCACAGCATTACAGACTGTGATTCCACTGAAAGACTGTTTAAAGAAATCTTTTTTTATCTGTCACAGGCAAAGGAAACCTGTGTTGCCGTGTCATCAGAAAACGACTCAAAGGGGTTTTTAAGTCTGGCATTTCAGTATCAGGCACAGACCAAAGGGAGCTGTAAGAAGCTTCACACCTCTCATTTCTTTATTAAACACACGATGAAATGATGAGAATCTCACTGAGTTTGTGGTTAACTAAAACAACAAAACACTCATATCTAATCCAATCTAGTTGGATATTCAGAATGAGGCTGTATCTAACATGCAGACCATAAAATATGCAGTCTGATAGATTTGCAACCGGTGCACTACACAGAGGAGAATGACGGTGGAGGAATTGTGGATTTTGGAAAAGAACCTTGAATGGGTGTACTGCTCACCCATTGGACACTGGTTCATCCAGACTGTTATGCATCGTCACTGTGCAACCACCATCGCAGTGACACACCTGTCTAATACTCTTGGATTATTAATTTCACTGCAGAAGAAAGATCTGAAACAAACATGAAAGAATACATAATGGGTCCTTCAGGCCTTCTAGGTCTAGGCTTGTCAATGACCCACGGTGACTCACAGTGAGATTTCAGGTGAGTTTATAATGAAATTGAAAGTAAACTGAAAAATACCCATTGAACATTATGGCTGTCACAGGTTGGCTGAATTGAAAGTAGCACTGAATTGAAATGGCACTGACCCAACCGTGCTCCATGGGGAATAAGCACTGCTCAGAATGGACCAAGCCTTGGTTTCATTAAAGTCACGCACATAATCCCCTTTCTCATCCGTGAATAATGGTTTTCACCTGCTAATGTAATTTGTGGCGGTGAAGGGGAGTTACCCCCACCCCCACACACACACACACACACAGGGGACTGAGATCTTTGAAAAGTTCAACCTAGTTCAACATCAACGTCATCATCACCATCATTCTTAATCCCACTATTAAGCACATGATCTTATATTATTACAGAGCATATGTCCATAGAGGACATGACTAATATAGACTACATTGGCCAGAGCTGAGATCTAACACAAGTGGGACGCAAACATGTCTTTAACTGATTTCAGCATATTAATTAGAGCTGCCAGATTTTCTGTACATTAGCTAATGACCACGCCACTGTGAAATTGCAGACACAGCCTCAGGGCTGCTAGCTTGTGCTTAATGAACAAACTCAAGGCTTCTCTGCTGACAGTCATCTGATATCGCTGAGATGTGTTTCGAACCTCCAGCACAGAACACTGGCTGCCTTCTTACTGGTGCAGTTAATCTGCCAGCTCACTGCAATTAGTTTAAAAGTCCATTTCTGCTGATAATGACTCTTTAAAGCCAACCAAGTCTCTTTCAGCCCGCATAGATTAATATTATTTATTGGAGAAAAGGAATGCAGTCCACTTAAAGACAAATAAAGGGGCGTTATTAATGCATGGTAATATTTTCCAAGGTTAATGTGTTAATTTCTTATGGTCTTTCACTTGGGCTGTCAAATGTCTTTAGATCAGATATCTTTAGATATCTTCAAAGGGTCTATGCTCAGTCATCATATCAAAGATATCATAAAAAGGCTCACAACTTTGATTGTCGTAAAAAGCGATATTTCTTGTACTTCCCCGGAAAAACTGTGTCAGGGCACATCACTTTGTGTGATGTGGAAAAAAGGTAGAAATTGCTTTTAAAAATCAGTTATCTCTGGCTCTCCGAATAGACGGCAACTCAAAGTCATTAGAAGGTTTCAAACCTTCACACCAGGCATTTATTATCAGGTGCATTATTATCATAAAAACAGAAAGCAAGCTACTACTATCTACCTTCAAATGACTCAAAGCAAACATTGCCTTCCTTTCATGTAGTCCCGCTCAATTCCGAGGAAATCTATTACAGTGAAAATCTGATTCTGCAGGGTTTTTGAACATCAAAAAACAAGAATGCTCCATAACTGCAGGTATACTGCTGCAAATTGATTTAATACAGTAGATGGCATGAGCGGTGGTGCATCTAAATGCACCTCCTCTGACGTTAGCACCTGCTTCACCGATCGCACTTATCTCTTATCTGATTCGCCTTCATCTTAAGAGATGACATCATTTTGCTTGAAATGTCCAGCAAACGCTGTCCCAGCCATAGTGCCACAAGTACCACAGCTAAAGGCTTGAGAGAGAGAACATTAGCATCCATGTAGTTGGCGGTGTGTATTTACATGACAAAATAACTACCAAGAAGGAGTCTAAAACCAGGCTTCCTAAATGGAAAGTTTTTCTCACTCCGTGTCCTCTCAGCGTCGGACGTTATTGGCCTTAAGAGGGCAGAGAGCCGTGACGCAGAAACTGTGAATGACTCTGCATTCCTGGCAGCCGAGGAGCAGACTGTGACCGCTGATATCCTTCTGGCCCACCAGACGTCCAGCTCCGGAGGCTTTCACATTGAAACAAAACACCTGCAGCTAGAGCAACAACATGGACGGAGCGGCGCTGGAACCGCCGTGACCAGACCCCCAACCTTCAAAACGGGGAGGAACGGAACGTGGAAGGAACACTGACAAAGACCAGACCAGGTGGTTTTTTTTTACAGTCTCTGATGTAGTCTCAGCTCAGGATGGTAGAGCAGCAGAGAAGTGAGGAGAGCCCTTGTATAGGTTGCAGTACAGAGTGTGGGGGCGGGGAGACTCACCTATAACAGAAGGCAGAAGACATGCTCCATGCTCCAGTGAATACCCCCCCCAGTACATGGCTCAGATCCTGTACTACTGAGGCCGAGATCAAAGGGGGCCTGAGCGCCAGGTCCTCATAGCCCGCAGATTAATGGCTTTGGAGCGTCATCGCCAGGGCTCCGCTCACATCATCCCATGTGATGTCATCAAACACGCCAAGAGTGGCCCGCGAGACATCTCTCTGTGAATTCTGCCTGCTCCCCCAACACAGTTCCACTCAACCGCCCTGCCACCGTAAAATAGGACACATATCTTTAACCAAATTGACAACAGCAGAGCTTTCAGATTTTAACCGTGTAAACCAATGTTTCACACAAACTGTGGGTTCATCGAGTTGAGCGAAGCTGGTGGATTTTTGACTTATGAGTGAGCAGACATTGTGATGGGATTACTTTTGGACCTTACTTAAAGGTTCAGATTAGTCCTCCTCATCCCAATGCCTAAACTGGTTGGTTAGAGCCATCTGCGAACACGAAGAGTAACATGAACATAAAATAAAAACTTCCATGTATTTGGAGGCTCTTTGGATAGTACAGAGTACAAATTAAAGATTATAACAGAAATTTGATTTGTGACATGTTTACATATTTACAATCTAAACCCAGTCCATATAAAAAAGGTTTGGAAGTGTGCAAAAAGTGCATAAAAATGTGGGTGAGGTCTCAGTGAGGCGTGTGGGTGAGTGTCTCAATCCAGTCATCCAGCTTCAGAACATCCTGAACAGTCTGAAACGCTCAGTCATCAACCGAAGGCAGAGAACGCCTCCGCCGTCCTCACCATGGAGGGTCGTTCAGCCCACCACTCTGACTCCCAACGGCAGAATTTGTACGATCTGTACTCTGCCAAAAAACACTGAGCTTTCCGCCTGAAACTGGAAATGTCAAACAAACAAAAAGACAAGACACACCATGGACTGTAAAGAAGATAACTCTGGGGGAGCCGTTAAAGGCGTAGCCAGGAGGAAGGAAGTGAGAGTGCAGTGTCACTGGCGTACATGCTACTTCTATGTCACTCGAGAGGTCAGGAGCCCTAAGAAGAGGGCAGTCCAGAAGCCCCATCTACAATAGACTGGTGAAGAAAGACAGGAGAAGGAAAGAGCGGTGGGGGTTGGTGGGGCACAATTTATTTTGTTGTATTTTTGATTGGTGCTAGTCGATCGATTTCAGACATAAATAAAAGGACTTGTCTTGTAAGACACACAAATAATGGATTTGAAGAAAAATAACATTTTGACCTGAGGTGAAGCAAAAATCTCTTGAGAGGACTGCTATTGCCTAAGACAGGTATATAAATAGCGTGCCCTGGAAGAGGTGGCTAAACACAGGGAGAAGGAAGGATCCGTTTTCAGTCTTCTACTTCTGTGGTGCTGTAGGGCGATGTCTGACCTATAGTCTGACCAACAAACTGGATGTCCTCATCTGCTGCATGCCACATTGAACATATATATTTTTTATATGGGGGGGGTTGCCAAATTTCTCCTTTGTTTTTCTGAACCACAGTCTAAAATAATGCCCAACATCTGAGCTGACAGGTCATTGAACATTCATAGATTACTGGAGCTACCAATCTAATCACAAGCACTGTGTTTTTCAAGAGGGAAACTAGTAGTTATGTTTAGTCTGTACAGGCTTCACTTTCAATGTGTCATAGATATTCATGTGTCATAGAATTGAATTAGCCGTCCACTATCTTACACGTTGATCATCTACCACATGATACCCAGAGATTATATTTACTGTCATCCAATATCATGACTTGCTTTGCGTGAGTGTATATGTGCATGCTGGTATGTGTGACTGCATGGGTGTGAGAGCGTGTGAGAGAGACAGACGCAGAGAGAAAGAAAGTGTGAGAGAGAGCGAGAGAGAGTTAGAGAGAGAAACACAAGAGTGCGAGAGAGTGCGAAAGAGAGAGAGAGAGAGCTAGAGAGAGACACAGAGCCAGACTTGGGCTGAGGGAAGTCTATTACTGCTCTTTTAAAGTTCAGAATCAATAGAGTAGGTCAACCCTGTTCAGGCTCTTCTCTAACGTGATCAAATTGAAATACCACATCCTGATACAAGAGCAAGGAGCGCTGAGCGCTAGCGAGCATCGGGGGATGAGGAAGAGTCCTTCCTGCTAGTGCACAGGCAGAAACACGGACAGGGCTGACACTGAGAGAATCAAAAGCCCTCATCCTACTGTGGCTTAGGTTGCCCTGACCGTCCCAAAGTGTCCCTGGTAGGGCTTAGCGACAGGACTGGTAGGGCTTAGTGACCGGAGGCAGTCTTAACTGTGCTCATCAGGTAGTCCCAGGTTTTCCCAATTATCGCACATCCTGATGCGTGTTACTCGCAGTGACAATACACCTAGGATGCTGAAAGTGCTGGTTAACAGATTACAAAGTTAAAAATGGAGATGTTGCATGTGACATCGGGCTGTGTTTGACTGTCCCCAAACACGTTTCGCTGGTTAGAAACTACACATACTCTCCATGGGGTGCTGGGGTGTTTCAATGATTTGTTTGTGCGTCGTTTCTCTTTGCTCCTGACAAGTGTCTTCTCAAGGTTCGACAATGCACACAGTGTGTAATTTTCCATGAATCATCCATCACAGCAAAGATTTGACAAGCAATTCAACAGATATATGTTTCTGTCTCAGTATTGCATGGCGTTAAACGGATGGATGCGTCAACTCAATCTTCGCCACAACTTGCAGTCTGACACGGATCAAACAAATGAACAAAAACACACACACAAAAACCCTTTACAAAACAGTTACGGAACCATCTCAGTTTGAACAACGTCGACTGGGCAACTTTTGCAGCTGTGGAAAAGAGAAATCTGATTTAATGATTATCAGTCATAATTGTTGATTTTATTGCATTTGCTCTGCTGTCTGTCCAACTGCCTATAGGGAAAAACCAAATGAACAGAATTACAAAAAATATATAAATGAGAAACTAGGGAACCTGTAGCCTGATTGAGGGCAGCACTGACCCTGGTACAATGGGGGAGGTGGGGTTACAGACAAAAGTGCTTCAGAGTGGATACTGCACTTAACTGACAGGAAGTATTCAGTGTACACTGTACTTAATTGACAGGAAGTGTTCAAAGTAGATACTGTACTCAACTGACAGGAAGTATTCAGAGTGGACACTGTACTTAATTGACAGGAAGTGTTCAGAGTGGTGCAGCGAGACCTGGCAGATCTAAAGCCATGGGCAAGGATGGGACTTGACAGTTTTTTGACAAGTTACTTTTTCCAGCAACAAAAAATGTGGTGTGGTGATATTAAAAAAATAAAGCAGAATCGTAAAAATATCTCTCTAATCATCACAATTTTTTTCACCAAACACCGCATTTCAAAAAGAGACAATTAAAATTGCAAACATTCCCGAAATACTGTGCTCAGCTACAATCCTTATTTTCCCCCGCGAGGACAAAAATCACACTTATAGCAGAGGCTAAAGGTTTGCAAAATGATGATAAATATAATGTTCAAAATCTTTGGCGCACCCATCAAAGACCAGGCTTGAGAGTTTCTGTCCATTTCGTTTTGGGTAACAGTAAAAGGTGGTAGTGGTAAACCTACAATAACAATGCAATAACAAGAACATACAATAGTGTTATATCCACAAAATACCACACATGTTCAATAGCCAATTTCAGGTTTGGAAGGACCCTATTTAGAAGATTCAGATTCCTTGTATGGTCTTCCCATCCTCCTCCTAATATATAGAATTTCATCAACACATTTGTACCATCTTAAGAGTTATGGAATGAAAAGGCCTTTTAAAAGTAGTCCTGACCTGGTGATGCAATTGTTCCTTCAAACCCAGTGGTTTTCAACCTCAGTCCTGGGGGCCCGCTGTGTATGCTGGTTTTCCTTCCAACGAATCTCTTGATTAATTAAGGTCGTTAGAAACATGTGTTTAGTTTTCATAATTTTGTGCTGAAATAGATTTTAACACAATACAAGTTTGGCTCATTACCATTTGCTCTGTCTTTGAACTGTTCATTTTCCACAAAATGGGTTCGTTTTTAAGACTTTAAGCATTTAAGACTTCACTGATTTCAGTTGTAGGTCTATCAATAAATGCATAAAAAATTTAATCTCTTTCAGAATTTACCACAGCATATTAGAGAAAATGGAAGCAATAGTTTTCTGTGAACTAATCTGACTAAACGTCCTTAAATGTATATAGAATATTCATTCTTTGTAACATGTATATCTGTTCCTGACATAATGGGGCATTAAGAGTATAAATCACCTCTCACTGGACATTATAAGTGTCTAATCAAAAACAATTAACACCTCGTTATACTTCAGGAATTGCAATCATGGTTGGAATGAAAACTAGCATAAACAGTGGGCCCCAGGAGTGAAATTGAAAACCACTGCTCTAACAGGTCCAAAGGTTTATTAAATATTTCACTGTGGGATACCATTTGAGAGATCTGCCTCTGGAGTTGTAGTTTATAACTATTGATGTTGTGAGTAAAAATGAGCCCCACTCTAATCTAAGGGTGACATTAGCAGAGTTTGATCATTCGGAAAATCATCAAGCGTGTCCATTTCACGTTTCATTAAAATTGATTGGACGTAGTAAGACTTTACGCTCACTACCCATGTCATTTATTTTTCTACCATTCTGCCATTGGTCTGGGGGTTAATTGCATTTGGTAGATTTATGTTCTTAGGGTTTAATGGCGTGGCATCTTGAGCGTGACTCTCCTGGTCAATTTCCTTAGTCTTGGAATCTATACCCATAGGCAAAAGTACTGAATTTTCAAAGCATGAGGAACGGATTTACATTGACATCCCATTGATTATTTTAAAAGCAGCGACTTTTAAAATAATCAATGGCATGTAAATATAATGTAGGATAGGAAACAGTTGGAAGGGTGCCATTTGCTTTTCAGACAGGTAGATTACTGCATTCGTGTCAGGAAGTGTGTAGACAATTAGCAACGCTCTGCTTTGCCACATCTGGCATCACAAAAAACCTGGTCATCTATACCTCTTCTGTGATCTGACCTAGGGGTCTTCTTTCCCTCTCCCCTCTCTTTTCCCTACTCCTGGGGTTCACCTCATTTGTCTGCTAATGCACTGTCTGACATTCTTCTAAAATACTCTGCAACTGTGTCATCATTCTGATATGTCGTGGGTATCCAATGAGGTAATATACAGGTAACTGGCAAAATAAAATGAGCACTTGAGAAATGAAGGGCTCTGGTGGCTCTGTTATGGTGTGGGGTGCATTTTCTTGCCATGGTTTATATTCACTCAACCCCTTGAGTGACAATGTAAATGCCAATAAATACAAAGCCATTCTGAGTGATCACCTTCATCCTATGTTGAAGCTTTTCTATCCTGATGGGAGTGGTCTCTTCCAGGATGACCCCCCTTCAGGGCAGTGGTCCCTGAATGGTTTGATGAGCATGACAACAATGTAAACGATATGCCATGGCTGTCTCAGTCACCAGCTCTCAACCCAATTAAACACTTATGGGAAATTCTGGAGTCGTGCCTGACACAGCGTTTTCCACAACAACAGCAACACACCAAATAATGTAATTTCTTGTGGAAGAATGGTTTTACATCCCTCCAATAGTTACATTCACTTGTAGTATCTATGCCACGGTGCCTTGAAACTGTTCTGGTGGCTCGTGGTGGCCCGACGCCCTATTAAAACACTTTATGGCAGTGTCTCCTTTACTTTGGCAGGTACCTGTATGTCATTGTATGTCTTTGGGATTGATATCTTTGGGTAAACTGTCCATCTGTTTTATCTCATTCAGTTTTGTCAGTTAGAGATGTACTTTGTAATGTAATAATTCAAATCCCACTGAATCTTCTGGAGTTTCAAAGCCATCGAGAGCTTGTGATTAGTTTTTTTTTCACCTTGGAAACTTTGTAAAGGGTGTTGGAATATCACAGTGTCTATATTTCATCTTAGGCATCAGGTTAGTACTTGTTGTCAAATAATGCCATAACACAGAGGATTGAGGATTTGCTCAAAATTGTGCATTAGTGCTTGCAGAAAAGTTCACTGTTTCTATCCTGAGCCTGCTCTTTATGAATTCTCAAATGTCCCAGAGTAAAAACCAATAGAGCAAAACATTGGTACTAATGATTATGTTATTGCGCTGTGCAAAACTACCAGATATACAATTGCCATCTGGAACGGGAGTGTGTGCTCCCGGTCATACACTTAAAATGAGCTACTTTCATTTTTGTCTGCACTGTTCTATCATAAATGTTTTTTTTCCTTATCATAGTGTACCCTTCGGAAACAGCTGCCAGTGTTTGGCTAAATATCATGCAAAGCTATCCTCTTCCTTTCATACAGAGGTACAGAACAGTAAATCTGACCGATTCTTTCCTGAACAGGGGGTTGATTCACATTCCGGGCGCATCGTGGGGAGCTGAAAGCAACATATGCCGGCCCCCCTCTGCGACAGAACCGGATTCCGCATACCCAAGCAGCCACCCCATGCCTTGCGGCTGAGAGCGCAAGCCTGGATGCAAAAACGCTTAGAGGATGAACATTAATCATTTCCAACTCTTCCGTCTGCCGAGAAAGTAAAAAACTATACAATTCTTTAAAAAAGGGAGTTGTTCTCAGCACAATTGAATTCTGACAGTTTGCACACAGAAATCCTGCCAGATGCAACTGAGCATCAGGATCGTCACCCTGAGGCGGGGTTTGACCTCAAGACCCCCAGACAGAAGGGCAGGAATATATAGGCCACGGGCAGAGATTAGAGGTGGATTCATATGGTTCGGAGGAACGGCTGCCTGGCTGCATTACTGAAGCTCCACAGAGAGTGGCCTGCAGAAGCCTGAGACATGGAAGTCCCTGTGCAGCCTCCGCGAACACTAGGCCAATAGTGCCCCACGGCCCCATCCTCGGCACAGCTAAACAACCCAGAGGCTTCATTCGGCCGTCCCAGTTTCTGCAAGATAAACCTCTACAGTATGTCACTGCTTGTGCAGGACACAAGTCGGTGTGAACCTTTTAACACTTGACATTTGGTTTGCTTCTTAATGAATAAAACCGATGAATGCATGCTTCCATTCAAAAGGTTAATTGTACAATTTATTGACACAGGTGTAACTAAAACTCAACATTATGTTCGGAGAATATACTGTAAAATAAGCTCATTAGGTGCTCTTCAAACCACTTATGCATTTCTCTATTGAGATCGTCACCACTGACCTACACTGAAAGTACAATAGCACTAAAGTGATACTCAGAGTCATTAAGCTGTAAGCCTGGCAAGGTTCCTGCCAATGTTCCAACACATTCAGAACCAACCAATATGCATTATGAAGCAACCAAAACATTTCACTGCCAAACGTTTAAAGTAACGATAATGCAAGTAGTAGCACTGGGATTGCAGAAAACTAGGCTACCCTTTAATGGCTAATAAAACACCAGCTGAGTACCATATCTGAGGACTCCAGAGAAAATATGTGTATCCCTCAAAATTTATTGTGAGGTTGATGATCGAGTAAATGAGTGAAAAACATTCCGGAGGGGCCTCGGGTGGCATAATGGTGAAAGCATTCACCCAGAATGCAAGTTGCCCACTGCATCAGCGGTTTGAAACCTGGCTGCACCAGCTGGGAGCCCTGATCGGGGGCTTCCCCTAGTGCAAGGGTGTCCCTCTAAAGTAGGTGGGCGAGTTCTGTCTGGAGGAGGTGGATTATTGCTGGGTATTAGCTTGACCCATAGTGATGGGCGGAAGGCTCATGGGGGAGGCCGAATCGAAACAAATAGAGGGTATGATTGGCCGCCAAATTGGGAGAAAAACAGGGAAAAAATCTGAAACATTATGTATTATTTTTTCTGTCTTGTTTTACAAATTTTGCATAAATTCTTCATTCATATATTTTTTAATCATTCTCTGCCTTTCTTTTTAAAATGTGGATACTAATTAAAAACGTATACATCTCACACATCAAATCAATAGCAGTACATACATGAAATCGAGGAAGGCAAAAAAAGTCAAGAACTTGTTTCATTGTGGTGCTCGGTTTGTAACGTAAAGCACTTTGAGCCTGTGGCCTGAAAAGCACTCTACAAATAAAGTTTATTATTATTATTATTATTATTATTATTATTATTATTATTAAGAGGCGAGGGAGAAGTCAGCGAGAGACTCTACCATGGAGCTGCTTTTGTTAAGTCTGAAGATGGCACCCAGAAGACAGGATGACACCAAACCTGGACTGTTTCTCTGTCCCTGAGGTACCTCACGGCGACAGAGGAGGGGGGATCTATTTTTAATGAGAATATGAAAATACTGTCACTGTGAATGTGAGAGCCATCTGCCACCAGAACTAGTTTTGCCACATGTCAAAAGGAGTATAAAGGCAGGTCCATTAAGGAAGTGTATTACCATTAACCACAGACCGACTGGTGTGAAACTGAAGCTGGGAATATTTAAGAACTTCAAACCTCTGAAATAGAGTGTGTCCAACTGGTGCTTGGGCATACCATACCGTTTGTTTTGAAGGGGCCAGGGGCTTGGGCTGTAAAGAAATATGATCACTGCCTAGATGTACTTGAGGGTGGATGTGCTAAATCAAACCTATCAGACCTAAATATACCCACTAATGCTATCTTTAACGCACACACATGCCAACTATATGGGTCAATGGCTTTTTTGCGTTGAGGAAAAAAACATCCTCTGTTCATCAAATCCCTTTAAACATGCTCTTAAATGGACCACATAGCAATTTGAATGAAATCTGCAGTTGCCAAAATACAGGAATATCTAGGATGGTAGTAGCCTATTACTTACTGTATCTATGTGACAGTTACAAGTTAATGGCTGCTTTTAGTGTTATATTACAAATTCATACGGGGTTTTTTTCTTCAGTATTAGCAATTTTATGTAGTCTCCTTTGATCGTCCGCAATTCATCACATACTGTTTATTAATATTTAAATGTGTTATTGCGCAATAGGCTCAATAACTGTTCTGTCCCCCCAACATAAAAGTCGGTGATGAAGCCTACCTACATACATCACACCTCCACCTGTATTTAGTCGCGACTGTTTCACGATTTCATGTGCGAACTGACAAGCTTTAATGGCCACTGCCTCACAAATAAAATGCTAACAGTGGTAATTTCATTTGACCTCATACAAACAGATCCAATATCAAAACTGAAATAGCACTGTAAAACATGACTAACGTGGTTGTCAGGCCTCTGCTTAGGCACACATTCATTTTAACAATACCATAATCTTATAGTGTGGTGTGTACTGTGGGGGGGGGGTTGCCTGTATGCCATTACCCATACGAAGATATAACTATGGCTAAGTGCTTAATGAATGCATGTAAACAAATATCGTTTGCATAGCTTACAACCGCGTATGCCTGCATAATGGGGACACGGTACACACGACCGGGAGTTTAGAGCCAAACAAAACGTCTAATCTGTAGTGCATACACTTGCTTGTCCTACGTTTAGCTCACGTCGAATTTTGTAACCCAGGGACAACGGGAGCGTCCACGGGGCGGTGCCGATGTCGCACAGATGAAATAGTTTGCAGTTAACTGTTTTTCATTGCGTTAGTATTCTCCGTGCGGGTTACTGCCCGCGATCTCTTGACTGCATTTACAGTTACTCACCAGAAAGCATTTTGTAGTTAAATGCGCGTATAGGCTACTGCACTTGTGCATGGACACTGCCTTGTTGATTATGCGCATATGAAGGTCATTGACAGCTTACGAATGGCCAAAATCCCATTAAAACTCAAGGTAAACGAACAACACATTCTTACTTAGCCGTGCAATAAATGCGAAGATATTTCTGTATATCATTTTCTAAATAGGCTACATAGATGTGTCATAGCCACAACACAGTTGCGAAATAGCGTTGCAATTTGTCCTCATAAACACATAAAACATACCAAACCTGATAAGAGCGTTTCAAACAAACATAAATAACATCACGTATGTAAGGTAGCGAACGGTCGCAAAATGATGCCTCGGTCGCTGGTAGAGCGTAGCCTTCATGCACTTGTTTTCTAGCAGCAACATCACATAACGCGCGAGCGTTTATCAAAAAATAACAATATTATATCGTTTCTAACGGACATTATCACATCACAACAACACTTGTCGCAAGAAAAGACTTTAAAAAAGGGGTCGACTCACCCAGAAGACGAAGGAATAGATGATGAGGAGGGTTTTGAGGCAGGTTATCACTGGTTTAGTCTCCATTCTCCTGGATGCCATACTATAGTAAAGCGAAGCGCAGAATTTTTCCGAGAGTCGCGTTGCCGTGATTCTCCACTGGGTTTCGCGCAGTCGATCCACTGCAGTCTCTCACGGCGCAGCCGCCCTCGGCCCTCTGTCCAATGAGCACAAGATCTGCACTATAGCCCTCCCTTTCGGTGGCGCCCTCTACTGGACATCCCTCGCAGTGCAAAACCGCTTTTTCTGTCGTTGCTGGGCAAGTGTATTTCCAAGTCAAATTGTGTTAGACAGCAGATAATTTTAAAACGGAAAACTATACAAAACAGTTTGCGAAACACAGCATCGACGCAAGTAACGTTTTAATGGGACTTGCCAAACAATCTAGTTTATTAAAGCTCTTGATAAAAAGAAACAATCCTACATTTGTGAGCGTTGATTCATTCACACGCAGCCTACAACCCCCCGTCATCTGACACATATTTGTGCTTCCAATCCATGGACTGTTGATATTTTGAACAGGTGACACAGATTTCTTGTGCCTCCTGGCATGAGCAAATGGCTCTCGAAACAGCTGAACCAGGGTCAGTTAAGGGGGTTTAAGCGTGACTATGGATATTATGGGGCGCCTCCTGTCTCAAATTGTTAAAGGGGAAAACTATTAAATCAGAAGTGAACAGTGTGACAATGTTTAAGGTTGAACCAACCACATGTTGTTTTGTAAGATATGTCAATGTTTTTTTGTGGTTAGCAGTTGAAAATAAAGCCAAACTACATATGCAACACATACTGTATGAACCAAGACTGAAGATTAACTTAAGTCTTTCATATGAGTATTAATGACTGAGTAACTCACCCCTTTTTCTTGGGTGTGACAATAGTTCACAGTCCCGTTTTAAAAATTGCATGCTGGTGTGCCATGTAGGACTCTTCACATTTGCAATATATTGTGAACTCTAAAGGGTAAGATCTACACTTCTTAAAAAATAGAATAGAGTCCTGCGTGTACAGACGGTTAAATCAGTTGGTTCGCTGCTTCAGACTCGCCAAAGATATGCTGAACAAGCTTTGGTCAATGCTGAATATGTGGCGGGACCTGACCTTCACACTCTGTCCCGGTTTTAAAGCAGAGACACTGGGCCGTGGGCCAGAACCGGTGTCAGATTCTCCAGTTACTGCGTGATACGCTACCGAGTTAACGCGAAGCAGAAAATGGACCTGAAAACGGCCCCCCTAAAGCTTTATATATGCAGAGCAGCCCAGTCTCATCATATTGTACCCTACGCTGTTTTTGCTGTGACATTTTTATCTTCTGTTGTGTATTTTCATTTACAGATATTGATAATTAGTTTGCGTGTCAACTCGGTATGAATGTGGTCTGGCCGGTCGTAATGAACACTGATGTATTGGAAGGCTTCAGCTGTGTTTCTGTTCTGTTTTTGATGCCACTGAACTGATATGTATTTCTTTCCAGGTCGGGATAATTAGTTTGCCCGTTGACTCGGTGCCAGTACGATGTGGCTATAATTAACGCTGATATATTAGCTAGCTCTGTTGAAGGGAGAGTGGGAGCAGAGAAGATTCACCAGCCGACATGATCAATGACGTTTCAACACCATGCGGTTTTAAAGGTTACACAAAGCAGTGAATTCATTTGATTTAAACTTGTATTTAACCATGGACGTCTCTTGAGATTGCGTTTTCTTTCGCAAGAAGACCCGAGAGCATTAATGACAAAACAGTTTTCTTTGTTCCAACAGTATTTTATTGTTAATGTGACGACGTATTGCTTAACAATGTTTGAAACCCGCAATTCCCTTGCTATACTGCTAACAGTATGATAAGTCTACACATCTCCGTTTTTGTGGCATAAATCAAGGCTATAGGTACTTTCACCTCTCTTGTCAAGCATCCTCAATGGGTCACAATACACTTCAGACAAAGTACAATTACTGTGGCTTAATTAGGTGGCTTAACAGTGTTTAAAACACACCAGGTGTAGATTGATGGTCCTCTCCTGTAGCCACCCCTCACTGGGTTGATGTTTAAGAACAGCACACTGATCCACAAAGTGCACTCATCAATAACTCTGGTGAGTCTGGGAACAGACTTCACCAAGACAAAGGCATGACCCTTTGTGACTGACATTTTCATGCTCACCCCTGCACCTTCATTGAAAGTGTATGCTTACTGAAAGCTTCATGTGAAATATGCTTAACATTACACTTTCTTCATAATCAACTGGCAAATTATGAATTTTTAGGTGTGAAAAAATGTAAACCAGCACAGTGGTTTATCGTCAAAATAGTGTTTCATGAAAAAGAGCAACATTTCAGATGAGACCAGATGAATGTATTTGTAGTTAAAATGTTTCTGTTAGTTAAATACTTTTTGGAGGTTAAACAGCACGTGGATGCTTCCCATGTTCACTTCTACATTGACTCCTCATACCATAACATAATTTGTGAATGCACCATTACATTAAAGGATAATTTAAAAATACATTCAATGATTATCTCACAAGAGCACAGGGGCAAACTGGTCGAAATGTATAATTGTATATATACCATTTTGTTACACGTATGACACATGACTTGACACATGACATGAGAAGAATGCTTCCAAAATGTAATTAGCAAAGAACAGAATAGACCCTAACCCCCACCCTTGACTTCTGGTAATGTAACTGGAACTATGGCAGCTCTGAATCTGTGGGAGGAAAGGGAAAGCTACCTGAAGAAACAAGCATTTCAGAACAACAAAATATTCACCAGCTCATACATACATATGCAACACAGCCTTGTGTTTTAATGATGGGGATTGTATGCATCATTTAAAATAATATATTTTGGACTTGGGTATTGCCTTCAGCATGTTCAGCAGTGACAGGGCAGGTAGCCTGTCCTTGTGGTTTACCTTGATATGGAGATATTTCTGAAACTGAAGCAGTTACTCCACATTAGCTTCTGCTTGACATAGTACTACCTTCGGACAAGGAATAGTTTCTGAAAATGTGAGCAATAAAAAATAAAGAACTGTCAATTATTTAGCATGCTACTTGGTGGTGGTGTACATGACCAAAAAGCTCAATTTTGTTCTCATCAAACCATAACACCTGGATGCTATTGGAGTTTCAATATCATTTAGCAAACTCCAGGCACTTATTTTTGTTGATTTTTGTTGGCATTTTTCTGGCAACCCTTCCAAAAAGCTCATTGGCATGACTTTTCAAGTAGCAATTCAAAATCCTAAGGCCAGTTTGAGAAGTAGCCATAATGAAGTGACAGAGCGTGTCTATCTGTGACATGGTTGGTTTACTTGTATTGCTCATTCAACATCTGTTTGCTAATGTATTTCCCTCAAGCCCGTTTGAGCTCCAGGGATATTTCAAACCAAGGCACAAGGCTTGTACAGGAACCGCAGATTTCCGTTCCTGGCCTAAAAGCACCTTTTGAATAAAGAGCGAATACGTTCGGAGTTTGCATTGACATGCAAAACCTTGTCACCTGCAGGAAGCCCCTATATTATACTAGATATGGTACCTGGGGAATCAGGTGAGGCAGGATCCGAAGGAGGTGGTATAGGTCAGATGGGCAGTTGAACGACAGGTGCGGAGGTGTCTTTCACCAGTTCCGTCTGTGTCCAGTGGCTGTTCACATTCGTGTTAAGAAGAGGCTGTCTTTTTCAAATAGAACCACATTCAAAAAACACAGCTGCCTGGACCAGATGGTGTGAAAGGAAAATAGTCTAAAAGCAGGCAGCTAGTTTGTGGTGTTTTCCCTGTATGGTAGTGTTTGTAAATAGTGTGGCATGAGGTGTAACCCTACGTTCTATATATTTTTTAAATTCATAAATAAAACACTTAGATATACGGGACAAAGCAAGAGCATCGGTACCATTGAACGTATGGACTCCAGTTTGGAAGGACTGCCCTCATGTGGCGAGTGCTGGTAGTCCTATCCGCAACAAATCCTGTCTGTACATATCACAACAGGGTTAAAGTCTTTAATCTCAAGACCCTTAAAATTACTACCTTGTGGTTGATGACCCCTTACCTCAAAAAGGTTTTTGTCCCCTACCTGTAGATGCCCTATCTATGCTAATAGCTATGTAAAGTCCCTTACTAGCCATACGTAAACTACAAATACAGTTACTCTCCAGGGGCCTGGTCTCACAACTTAGCTACCCACTGCTGTACAGTCCAGGCTCCTCTGTAGCAGGAGTTAATGATATGCCACCTGCCAACCAAGCACCTGTCTCCTCCACTTCACAGAAAAATCTGTTCTGGCTACAACTAAATTACATTAGTAACTCATTAGTGACTGTAGTTTCACTCTCAATATCTTTGTCTGTCTCCTGCTAAACTGTCCACAGGGAAATTGTAGATCAGCAAATAAATCATGTATTCTCACATCTAAGTCTGCTGTTTCTGTCAAATCTCATTTACAAGTAGCAGCCGCCTTTTACCCATGGCTCTAACAAACTGTCCAAATTAGTGTTGATCAATCCTATCATTAAAATTTGATATTTTTGTAATAAATCCTTAAGACTATTTCCTAAGTTTAGAGCTTCCTTTATGTCAATGTCAGTAGTGGCCCAGTGTCACAGTTCAATAACGTTATTGTAATAGCATAGCTATAATACTACAACTTGTTCTCTGAACCACCTGCACTAGTAAGTATAACATTACCAAAATATTATTGTTAGCTACAGTACAGGGCAACATGATATACAGTTCTATAAAACGTTATATACAATTTGACAAAGTACACAAGCTAGCTAAGTTAATACCTTTGTGAACGTTAGCAGGCTCACGATAACTATTTAGTGTTTCGTTAGCTTTGCTTGCTAACAAGCGAGTTCAATAGCTAACGTTAACGTTACAACAGCCCCGTGACTGGATTTGTTATAACACAGCACTAGAACAAAGTAGTACATTTTTGGAGAGAGAGGGGAGGGCAAGCTAACATGAACATCGAAGTGAGAGCACAGAAGTCTGATCACGTTCCTAACTCACTGTACCTTTTCGTACTGTGACAATATTGACCCCTGGTTGCTAGAAGAACATTTTGTTTATTTCCGGGTCGTCTCCGATAGCAACACGGCAGAGCCAAAGATCTGTACCTGCAGGCGGCACGGACAGGGCAAATTGGAAATATGGCAGGGGAGGTTGAGGACGAGATACCTGGTAAGTAAATTCGCTATCTTGACAGCAAGCTAGCTACAGCAGCAGCTAACTGCATCATGCATATGTACCACAGGGAAATCGCGTTTTCTGGTTTAGCCCGGCTACATGTTCACAAATCTAGCTATCTAGCGAAGCTCGTTAATACGACCTAATTGCTGCTCTGTATTTTGTTTTGGTTCTAATGTTGCTAGCAAGCAAGCAGGCTAGCTGGTTGGTTTATGTTCGCTAACGAACAGTTTAGGACTGCCATGCTAAAATCACTGGATTAGTTGCTACTGAGCTAATGTTAGCTATAGCTAACAGTGTGAATGTGTGTATGGAGTCTGGAGTGAGTGGAGTCTGTTCGTTGAACTAGTTAGTTGACAATATTAACGTTAGCTATATTTTAATTTAATTTCAGAAGCACTTGAAATGATCAAAGGGTCATAGGTTGCAAGTTAGTAATCACTATTTATTTAGTTTTCTAGCTAACTGGCATCTATGTCTGGTTTTAGAGGTCGTTCTGACAATTTGTAACTGTATGTTGCCTGACGTTTGCCTGACTACAGTTGCATCTATTAGTTAGGAAGATTAGTTAGCTATAACTATCCAGGTCGCTAGTTAGCAAGTTAACAATTTATGCTACATACTGGTTCGTGGGGCTGATTAACTTAGCTCGATACATTTTCGGAATGGTTTTGCTGTTGTTTTTTATTTTCCCTTAAATAGAATCTGGAGCCGTGTTTACTTTTGGAAAAAGCAAGTTCGCCGACAACGTACCCAGTAAATTCTGGCTGAAGAATGACAAACCTGTGCGGATCGCATGTGGAGATGAGCATACAGCGTTGGTGACAGGTGATCTGCAGATCTGTGTTCTTTTGAAAATGATACCCCTTGACCTTATATTGAAGTAGGTAGTAGAAGTAGAAGTATAGGATAATACTCTGAATTTGCTTCTTGAAACTAGATACATGGATACATTAAATGGATTAAGAAAGTGCAACAGTGCTTTTTTGTGCAAGAAAGTGAGTTAAGAAAGTGCAACAGTGCAGTGTCTTTACAGCACAAACAAAATGCATACACCTTAATAAGTCATAAATCCACGTCTGTGGCTTAAAATCGCGTAGTTATTATCGGTTATTATAATACCCTTTAAATCACACGATTGCAGCAATTTTGTTGAAACAATAGTATACATTTTGTTGTCATCACATGCATTAATATATGACGGCATTGCCCTACCCTTATTGAAGTGGCCTGTAAGAAGTGTCATATTGAGCTAAGAATAACCCTAAACATTTTTACTCTATATGAATGGAGATGTGTTTTTTCTCTTTGTCGCTGAACATGAATAACTTGTGTGTATATTTGTATAATCCTAAGCCTTTGACAGAGAAAATGCATGAAGACAAAGGCGTCTAATTTTGCACCACTAGAATGGGGGGCATTTTGAACATGTGTATGACATTTTTAGAAATTTGTGTAATGTTCTTGCGTCTACTCAGAGAGAACCACAATGGGGATTAATGCCAGCAGTGCGTGCGTCCTCTGCATCCTCTGCTAATTACAGTTATTTTCAGATAGTGGTGTTGTTTTAATTTTTTTCCCGTCCCCACAGACAATGGAAAGCTTTATATGTTTGGCAGTAATAACTGGGGCCAACTGGGCCTGGGAACAAAGACCACAGTGAGCAAGCCCACTTGTGTTAAAGGTGAGTCATGTTGAATTTTATACTTTCCTTTGTATGCATTTCAAGATGCCAGCTAAGGACGGCAAGTGCATTCTGTTGTTCTGCTGACATGCACAGCTGCTGCCCCTTTGATGAAAGGTACCTCTGACGTGCAACGGAAAGGGTCTTTTAATTTAGCCACTTCTTATGTGTGGTGCAAAAATCCCTATCCACATTAATGTGTTGCCTGATCTCTTCCAACATATTGTGTGGTGTATCCATTTGGGAGGAAGGGGGCATGATTAAGTGACCGAATCAGATGTATTTCTTCTTTCTCTGCTGTTCATAATCCTGCATAATCATTAAAGTAACAGCAAAAAGGACAGAGGCCAGGCTAATGCCGCAGCCTTCTGATGTTTGAGTGCCATGCTTTGTGAAAGCTGACAAAAACCAATTGCTGTTTGTTTTTTTTTTTAAAAACGATTAACACTTAACACTTCAGTTCAGGTTAAAAATAAGAATTTTAAATTCCCCCAAAAAACAAAACCTCAAAACTGAAAATGGCAGTAAAGAGGCAAACCAAAAAGTGTGCATTGCCCCTTCATTTCACTCGCTGTGTGTTGTGATGAAACGCTGACATAAGGATGACGGTCTTTTTTAAATGCACTTTGAAGGGACTTTGGTTTTGAAAGACATGGGAACTGGACTCAATGCTGGGCCATAGGATTAATACAACAACAAGGCTGTCCAGAGAAGCATGGTAGATCTGCTGACAGAGTAGCCCGTTTCCTAGGTAACTCTTTGAGTTAATCAAATGTGTAACCCTTTGAGTGTGCTTGTGGAGGACAGAGCACAGCTGCGTGACAGTGAGTGGAGTGGGCCATCAATGTGCATATACATGGGCAGCCCTTATCCACAGACCTTGAGCAGCGCCATTATGGAGACACTGTTATTATCCCTGCCTGAGTTAGTATCTTTCATTTTTCCATGCTCTTCCCAAATTCAGCCCTGACGACCCCTGTGTATGCTGCGTTTTGTTCCAACCAATCCCATAATTAGCTAAGGGAATTTTAATTGAGAACATGCATTTATCCACTTCTATTATTTTGATTGACTCAGAATGCAGATTTATCTCGTAGCCGTCGGCTTCCTTAAGGCTTCGTTTCAGAATTTTGGACTCCAGTGTGATTTTGTTAGTCGATCAGTCAATCAATTGATGATCGATTCATCAAACGTAATGTAGCCCCTTTACAACTCATTAGACTTCAGCTGAAAGCAGACCCAGCATACACAGGGGTCCCCAGGACAGAGCTTAGGAAGCCATGGGTTATTTCAGTCCTTTTCTATTTAAAATGATAATTGAGCCATTTAGCAGATGCTTGTAACCAATGCAACTTACAGTAGTGCATTCAAATGGCTAGAGAACCATCGCTAGAGCTATAGATCAGTAAAACTACTGCCAAATCATTACCATCATAAGGTCTTGCGGCACGCATTATAAATGTTGCCACTTGATGGATTGTACCAGATTCATCTTAAGCTCATTTTCATCTGCAGTCCCTATTATGATGCTTTACTCCCTATTATTGTGGACTATGTGAACAATTATACACTGAAACCTAACACAGTCTTGTGGTCCTTTTTCACCTCAGTAAGGACACACATGTACTGTACTGAAAACGTAGGCCAATATTTCTAATAGTATTATGCAGGCAGAATATTAATTGAATTCCATTTTGCTTAGATTTACATGAAAGAGTTCTAAAATATTCAGCTCTCTGATTTTTTCTCTCCATGGGCCGTAGGTGTTTGCTTTAAATGTCCGAGACAGCCACTGGAGACCTAATGAGCGCAGCCTATTGACATGCAATAGGGTGTTGTTTTTCAAGGGGAAAATAAGGGGCTGTTTTCCTGCCCGATCTTGTCTCAACATATCAACCACAATATTAATGTGCAACAAGGCACTTGTAATGCGTGACAAAGCAGTTTTTGAGGTACATGTAAGCAATCGGTAAAAACAATGCAGCCTCAGTGGGTGCAGGGCTCTGGTTGTATGTTGAAAGATTTGACTAAAAGGGGGAATGCAAGAAGCTACAGAAGGCATCAGAACATTGAGGTGTATGCACAGCACAGTGATTTGTGCTGTGATGCAGCCCGGATCCTCAAGTGCTCATTTCTGCTCGGAGAATGGCTTTCCGTTCCCCTGGGAGAGAGCACTTCAGCTGGTAATAGCAAAAGCTATTTTCCCCCCAGCGAAAGGACTTTCTTTTTTTCGATTGCACATTCATTTTTCCATGTTCTGGAAGTACGTGCAAGGAATGTATGATTCCATTTTCTGGAAATTGAATTCTGTTGCCCTCACAGTTTATAGATGACAATTTAAAAAATGATCAATATTCATCTTTATAGCTTGGCAATTTTACATACAAAAATTGGTGGGAAATGCATATTGGAAAATCATGACTTATTTTTTATTTTGTTTAAGCCTTGAAGTCTGAGAAGGTGAAGTTTGCAGCTTGTGGACGAAATCACACAATAGTGTACACATGTAAGTTTGCATCTTTTTATTCATTTGTATTTTTTAAATTGTGCTATCCATTGCATTTGCTTGCAGTCAAAATTGTCGATATGCTTGAAATCCTGTTCCTATGGATATTAATTTTACCATACTGACTCAAAATAATGCAGCACAAACTAATAAGGTTTAGGAGACCACTGGAGACCAGGCAACGGCTTGTTCAGGCGTGTCCAGTCTTATCCGAGAAGGGCCGGTGTGGGTACAGGCTTTTGTTCTAGCCCAGCACTGAAACACCTGATTCTACTAATCAAGATCTTGATTTAAGACAGTGATTAGCTGATTAGTTGAATCGGGTGCTCTAGTGCTTGCCTAGAGCAAAAGCCTGCACCCACACCGGCCCTTCTTGGATAAGCTTGGACACCCCATGAGTTGTAGTAAATGGTTTATTTGTTTATAAAACAATGAGATAAGATACCATAATGTACATGTGGCAGCAACCAAGCTGAATTGAAAGTACATTTTACATCGGTATAATCAAAAATATCAAAAATAAAATAAAATAAAAAAATAATCTAAAACATAAACAGCAACATTAAAAATTACCCTATTGACTGTACCATAGTATTAAAGCACTGGTGTAATGCCCAGTGGGTTTCAGGTTTGAACCGCCACATTACAGGGATTTAGCAGACGCTCTTATCCAGAGCGACTTACACAGTTTACATTTCCTTGACATACAATCCATTTATACAGATGTTTACTGAAACAATTCAGGTTTAGTACCTTGCTCAAGGGTGCAACGGCAGTGCCCCACCTGGGAAACCCTAACCATTGTACTGCACTGCCGCCCCTGGGCTTGGCACTGCTGCTTGTGTAGATGATATTTCCTGTTGTGCCTCAGCTTTGGGGAATGTGTACACGGCCGGGGGCAACAATGAGGGGCAGCTGGGCCTCGGGGACTGTGAGGAGAGGACATCCTTCCACCGGGTGGATTACTTCAGCAAGCACAGCCCCGTCAGGATGCTGGCGGCCGGATCCAACACCTCCGCTGCTCTCACTGGTACTTACCTCTCGCCTGGGTGTGCCTCACAGGACACCGGTTTATTGATTTATGCTGAGGCAAAAGTACAAATAGCAGCAAAAGCTGAATTACTTGTACTACTTAAGATGCATAGTAAAAAAGAAAAGAAAATAATAATAATAATATATATATATATATATATATAGCAAACCGACTCACGGCTAAATACACTCAATGGTTAAAGGGGTGGAGGAATGTCTTGGTTGTCTGATTGAAGTCTATTGGTAAGTAAAACAATACTGGACCTGTACCAGGACTCTGGTATATTCTACAGGTAACTGCCAAAATAAAGGCAACACAGGAATCCTTTAAACGAGTGCAGTACTGCGAGTGTCTGTCTGGGGGTGCCACGGCTGGTAGCAGTGGAGAGGCCTAGCCCCCCCAACCACACAGCTGGGACTCTCCTAGCCCAGGCCAGGGCCGTTTGAGTGCTCCCAATGTGTTGCCTTTATTTGGGATTTACCTGTATGTTTACACTTAGTATCGTCGGACGACACATTTTTGGTTTGTCAAGTGTAATCGTATTGATGTACTATGAATAGTTATTATTTTAAATGTGCTATCCACATACAGTGTTATGTTCTATATTCCTGTTGTTCCAGAGGAAGGGAGGCTGTTCATGTGGGGGGACAACTCGGAGGGTCAGATCGGGCTGGGGGCCGGCAGCGCACTGACCCCCCAGGAGGTGACCGTGGGGCGGCCTGTCTCCTGGGTGTCCTGCGGGTACTACCACTCTGCCTTCGTCACCGGTACGGCGCGACGCACCCCCCGACCGCCGCCGTGCGCTTTCAGGCCCAAGGGGCGCTGTTTGAGTTACGATGTACCCGCACGCTGTCTCAAAGCTCCCAGTGATTCATTCTCTTTAAGCATTTAGCAGACGCTCTAATCCAGAGCGATTTACAATGAGTGCATTTAAAAATGGCAAGAATAATCACAGCTAGAGAAAGAGCAAGGTGTGTTTTCAGTCTCTTGCAGAAGATTCTGCGGTCCTGACCAAGTGTGGAAGGTTATTCACGAACAGCTTATTTTTCCAATGAGTGATTAATATCGGTATGACACTTCAGAATTTTCAAAGCAGCCAGAGTGCTGACCTGGTACTCTGAGAGTGGATATCCGAACATTGTGTGGATAGTCTTTTTCCTTCCCTTTCATGACTTTTTTTTTCCTGTGTACTGCTGGATGCGCCTACATTAGTTTTTTGTGCTATGTTTGAATAACATGTTAACAGTACACTATTCTACAGCAGTGGTGGATTGATGTATTCACCTCCTGTTCCTGTGTCCTGTTGCGCTGCAGCCGATGGGGACCTCTTCACGTTTGGGGAGTGTGACTGCGGGAAGCTGGGACTGCCCCCCGAGCTGCTGGTCAATCACCGGGTCCCACAGATGGTGCTGGCCATTCCGGACAGGGTCCTCCAGGTGTCCTGTGGAGGGGGCCACACCGTGGTGCTAACAGGTAGAATAGAGACCAGAATAGATCTCCAACGGGAACTATGATGATAACTATAACAAATAATAATAACTATGAATCGTTTGCAGGTGTGCACACCAATGTTTTATAATATACACACCTGCCAATCAACCCACGTGTGCTTCCAGCAGGTATAGATGGCACACAGCAGCGATTGGTTAGACATGGTTTATCGTTGGAGATGAGTTCCAAACATTGCTCGAAGAGTGATTTGAACAATATCTATCGTAGCTCATTTTCATAGATATTGTTGTAGTGTAGAGCCTTTCATTCGTTTGACCGGAACAATTTATTTAATTATCTTTGTTGTTATCTTTATAGTTATTGTTCCCGGTGGACCTTCAGGCTTGGGGCTGCTTTCATGTGTACCCACTGGTTTTAGTTTTCTCTTGGGTTGTTACAACAAATGGAGAGTGTTTTCACTTTTTAATCTCCTGTGTTTTGAAAGGACTGCATATCTCTGTCAAAGGCTGTCATGTTTCTTTCCGAGAAAATTGTATTTCATATTGAGTAATAGCAAAGGGAGAGCAGGTGCACTTCCAAACATGAAATTGTGGGAAAACAAATTCCACTGGAGGAAGTAAATGTGACACTTCACTCAAAACGTGATGATATTTTCTTTTTATTTGCTTTCGAGGATAAAACTCACTGTCACGGTGGCGTTGTTGCAGGACAATTAGACTTTTATCCGAACGTGTGAGTTTTATCAGAGTTTTATAGCTTGTTTCGAGTGGATTGTTGCTTTTTCTTCCTTACGTAACAGAGTATTAACCAAATCCTGCACATGCCAGATATGTGTCCGCTGGGCTGAGTTTCCCCCTGCTCTCCGTTTCAGAGGATGACCTGTACGCATTTGGGCTGGGCCAGTTCGGACAGCTGGGCCACGGCACCTTCACGTTCGAGTCCCCCCTCCCCAAAGTGGTGGAGCACTTCCGAAAGGGGCGCATCAGGCACATCATGTGTGGGGAGAACCACACCGCCGTGATCACAGGCAAGCAATCACTCTTATCAAATTTCTATCAGATTCATTGTGCAGTGCCCTTTTGTCACACAACGCTTAACAAAAGAGAACCCAGAGGTGCGTTCAAATTGGCAAGTAAAGGCGAATGTCTGCGAATGTTAGCAAAATATGTATAACTTTTTTTTGATGTTAGCTTTGTGTTGAAAACATGCCGTGTGGTGAACCAAAATGGCATGGGATGGTGCTGGCCTGGGGGCAGATGCGTTTGTTTACATTTAATGCAAACAATTTAGAACATTCGCAAAAGCCGTTGAAAGGAAACAGTTTGCCACAAACATTCTGGGCTGTTCGCTGAATTGTAACGCACCTCAGGACTAAACCCCCACCAAAAGGAAGCCTAAAGCAACAGTGGCAGTGAAAAACTCCCTTGGTTGGTTGAGTAAAGGAAGAAACCTTTGGGGGACTCGGACTAAAGGGACGAGCCTATCCTCTTCTGGCTGGCACAGTCACCGTACACCGCACACACACCGGACTGCGTCTCTGTGGCGTCCCGTTTCATCATCCCCCTCCATTCAGGCAGCTGACGTACCCCAGAGAGCTGTTTAAATTGAATTAATTGTCATAATTGTTGATTCAATTGCTGTTGGCAATTAAGAGTGCAGGTAACAGGGCAGGGTCAGTGAAGCGCTCTCATTTCTCCATTAGTGGTTGTTTAGGAAGACAGGAAACAAATCAGTGGCGTTTAACTTTGATTGAGTACAATCATTCCTGCGACTAATTTGCCCAACAGAAGAGAAGAGAAGAGAAGCAGGGGTGGGCACGCATGTGGCTTTGTGCATTGGATCGACGATATGGTTGAATGAGTGTCTAATTTCTGACTTGTGCTCTGGGTTCCAGACAAGGGCCTTCTCTACACGTTTGGGGATGGAAGACATGGGAAACTGGGTCTGGGAGAGGAGAATTTCACGAACCAGTTTAAGCCAACGCTGTGTCCCCGCTTCCTCAAGTACCACGTGCAGTCAGTGAGTGAGCCTCTCATTCGCCGCTACGAGCCGAGCCAATGCTGAGTGGGCCTTTCAGAACCGTTTCTGACTGTTGTGTTCTGCATGGTTTTTCAAAGGCCCATCTCCACTGGGAGCTGTAGTAATAACTATAACGATAAAGATAAATAAATCGTTGAAGAAATCCTTCTAAATCACAGGTGTTCACAGGTGCTCACAGAACTCATTCCATCAAGGGTTGAGTGTATGCAGGGTTTTGTTGCAACCAATGCACTACACCAGGTTATTGTGTCCAACCAATCACTGCTGTGCGCTACCTGTACCTGCGGGAAGCATGCGTATGTTGTTGATTGACAGGTGTGTACAACGACAAAACATTGTTGGTTTAGATGCTAGTGCTAACGATTTTTAGCTTATCGACACTGTAATAGTTCTCATTATAGTTCCTAGTGGAGATGGACTTGGTGAAGTCTCTAGAGCTAAGAATTTATATTTTATTGTTATTATAGTTCCTGGTGGATATGTATCTTAAGCCTTTCGGGTTCAAAGCAATGCACCCTGGGACCGGATTACCACCCCTTGCTTTCGATGCGTGCCCGGCCACGGGCAGGGCCATCCGTTACCATACCGACCGGCGTGTACCGCATGACACGTGCGCGTATTCCAGGTGACGTGCGGCGGATGCCACATGCTGGTGCTGGCCACGCCCAGGTCCAAGGACGAGGAGGTGAGGCCACTGGAGGAGGACGACGTCACGGATAACTTCCTGGAGAAGTCGTACACGGAGCCCCTGGGGGACATCACCGCCTCCAACGTCCTGAGCCGGAGCCTCTCGGCACGGGTCCGGCGCCGGGAGAGGGTGGGTACCGCTGTGCCACGACGCTAGGTGTCTCTACCGCCCGATTGGCCCGCACATGTCCACTGCTTGCAGTAGTGCTTTGGTGATGTGGCACGTACACTCGCTGGTCTGGGAGTTTATTTATTTATTTCTATATTTGTTTATTTGTCAGGGACATAGCAAAAGCATTGTCGGTGGTGGAATTTAACGAACGGCTGGGAGGCTGGAGTGGTTTTGTGCTAAGTGAATGTGATGCAATATAAAGGTGTTGGTTGGTGGTGGGGGACTTACTGAAGGTGTGGTGTGACAGGTTGATTGCACTGTGGCGATTGCTGTGACTGCGGCCTGAGCAATTGGAGAACAAACGGGTACCAAAGGTACAAGGACCTGTTTTATGTGTGCTCCACAAGGGGGCAGCATTCCATAGCAGGAGCTGTTCTCCGCATTGGCGCACCGCACGGAACAGACCTCCGAAAGCCTGAGAATATCGCACTGTTTATAGATTCGTGTTTCCACTGTGAATAACTTTGGCAAGACGCACGTCTGGGCACACTATATCTGATCACTTCAGCCCCTGAATGAAATTGAGCAAGTTATCGTTGCTCTTTTGGGTCACTTGAAGCCACGTTAACGCTATGGTATAAGGCAGTATAAATCATTGTTAGGCTCTGTGTGCGTGTGTGCATGTCCTCTGTATTTAGCTGATAAGGTTAACCGTTAAGCACCGAGCATCTGTTAGCCTATTGCTGTATGCTCATATATTTACAGATTGACGCTTATTTTCTGTGTTCCTGGCTGCTGTGTGCTGATGTTTTGTTTGTGTTGCTCTGTGGTACATATCTTGCTTTGATAGACAATTGTAAACTTCAATTCATAAAAAGGATTAACAAAATGAACTACAAAGGATCTTTCAGGTTGAGGTCTGTCAGCAGAACAAGGACACACGGATAAAAATGAGTTAAAGGCGAATTCCACACTGATATCAGGAAGCACCAGTGTGCACTGATATCACTGTATTTTGTAGTGTAGTGGAGACATTGACCCTTGGGGTATAAGTCCACGCTTGACACAGCGCTGGAGACACTTTGGATAAATAATGAGCTTTATGGCCTGTTCTCACCGTTATCCATTGTTTTGTTCTCATGATAGCGTCGTAATTATCTCTGGATTAAGATATAATGGTGATGTCGTATGATATGATGACGTAAAGCTGCGCTGTTTTTCAGGAGCGATCTCCGGACCAGTTTGGGCTGATGTTCCGCACCCTGCCCCCCCTCACCTCCGCCTACCTGAGCGGCTCCCTCCCTGTGCCCAGCAAGACCCTGCCCCTGAGGCCCCTCAGGCCCCTCCTGAGAGACCTGCCTGATGGGAGGGCCCTGAATGGCATTCACCGGATAAAAAAGGACCCTGCATCCCCTAAGACTGGTACTACACTTAGCGCCAACACTGGGGTTACATTTGCCCTTATCTATTTTTACTGTGATAATGCAGGTCACGTGGTTCTTTCAATGAGAGTTAATTTAACTGGTACCAACTTGTTGATGAGGTCACAGTGATGGTCATGTGATTGTTCTTTATCAAAGTTTTATGCTGAGGAAGACACATGCCAAAACATGTCCACTTTGTACCTATGGGCATATTGCAGATAATCCTTGTAGTTTATTAGAATACTAAAAATAAGCATCGTTTTGCTTTTCTTATTTATTTTTTGTTATATGACTTATTATCAGGCTTTGACACCCAACAAGAGACACAAATGGTTTTGATTTAAAATGCAAGTCGGGTGCGTCATTGGAATGGCACTTGTATTTAAACCTGAGAAATATGCCTTTGCTCTGATCAGACGGACGATATTTTTAGGCTCATCCGTGAGAGATCCGTGTTAATGCTCGTTTCTTTCAGATGTCCCCCGGGAGCTCAGGAAAAGCAAAGTAAAACAGAATGTGACAGTACATGCTAATAACTTCTTTCAGCATTAGCCTACCCGGCCGAGTTTGAGTCTGTGAATGGCTGCAGATCTTCCTCCCTGCGCTCTTCATAATCCGTTTCCACACGTGTGTCACTCCGGTTACAGAAACGGCGGTGCGTGAAAGAGCCACGGACGAGAGGCCCCCCAGCGGTGACGTTGTGGAGGACAACGAGAGCTTGAAAGATTTAGGGAACACCACTGACTTGCTTAACTTGGTGAGGACCGTTCGCTCGTCTTTGCCCTCCTTTTTTCATAAAGCATAAGCTTCTCTACATGAACAGTGGTTTAGGCACAGGGAGTGTGGTAAGCAGGTGTGTTTCTTGTGGATTTGTGGTGTCGGGGGTGGGACAGTTAGCGCTGAGCCTAAGAGTGCACACAGTCTGAGAAACACACACAACACTGCTGGCATTCCCACACGAATGCCAACCCACCCTTGTGGTGTATTCAAAGATGTTTTGTACTTTATTACTTTTCTTGAAGGTTCATAATTATATCTTTTTTTTTTTTTTAAAATGCGCTGAATTTCTTCTCCTTTTAATCGTCCATTACTTTGTGCTATTTTAGTTCCAGCGGTTTGTCATCTTGTCACTAGGTGTTTCAGGTGTTCCTATAGAATACCTGGAACAGAATATAGTATTCCTGTTTCCACATTGTGATAACACCCCCCCCCCCCAAAAGAAAAATGAACTGAACTGAACACACCCCAGGGGAGCTGCCATGTTGTTATTTCCAGAACAGCTGCCGAACGACCTAAAGTTGATGTTGCACTGACTCGGGTTGTGGTCTCCGTGCACCCATTCAATCTCATTTAGGAAATGGCCTGGCCTGGTCATTCTTATGAATAATTTAAAAACAGTTTGTTGACCGCTGTCCATTCCACTGGGCTGAAGTCCCTGCAGAGTGTCCTGAAGGAGGTTAATGCGAAGGCCCTATTTGCAGTTGTTACTTCACTTGTCTCACAGTGTACAGTTAAGTGGCCAGGATGCTCTTATAATATGTGCCATTTAGCAGACGCTTTTATCCAAAGCGACTTACAGTAGTGAATGCATACATCTTTCAGTATATGTGGTCCCAGTGGGAATTGAACCCACAACCTAAGCGTTGCCAACGCCATGCTCTACCAACTGAGCCACAGAGAACCATAAGAACCACTCAAGGTGCAGTACTGAGTAAGAAAATGATGTAATGATTTTGAAACGATTCACACTGAGGAAAAGCATGGCCAGGCCCGTGAGTGCTCCTTAAGGCCAGTAACCATGGTGATAAATAATTCTCCTTGCTTTTTATTTCACAGGCCATTTCTCCTCATTGCTCGGTCTGCTAACATTAAACAGGGCATGTTATTTTTTTTTAATTGCACGGTGGATTCAACTGAGCCGTAACCAGGCAATGTTCAGTTGTGTCTTTATTTTCACTAATAGTTGGATGTTTAAATCAATTATATTTGACTACATTTGAACATCTTATCTTGCCATGTCACTCAGCCATGTGCGCAAATGTTGCAAGTGAACCACATGGCTGAGTGACTTGGTTAGAAGTTACTGGGAGGCCATTTTGGCATGTGTACATAGACTCTTTAGACTCTGATTATTTTTGGACGTCTATGCAAACAATGCTAGCCATTACATTACATTGCATTACATTACAATCATTTAGCGGACGCTTTTACCCAAAGCAACTTACAGAAAGTGCATTTAGCTTGAGTAGATAAACAACCACATGGGAATCAAGTAAACAGCCATGAACAACACAAGTGCCATTTAGTGGATTCATGTAGACAGCAAATTCACTAAAAACTTTTCTTTGGTTGCGTATTACATCGCATAATAAGGAAAGAAAATGTTACTTGCATACATTTCTTTATTTTTTAAAAGGGAAATGCTCAGGTAGTCGGGTAGTTCAGTGCTTCCGATGTGCAATGGCCCACGTTTCTCACGCTGCCCTCCTTATGTGACAGACCCATGTGATGAAGATGGACCCCAGGGACAACAGCCTGACCTTCTCTCCGGTTCACAAGGAGAAGGTGAGTCACTGAGCACACGTCCTATACAGGATGCGTGCGCGACCGGTCCTGTGGGTGTGACGGGTGTTGCAGGACCAGTCTGAACACAGCCGCTCCGGTCTGTGACCGGTCTTGCGGAGTGACTTGTCTTGGATTAACCCGAGAGGGATTGTGATTTCGGTGACTGAGATGGGTGATTTTGCGTGATACTCAGATCACTGTATTTGTTCTGAGAAATGGTTTTGAATTTATTACATAGCACCAATTATATACATACTTTGTTTCGGTTCATTACACTACAGTATGTTGTTTGAGAAATCTGTCATAATTAGGGTTTCGCCTAATGCAATGCAGTCTACACCTTTGGCAGAACCAATTATGTGGTGAATAGAAACATTTTGTGCGGACTGATAAACATCCAAAATAATTGCTAAAATAATTGGGCTATTTCCCAGTTCTAATGTCAAATGAATGTTCAGAAATGATGAATAAACTCCTCAACACATGTGTTTTTATACTCTGGGATTGGGTTGAGAAACAAAACCTAATTTCCAGATTTAGGTTTTGGGTGAAACATAATTGTCGGTTTTCACAATTGCTTTTTAAAAGAGAGGTTTAAAGAGTCTCTTAAGAGCAGACAGAGCAAGCGCTCATCTGCGGCACACTTTGTTTGAGTCGCTGTGTTTTCGCTGACACACCAGCACCCCCACCTTTATTTTTGCCTCGTTTTGGGTGAAACGTAATTGTCGGTTTTCACAATTGCTTTTTAAAAGAGAGGTTTAAAGAGTCTCTTAAGAGCAGACAGCAAGGTCTCATCTGCAGCACACTTTGTTTGAGCTGCTGTGTTTTCGCTGACATGCTGCCCCGCCCCCACCCATCTTTATTTTCCAGCCTCTCTTCTCTGTGCCATTGACTGTCATCTCTCTTTGTTTTCGCAGCCTTGAGCTTCAGCATGTCTCTGCCTTCGCTGCATGCTCAGTCATTTTCTCTAACACTTTCCCTCTTTTTACCTTCTGCTTTCTGCTGGTGGGATAGAAGACCGTTAAGGTTGTGAAAAGATGCGGTAAGGCAGTTAAGCAGGCACCCGAGCGGGTGCCCCCTGAGAGGGACGAGAGGGGGGCAGGTCTCTTACCCCGACGGGCGCTGCCCGCAGAGCTGCTGAGAGACCCCAGCTCCAGGACCCTGCTGTCCAAAACTCCGCTCAGAAAGAGCCCCCGACACAGAACCGTCCAGAACGCTGCCGGCGGCAAGGAGAATGTTATTGCGTTAGCGAAGCAGGCACGGCCCACGAGCCCTAAAGCCAAATCTGCTCTACTGAAAGAGAAGAGAACCCAACACACGGATGTGGGAGTTTCTATTGTGGCAGGGTCTAAAATGGTCTACAGCAGACCCGCTGAGATCAAAAATAAAGCTGAGGTGCCCAAAAGTAAACCTATAGGCCTACAGGTCAAAAGTAAACCTACAGAGTTCAAAGGTAAACCTACAGAGGTCAAAGGCAATGTTGATGAGCTCAAAAATAAAAATACAGAGGTCAAAAGTAATCTTACAGAGGTCACAAGTGAAGTTGTAATGGTTAAAAGTACAGCGGTTGAAACTATAGCTGTGGGGGTCAAAAGTAAAACTATGGAAGTGAAATCCACACCTGTAAACGTTAGACGCAAACCTAAGGAAGTTGAAAGTAAACTTAGGGAAGTGAAAAGCACCCCAACAAAATCAAAAAGTAAGCCTACAGGAGTGAAAGCTAAATCTAAACAGGAAGAGAGGACAGTAAAAAGCAGAATGGTGACTGATTTACCGGCCCCTATGAAAACTGAAGTGGTTACCGTCTGCCGCAGTAAGCCTCTGGCGGTTTCCTCCGCACCAAAGAGTAAATCACCCACCAGCCTTAAATCGACACCAGAGCCGCCTGAAATAGTCTCAAAGCTTCTATCCCCATCTGCAAAAAAACTAAAGGACGGCAATAAAAAAACAGCAAGACCTGAATCCAAAGAACCAGGTGGACGAAAAGCAGAAAGTGTGGAAAACGGAAGCGTCAGGGTAGCAAGTGGGGAGCAGGAGCAGGACCAGGAGAAGGAATGGGGGGATATGCTGACTGGAGTGACATCCTTCCTGCCAGCCATTGTTCTGGAGAGTCCTGTGCATCTACTGAGAGAGATGGTGGCATCGGACACCCCGTCGGCGGGAAGTGAGATGCCGCCGCCCACGCCACAGTGGATGAAGGGCAAGCGGTTCACCAAACAGAAGGCCGTCGCAGAGCCGTCCTGGAGCCGCTGCTCCGAGCCTAGTGTCTCGGGGCTGGGCAAGAGGACCACGAGCAGCATGAGCTTACTTCCAGCGGCGGGAAGCCTTGAGCAGGAAGCGGAGAAGAGCAGCTTGGTTGGGGACGGAGACGCTCTGGAGAGTGCGAGATCGGGGGATCAGGGTGAGGGAGGACGGATACGAGATAACAAGAGGGGAAAAGAGGAAAGCCAAAAAGAAGAGGTGGAGGAGGAGGAAGATGAAGCTGGAGATGAGATTACAGGGATGGAGGGCAGTAGTACTCAGGAGGCAGAGGGAGAAGGAGTGGTAGATAAAGTGGTAGAGGAAGAGGAGGAGAGAAGTGGAGATGGAACTGAGACCGGAAGTAATGAGGAAGGGAGGGATGATGAGACCAGGGACAAAAGTGAGGGAGAGGAAGGAGAAGAGAAAAGTGAGAAGGGAGCAGGAGAGAAAGATGGAAGTGAGGCTGAGGCAGGAGAAAAGGGGGATGAGTCTGTACAAGAAGAGGAAGATGAAAGTGAGGAGGTAGAAGAAGGAGAGGAAGATGAGAAAAGTGTCTCAGAGGAGAATGAAGAAGAGGAAAGTGGTGTGCAGGAGGAAGGAGATGAGGAAGAGGATACAAATGAGGGAGAGAGTGAGGAAGGAGAGGAGCTAGAAGAGGTTGAGGAAGAGGATAGAGAAGATGAAGAAGAGGTTGAAGGTGAAGGAGAGGAAGAGGGTGAGGAAGGAGAGAGTGAAGCAGAAGCAGAAGAAGGGGGTCAGGAAGGAGAGGAAGAAGGGGAAGCAGTGGCTGAGGAAGAGGGGGAGGAAGAGGGGCAAGTAGAAGTAGAAGAAGAGGAAGAGGGTGAGGAAGAAGATGGAGAGGAAGAAGGAGAGGAAGAGGGAGAAGAGGAGGGTGAGGATAAAGAAGTACAGGTAGAAGGGGAAGAAGAGGAGAAAGAGGAAGATGAGGATGAAGTGGAGGAAGAGGGAGAATGTGAGTCTGAAGAGGAAGAGGTGGAAGGAGAGGGTGAAGAAGAGGGAGAGGAGGAGGATGAGGAGGAAGAAAAAAGGGGGGAGCGAAAAGATGAAGGGGAAGAATGTAAAGATGAGGGGGAGAAGGAAGAGGAAGGAGAGGAAGAGGAGGATGACAATGAGGGAGAGGAAGAAGATGAAGAGGCAGAAGAGGAAAAGGAGGCAGTAGAGGAAGGAGAGGAGGAGGAGGAAGAAAAGGGGAAGGGTAGAGAGGAAAAAGAGGAGAAGGGGAAAGGAGAGGAGGAAGAAGAAGGAGAAGATGAGGAAGAGGAAAGCATGCAAGAAAATGCAGATGAAGGTGAAGAAGAGGATGAGGAAGAGGAAGAAGAGGACAAATCTGAAGGAGAGAAAAGGAAAGGCAAACAAACCCCAAAATCTGAGCCAGCAGCTCCAAGCAAAGAGAAATGGATGACCCAGCCCCCTGCCAAGAGCAGACGGAGCCCTGCAGGGAGAACGCAGGCTGCTAATGTGCCACCCGACCCCCAGCAGTTCTGGAGCAATATCCTGCCTCAATATCTCAATCTGAAATGATCGCTCCTCTCTCCATCTCTCACCATCAGTATTGTGTTTTCAGTTTCTCTTCATTACTTCCATCGGACCATATTCCTGCGTATTAGACATCTACTAAAAACATTTTCTAAGCTTCTTTGAGGTGCTTTTGCCACGTTTGTGCTGTGGTCTAGTTTTATTTACCGCTGTCACCATTGAACTTGTGTTCTTAAAGGTTACTCTGGTACAGTCCTGCACACTGTGGGTTCTTTTGATAACTCGCATTGATCAAGAAAATGTCTGTCATTTACAATTTTTTCATTGAAGAGGCGAATACTGGCGGAACGCTTATACTATGTAGACTGGGCCACTGATGTCCTGTTCATTTTAGCTAAGAGCATGATCTGTTTTTGGTGCTGTATTGCTTTAGTACGCTGCTGTTTTATTGAATTTTAAATGTTGCACATTAATTTCAGCCTATTTTGTGGCTTATTGGTATGTTCTTTTAATACCCTATAATTGTGTTGAATTCTTATATGAAGTAGAGTGCTCCTTGTTATACTGTACTTAGTCTTTGGAAAACCCTCAACACTCAATGTAATTGCGCTTGTGTACTTCCAGGACACCTACATAGTTCTTACTTAAGTAATTGTACCAACACAAGGCCACTGTAATGAAAGTGTGACTTGATATTCAGGTAACTGGTGAAATACATTTCATTTATCCACTGGTACAGGAAGTGGCATGAGAAATATGGCTGACTTTAATGAACATTTTGAAGAGTGAGCGTGAATGTCAGCCGACATGCCTGGGCCTGCTGTTTTAGAATAAGTGTGGCGTTGAGTACTCATTCATTATGACCTGGTCGGTTGATATTAGTGAATCAGAACTTTATTGGGCTGAGAAGGCTAATCTGATCGCAGGCATTCCGCACTTAAACACAAGAGGCCCTTGTCTTATTTTGGATCACAGCTTGTCTTTTCAAGTACGATAATCTTGTGTGTTGGAGGAAGTAAAGAAAGAATTGGTCACCGCAACAGGTGAGATATACCTTTCTTCACCCCCCACCCCCCCCCCCCCAAAAAAAAAAACCCACTTCCCCAGATTTCATGCCACACATTGGCTCATTTACTCAATACGACCCTGCAACCCCCCTCCCCAGTACCTCACACCAGCACCTGTTCACACTGTGCATCTCACAGCTGTTTATTTGCACAAGGCTCTCTCTCGCTGAGCACAGTCATCACCCCTGCATGGACCCGTGGCTGTTCATCTATTAGAGTTCGCGGTAGCACCATTAATTATTATTACCCGTCAGATTTAGTGATGTATTTCCCCAAGTGTAACTGTCTAGTAGCAGCAACATCTTAAGCATTACTTTGTGTGATGTTATGTGATGGCAGTGTGTTGATTGTGGCAGTGAGCTTGCCCTCCCACTTGTTATTGGTTGTTTTGCCCTCAAGTAAACACGTGTTACCTGCATTAGCTGTCTGTAGTCACTAGTGCCTGCTGCCTCCTTAAACAGGAGGTTGAGCAAGGAACAGCCGAGGAGAGCGAAGAAGAAGAAGAAGAAGAAGGAGGAGACGATGAGGAAGACGAAGAAGATGAAGAAGAGGAGGAGGAGGAGGAGGAGGAAGAGGAAGAAGAGGAGGAGGAAAAGGAGAAGGATGCAGAGGTCCTGCAGGATAAGTTGGGAGAGACGGGGACTGAGCCAGGGCAGGAGAATGGCGGTAATCCGGAAACAAAACCCCAGGTACTGTGCTAGACCCCACTGTGCCTCTGTTTTTCTGTGGTAAAGAGAATGTACAGGTAACTGCTAAAATAAAAGAAATGCCAGCATAAATGGTCTTAATAGGGTGTTGGGTCACCAGAACAGCATCAACACCATGGCATAGATTCCACAAGGGTCTGGAACTCTATTGAAGGGATGCAACACCATTCTTCTACAAGAAATTCCATCATTTGGCATTTTGTTCATTGTGGTGGGAAACAGTTTTGGGCGCCACTCCAGAATCTCCCAAGTGTTCAATTGGGTTGAGGTTTGGCGACTGAGATGGCCATGACATGTGGTTTATGGTTTCATGCTCATCAAACCATTCAGTGACCACTCATGTCCTGTGGATGGGGGCATTGTCATCCTGGAAGAGACCACTCCCATCAGGATATAAATGCCTCACTATAGGATAAAGGTGATCACTCAGAATGGTTTTGTATTTATTGCCATTTACCTTGCCCTCTAAGGGGATGAGTGAACCTAAACCATGGCAGCAAAATGCACCCCACGCCATAATAGAGCCGTCAGAAACTTTCATTTACTCCAATGTTTCCTTTATTTTGACAGTTACCTGTAGATGATTGTCTTAACACTACCATACAAAATACCTATACTAGTGTTCACTAACAGTGAAAGATCTTCAATAATGTGGTTTTATTTAGCTGGTATTACAAATGTGAATGCCTGCTCATGTTCACTAGGGTGGCTTTCAGCTAAACTGTTCTTGACTACGGTTAACACTTTGTTGTACGTCGCTCTGGATAAGAGCGTCTGCCAAATGCCTGTAATGTAATGTAATGTAATGTTCAGTGTAGAGTTAAATGTACAGCTAAAATGAGTTTTCGCTCATTCAAACCAACGGTTAAATGAGTACTCGTACATGTCTCAAAAACAACATTTATTTGAAAAAATATATATACATTTGTCCTTTATTTACCTAGGAGAAAACAAAAGATTGATGTCTGTTTTTCAAGGGGGACCTGGCCAAGAGTACCATTCATAAACACAAACACTCAAATACAAGTGCCAAAGACAAAGATGAAAAATGACAAGACAGTCAAACAGTGACATTAATGTAATTTAATAAACATTAGACAGCCATCCATGAAATTAGGTGCACTCCTCTGTTGCTCTTCCATGAATTAAGCCTTTGAAATCATTCAAATATTTTCTCATAATACATATCAAGGCATTTATTAAAGTAATAATAGTTTAAACTAATTTACAGTCAATACACATTTCTCAAGCTTTGATGGATCAGACACAAGGTCTGATGCATCCCAGCCCGGCTGGGATTCTCCCAGACTAACTGCTCTTTCCATCTTCGTGAATTTCTTTTTCCCATTTCAGCCAACATCAATTGTAGATATTGTGTCATTACACCCGAGGTATCATCATGACAGCTACTCTTATGATTGGCTTGGGTGTCCGCTCACATCTTTCACTTCATCCTCAGGAATCTGAAGTCATCAAAGAAGAGACTGTTGTGGATGGTGTACATAAAGGTGAGCTCTGTCACATTTGCATCATGTTACATTCTCACCTCTGTCATCCCTTCACTCACATTTTACATTGACATTTTAGGCATTTAGCAGACGCTCTTATCCAGAGCGACTTACACAGTTTACATTTCTTTACATACAATCCATTTATGCAGTTGGATCTTTTACTGAAGCAATTCAGGTTAAGTACCGTGCTCAAGGGTTCAACAGCAGTGCCCCACCTGGGAATTGAACCAGCAACCTCTGAGTTACAAGCCCCGCTCCCTAACCACTCTTGAATTTATCCAAATTTCCACGCATTTGTTTTTGACCAGTACCAATTTGCTGATTGCATGCTTTGCACAGCGGGTTCATTTGATGATGTGTGCTTTTCCTGAAATGAAAGGCACAGAGCAGTGACAGGGGTGTGGCTGGGAGAGTACTGCACAGCTGTGACCGCTGTGTCTGACGAGGGAGTCCATCCGTAGCCCCCAGAGTTAGTCACATCCCTAACGCGCCACGACAAAACAGCTGCTGCAAGCATCTGCTATCCGTTACTCTCAAACGTACTTTAATTAAAGAACCCATCGGAGATTGAACAAAGAAAAAAACACTTTAGTCAGTCTCTCCCTCTTTCTCATTCTTTTCTTTCTCTCCCTTTCTCCACTCTGAGAGGACACTTTGACCTTTACCCATGGCAGTGTTGTTTTCTTGTGGATATATAACTTAATTGCAGAAAAACAGACTATTGCCCGTGCATTAAAAACCAAGCAGCTCAATGAGGTATTCGTATGGTTCTTTTTCTAAACAGAATATATGCTTTTCTGCTAAAGAAAACCGAAAGCATCTATGACACACTGCATCCTAGACAACAATATTACTGGATACTGCTTTCCTTTTATTGTTTTGGAAATGATGTGATTTGCACTTCATTGTGAAATATCACATTATATAATCAACACATTGTAAGGGAGACAATACAATATTACAGTATCTGCTGTATTTGTTCATTTGTAGAGCCTGAAGTTCAACAGAATACCAGTTCACAAACCGAAGTGAAGCCCGGCTCTAATCATGCATCGGAGAATGGGACAAAAGAGGTGAAATCGAGGGGCCTTTTTGGGTCTAATCGAAAGGTAAGTCTCTTCGATTTTACAGCGGGGCATGTGACGCGTATTCTTCTGTTTACCAACTCTGAAATTGAGAGGAACTCTGTCCCATAATGCCTCTCCTAATGACCAGTGAGAGAAATGTGCGGAGCTGCCAAACCAGCAGAGGTGGGGATGCAGAGAACATTTGAGACATTTGATCTATTCATCCCGGGGGCATGGACCTGGACTGGGCTATCAAACCTTTCATTTAAGACATTTGGCCTTAAAGGGGCATGAACCTGGTCCCTCATAATGTAGTGCATTTCCTTGTTATAAAAAAGATGATGGGTGTGTATATATGTATGTATGTATGTATGTATGCATGTACAGTGGGGTCCAAAAGTCTGAGTCCACTACCAAGATCTGTTTGTTTTCATCATTCATCAAAAACTAACACAAAATACAACAATTTGACCTCTAACTACTTCACTAAGCTCTGCTGACATAATTACAAACAGCTGCAAAAGCTTTGTGTCCTTTTTCAAGATTAAAACACCTGCAGTAGCAACGAGAACACAATAGAGGACCATATTAATTACGTCAATATCTGGTATTCATTTTCACAAGACCAAAACAACTCACACTGAGTTTTAGGAGCGTCCATGTATTAAAACTTGAAATGAAAAATAAGGTGTCAACATTTTGAGGAAATAAAAGGTAATTGTGTGCAAACAAAATATTTATATATATTTCAATTTCATACCATCCTTTCTCAAACAAACATTTCTTTTACATTTGTATCAGTGTTTTATGACATTCTTGAATAACAAATACCATGAGTAAATTATTTTTGTTAGTTTTCGATGAACGATGAAAACAACCAGAACTTTTGGACCGCACTGTATATATGTGCATGTGTGTATTTATATGTGTATATGTATGTATATATTTGCAAGTGAAACTTTTAATATTTGGGAACTTTTTGTAATTTTTTTAAATTTTATTTCTGATTTTTCTCCCATTTTCTCCCAATTTAGTAGCCAATTGATGTATTATGTGTAAATATTGTTATTGATAGCACCCTTTGGCCTACCCCTTTTCAGGAGAGAGAATGATGACATACACTATAGACATACACAATATACAGGTAGTTTTGTGTGTGATTCACCGAACCGACTAACTGATCCCAGTGAGATTGTCATTAAATTGGCAGCGTTTTTAGTGTGTGAGCGTTTTCTCATTTCCCAGAGGTGCAAAACACCCATAAAGTTATAAAGCAGCGAGTCATTGAATCTGTGTTCTTCTCCCTCCGCCCGCTCGATGCAGATCTCTCTGTTCAAACGGTTGTCATCGGCGACGGAAGGCAAGCAGGCCCTGGCCGAGGGCAGCAACCAGGAGACGCAGGGGAAGAGCGAGGGACACCCAGAGAAGACCGGCTGCAGTGACACTCAGTCACAGCCCAGGGGGCAGCAGAGAGCGCAGCGGCCCGGCGACCAAATCGATTCGCACTCCACAACCTGCGCTTTGCTCTGACTCAAGGAGATGCAGACTGACATGTTCTATTCACCGTGCCTTGTGTGTGGAGGGGCACTCTGCTGGAGTGTTAACGGCCACAACAATGTGATTAGTACGGTTGATGGTGCTATTTAATGGCTTAAATCCAAAGATCACATCCCATCGAACCCTTGTCGCTTGCAGGCAAATTAACATTGTGTGATTTTCCTTGCATATTTGTAAAAAGAGAAATGGAGACATTTTGGAGACATGTTTCCCCACATTTATACAGAAAGATTCACTGCTGTTTTCATGATTTTGGTACAGTTTGATATATTTGTGTAAACTGTAAATATGTACAATGCGAAGTACAGTGGATACTATATCGTAGCTTAGTGATTTCCAGGTGTGTACTGTATTTTTTTAACTAGTGAAACTGTTTCAAAGAAGCAGATTTATTTCTAATGGATTTGATCAATCTTAATGCACAATGGCACTTTAATTACACTTTGTATTGGAGCCTTTTTCAGGGAAAAACAGTTTGAGGTTTTTTTTCGTTTGTGTGAACGTTCTAAAGTATTTTGGATTCATCATCTCACTAACTTATTTATGTTGTTTGGATTGGTTTCATTGTGGTAGTAAAAGACTTCCCAACAGCAACAGTCTCTCTTTATTTCTTCTGCTCTTCGACATAATAACGAGTATGATATTTGAGAAATTGTATTGAATTTGATATATTATGCATTATTTATTGGCTTTTGTGCATTCTGACTCGATATTTACACATTCTGTAACCATTTTTACGAGTGGAGCAATTTGGTTTAAGTCCCGTACTCACGTGTTACCCAAGGATCCAAAAGTATTGATCCATCCAGTCTTTTGACCGTTAAACCACACGCTGCCTTTAACATGTGAAGTTGCACCATGATTTATTAAAACACTGCTCTTTTTATTTTGTGGACACCGATACTACCCGTTTTGGTAGATCATAATCTTGAATGCATATGGGTGCATAACATCCAAGCATAACGAAATAACATAATAATGCATGCACATCCAAGAAAGCTATGTAGGTGCAGGACGAAAAAACAGTGGAAAAAGAAACCGAGTTCGCACACGCAACACTGCTCCCTAAACAATATTGTTCACCCAGCAATGTGCCAAATGTAATTTGAGCCCCAACAGTAGCTGCCTTGCAGTTTTTCTGCCTGGGTGGGCAGGAGGGAGTCTAGGTTTGGACAGGTGTTATGTCTGAAATTGGTCAGGCGCTGCTCCCAATAAAGTGCATTGGATCTCTTTTACGGCACGTACGGTCTCTTACTCCAGGAGCCAGTGACCTTGGAGGCCAGACATGCTGTTTAGAGTTAATTAATTAAACATGGATTGAATTTTCCTTGAGCCAGCAAACGCTACTAGGCGAAGTCACTTGACCCCCTTAAGGGTTGGCAGTTGTGCTGGTGTAGAGATGTGTCTGTGCCTTGGTGGTGCCTCGCTTACCAGCTGTGAGCCAGGCACTTCTTAATTCAGTCATCCTTCCATCGATCTGGCCACTGCCGTTAATTAAGTATGTCTAGACTGCAGGGGGGCACCTTGTCTGTAGCTCACTGGTCCCTTATGTAAGGAGAAATGGCTAAATTTGTTCAATTGAAAAACAAAAACGGGCACTGTTCAGGCTGGCTGGGACTCTGCTTGCCTTTTTGCCCTCTATCGCCCCCTAGTGGCAGCACCACAGTCCGTCAAGACAGCCTGCCAGTCAGCCAGTTTGGGACACTACAGTTCCTTGGGCCACTTCTAGTCAAAGGCAAAAACGCTGGGGGAATTTGCTTCTCTTTAAATTACATTGACACAAACCACAGAGAACTGAAGACCCTAAAGTAATGTATTGGCTGTTTTCCTCATCTGGTGTCAACCAGTCAGTGGGAACCGGGTGTACACATGCGTCTAATGAAGACCTCCTTCCAGTCAGAAGCCTCTGAGAGTAGTCTTTCACCGAGCACAGTCGTTTTAGGAAACCCGCTGACCTGTGGTGGTCTTAGCGGGCGAAATCTGGCAGCAGCACTGATGGCTGCCTTTCGAAGGCTGTCACACTGGGTTGACCTCGCTCTGGATCAGCCTCGATGTGCACTCAGCACCAGAGCTGTCAGGCTCGACGCGTCCCCAGTCAACAGCTGTTACACTCCACCTCTCTGTCAAAATAAATTGGGCCCCAGTGGAAACGGTTATGGGCTTGTGTTGGGGCAGTTGGAGGAATCTGAAATGTTTTTAGTCTGCCGATGTCTATGGATTAATCATGCTGGAACATAGAGTTGTGTGCGTTGCGCGTAAATAATTCTGCGCCGCATTCCGTAATACCCTGAGCTCAGCAATAAGAAAGGTATCGCCTTCGAAGCTTGACAAGATGATGACACATTTCAGTGATATCGGTGAGTGCACGCTTTATTGCTGCTGTCGTGTGTGTTTGCTGACAGCTGCACAGTATGGTGCCTGTTACCTTAAAGGTTTGTCTCTGAACAAGCTGTGAGATTTGAATGCCAGTTTGATTAAGAGGTGCTAAAAAAAATATCATCCCTCACGAGGGTGGGGGGGGCGGCTCCTGGATGGTGCCGCCAACTGAAGCATCAGTACTTGGTGGAGTGACACTCCCCATGGTCCCAAATCTAATTCTGGCTGTGCCAGTGCTGTCTGTGGCTGGGAGTCCCGCATGGCGATGAACAATTATCCGTAGCAACGCCCCAGGAGGGAGGGTCACAGCCTGGAGGGTATTCCTCCCTGTGCACTGTTTACATTTACATTTTAGACATTTAGCAGATGCTCTTACCCAGAGGGAATTACAATACGTGCATTTAAAATGGCAAGAATAATCACAGCTACTTCTTACTTCTTTTTTTTTTGAGGTAGGAGGGAGCAGTTCCCCTTGTGCCCTGGTATATCAGCACCAGTGATTTTAATTGGATTCGAGGTGCTATTGGGAGCCAGTGAAGTGTGGTGAGTAGTGGTGAGTGCTGCCTTGGTCGATCAGGCACCTGCACATTGCCTGCACCTGCATTGCAGGAAGTAGAGTCCTCTAGTGCAGCGTATGCGCAGCTCAGCTGAACGACTGGCTGGTGAGAATGCACACGCTAGTCTGCGTTCTTCTAAACTGACAGAGGATTTTTAAGAGACTGGTCAGCCGTACAATTTGCTCACAATTTGGCATTCCGAAACAGAAGATAAAAACATGTCACGAACATCTCACGCAAGTGTTTTAATTTTGAGCACACGTATACACTGATACATATGCACATGGTATTGAATACACTATACATTTATACAGTACATTAAAAACTGTATATATTCAATACTGGGGGGGGCTGAGGCCTGCTTCGTAACACAGCTCGTACCTTGAAGACAAGCCGTGGGCCAATGACTCAAACACGGCTTGTTTGGTTGACATGGATGGTGCGTTTACATTTTACATTTACATTCGGTGAATTTGGATGGTGATTTGGTTTCGCTCTCTCCTCTCTGACACTTTGTCTCTCAGTAAAATTAAAGCGGTTGCTGTTTCCTGCCTGAAGAGGCAACTCCGCTCTGTGAACCTGCCGGCTCTACATGTCGATGAACTTCAGTTTTTCCAGAGAAAGTCAAGCGCTGGAGGACAGAGGGAGACTGGGAATGAATTGGTAATGCCATTTCCTTTTACACGGTCTTGTTACTTTGAAAAGCGACAGCTGCAAGGTACAAAGCATCACTGCTCTCCCTTTCAAGTTGCATCTGTACTTGACAGGAAGTATGAAGTGTTTTTAAGTGCTATTTGACATTTCGTTTAAGAGCAGTATATATATACAGTATATGAACATATTCAACATTCAACACAGTTTTGATAATGAAAAAGATTGGAGCATTTTCATAATTGATTTTCACTTATTCAGCTATTCAAGACCTTTATCCAGTGCAGATTTAGACTTTGCTCAATGGCTAATATTAGAAAAAGAATGGCATAAAAGTTTAAAACATGCAATGTGTAGACTATTACATATTATATTTCCTAACTGAAGTTTAAGTTTTTCTACCAAATATTCAAAATAGAATTGTAAAATGTTATTATTTTTTCTGTTAAGTGGACTTGATTTACAATGGTCTGCCGATCACTAAAGATACAGAAATCTTTGATGATACGGCCCTGGTCGTCAGCCCCGATCAGGGGTGGCATTTGGCTGTCCGCCCCAGGGGGAAGGGGGAAGGTGAGCCGGCTCAGGCCCGCCGTGAAGCACGGAGGGTGTCTCCAGAACGTGGGTGGGCGAATTCCGTCTCGAAAGAAGCAGAGTTCGCTGTCGTCTGAGAATTAGCTTGCCATGTAGTGATGAGCGGTGGACTCATGTGGGGACAGTCAATCAAAATAAATAGAGGGTGTAATTAGCTACCAAATTGGGAGAAAAAACAGGAAAGAATCTGAAACAAATGTAATAAAAAAATAATTAAGAAATAAATAAAAGTCACATTTATTGAAACAGCAGAGTGTTCAAACTTATGGGAAAATGTGTTGCTGGAACACAGGAAAAAAGCTTTAATTGCAGAACCTAGCATAGAAACCTAGCATGTTGTTTTGAAATGTATTCACAGTTCTGATAGGACTTAGGTCTTAGTACTCTTCTCCCTCTTCGTCTCCCTCCATGCTGTCAGCACCCACCTCTTCATAATCCTTCGATTATCCTCTAGGGCTGCCACATCTCTGACCTCAGAGAACTCTCCCTCCTCCATACTCTTGCCCAGTGCATGAAGGCACGCTTGGTGTACAACAGGTCAAACTTGTGGTTCAGACGGGCCCAGGCCTCGGCGATGGTGGTGGTGTTGCTCAGCATGCACATAGCTGTCTGAGCCTTGGCCAGGTGTGTTTTTTTAAAATCTAACTGCAATTACAAATACCTATCCTATATAAAATACTGTGTAATAGTGTAATTAATAGTGTCATAATCAGTTAAGCCAATTCCCCATTACATTTGAAAAAAATTGTTTCGTTTGCAGGCCAGCGTTAAGCGGTTTAAGCCGGTTGGTACGTGCAATGTTTGCCTAACAATGGCAGTTTTCCTTAATTAGTTCACACTTTCCATGTCAAAGTCTGTTTTTATTAATCATACATTTGACAAATGCTATAAATCCTGTCCAATACTGCCACCAGAGCCAAAATGGATGCCGGTTAAATCTTGATTATGACAGTTGATGACTACCTGAGCATAAAGCTATCTGACAGGCTAATATAGCAAACTACATAGCTTGCTAGCAAGATAGACGGCTGACTACGTCCGTCATTATTGGCTACTTCTTCATAGCTAGCTAACTCGCTTGCTTGCATTACTAGCTCTGTTGATACAGATTTGTTTTTGCCCGGCTCTCAGGTGATTAGTAGATCAAATGTTTTTTTCTCATGAACTTTTAACCTGATCCGTTCAGCACCTTCCACAGTTTTATGACAATTATCAGACACTAGATGCACACTTTTTTGTAAATATGATACACTTATACTACATAAGAAAACCGTTCATGACAGCGATGCTGCAGCACCCCCACTTCCCGCGCATAGGCCTATAGGATGTAGTACTACAAAGTACTAAGCTACTTAACTTTGATAATGATTTAATTCAGTTTGTGGCTAAAGCGCTGAGCCGCTGAGCATGCACTTGTTATCCTTATTTAGATACATTTTAGTCTTCAGTGTGCAGCAGAACAAATTGTGTTAATAATTTATCTCCAGCGGCATGGAGATTCCTGTGCTCTATTTTATGTCACGCTGGTTAGATTTCAATAAAAGATGGGTTTCAATAAGCGCAGCACGATCGCCTTCGTCGCTGATCTCAAACATAATGAGATATCCTGCCTGACGACGGCATTTTCAGCAGCAGCGTGAGCCACGCTGAATTTTTTCCCCCTCCACCGTGGTTTCCCACATTGTCTGCTCTTGTCCTTCCCTATGATTTTGCACTGTTTTTCCGCCTGTTCCTCAGCACCTATGACATTGTTTGTCAAAGGAAACTTTACAAAAGTGATGGGTGATGGGTGATGGATGGGTTTCTCTGTGCTGCAGTGCAGAGCGTACCTTAGGCCTAACGAGGGGACACCTCTTTCCTCTGTAGCCTAACTACTTAACCATGTTCATCAAAAATATATATATTATTATAGCACTTTAGTTTCCATTGCATGTTGTGTTTTCATTTTTTACATTGTTTTTCATGTGTTACCATTTATTTCCCACCATTAAATACATACACTACCGGTCACATTTTTTAGAACACCCCCATTTTCCAGTTTTTACTGAAATTTAAGCAGTTCAAGTCCAGTGAATAACCTGAAAATTAAATGGTACAAAGGTAAGTGGTAAACTGCCAGAGGTTAAAAAAAAAGTTTAGCCAGTTTACCGCTTACATTTGTACCATTTCAGGTTATTCACTGAACTTGAACTGCTTCAATTTCAGTAAAAACTGGAAAATGGGGGTGTGATGGCAAAATAAGAAAAACTTTTGACAGTGGACTACTGAAGTGGAAGAAGGTGGACCAATTAATCCAAATTTGAAATCTTGGAAAGGATATAACTAGACGCCCGACATGACTAGACATCATAGAACTCCCCTACCAGATTTCCTGCACCTCTTCCTGCAAGGGAAATAAATGGGGAAGAGGCAGCAGCACCACCAAAAGAAAGCTCAGACAGATAGAAACCACTCTTCACATCTTTATTATTCAAAAAAATGTTCAAAAGCTACAAGAATTATGCTGTATCCTAAATTCCTAAGAGATTCCTTGTACAATCCTATTAATGTTCTAGGGAAATGGAGGGTACTTTTGTCAGGGAAGGAGTTTGGATCTGGTGAAAAACTATTATGCTAGGTCATATACAGAGTATTGCATTCATTTAACACAATTTTAGTTCTCAGGTATTATGGCCATTTAGATTAAATAATAATATCCATTATGAAATACGTTTTGGGAATGAATGACACATTTAATAAAAATGGGCTTTAATGGTCCTTACTCCGCCATGACCCCACCAGCCTGGCCCAGTTCATTAATTGCTCGGGGAAAATTAGCTCTTGTTTTCTATTGATCTTACCCATTGTTGTACAAGGCAGTTCGTCAGAGGTTAGTGACACAGAGATATGAAACAGCCCACAGTCCTTCTGCTGAGAAGACATGCTGAGTCACGTATAACTGAATTTATTATTACGATGCGCACAGTGCTGGTGATCAGGAACAGTGCCTTCGCCGGAGGTGAAAACGGACACGCTCGACACATAAAGGGAGCAGTGTTGATTGATCAGAGCGTTCCGCAGGATCAATACAGTTGGCCTTTGAGTCAAACGGCCTTGCGTCTGGGGGAAACACTCTAACCCGGGCTTGGCATTTGCTTTGTTTCTCCAACAATAATGATTGTTCCGTAGTTTTGTCCTTTCAAGGTGAAATTGCACAGAGAACTACCTTAGACAATAAGTTCAGCAAATAGAGTAGCGTGGATGGAAGTACAGGCTATATGTGGAGAGAACTACTTTTGTCTTGTGCAGAACAAACCATTAAAAAGAAATCTGAAGCAGTGATGGGTTTAAGAGATGTGTGTTTTTAAATAATTGAAGGTCCTATCTCCTGGATGTTTCGGTTCTGGAGCGATCAGCAGTGAGCTTGCACAGTGAATGGCGGCTCAGGCTTCTGGCCTTTATTTTAGAACCCACCCCCTTTTTTATTTGTCATTTTCCCGAAATTGCTGTGTGTTGTTTATGTTGGTCATGCTATTCATTAAAACATGTAATAAATAACCCTAAAAATTCAATCAATAAACTGGACCCCTGATTCACCTTCAGAGGCAGAATCCTCAGTAGGTATATTTTTAGATCCAGTTAATACAGCAGGAAATGGGACATGGGTTGTTTTTCATTTTGTTCCCCCCTTCAGCCATTTCTAGTGCATCTGAGTGGACTGTAATTGCTATCCGAGCTCTGTGAAGCAATGTTCCCTGGTAACTAGAAAATGTCAGAACAAGAAAAAAAAAAGCATATGGGATAACTGGTTGTCACCTCCCCCCCTGACTCGTACCTTCGTTCTCACATTTCAACATTTATGTAATGCATATATCGATTCTTGCTAATATGCTGACTCATCTTAGGGACAATTGAATTACATAATGAACAAGCAAGAGAGGAAATCAGTGGGCTATGCTTGAATGATGTATTTCCCTAGTTACACCCCATGGAGAATGGATGAATCGCATGAGAGCTATCTGCCTTACACTCAATGGCTGTGTGTGATTTATGTATGGAAGATGTCTGCAAAAACATGTGTGTACATTTGTGCATGTTGTTCCTTTATCTGTGTGTGTGTAGGTTTTGCTGTGTGTGTGTGTGTGTGTCTGTGTACATGCAGTTCCTTTGTGAGTGGATACTTACAGGTAACTACCAATATAAAGGAAACACCAACATAAAATATCTTGATAGGGTCATTGAGCCATGAGTCACCAGAACAGCTTCAATGCGCCTTGGTATCGATTATACAAGTGTATGGAACTCTATTTGACGGATGCACTACTATTCTTCCACAAGAAATTCCATCATTTTGTGTTTTGTTGGTGGTGGTGGAAAACACTATCTCAGTCCCCGCTTGGGTTGAGATCTGATGACGGAGACAAACATGGCATATGGTTTACATTGTTTTCATGCTCCTCAAACCATTCAGTGAGACCAATTGTCATCCTGGAAGAGACCACTCCCTTCAGGATAGAAATGCTTCACAATAGGATGACGGTGATCACTCAGAATGGCTTTGTATTTATTGGCGTGTACCTTGCCCTCTAAGGGGTTGAGCGGACCTAAACCATGCCACCCCACACCATAACAGAGCTGCCAGTATCACTCATTTACTCAAATCACCAAAGTGATTTTGGCAGTTACCTGTGTGTGTGCTGTGTGTGGGTGTCTTATTGCTTGTGTAAATATGGCCCTTATTTGCGCAGTGTGTGTACATGGCAACCTGCAGTGAGCTCAGGGCAGGATGAACCTGAGGCAAATGGCAATGATTGAGCAGCTGCTGATTACTCCCATCCTCTGGATCTGAGAGACCCATCCACCAGGGCCTGGCTGAGAGACTGACACACACACACACACACACACATACACACACACTACATCTGACACTGATTTAAGTAGCTTTTTTATCTTGAAAAGCAGAAATGTATCTTTCCTGTAATTTTTTCCTGAGTCCGTTGTTACAATGCCGGGGCACATACCATCTTGTAAATCACTGATAATGCTTTGTTAAGTGTGACAAAACACTGAGTGGCCACCGGACTGCAGAATTCTGGGCCAGGCACAGGTGGACCAGGTGTGCTACACCTTCCCCATCATGAGTTCTTCACCACGACTGCCACCATTTTTTTATTTTGTTTGTTTTTTGTTCTTTTTTTTGTTTCTCCCAATTTGGTGGCCAATTGTACTCTCTATTGATCCAACTATCACCCTTCACCGCCTCTGGGACCGGTGGTGGCAGGGACGGCGAACTTCCTCCTTCGAAACAGCACTCGCCCGAGTGCCAATTGTCATTCCAATTCCCCGAGCAAAATAAAACTGTAAATGTATGCTTATGCTTTTCAGGATGATGCATGTTGTTGGGGGATATTATTTCTACCTGTGCATTATTGAATATTTTACCTCAAGATGTATTGTGGTGCAGAGAATGCAAATGCATTAAACACACTGCAGTATCCCAGGGAGAAAAGACAGACAAGTATGCTGTATTGTAATTAGCCTTGGCCAGAGGTTTCTTTTGTGTTACTCTTGTGAGACAAGCTTTTGGAAATAACACCAACAATGTTGCTACACAATACAATATATAAATTTTTTTTGAAATATTTTCCTTTTTTGCAATTTTTTTTGCAGTTTATTCAAATTGAAATGTTTAAGACTTAATCTTCAATAACTTTAAATTATTTTCAATGATAAAAAATAATATTTTGTGCACAGGATTACCAGTGTTTTCCTTTTTTAATTAGTTTCAGATTTTTTGGCCTTTTTCCCCTTTTTTCTCCCAATTTAGTAGCCAATTGTACCCTCTTTCTACTTCAACTTGACCCACCCCAGCTCTGGGACCGGCAGTGACAAAGGCAATGAACTGCCTCCTCCGAGACAGAACCCATCCGTCGACCGTAACTCCATACAGAGCCACTCTTATATGTGACGAGCTTATGCCGGCTTCTTCCACCTGACATCAAACAACATAAGCCAGGCCTCTGAGGTACAATATGTGCAGTTTATTCAGTTACATTTTTCTAATAACATTTTGAAAACCCCAAATTAATGAAACACAATTAACATTTTGCTAATTTTATGATAGCTGACTCCTGATTTGAATTGAAAGCGCTCAGCAGAGTCATCGCATGCTGTTAAAAGGTGAACTCCTTGTTTTTGGAGAGGCAGAATATTGCGCACAAGTATTACCTATTAGAGACATTTAGACAGGTAGACAACATAATCGGCCGAAAGCTCGAGAGAATAAAATAACAAGGGCTGAGAAAAATATGCTAATGTGGCATTTGAAAGTAAAATTTCACAAAAAGTAGGACATCACAATAGATCAAGTCCTGTTCTATAACCTCCTATTAAATTACTTTTCATGTAATTTGGAAGCACATTGGTTTTAGGGTACAGTGACTTTTTCTGTCACTCTTTGTTAATTCTTTGTAAGTTTCTTTTTTTGTTGCAAAAACAAAGTATTGCAGAATATGAAGCTCATCCATAGATGTCCTTTAATGTTCCTTTTGTCTGGTCTGTCCAAATTTAAAATACGGAAACATTTCTATGCATTAAAAACCCATAAACTTTGCAGAATTCATCAAATAATCTTGGGCAGATTCTCACGACAGTTTTAGGAAGCATGCAATCAATAAAAAGATGCATTATTTCGAACCAGAAAAAGGGCAGTGCACAAGAAATAAACTGAAACATTCTCACCAAAGTTGGATGCAACTGAACAGTGCAGATTTTTTCAGTGGGATTTGATTACTTTAGGCGAAAACCAAATGCTAGGGTCTTATGTTGGGTGGTGACAACAATGGTTTGTAATATTGAAATATTGAAAATATAAATCCGTATGTGCTGTAGAGGTATTCTTCATAGGTCCTCTAGCTCACCTGTGCTTGATGACACCTGAAACGTGTACCACTATCTGAAGTGATTCCTCTGGCCTCAGGAAGAGGCCTTCTCACAGCCTTGGAGTCCGTTCTCAGAGCCCAGGTATACATACAACAGCTTATGAAAATAAGCTCCGTTATAAAAATATAAAACTGCTCCTCACGGGAGAAATGTGTACACCTATGCTGAGCAAATGTTCCACTGTTTAAAACAAAACCCCTGTTACAGGAAAGGAGAGTGGCCTTTTGGCACAGAGTCATTATATTGTGAGCAGACTTTGTGTCATGCTCTTCACTTCTGGAATGGAACCAGTTAAAAAAAAAAAAATTATTTTACAATGAACATCTTGGTCCTATGAATAGCATTCTCATTAATGCACAACACACAAACACACACACACACAGACAACACACACACACTCACATATGAAGCTGAGACACTCATTAAACAGCTCTGCAGTTAGAGGAAAACGCTATGTCCATCGCACATATGAGAAATGGCAACATGCGGATATATTACTGGACTATCTGCAGGCTGAACAGTGCATAGAGAGGAACTGAAATCCTACAACGGTGACATTAAGCATCAGTCATATTTGTTCAGAGTAGCAGTGCTTGGTCTTTGATGGAACATCCCAACACAAAAACGGTTCCAGAACGTTGGGGGAACATTCCGGCTAGATTCCCATTTGGTTGTGAGATAACGTTTGACGAGAACGCTCCCCTAACAGTCTTAGAGGGTTTTTTATTGCTCCAAACATGTTCAGTCACTGAAAAAAAAAAACTCAGGTCCTGGTAAATAGAGTTTACCCTAACTTTCCCGGGAATGTTCTGGGAACCAAAAATTGTTCGCTGGGACAACGCACTACACGTATTAGAGGACAGGGCAAGCAGGATGGATGGGGCAGTCCTTGAGTAGGTTTGGGTCATGGCTGGGGAGCTTTGGCTGAGGAGAGGGGGGGCAGGGAAAGAGGGGGGGCGGGAGCGCGGATCCGTCCATCTCACGTGTAGCACTTGCCCATGCTGGACCTCAGCATGAGGGTGCACTCCTGAGGGACCTCTGGGTTGTCAATCATGCGTTGCCATAGCCGCTGCTCCTCCCCTTGGGAATCCATCCAGTCCACGTCGTTGCCATAGCTCTGACCTGAGGGATGACATCAGAGGCACAGCGCACGTGATTTGGGCTGGGCTTATGTAACGATACAGACACAGGATGGTGCTTCACTCCCTGTAGACTTTAAGGAGCGCTCAGTGAGTCTGTGCCAGTCACTTTCCTGCCCCCCTGAGCTTTTTGAGTATAATTGAGTGGAAGGAGGGCACATAAAGTCCCTTTGAGGAGTATACTCTAATATCACACCACCATTAACCTCCACTCACCAGTCCCAGAACAACATACACTGCTCCCCCCCCACCAAAAAAAAAATCACTTACTGACCTTCGAAGCTCAGTAGCACTCCTCCTTCCCCCCTTCCCTCCAAAAGCCACCCCCCCCATAAAAAATCACTCACCGATCCCAAAGCTGTGTAGCACCCCTTTCTTCCCCATATCTGCCAAAGACCCCTCCCCCATAAAAAAAAATCACTCTGCCACAAAGCACAGAGCCACCTGACAGCCCCCCCGGCCATCCGTCCCCACCAAGAACACTTGTGCTCACCGGTCCCTGCTCCGAGCCGCACCCCCCCCAGGAACACGTTGCTGGAGAGGGGCTCCTTGTCCCAGACGGTGAGCTCCAGGCACACGCTGTTGAGGTCCCCGGGCTGCAGACCGCAGTAGGTGAAGGTGTGGTTCCACTGCGGGTTCACGCTCTTCTTCACGACGTCTGTTTTGTGCTTGGTGGACTTGCTGTTGTCAGGGAGAAGGTACCTGTGGCCGGCGAACATCTCACACAATTAGCATTCCTGTTACGCCACAACCAGTAATGAAGGCTGCTGATAAAATGTCACGTGGCGCACGCATGCAAACACGGTTCGCTGAGTGGCTGTTAATGGCATAATAAGAGCCGTGAAACGACACTGCACACTGTACCCTTTCACAAAAGGGTCTGATGTCCCTCCAGATTTGACAGCGGTCAGATTTTTGGCTTCTTTAATCAGCAGCTCCACCATCCCTCCTTTTGGCAGCTTGATGCTGGACTTCTTTCCCTTCAGAAATCCTTTCTTTGCTGGGGAAGAGAGAACCAATGCAACACAATTACGTGCCGAGGTTAAGAATTTTTTCACCCATTTTTTTCAATTGAAGCCTGCTGTAGAAGTCTCCATTTCCCAGCAGCCCAGAGTGTTATACCTTGCACTTGGTCCAGAGGCAGCATGAGGTTCTTCTCAGCAGGAATGTACCTCAGCACCACGGTAAGCTCCCCTTTGTACTGAAGCATGGCGTCCATACTGTTCTCCACCTTAGTGTAACACATTAACATATGATACAATCATGCACACACACTCCAACTCACACACATACCATGCAGAAAAACACACACACACCAAAGCACGCTCACATGCATATTAACACACACACGCGCTCACAACCACAAACACACACACACACACACACCACAATCATATTCACCACTGTGACTTTCACCTATCCATATATGATATCCATGTCTGGTGGAGCATTATTTAAACGTATCTCTTGAACATGCAAACAGAGTGAGACACGGCATGTCACTTTAAATTAAAGTATGCTGATATTTACTTGCACCAAAGCTATTTTATTTTCATATTTTTCATATTTGCAGTAAACTGAGCAAATGCACCACTAGGTGATCTCCATGCCTTAAACATAAAAAGTCTAAATTGTCTCACCATGGAAAAAACTGTCATGAATTTGATATGTTATGCTACATGTACATGATATATGTTATTTATCCGCTGTGATCGTTTTCCATGCCTGGCAGCTCCAGTGGCGGCCAGCCCGTGACTGAGGAAGGAGTCCGCACCTTTGGTTGGAGTAAGAACCACTCCTCTCTCTGTCTCTCAAACTCCCACGAGTCGAAGGTCACCTCGATCTCCCCGAGGAAGCTGTTGTGTCCGAAGCGGTCGTTGTGCCACACAGAGAGCTGAAGGGTTCGAGTCTCCAGCTGGGAGTGGCTAATCACGTACTGAGGAACAGCAGAGACATCGTCAGCAGGGGGAGGGACCACACAAACAGCACCGTCAGTCCCCTGTTTTAGTGCTCAATTATTTGATCATTTGAACAACATACAGAGCACACCAATCACCCACATCATACATAAATGGTATGCAATTGTTAAAGGAAATTACAGAGGACAACAAAAAAGACTTAATAGGCTTATTTCCATTGTGATCTTCCTCTCATGGTAGCAAGCAGAAATGGGAGGCACACTTGAGACAATCCCCCAAAAACCAATCCCTCATATTTAATAAAAACCCACATACTCATATGGGGAATTTACCCATATGATTATCTGAGTTTTTATTTAATATGGGAGGATATAAGGGATCGTTTTTTAAAAATATATGGGTATATAATTATATAATATATATATTAAATATATATTTATTTACCAGTATGACATTCTGGGTTTTTTATTTAATATGAGTGGGTATGAGATTGTTTTTTACGTCTCTAATGTACCTCCCATTTCTGTGTTTGAGGAGCAACAACAATTCCAGTTGACGTATATATACATGCATAAATAATATTCATTCATTCATTCATTATCTAACCCGCTTATTCCTGGTCAGGGTCACGGGGGGGCTGGAGCTTATCCCAGCATGCATTGGGACGAGAGGCAGGAATACACCCTGGACAGGTCGCCAATCCATCACAGGGCACATACACCACGTAAATAATATATAAAATATATATTTATTTAACCGTATTTATACATAAGATATTATGGTTAAACAGGAATTTCCGTTGCTCCTCGATCACTTGCTTGAAAAAAACATCCACGTGATCAAGGCACTGTGAGGAAGGTCTTCCTGGAGGTGAGACCTCTGCGAGGCGGTACCCCTAATTAACCACTCAATCTCCGCTCTAATTATACTACATTAGAGGCATTTAACAGACGCTCTTATCCAGAGCGAACTACACAGTTGCCATTCCTTTACATTAAATCTATTTATACAGCTGGATATTTTACTGAAGCAATTCAGATTAAGTACCTTGCTCAAGGATACAACGGCAGTGCAACATGGGAATCAAACCTGCAACTTTCGCATTACAAGCCCAGTTCCCCAACCACTATACTACACTGCCACCCTAAACATCACTAGACCTGCCCCCAGACACCTGGTACCAGAGCAGTGGAAGTTTCTTGTTAAGGCAGTGGATCCATTACATTTACTGCACCGGCTCGCCCATCAGGAGGAAATGGCAGAGGCACTCCACACTGCTTGGGAAGCTATGGCCCCATTCCCCCCCCGTTACGCAGAAACACTAAACGGAAGAAGTGGAAGTGACAGAACACAAAGTGCAGAACACCGGGATAAGCCTGCCTTCTCAGTGCATTTTTTAAGCGGAACTATTTTCCCAGGCTTCGCAACTGAATATTTATAGGATTATGGAAAAAAATGGGAAACTGAATGTATAATGTATGAGCAGACAGCCACTTGCAGTCGATGCAAAATGTAGAGACACATAAGAAAAGATGGTCGCATTCTCACTGCCCATAACTGTGTGCAAAATCATGTCCGGTTTGTGTTGTTTTCACACACACAGACACACACACACACACACACACACACACACACACACAACAGTACATTACATTGAAGCCTAGTGTAGAGACTTCAGATGCCCTTATCCAGGGCAACTGTAAACGATTTACATTTCGACGGCAATGAGCCACGTAGAAATAGAATCTGCACCCTTTGCGTTACAAGGCCAGTTCCCTCACATTATGACAATGCTGCCACACGCACACACACACACACACACACACACAGGATTTCAGATGACAGACATATTCATATGAAGACAAATTAAAAATTATCAGAGAATACTGCCTCTTGAGTGTGTGGGCTGAACATGGCAGGCCCAATTAAAATCAACATCCTGATTAAAAAGAACAGGTGCACCTGAAGAGATCGTAAATCCACATCTGCCCTCACCTTCAGCGTCTCGTTGAACACGGGACTGGCAGTGTTGGTTTTGATGCTGGTTTTCCTCTTGCTCTGACGGGACTTGTCAGGTAGGAGGTATGCCTTAACATAGCTGCCAGTGCCAGGGAAACACAGAGATTATGTTTATGTACTAACCCTGTACTAACACTCCAACCGTATGTCTCCAAACACATCTTTTTTTTTAACACATTTTTGAATCGGTGATTTGTGGATTTGGTTTGTGTGCTGAGGCACAGCAAAAACACAGTCCTTCTGAAAACTATGAAACACCTAAAGACTGAGGTCTGCACGCCTGGCTTAGTTACTGGAGAAGTGAATTACAGTCTCGTGCCCAAAGTCACAGAGACAAATGGCTCCTCTGTAATATATTTTCCGGTACATTAGCGCAGATGCGATAATCACTAATGGCCAAGAACAAAACTTGGAAGGCCAAGCATAGCACACCCAAAAAAGTCCAAGGCCTGATGAAGGCATTCTGAGCCGATATGTGTGGGCTGTAGTCTCAGATACTTCAGTCTTTTTTTTTTTTTTTAAATAATTTGTTTCTAATTTTATCCAATTTTATCCCAATTTGATAGCCAATTACACCCGCTATTTTCAAGTCAATACCCCCCTTCTAATGTGAGTTCGCTGCCGTAGCCCTGTGAACGGTAGTGATGAAGGCAAAGTATCGTCTCCTCCGAGACGGCACTCGCCAGGCCGTCAATCGTAACCCGGTACTCCAGAGTCACTCCTGTGCGCAGCGAACATCCTGTCCACTTCCCTCCCCCTCCCTGGGGCGGACAGCCAATCGCCGCCCCCGGGGACACTCCTGGCCAGAGCCGACTCTGGCGCTACTGGGAATCTAACCCCGGTCGCCGAGGCCAGCGTCGAACGTTGTAACCACTGGACCACGCGGGAGGCCCTATACTTCAGTCTTTTTCACTTTTGGGTATTTTTAACTAAACATTCAAGCAAGTGTGCTGGATGTGCCGATTAGTTATCTGTAAAATAGCTAATGGCCGTCCTTACGGGTCGGTGCGTTGCCTCCTCTCGTCCCCCACGGCCAGATTTCGACACTCCTTGACCAGGACGTTGAGTGCACCGGTCTTGTAGCTGTAGGCGATGTTGAGCAGGATCTCTCCACTGACACTGGCGTGGCCGTAGTCCCCGGTCTCACTGTACACACTCATCATGCTGTTGAGACTACTCTGTGGGCAGAAACAGGGCAAGAGCAGGTATTCAACCATACATTATACAGTTATACGACTACGAGAGAAATTTGGAGAAAGGGGAATACATTTTTTGCAGCAGCGGACAACATCAAGCAATGTTATGGAAATCTCCAGCAGCACTGGAGGAACGCAGTGCAAAGCATGGGGCGGGGGGGGTGGTGGGGGGGGGGGATGGAGAGGCAGAGGAGGCAGACCACAGAGCACTCACTGTCTCAGCGTCTGAGTCGGGAACATTGAGATAGCCCCACTTTCGCTCCGAGCCTGCTGGTGGGGACTGCCAGCCAGAGGAGGAGGAGGAGGAGGACAAACAGCAGAGGCCAGAGAAACAGGAGGAAGCGAAAGAGACAGGAGAAGAAAAGAGAAAAGCATGAACCACAGAAAGACCGGCACACAGCGAGTGAACAAGACACGTAAGCCCTGAGCACAGTGAAACCCCCGTTAAGGACCGTGTCGTGCGAAGGTTTCCGTGGCGATGCATTGTGAGAATCACAATAACAACAGGCACATCAACGATGACGAAGACATTAGTGAACAATGTTTCATTTTTAAGTCGTACATTGCTGTCCGAATGCATAGCATTTTCTTCCAATCCAGGGTATTTCTCTTGAACCCAGGCTGCAGTGAGCAACCTGCACTTACAACAAGTGCCTTTACTGGTCACGCCATTCGGGGGCCCCCTATCATATCCCCCCCATTTTGAAAGTAGCAATTGTGCTTTTGGGTCACCAATGTGCCACCCATATCCCTGAATGAGGAGAAGTGTGGCTGGAGCCTGTGTACTGTGTACCTGTGAGCCAGGGACTACTTTCCGTCGTCTTTTTCAAATCACAACTGGTAGCCTGCTGCTGGGAGGAAACGAACACAGCAGTAACCGAAGGATGCCTGGCCAGTTTAAACCCTCATTCATTTTCATCATCTTCACTGAGATGGAGGTTAATTGGGTTTTGTTAATCGTACCGCTAGTGATGTAATCAACAGTCTGCTGACATTTAATTATGCCATTTTATAGTCTTTTTTATTTATTTAAAGAAATGGATTGGATATAAAACCTTTTCACTGATAAAGGCGTCATGGCGAAACGTTTGTACCCTGAGCCAAAATATTAATTGAAAAACTATAAATGTACACGTAACTGCCAAAATAAAGGAAACACTTGAGTAAATGAAGGGTTCTGGTGGCTCTGTTATGGTGTAGGGTGCATTTCCCTGCCATGGTTTATGTCCACCCAGCCCCTTATAGGGCAAGGTAAATGTCAATAAATACCAAGCCATTCTGAATCCTATGGTGAAGCATTTCTAGCCTGATGGCAATGGTCTCTTCCCATCCACAGGGCACAAGTGGCCACTGAATGGTTTGATGAGCATGAAAATTACTTAAACCATATAAACCTCTCAGATCTCAACCAAACTGAGCACTTATGGGAGGTTCTGGAGCGGCACCTGAATCAGTTTTCCACCGACAAAACACCAAATTATTTCTCGTGGAAGAATGGTATTGCATCCCTCTGATAGAGTTCCAGACACTTGTACAATCTATGCCAAGGTGCACTGTAGCGGTTCTAGTGGCTCATGGTGGCCCAATGCCCTATTAAGACACCTTATGGTGGCGTTTCCTTTATTTTGGCATTTACCTGCAGTTATATAGAAATGTAGTCCCACAGCATATTGTTGTCTCGGCTAAAGGGTTTCTATGACCAAAACCAAATTCAAACAACTGCTTACAAAGGTTCTAAAAGGCTGAACTCCCACATTCGTCACATACAGGTGGCCTCGCAGTAAGGTTACACGAGATACAGTGAACAAACAGACAGCAGTGAGCGTGTTCGTGTGTCAGAGGCCACAGATCAAATAGAAATAAACAGGATGAAACAGGCACCCGCCCCTACGGTATGCACACGCACTGTCACCAGCGCAGCGCAGAGACGGACTTCTGTTTGTTTGCCAAAGCTCACCGCGGACAATGCACTCGTCATGCTTCTGTTGATGGACAGGGCGTGCGCTGACATAAGGGCATCGATGTCTTCGTCCCCGTCATTGTCCAAGAATTCCTTAAGATCAAATCAATTGTTTTAGCATGGAGGGGGGGGGATATAATGTGCAATTAGATAGGCGGAATTATGAAAAACAAATGACAATTCAATATCAATTCAATTTTATTTACACACCTATATATGCAAGGGGTGCCCGAGTTCGGTCCTAGAGAGCAGGCACTGGGTGTGTATTTGAATCAGGTGTGTTAGTGCTGGGCTGGAACAAAAGTCCGCAAACCAGGCCTCCCGGGTGGTCTAGTGGTTACAACGTTCGACGCTGGCCACTGTGACCAGGGTTCAATTCCACCAGCCGCGCCACAGTCGGCTCTGACCGGGAGTGCCACCAGACAGGCAATTGGCTGTCTGCCTCAGGGAGGGAAAAGGGATGCCAACACGAAGTTCGCTGCACACAGGAGTGGCTCTGTAGTACCGGAGTTACGGTTGCAGCCTGGTGAGTGCCGCCTCGGAGGAGACGATGTGACTCTGTCACTACTGGTCACAAGGCTATGGCAGCAAACTCACAATACGAGGGGGGGTTGACATGAAAAATAGAGGGTGTAATTGGCTACTAAATTGGGAGAAAATGGGATAAAATCAGAAAAATAAAAATGTTTTTAAAAAAGCCTGCACACCTAGTAGATCTCGAGGAACGAATTTGGGTACCATTGACGTAGGCCTACAAATCTAAACAACCAAGTTAGATTTCAAATTCTTTAAGAATCTGTGTCCATTGCAATAACGAGGAAAATATATATTTTTTTATACTGGATTATTGCTCCACATTTGTTAAAAGGAATAACAATGCCAATAACAATGCCAACTAAAACTACAGAAACTACCCTTTTTAACAATTTACATTGAAGGATCAAAGTCTGAGCCTTCAAACAGCTAATTCAAACACAAAGCAGAAATAAAGAGCTGAAGTTGGGCCAAATGCTTAGTCTGCAGTTTTGTGTTGTTTACCACCAGGCGCTTCCCTGCAGGGTTTAATTACTTCAGACATTAGGAAGACTTTGGGCACAGTGTAGTGTGGGTGTTATGCAGTGGTATTTAATGTTCCAACATTCAACGAGAGTCAAAAGCAGAGTTCGGAGCACACAGGAGATGTAAAGGTAACTGCAAAAATAAAGGCCAGCCAGGGTGGGGGTGGGGGGGGGGGTTGTCTTTGGAAAGGGGAGGGCCAGGCCTATCGTCCGGTACCTGGATATCCGTGTGGTATCCAGTACTGCACCCGTTTATTTTGGCAGTTACCTGTAGGTTAGAGGTATGAAGGAAGCCATAGGAACATTTGCAGATACCACTGTACTGTACATGCAGAACCATGTGTAAGGGCGGTCGGGTGGCTCATCCCGCTAAGACCCTGCATTCTCCACATGAGCCCCACAGTCTGGTACCGAATCCTGATGGGGCCAGAAGCCCCACAGGGCGGAGCACCGGCCAGTAATCGGGGGCCGGGCAGTTAGCCTGCGCAAGCTGCCCGTGAAGTCTACCCCTCCAGTACAATGTGGAGGCTGAGACACTAGGGGTATTCAAGGCCAGGCTCGATCCAGTGTTAGACACTCTAGCCTTTGGGTAAACTAAGCATTGTGAGCAGATTAGTGGTAGGAATGGACGAGCAGTGTTGGGCTGAATGGCCTGTTCTCGTCTTCCCCTTATGTTATGTTATGTTATGTTAATGACTGCAGAACTCAAGACTGTGGGAAGAGTGCCGGCTGGCAGGACGTGATTCTGAGGTGAGTGTGTGCTGGTCTGTGCTCTCCAGAACTGATGGAGGATGCTGCGGTGATGAGATGGGCCCACAAATATGACTGGGCATTCCAAATTATGAGAGGAAGGGAAAAAATGTGAGTTAAAAAAATGCAGTGTGACTAGCAAAGGCTGTAAACATCACACATTGTATAAAGGTGTTGGCCATGAGGGTAGTGAAACATAAGCAGTAGTGAAGAAAGCTGCACGCACTCCACATTTGCAGTGCTAATTTATGAGCTAACCAACGTTTTGGGCTGGGAAGCAGCCTTCTTCAGGGTACTTCAGGGTACTCCATAACGCAGTAGCATGTGAGTCTGTACTGAGGGTTATACCAACAGAAATGTTGAATTTGCATTGGCTGTTCACAGTGCTTACTGCTTACCTTATGCTTATGCTCCTTCACTGTGGGATTGTAAATACATAAGAAGGTTGAAGAGTTCACCTTGCAGAGTACTGAACCGTGTGTGGCGCTCCCCTGCTCAGCTATCGCCCGTTAGTTTCTTTTCACATCTCTGCGTGTCTCCGTTGTTGGAACAGAAGCCTATGGGTGTGTTTATTTTACCCTTCTTAAATTTCCCCCCCATTTTCTCCAAATTTGGAATGCTCAGTTTCTGTGCCCATTGCTGCAATGCAAACGTTATGTCAAACCGCTCAATCAGTTCAATCAGCCATTCACCAGTTATGCCATTTTCAATTCAGCCATTACCACATGCAGCTTATGCAGGGATATTGTGGGCAACTGATTGACCAGAGGGGGCGCTGGTGCACGATGAGAAATGGATGTCAACTGAAATCACCCCCACCCCCGGCAACGCTACGACCAATTACACACCATCCTGCAGGGTTGCTGGCCACAGCCGACGCTGGCATGGTCCGGATTGGACACCAGCTCACTGGGCCCATCCACACCCTAGAACAGAGCCATAACAAGATATGCCACCCAGCTGCCCAGCCTCGTGTTGTTTTAACTGCTCTATCCGCTCTGGCGCTTTACTCACAGGGTCGTTCAGCTCCCCCGGTACGGATCGTGACCGCAGGCTCAGCTTGTCGTCATTCAGCTCCACCCCCGAAGTGGTCAGGTCCACCTCCGACCGGCTGCGGTCTGAACCCGGGGCACACAGAGATGACATCACCACCACCGCTGTCGCCCTGGCAACCCCTTCTTTACATTAAATCAGTATTCCGGCATTTTAAACATAATTGAATTTCGACTTACCCGACTTACTAAGGATAAAAAACTGGCTCTATCTCAATAATGGGAATATGCACACACAAAAATGGATGGACCTGTCAACAACATCGTGGGCAAGTCGAAAATTGATTATGTTTGAAATGCTGGAATACTCTTTTAAAATGCTGGGCTTATAAGTCAGGGGCTGCAGGTTCAAATCCCAGATGGGGCACTGCTGTTGTGCCTTAAAAAAAAATATATATATAAATTTGTTTAAGATTTTTTCCCATTTTTCTCCCAATTTAGTAGCCAATTGCACCCTCTATTTATTTCGATTAATCCTCTCCACACGGGTCCGTCGCTTGACTACTCGAGGCAAGCCAACTCTCCGTGGTCAGCGACCTCCGCTTTTCCTCTGAAACGGAGCTCGCCCACCCACCCACATTCTGGAGACTCCCTTTCCGTGCTTCTCGGCAGACCCGAGCCGGCTCACCCTCCCCCCTTCCCCTGGGGCGGACAGCCAAATGCCGCTGACGACCAGGGCCGGTCTGGTAGAGACGCAGGTTTCGAACCGCGTCCCTGATAGGCAGCGCACACCACACCGGACCAGCCAACGTGTGGTGCGTTAGACCGCTACGCAATCCGCCGCCCCGCTCTTGTGCCTCTGAGCAAGACAGGCCAACTGAACCATCATCTTTTCAGTAAACATCCTGTTGTGTAACTGGATGATATGTGAGTGGAGTCAGATACTCTGGATATCTGCTTAAAATATATAACACTACAACTGTTGCAAAGGGCTTGCCCATAAGTTCTACAGTAAATTGCAGGGGGGTTAATTACAGCTGTCAAGGTTGAGGCTATCATTAAAAAAGATAGGCTTGAAAGATACACAGTCATTACTTCCCCATATGTAATGGCATTATTAATAATTTTGACAGCTGGCTTGATGACGCTAATTGGAGTCATTGTGAATCCCCCAGGAAAACGGAGCTCACTGCTGTGCTGTAATTCCCTTCCGCTGTGTGAGAGAGCGACAGAGAGAGAGAGGAGGAAGGGGCGTGAGTCAAGAGACAGACGCATCGCACCCCTCTGTGAGATAGAGATGCCGGCGTTCACTCACTTCTGCAGAATGCTCCGTGGGGTTCAGCGGGGCCTGAGGCCCCGGGGCCCTCTGACTCTCTAATCATCGAGAGGATGGCGTGTGTAAACACAGAGGCTCGGTGTCACACGCTGGCCTATACGAGACTGACCTGCAGCTTGCTTTGTGACACGCTACAGCTCTCAGCCGCACAGCCCTGTTTGCGTTGAGAGAACTATAAATAGAAACAGCCCCCTGTGTTGCTCGGAGCCTGCTGCTGCTGCTGCTGCCGTGGTGATACCTGAGGAGAGAGAGACCCGAGACACGGCGATGGTGGGCATGTCGGAGTCCATCCTGCTGTGCCCGACGGCCATCTTCTCCAGGACGCTGTCGCCGGCGTGGAAACTTGTCACGCTCTCTGCACCGTCCGGCTGAAGGGGTTGGGGGTTGGGCGGTGGGGGGGGGGGGGATGAGACAAACTGCCATTAAACACCACCATCACTCAGGTGACAGTTCGGAACTGTGATAAAACATTTCCAAAATCCCCCCCCTCCCCCGGCCACACTACTGTTCTGGAAGGGCTTTAGCGAAACGTCGGGCTGTGTGCTGATCCATTTCCATTGAAATAATGATTGAATAAACGATATATTATATTCACTACACATTAGACACAATTTATGCATGTTCTCCCCACCTATTTACTTAATTTTTCTGCACATCTTTGATGAGACACGTCGGGTTATTCATTACACCTCAGCCTGCCGCGAGGACCTTTTTTGCTTTTCAGAGATTACAGTAGTGCCGCGTGGCATAACACAACGACGACAGCTATGTCGTTTGTAGGACAGGAAAAGCGAAGCATGCTGGGAATGGGGCCGTACTCTCCGGCTGTCCCTGGAGCCCGCGCTGGACACGGAAGACCTCCCGATGGTTTGAGAGCGCAGGTTGTTGAGCAGCGTGGGTGAGCCGGAGGACTCCAGGGCCCCCACACTCCCCCTGTAGGTCAAAAGTCAAAGGTCAAAGGTCAAAAGGGGGCCCAGATACAGACACGCTGCTTTCGCCTGTAGGCGGGTAGGACTGTGGGGGATGTGTCATGCTGCGCCGTCTCCTGTCCTTCTTCGTTTCAGAAGAAACGTGCAACACAACCGATCATTACTCTTCCAACCTGGAGCAAACTGCATGATCCTAGAGGCATTTCTAGCAGAGCCCCGATGGGTATGAATGTGGAAGCTGTGTTTTGCGACTTTAAAGGATACCTCCCTTGTCAGTGCAACAACAAGAAAAGCCAAACTGCAGTATTTTTTTCCCTTCAAGTTTCTCATTATCTGGAGCTAATCTCACTGCCGGAAGGTATGAAATGAATGCATTCAGGGGCTCGGCTGAATGTACACCATGCAACACTGCTCCTCTAATGATAGCAGTTACCGGCTGATATGCAATGACTGATATGTAATGACTGCCTAATGGCAGGAAAGTAAGAGGTGGATATGTAACATAATGACATTCCCTGAGGTGGTACTTTGAGAGCACAGAGATACTTTCAGACATTCTCTGATACAGTGTAAACCCTGTAAATCGTTCTAACTGTGGAAGTCCTGTATGTATTCGCACAGAGTTGTTAAAGTATGGTGGCGGTGCTTTCCCATGGAGGTGGTGAGGCACGAGGTAGTGATGGCACAGCAAGGTTTCATTCGATCAAAAGCATCAAAATCTGCAGGGCTAAAATATGCTATTGGTAACCAATCATGGTGTTGTGCTGTGTAGGGCCAGCCCTGTTGATTTGTTCAACCAACTCAGTGATTGACAGGTCATTGCGGTTCCACCCACTATGGGTTTCATGAAACCTCACTCTCCCATTACTTTCACATTTAGACATATCGCAAATGCTCTTGTCCAGAGCAACATAGATATATTTACATCAATCTTTACATACACTCTATTTATATACCTGGGTATTTACTGAAGCAATACAGGTTAAGTACCTTGCCCAAGGGTACAACCGTGAGTACAACTCAAGGGTGCAACAACAGTGACCCACCTGGGAATTGAACCTGAAACCTCGGAGTTAGAATCGCAGCTCCCTAACCATTATACTACACCGCCACCTTCCCATCACTTGTATGAGGTGTCACATTGTGAGCCGTCACCTGTGGGAGCGAGGCATGGAACGGCCGCTGCACACGCTGCGTGCGTCCAGCTCAGAGGTCAAACCCGTGCTCCCAGGGTCCTTGGGCTGCTGGTCCAGCCCATTCTCCCCCTTTGGTGCTGGCCGATTGCTCTTCTTCTCCAAACGCAATCTGCACCATGACAAAACAATACAGTCATTCACTGCCTGTCTGTACATGGCAGCCACTCAGTCACACATATACACAATTAGGAAACATGTCCAACATGACTACAAAATAGCACTGAGATGTTTATTTTCTGGACTGCACTCCTCTTCATACATCACACAAACTACATCCCCCATGGGACCCCAACGTGGTCTCACCCTTTCCTCCGAGCCCCCGCCAGCACACTTTGGAGGGAGCTCCTGCCTGACTTGGGTGTGTCAGGCCTCTCCTGTGCTCTCTGGTTGGGCTGTGGTTTATCAGGGTCGGCCCTGCCATCACCTGGCACAACACAGAGGTGGAAGAATCCGATTGGACCAAATCAAATGACACCAAGTCATTGTCCAATCCTGAGGTCACAGTCACAGGACTTAATGAGATAAGTAAAACAATAGTAATACAAAGTGTTACAAAAGTATAACAAAAAAAATTAAAAACAACAAGATGCCCAGAAAAATCTCAGACATTGCCTTGGGATTAAATCCCTGTGTAAAGATATATACATATCATATATTTTCTCGTCACATTTTGTTGCACCTGTGTTTCTGTCGCTAAGTTGTCTTATTTCTATCCCCTGGGCAGACCGTTGAGCAGAGCCCCCCGTGTGACTGCCTGATTAAGCACACTGCATGCACAGAACATCTGCTGATGTGTTAAATGTCTCTGCTGCCTCTGCACTGCACCCCCCCCACCCCGGCCCCCTTTCCTCTCCACGCTCCTCGCGGTAAGATCTTCTCTCTGGAGACGGCTACTTAACGATCGCCTGCAGTCATTCCCTGCCTCTTCAAACACTCCTCTTCCATATCGGCCAATATCTCCAGCACACGCTATCACAAATGCGATGCGCCTCTATTCACTTGGAGGGACTACTTGTTTTTTGTTTAAAAATAAATAAATAAATATACAAAACAGAAAAAAGTCTATTTGTTTAAGGATCACAATCGCGGTAAAGCAGGGCAGCGTTTCAAGGCAATAAACAACATTGATCACTGTGTTCTTGCAAACTGTTGCAGTGGAAAGTTTGTGGTAATTGCCTGGGGGAATTCATGGCTGGCGTAGTTAACTCTTGAATCAGTGAGACTGAGGGTACGGATAGGTTGCCAGCGCTAACACCCCCTCCGGGCTCTTCAGTGCAGCTGTCGATACGGAGCTGAGATTACTGGTGTCTGCTGGCCGTACGTGGTCTAAGCTGTGGGGGAGGTCGTCCTCGCCGGGCCTGCTCACCTGGAGGGCTGGTCATGATCGACTGCTTGACCATGTCGCTGAACGTCACGGTCCCCTGGGAGAACCTCTTGGACCGCTCTTCCAGAAACCACTCCCCCGTGACCACCTTCAGCTCCCTGCCAGAGAAGGCATAATGGGTAGTGGGTTGGACAGATATTGGGTCATTCTGACAGCATATATACACAGGTAACCGCCAAAATAAAGGCAACACCTTCCTATTCCAGCAGTGCGGTTCTGTGTGGCTCAGTATGTAGAGCATGGCATTGGCAACGCTTGTGGGTTCGATCCTCACTGGGACCACATATACTAAAAAATGTATACATTCATTACTGTCGTTTGGATAAAAGCGTCTGCTAAATGGCATATAGTACATTATTATTATATTACCTTAGTAAATAAGGAATCATTTAAATGGGTGCACTACTGAGAATGTCCATTGGGGGGTGTCAGGCCCAGCCTTCCCCTTTCCAAAGAGCCCCCCCGCCCAGCTGTGCCTCTCCTAGACTAGGCTATTTGAGTGTTCCCCCCAGATTGCCAAAGTGTTGCCTTTAATTTGGCAGTTACCCATATATATATAAATATATATACGAACACCAGTAACAATTCATCGGCTTAAAATAGAGGAGGATGAACCACATTCTTTAAATTGATGATTGCTCTCAACCTGTTTCCGTTTACATTCCTTGATTATCAATCAAGCAATTAATTAGCTGAATAATCAATACCAATTGACCAATGTTTGTTTGCTAGCCTTTATTGTGCATTTTTTCAAAGCTAGCACACTATACAGTTCACAGAGGGATTTGTTGTTAAGTTAAGTATAATGTACACTCTATAACAGGGGTGGGCAATCTTACCCTGTGTGGGCCGGTGTGGGTGCAGGCTTTTGTTCCAGCTGAGCAGTAGCTCACCTGATTTGACTAATCAGCTAATCAAAGTCTTCAATCAGGGCTTTGATTAGTGGAATCAGGTGTGTCACTGTTCAGTTGGAACAAAAGCCTGCACCCACACCGGCCCACACAGGGTAAGATTGCCTACCCCTGCTCTATAATGATTCAGTTGATTTTTACAAAATGAAACCTCTCATTGTCATCTACTTTCTCTAACACGATGTGAAGACAGAACGTTACAAGGTCAGACACAATTAAGGGGAGGCTTTGTGATTCCTCGCCAATAGATTATTCAATTATTTGGCCGGCTTATTAATTAAGCAAAATAAATGAAAACAGATTAAGGTTGCTTTAAAGGCAAGATTTCATCCTCCTCTATTCCCAGCTCACCAGCCGCCACTGATATGTATATATATATATAGAGAGATGGACCCCACCATGCCGTCGAACGTGATTCTGATACACGCAGGGAAGCTTTCTGTGCATGCGACGGGCTCGTGCCAGCTTCCCTCATCCCTCCCCCCTCCCCTGGGGCGGACAGCCAATCGCCACCCCTGAGTGGGACTCCCGGCCAGAGCCAGGCTGGCGACCCCAGTGGACAACCTGCACTCTGGGCAAGTCATTTTACATTGTTGCGCCATTCAGGGGCCTGCTATCATCTACTTCAATACAATTGCAAGCTGCACCAAGCATACCATACATACCATTTGCAAACATTACAAGGTGTCTATGCTAAAAATTATAGTAAGCACTGCCTGTCGGAGTATTTCCCAGTCCATATTTCTCAAAATAGCTGACTTAGGCGATCCTCACGCCTCTCAAGGCAGTGTCAATGCACAGCCTGCTCCTGTATATTGAACTATTCAGTTCAATATACACATACAATTAGTAGCTCAATCAAAATACAGCTTTTTAAAATGTGGAAAAGAAAGGAAAATAAAATAAAATGTCCCTTCAGTTTGCAATGGCGAAGTGCTCCTTTAACTGGTGAAAGTTCCTTTAACTTGGAGAAGAGAAGGAAAGCTCTTCCCTACCACCTCAGTAGGAAGTAAAATAACACATAACAGTTGCATTACATAGTTTGCTATTTTAGATCAATTACTATTACAAGTACTATTCCAGCAGTGCTGCTGACACGCGATAATATCAGATAGATATTAAAGGCGATGTCATCAGGCAGACCTGATTGGCCCCGACAGAGAGGGGACAGTACGAGAACGAGCCTTCACCTATCTTACATGTATAAATGATTGGCTGGGAATGCACTCATTGTTGAAATCCATTTTTAAATCAGTCAAACATTTAAATTGGGGATGGATGCTAATTGTGTGATGTTAATTGTCTAAATTGGAGGATCCCCTGTCTCAATCTGAGTTTTCAATGTATAAACTTTGCCAATAGCTGATCTAAACTGACCTGAGTGATTGTGATTTGTCATTGTGTGTGGGTGTAAATGCTAGAACCGGTAATTACATAATTAGATAAGAGTTCTCTTCTGACCCAGTTGAGGCTATATAACAGGGTTCTTCAAATCACGGTCCTCATTGGCCGAGCACTGCTGTTTTTCCACCCTCCCTTTACCTGGGAGTTAGGTGTGAAGACACTCTGGCCATTCAATTGCATGAATTGTACAATTAACTACCCGAGAGGAAGGAAAACCAGGACCGAATTTGGATTTGTGGGCCAGATTTGAGAAACCAGGTCGCAGGATATTCTGGATTTGGTTTTCTCCACTATTGTCAGCAACCAATTAGAAACCAAGACGCCAAGTGAGGTGAGTTAATTGTGCAATCAACCACTGATGATAAATGAAGTGCTGAGTAACAAGGAAAGCCAGCAGTATAACGGTTAGGGAACAGGGATTGTAACGCAAAGGCTGCACGCTCCCAGGTGGGGTACTGCAATTGAGCAAGATCCTTGAGCAAGGTCCTTAACCTGAACAGCTTCAGTAAATATCCAGCTGTATAAATAAATTGTATGTAAATAAATGTAAACTGTAAGTCACTCTGGACAAGAGTGTCTGTTAAATGGCTTGAATAATAATAATGTTTTAAGATAAATTCTTCGTATTTTTGTAAACGGCTCCCTTCTCTGTGTTTATGAGCGGTGCGTTGGCCAGCACTGGCACTGGGACTTACAGGATCTTGGCGCAGATGGTGCACCTCCACCGCCCGTCGGGCAGCAGGATGCGGCAGCGGCTGCAGACGCGCTGGCTGCACTCGTCGCACGGCTCGCCGCGATCGAAGATCAGGCCCAGGGTCCTTTGGCAGTGCGGGCACAGGCGCTCGCCCGGCTCTGGGGGCCTCCGCAGGCCCTTCCCCCTGATCTCCAGCAGCTCGTTCTTCAGCTTCCTGCAGGGACCGGGAAAGCAGCACTGTGTCGTCACTTTCGCTAGTGGTGACTGTTCTTCTACACATTCTAAGTACGCCACACAATGTGCCTGCACACAAACACACATACGCACACACACACGCATGCACAGACTGTACATACACGCACACACACACACACATAGGCGCACACACACACATACGCACGCACAGACTGTACATGCACGCACACACACACACATTAAAAGTGTACCTTATCCTTTTCTCCTCGAGTTTTCGCAGCTTCTCGTCCTTCTGAAGGACGCCGAGGATTATCTCCCTCTCATGCTCCAGGAGGAAGGAGAAATTGATAACTTCAGAATTTTTATCCATGTTCCCGCTCAAACTCCAGCCGTCACAGAAGCACAGTTCAATGTGGAAGAGACAGGGGGCGCTCTCATGTGCAACAACTCAAGCTACATGGCTCATGGGTTCCAAAGAAGATGCAGTGCGCTGTCAGGATATCTATGGTGATACATCTGATTATGTGGCCCCCTGAATCGACAGAAAGTACTCCGGGTCTTCTGGCTGTCTGGCTGTCCACCGGCTCACAGTGAGTCTTGGCATTGCACCTGTCTCTGGAGTTCCAAGGTTCTTCAGAAGTCTCCAGTCATTCTGTACAAGCACAAAACACACAATGTCAAAACTGTACCTGACAGATACACTCTGTACTAAAACCAAGGTGCATTAGACTTGAAGAAACTCTTCTTTTGCCGGCAATTGCATCAAGCTCAAGCTGAATCAAGGAAGAAAACATTGCAACACATGCATAAATATTTTATATTTCAAATCCAATTTTACTCAAAAGAAAGCAAATGTTGACTTGATACCTCCTTAATGTCCATAACAATGAAAAAATAGATTTTTCTTGCAAGCATGTAACAACACAAACCGTATTTATTTGCCTATTTAAAATCATAACACCGACAGCCCTGGATCCATAAATCCAAGTGTTTAGAATTCTACCTTACAAATGTCATCCACTCTGCTGTTGATGTTTGGAATGTGAATGTTAACAAGCTCATTACAGCGTGGCATTTGAATCGGCTGGCATGCTCTCTGCCTTAAAATACAGGAACGTATATCTGATTCTTGTCTTCCTGTCTGTGCTCCTGTTGATTACATCCTAACTCATTTTCACTTGCGCTGAAATTCTAGGTAACCGATAATAGAGGAAACACCAAGGGTATTCCTCCAAATGAAGGCCAGCACGACTTTGTGTGTGTGTGTGTGTGTGTGTGTGTGCTGCATTCACAGCTACGATCAACACTTTAATGCACTTACATGTTCCACAGGTGAATCCCATGCGGTACTGCGCTACAATAAAGATGCCTCTTATTGCAAAGAGCTGGGGGTTCCCCAGTGTCCTGAGCCAAATTCCCAGCACGGCTCTTTCAATCTGCCACCTAATCACACACCCGTTTAACAGGCTTAATAATTCCCTCCCTCTACAATTCAAGCTGATGTGTGCTGGGCATTCTGGTGCAAAATGGCACACATCACCCAGGTGGGGGCTACACATTGGTGGTGATGGAGGTGAGTTTCCCCCCCTTCGCTGCAACATGCTTTCGGTTCTCGAAGGGCACTATATAAATAGAATTCATTACTACTATTTAAAAAAGTGCAAAGGGCAAAGTGCCAGGATGTCAACCCCCTGTTGGCAGCACCCCAGTGTGGATGCAGAGCACCGGGTGAGCGTTCCACTCTGGCGCCGACCTCATTGAGACGGAGAAGCACCTCATGCAGTTACTGAGCACAATTTGAATGCGTCATAAAAATAAGAAAATAAATAAATAAATAATTGACATGTGAAAAGCTCTGTCTATCTTGGCTTCCCGGTCGCCGACAAGTGTTCCTGAAAGCCTCATCTGCATATTCATTCATCTTCTCCTTGTGCATTTATTGTATCTTCTATGATTCCTCCCACTGTTTTTATTGTACCCTCTCTTTACATAAATTACTGTTAATTAAAAGATGCAACTATTAATGTTACAATAAACGATGCACTAAAAGCCTTTTAAAAAAAAAAACTGCCGCAATCATACACACTGCTGAGTTGTTTTGCCTCACATCAAACAAAATAAACACATGAACAAGAAGTCAATTTATTTTATGTTTTTTACAATAATCAAGAGAGTGGTGCTTCTAGAACGTGTATGATGTTGGCGTTTATAGCTGTTTATATAACTACCGAATCAACATTGCATCTATAGTTCAAGGGAAAAGTAACAAAAAACACGGTTATAAAAGTAATCACAGATAAATCCCCCAAAAACGAATGATACAAAAAGAGTGAAAGCTTTCCAGATATCCATGTACTCCACAGTTTTGTAGTATAGTAGTGAGTCTTCATTGAGTAAACAATCAGTTCATGGCATACTCATTTCCCTCCTCGGTTTTGTTCTGATCTGACCACCTCTGTGGTCTTGGGTTTCAATACTAAAACGGTTTTGCCATTAGGGGCAGTGTCATGAAGACGTGGGTAAACATATTGCTCAGGACCGTGTGTTCCGTTACAGTGTCTACACAGCCAGGGGGCATGTTTAATAGCCTATATGTCTTGAGCTGTCTGACGTGTTTATAGTGTGACGTGTTTATGTATGTGAAGGAAACTTACACTCTTTATACTTTGCCAGGCTTACATGACATATGCAGGAACCGCATGCGCTATAAACGTTGCGTTTATATAGGCTACGTAATAAACACAAACGGATTTAAGATTAAATACACAAACAAGGACCGAACCACATCAAACCTGCTTCGTTTAACATTCATGTAATATTAACCACAATAACTGTAGCCGTAACGCATTTTGTTTCTTATTGTGAATTTCAATATTGAGCTTGTTTAACCAATAGCTCTTCGCAAGATTGTATTGTACATATATTAGCTCAGCCGATAATATACAAACTGCTTAATAACCTATTGTACTTTTTTCGTGTTCTTTAATACACCAAATACCATTATGAAGGAAAAGCAACGGCTGTTGCATTGAACCAACATGAAGACACAACGGCAAAGTACGATGCAACACTAAAAACAAAGACCAAAATCTCAAGCAAAACCGAACAGTTTTTTTTTCTTACCAGACAGTTATGGCGCTAAATTCACTGCCCACTAGAGCCCCCGTAACTACACTTCCTGTACAGATCGTTCGATCCACGACAATCCGGTCTTGTCTTCATCTGATGCTGGCACACAGGTACTATACACGCCTATATGAGTAACTGTGTGCAGCCCACAGACCTCCAGTCCACAGTAGCTCGCTAACTGCCCACCTGTGACTGGGGATTCTCCGCGCGCGCACACAGCGGCAGGTGTGTAAACACAGGCGCAGCTCCACACAGCGTTTCGACTAGACGCGCCGTCTGAGCAGCAGCAGAACAAACTAGTCGAACTGGACGGCGGAAATGTTGTGAAACTCTGCCTTGACTTTATTTATATCGTAGAGGCGAGCCTTGCCCCTAAAATACACTGTAGCTTCATCCTTGTAACTCGTTAAAATGTGAGTCATACTAAAATACATAAGGATATATGAACTGTCGCAATTTGGTTCCTCAAAAATAGAACCAAATAGAGTGGGATGGTACCAAGATAACAATACGAAATAAAGATTATTATTATGAAAATAAATGGTTAATTTCTCTCCTCCCCAATTTACAAAATGAACTATATTTAAAATATTCAATGGGTTGAGAACATATGCCTTTCTATGACCATGTCAGGAAGAGCAGTGCTTTTGTGCTACAGAATAGCTTTCATTATCCATTGTGCGTGGATGCTCTAATCCGCCAAGCAGGCCAGCAGCGCATGGTGAACTGAAGATAATGACTGCAATTATGTTTCCGTGGGATCAAAGAATGAATAAGAGATTGACAGTCATCTAACGCAGCACTATACTTTCAATTAAAATGAGGTGTGTCTGTCAATCAAGGACGATATACCATACAGTACCTACTGTAGGAGCTCAAATTTATTCCCAATATTGACTTTTCTGACCCTCTCACCCAATCTTCGTTTGAACATGTTTTCTTTTTGTATTCCTTTTTCTTCATATTTTTGATGGGTCGATATGGCAAACACAGCCATGGCAGTTCAGTTTTGAGAATGTTCTGAGATCCGTGTGCAGAATGGAATTTTCAGTAAAGCCCTACAGGTGCCGGTGCGACCGAAGCAAACATCCAGCAGTCTGGTCTATGTGGCACAATGCAGGAAGAATGAGAACTGATGCGAGTCTCCAAAAAGCAGCTTTCTCACAAAGACGCCGTCCTGTAGTATATCGGCACATTTGACAGAGCAGGCTATTGGCCTTTAAAAAATCTACAGTATATATATATTATTTTCAGTTTTTGCTTTTTATTCCCCATTTTTTTGTTTGCCTCTTTTTCATGTCAATTATTCACCTCCCTCATATGAGAGCTCACAGCCGTAGTCCCGAGACCAGTAGTGGGAGATGCACCACCTCCTCCGAGGCAGCACCCGCCAAGCCATCAGCTTAGCACACAGGACCACTCATATATGCACTCACAAGTCTGCTACAATATGTGATGTCACCCCTGAAGAAGCAATAAAGGTGTGATTAGTTCCCTTGGTTGGGAACCATGGTCTTTAGCTTAGCGGGCTAATCGTATCTCTTGTTGTGCTGAGCGGCCGACTAGGGCCGTGGTTCGAAACATGCAGCAGACGAAGCCCCGTTACACCTGCCTCATCGTGCAATAGCAACATCCCTGGTGTCTCAGGTGCCGCTGATCTGCCTGCAAAAGACATGCGGCCCTCCAGGGCAACGGCTGCGCAGCTCAGCTGGCGGACCACGAAAGAGAAGCAGTGGCTGGCTGCACCTTTAACGTGCACAAGAGATGCGATTAGCCCGCTGAGCTAAAGATCGAGCGCTCCAGCCAAGTGAACTAATCACACTCTTATTGCTTCTCCAGGGGGGACGTTGTATTCGGTAGCAGACGCTCACGTGGGAACTCACATCTCGTAACTCGTGCTTCATTCACAGGACACGCATGATAGTGTCTGTGTTCTCCACGGTAGCGGGAAGGACTTACAATTGGGACTGGGGATTCAGATTGGGGTAAAAGAAATAAGAAGCAAGTCATCTCTAACAAACAAAAAAACGTTTTTTTAATGGGGTAGGTGCCTGCTGCGCTCTGAATCTATTGAGTTTACCGATTTTCACTTTCAATGCAATTTTACCTCTGGAGCACATTCGGGTCCATAAGCCATGTCAGTCTTACTTCACAGTGCACAGGACTGAATGCTAATGTATGTAAATGCATGTTAATGCATGCTGATAATGCTAATGAGTATCCACCTCACACAACCTGTCACCGATGGCAAATAAACCAGCCTCTTTGGCTGCCAGGCTGCCGTGGTGGAAATCCTCTTGAGTTGGCTTATTCCTTTATATTCTAGTTTCTTGTGTTTTTCTCCCACTTCAGTCTCCTCTGTATAATTGCACAAAAGGAACACTTTTAATTAAGTAAAAATATATTCTTACAGTGTTATTTAATTATAAAGTTCAAGTAAATTATTTAAATGTCTATTCCTTAGACAATGCACAATATGCCAGTGTTATTGGTCACATACTGTATCCAGAATAATACATATTGTATGAAAGATTATAAATCATGGCTAATTACCATTAGATTTTTTCAAAATGGTCAAATATAAATTATTTTTAAAAAGTGGAATAAAATTCTGTACTCTTTTCCCCAAACAGGTTTACAGTACAGCATGAAGATGCCAGCTTAAAACATTCAGTCAAATAATGCTTTTTTTCTTTTAAGAATTTGTTTCAGATTTTTTCACCCTCCCCCCATGAACTCGCCATCCGTCTCTCTGGGGCAAGCTACTCTCTGAGGCTGGTGATGATCCACCTCCTTCGAGACAAAACTCACCGACCCCCTTCCTGGAGACACCCTTACGTGCTTCACAGTGAGTTTGTGCCGACCACCCTCCCCCCTCCCTCGGAAGCGGACAGCCAAATGCCGCTCCTGATCGGGGCTAACGGCCAGGGCCGATCTGGCATAAACGGGTTCCGAACCGCGTCCCTGACAGGCAGCCACACTTGTATAGGACCAGCCAAATACAGGTGCGTTAGACCGCTACGAAATGATGGTTTTAATTACCTAATATGAGTGGCATGCCCTAGTGAAAAATGTGTACTTAATGGAAAAATATTCTCTGCATCTCTAACCCCCTCTAAATGCTAATTAAGTATAACTATAGAGCAGCATGACACTGAACTGAACGTTTTACATTAGTTTCCAATAATGTTTCTTTGTTTATTATTTAATGATAATATTTCTGCTTTTGTAAAGGCAGTTACAAAAAGAAATACATTTATAAAGAGAGGCATTGTACCTTAATCTTCAAAATTATTCAGACTTCAAAGGTTTTTGGGAAAAGCTATTTATTATTTACCTTTATTTAACCAGGTAGGTCACCTGAGAACTCAATTCTCATTGGAAAGGAAATCAAACGAATTAACTAATCAAACCAGATAATAGAATGTGGGAGGGACACAAAACAGAAAACAAAACCAGTTGCATTTGACCAGAATACCAGGGTTAATACTGCAACACTAATACTGAACAGTGGCATGGGATCTTTAATGACCACACTCAGGACCTCATTTTAACGTCTCATATAAAATATGGCACCTTCTACAGCATAGTATCCCCATCACTATGCTGGAGCATTGGATTTTATGTGCGCAGGAGGGAAGAATGCCCACCAACACCACTTCCCGGAGCAACCTTTTTTTCTGCAGTTTTTCCAAGTACTAACCAAGCCCAACACGCTTCGCTTCAGCTGTTTCACACAAGAAGGATACAGGATTGTATGGCTGTCAAAATAATTGGTAGCTACTGTACCTAAAAACAACACATTTACTGAGTTTATAAAATACACACTGAGTACAAATAAATAATAAATATGATCATATGAGTCATATTTACGCTTCATTTATAATTCATTCTGGATCTTTGGCTCAAGGAAGCTGTTCTCTCAAATGTATTCTGATAGGTAATATCCCTCTTCACTTATATGTTTTTTCTATTAATGGCAGGTTACCCCAAGGCATCAACCTGAGTGAGGGCCCATTTAATGCAGGTATCTGCCAAAATAAAGCAAACACTTGAGTAAATGAAGGGTTCTGGTGGGTGTTATGATGTGAGGGTGCATTTTCATAGCTTGGTTCCACTCAACCCCTTAGACGGCAAGGTAAGTGACAATAAATACAAAGCCATTCTGAGGGATCACCTTCATCCTATGGTGAAACATTTCTATCCTGATGGGAGTGGTTTCTTCCTGGATGACAATGCCCCATCCACAAGGCACGGGTCGTCAATTAATCGTTTGATTTGCATGAGAACAATGTAAACAATATGCCATGGCCGTCTCAGTCACCAGATCACCTCATCAGTGACGCCTGAGACAGCATTTTGTGCTGGCAGTTGCCTGTATATCCACAATACCCAATACATGCATTTCTATATTGTTCTGAATGTATTTATTTTTGGTTTTGGCTAGGCTACATCTCTTTCAAAGCACAGGATCCCCATAATGAATCATGTAAAATTCAACATGTGTATGGAGGCAATGAAATACAAGCAATAGATCAGTTATGAGATGAAACACAACACTCAGTATGATAAAAAAAGTGGCAGGCTGATAAGATGAAATCCATCCGGTAACAGTAGCATAAGATGAGTGTGTTGGCTTATGATGAGTGTTAATCATTCGCTGTGAAGAATCTTTCTCTAGGATGCAGGATCCACTTATGAAATTATTTTCTCATGTTTCCCTAATGCAGGACTGCTTCCATTGCACGCCTTTCATACATAACGCAGCATGGAAGGTGCACTTCCTCTAAAAGGATACTGTGTTAAGGTAAAAACGATTTAGCGTGCACTCTCAGATTCAGACTTGAGCCCTGTGTTGAATGCAAGATTAATCCCAGGTCACGAGCTGGATCCTCCATGTATCAGTAATGCGGCTACAGTATGCCTTGGGTGTGGTACCATGCAGGTACCCTCCTTGAGTACATATTCTGGAATTCACACAGGTCCCTGATTCTTTCCTGAGCAAACACATTCACCGTCTGAATACCTTTTTTATTACTACAATACACAAATGTTCTCACTGAGTGCTCTGCTGTGGTGGGGTCCATAGATCATGAATTGTGCTTCACGACAACTGACATAGATGCAGAGTGACATACCACCACTTATAAGCTGCCTCGAATCACACTAGCTTATAATTAGTTTATAATTATAATTAGTATAATAAGGTGACATTGGCACAATAATAAATGTGTTACATGTGCTTAACGAAGGACTTACGCTTAATTAGTTACACTGAAGTTTAACTTCATGCTTGTTATTCACATGTAAGTGCTGCAGCTGGTGTTTATTCTGTATCGCAGTAACCCCTACCGCTTTCCGCATAACTACGCAGCTGAATGTTGAGCAGTAAGGTCTGTCTTTAAAATAAAAATATAGCAGGACGAATAGCTAATAATCTGCTGTATATTGAGCGCTTTCATTGGGCAGTTATTTTCTCTTTCAGTTTTGAAGAAGATTAATCACTGCACCTTCCCTCTGGATCAACTCCTGAACGATGTGCCAACAGGTTGAGGATCAACGGTGCGGAAACATGAGAGGTGTTTTTCACCGCCAACAAACAACGTCAATATATCAAAGGAAGCATTTCAAAACAAGAGTGTTGAGCTGTAGTTTTCAGTTTCAGCTCTAGGAGGTTTGTGTTGCTGTACAACATTGCTTTTCTATTGGCTTGGGAATGTAAGGCCAGGCTCATTTTATTGATGGAGTACAAATCATAAATGCGCAGGTATGCATGTTTAATGTGTGTTTCGGTTTGAGCGTTGGCCTCCTGGGAGGAAAATGCTCGGGAGGACAGCATTGGGATACTGGGATACTATAGAGTATGCATTTCAGGTCTGCAGTTAAAGCAACTCACTTAGATTTTCTACTGCTTTGAGCCTTGATGTTAATATCGCTGGGGAAGCTGGAGCTCTGTAACCAGCAGCATGAATTTGTGTAATTTTACATTTTGTTTGATATGGTTTATATTACTAATGGAAATTAGCCTTTGGCTAATACCTGATGGGAAATTCCATTAATATTTCTAATTGTACAGTGTAGATGTTAATAGAACACCCGCTTCAAAACCGCAGTAAATGATCAAGTCCCATACAGGTGTATATGGTCTAAATAATACATTGTAAGCAATGTCTGTGCTTTTGTTGTGTAATTACTAATTTTAGATTTTAGACAGTACTGTACATTTTTAGATTTAAATTTTAAGGAAAATAAATGGATGTGACGACTCAATTAATGCTATCTTTAATACAGAAAGCATTCCCTGTGGATTTTCCTGAAAACAATCACACAAAGAGCAATATATTTGATGACATAAAACGGCTTCCTTTCCAACACTTACGGATGTGCCAAATGTGACATGCATAACGACGAATAACAATCTTTTCATGCTCCACTATTCCAACGGTGTTCGGCATACACTTGTTTGTTATTATTAAAAGATTACATTAATCCATGCATTGTATTTATAGTGCAAGTATATCATAAAGATGCTGCATTCATTTATGGTTATCGTTGATGAGGGAGTACCAAGTGGTACCCACCCACTGTAATGAGCACCAGAACGTTGACTTATATCACTGACCTCGTCTCATTAAAAGACCTAGTCTCTTCCAAGGAGGGAAATTCACTCTAGTTTTTTAATCTTCTTTTTAAAATATTTATGCATGGTACAGTGCATCTGACGGAGAGAGAAATAGAGAGAGAGATAGAGAGACAGGCAAGGAGAGAAATACAGAGAGACAGACAGAGGCAGAGAGAGAAACAGACAAAGAGAGAAATAGAGTCAGAGACACACACAAAGAGAGAGACAGATAAAGAAAGAGACAGAGAGAGAGAAAGAGAGAGAGATAGAGAGAGAGAGCGACAGAGAGAGAGAAACAGAAAGAGAGGAACAGAAAGAGAAATTTCTCAATGTAGGTCACTCTCCACTCTTTCCCTCATACAGTATGCCCTTTTGAAAGGAAATATATGATTTATTCTGCAGAAATCAAAGAGGCTATGCTCTCCTTATACCCAGAGGTGGTGTTGCACTACTTTTTTCTGTGCATTTGGTTTATTTACTTAATGAATATGGCCGCACTCAACAGCTGTGGTTTTCATAACCATTTAATCCAATTAAAAAAGGAAATACATAATAACACATCTGTCACTTGTCCTCAATTAAGCTACTGTAGGTCTTGATACATTAATTGCCTCGTGGGAGATATAATATCTTCCCCACTATAAAGCCACTTTTCTTATTAAAATAAACAAAAACAAAGGAATTAACTGCAATAGAAATGGTGTTTCAGGTTAGCATGCCAGTAATAAACAGCTACTGTACCTTCACCACAGTGCATTCCTGAATCATTAATGACCACCAGCAGCTGATCTATTTTATATAACAGCATATATCAAGCTGATTCACTTAAGGCTAGTGTGGATGGGTCAGAATGAAGAGACAGAACACTTCAGCTCAAATAAGTCTGCCTAGAGTAAAGTTTAGCTCGTAATAATAATATAATAACAATAATAATTATTATTATTATAATGGGCCCCCGCTCTAAGATGGATTCCTCCTAAGATGGGTTCCTCCTGAGATTTCTTCCCACTGCTGAGTTTTTTCTTGCCACTAATAAAATGGAATTTAATTAATAATAATAACAATAACAATAATAATAATAATAATAACAGACAGCCCTCTGCTCTCGCCATTGTCTGTCAACGTATGAGCCCCATTGAAAATGCATTAGCTCAATCTCTTTTTGACGGATGCGCAGTCTCTGTGTGACCCTGGCCTTATTCATATTTTATTCTCATGGATGATCAGCTTGACCATTGACACAATAATATTGACCCTCATACATCCAATGGTCACTTTATTGCTTGCACTGTGCTGTTGTTCGATCTTGGTTATGTATTCTGAGGTTTGCTTGTAGCTTGTTTTGTCTGATGTCCAGTGCTATCTACCTGTACATATCACTGTATCATTGTTTTTCGTTTTTTAAAATAATTTTATTTTTCCGATTTTTGCTTAGTTCAATCCCCCTTCCCTCAGGGCGAAGCGCTGCATCCTCCGAGACAACACTCGTCATGCCCCCTGGTACCCCAGAACCACTCCTGTGCGCAGTGAACTGTGTGTGTCAGCTTCCCTCCTCCCTCCCTGGGGTGGACAGCCAATTGCCGCCCCGATGGCACTCCTGACCAGAGCCGACTCTGGTGCAACAGGGAATCGAACCCAGGTCGCAGTGGCCAGCGTCGGACGTTGAAATCACTAGACCACGCGGGAGGCCCATTGTATCATTGTTTGATTGTGTATTTGCTCATCTACTGGCTGCGGAAGCAAATACCCTCTGCGTGGACAATAAAGGTCTATTATATTCTATTCAGCCCATGCTGGGTGAGAATCCTTTGCTCATATCAAAAGGCAAAGGATTCTCCCTCCCCCCTCCATCCCACATTCCTGCATCATCTAGGTTGAACAATGACTGTCAATCAAATCATTGGTTTGCACACACATCACATTGCCCACTGCCTACTGTAGAAACGGGAGTACTGTAGGTTTGTGTACAAACGAATAAGAGTAGGTGTCGTCCGAAACGTTTTGACAAAACAAATTTGGTAAAGGCCCAACACTAAATTCTACAAAAGAAATACATAATTAAGCTTCACGGTTCATGATTGACTGTCTCAGTGGCCTCATGGACATGCCTCATCTACAGTAGCTTTAAACAGCGTATTTTCCGTAAAATCATCTCTCTAACTCAATGTTTTTTGCAATCACTCAAAAAAAAGGCTGACCCTGAGTGCAATTCTCATTAAAATGCTTCCTTCATTTCACTAACTTCATTTGTAAATTCAATTCACAAAGCAAAGAGACACCCAAGACATTCAAGGATGCATGCCACATTTTAAATTAATTATAAGGCTGATTTTCAATATACTTACACTCAATTACAAATAGTCATACCAGAATAGTTGGATTACTGTCATCATAATTATCTGAAGATACTGTATAGTACTTGATTTAAAACTCCAAGACCTCTCCATCAACTCCCCAACTCTGACTGCAAAGAACTTGGGTGTGACACTGGATGACCAGCTGTCATTATCCCCAAACATCACGGCGGAAGATTCATGCTCTACAACATCAGGAGGGTTCGCCCCTTCCTCACAAGAGAAGCGGCGCAGGTGCTGGTCCAGGCTCTCATCATCTCGTGGCTGGACTATGGCAACTCCCTCCTGGCTGGAGCTCCTGCATGTGCCATCAGACCCCTGCAGCTCATCCAGAATGCTGCAGCCCTTCTGGCATTCAGCCCAAAGTTTTCGACCCCCTTCCCCAAGTTTTCCCACACTGCCCCACTCCCCCGCACCCTTCACTGGCTCCCCGTAGCAGGCTCACATCAGATTGAAGACACTGGTGCTGGCCTACTGGGCTGTGAATGGAACGCCCCTCCCCTACCTCACGGCCATGGTCAAGTCCTACACCCCAGCCCAACTGCTGCGCTCTGCTGCCTCTAGGCAATTATTTACTCCCCCATGCTGAGTGACCAATGGCCGCTCATCCCTGTCACGACTATTCTCTGTCCTGACTCCATTATAGTGAAACAAACTCCCCACTGTCGTTAACACAGCCGAATTGCCGCCCATCTTCTGCCGCAGGCTGAAAACCCACTTTGGGCCTTAAACCTCCCATCCCTATATAAAAAAAATACAATAAAAATACTTGTTGCAATTATTGTTGATTTCCTTCAGCACTTGTGTTGTTTATGCTGCTTACTTGAGGAATGATGTACTTGAAGATTGTAGCGTCAAGTGGTTCTTTATCTACTCAAGCTAAATGCACCTTCTGTAACTGGCTTTGGATAAAAAAACGTCTGCTAAATGATTTTAATGTAATGTTATGTAAAAACATATAAAGAGGTAAACAGTCCATTCAGTCCATATCATGTTCAACATGATAAGCTTTCTTCTGTTACAGCACCATTCAGTCATTTCCACATCGTCCAGTGGTGCAGTGTTATTCAGAAATGGGTCATTACATAACATGGTCATTACTATCAGTGAATCTCAAGCCTGATTTGTTGATGATCAATTTCCCGAAAAGGAAAATTATGATTTAGCATCAAGGATTATCAGTGGCGATGATGTTACGGTGCGCACAATAAACGGATAATGTATACTGTTGTCATAGCGCTATGTAATAATAATGTAAAACATAAGCGGACAATAAATCTCAACCCACAAGAAACAGTGGTGGGACCATTAAGAGCAGCCTCCTTCAAGAGCAGTAATGAACCGTGAAACAGAACGGCAGACCCTCACATTGAAATATCCCCCATCATTAAACTCAGATATAGTTTAATACATTAGATATCACAGAAATACGGTTGCAATATTTGTTTATGTTGCTCCTAGGAACACAACGGTTCAGCACAGACGTTGATATTTATACTATACGAAACATGGAAACGAGTGTGGGTTTATTGCGGTATGGATTGTAATTCTAAGCTTTCCTTCCAGGAAAACAAGGGGCCTCAAATGATAATTGCTATGCACTGTTTAAATGGACACCGCAATATACAGCCAGCGGTTCTTCAGGGTAAATGCAAACGATGAGTTACTGAAAATGAACAGCCTGGATGGGCTGAATGGCCTTTTCTCATCATTACATATACTTATGCTCTTATGTTCTTAGAAAGTGCACTATATTTCTAAACAGTGTAATGACTGCTGTTGAACATCGAAGGGGGAGTCCAGAATGTGCATTACATTCTCTGTTATAGATGTCCTCTGAAATGCAATTAGATGAAATGAAGCAGAGATTGAAACGCCTCAGAAGGAGTGGGCCTGGCATGATCTCTGGGGTCTAAAAACAAGCATTTGTATAATGAAATCTGCAAAGCCATAAACAGGAAACATGCTGCCAGTGTGGTTAACATGCAGAAAATTATTTTCTGTGCAAAAGCATGAACAGACCAATGGCAGTGCGAGTGGAAATGCAATGGCACCTTGTGTTTGATGAACTCTGGTCCACTGAAGTGTTTTAATAAAAATCTCTGGCGGTAATGGGTCTCTGTATCACTAAACACATTGACATTGACACTGTAATAACTGCTTGCCATGCAACAGTAAATATCAGGAAGACGTTGGAACTGGGGTACACAATTGAGGGTAAGTAACACAACAGGAGAAAAAAAAGTGACCAATATTTGGATGAATATCTATTATCTATCTCGGTCTCTCGCCTCACAGCAAGAAGGTCTTTAAGAAGGTGCAGATAATAAATTATGACTGTACATTCATATTCTGCGGTAAAACATTTATCCAAGTGGGGGCACCCCCGGACTGAAAAACTTAGATAATGGATGGATATGGTGTATTTTATGGACTGGACATTCACGTAAAACATTCTTCGACAAAAACTATATATGTGTAAAGTAATTCACAAAAAAACCCATACTGTCTGCACCATGAGGCAGAGGGATAAGAAACACGGGATAAGAAGCACAGCGGTTGACAGAGAGAAATGCATCGTTCTGCCACAAAACTTAATTTAAAATCCATTCAAGCAGCGGCTGAATATAAACTCATAACTCATAAGGATGGGGCTGCTTCACGGCTCCATGGCTCTGGGGTTGAATGCAGCTGTCTGAATAGAATGCTCTCCCTGTGTCTATGCGGGTCTCCCCAGGTTTACTGCAGCAGCACAAAGACAAGCCACTCGGCTTTAATTAGGGTCTCTCTCTCTCATCCTGTATGGGGTGCATCCCTGACCTTGTGACCAATCACACTTCTCTGAAAGATTATATTTTTATTAATATAATGGAATGACTCAAATATATAGGTAACTGCCCAAATAAAGGAAACACCAACATGAAGTGTCTTAATAGGGCATTGGGCCTTGGCATAGATTCTTCAAGTGTCTGGAACTCTATTGGAGGGCTGCAACACAAGAAATTCTTCCACAAGAAATTCTAACATTTGGTGTTTTGTTGATAGTGGTGGAAAACAAAATCTCCCATAAGTGTTCAATTTGGTTGAGATCTAGTGGCCTTTTAATTGGATTAACACAGTCATTGATTGTGGCCATATTCATGAAGTAAATACACCAAATGCCCAGAAAAAGTAATGCAACAGGACCTCTGGACTAAGACTAAGATGGCTTACGTCGTTTTTATGCTCATCAAACCATTCAGTGACCACTAGTGCCCTGTGCATTGGGGCACTGTAATCCTGGAAGAGACCACTCCCATCAGGACAGAATCCTTCACCATAGGATGAAGGTGATCATTCAGAATTGCTTTCTATTTATTGGCATTTACCTTCACCATGCCCAAGGGTTTGACTCTATTTGAGTGCTGAATAGTGCTGGATGCTGTGTCTGAGCACTGAATATTCAACTCTTGAAAGGTCATACATGGCCTCCCATGTGGTCTAGTGGCAAGAACGTTCAACGCTAACCATAGCAACCGGGGTTCAATTCCACTGGTCGTGCCAGATTCGGCTCTGGCAGCAATTGGCTGTCCACCCCTGGGGGAAGGGATAAAAGCTGAAGGACAAACTTGCTGCATATATGAGTGGTCCTGTGTGTCGGTGACAGGCTTTGGCTTAGGCGTGTACTGGCTGGGAGGAGGCTCACTACTGGCCAAACTACTGCAGCGAGTTCTCATATGATGGAGGGGATAATTGGCATGAAAAAGAGAGTATAATTGGATACTAACAGTGGGGGGAAAAACAGCAAAAAAGGTCATACATACATATATTTCTATGTATTTTATAGATTTTATGTATTCCATTTATTTATTTAACCCTATTTTCTCCTAATTGTGTTGATAGTCAACGCTCCAACCCCCCGCTGACAATTCAGGAGAGCACAGACAACCACGGGCTCTGCCCCAAAAAACGTGATGCCAGCTACTGATTTTTTTGGACTCTGCAGTCCACCAGTTAAGCTTGCACAGACATTGAGTCAGAGGAAAACATTAATATGCAGCTTTTGCTGGCAGATTGTGGGCCCCCAGTTAAGGGAGGAGTCACTGGTGTGCAATAAGAGACGGACCTCTCTTAAGAGAGGGTAGCTCAATCTTCACCTGCCCCCACTGTCTCTGTCCGTCACAACCTCCGCTCTCTCTCCCCCACAGCCCTGTTGGGTTTACAACCCAAACCACATGCCTCCCTGAGGCTGCATATAGTCAACTGTCTCACTATTCCCTACAGAATTACCTGCTTGATCCCAACCAATCAGGTTTCAAGGCAGGTCACTCTACTGAAACTGCTCTGCTCATGGTCACTGAGGCTCTCCACACAGCAAAGACTAAATCGCTCAGTTCCATCTTACCAGCGTGTGCCATCAAGCCAACTAGTGCAGAATGCCACCACACACCTGGTTTTCAACCAACCCAGGTTCATGCATGCCACTCCACTACTCATCACACTTCACTGTCTCCCTATAGCAGCACATATAAAATTTAAATCACTGGTGCTGGCATATCAGGCCACAAGGGGAACTGCTCCCTGCTCCATCCAGACACTCATCATGACATGTTTTAAAGATGTTTTTTTACATGTTTAAATTTTTAAATGTGAAGAAAAAAAAACATCCTAACTTTTCTTTCCCTGCATTATAGGTACAATGTGCAGCTGCCAACAATGATGTATGTTGCAGTGTTACTACATTGATCAGTTGCACTAACTTTGATTAATCTTAGCATCTGCTAAATTACGTAAATGTAAATGTCAATGTAATGAATTCTTTAGCAGATTCTGCCAGTAAGTGTTTCTCGGGACTAGAACACAGAAGTGAAGGCAGCTTCTCATTGATGGAGGGATTGCCGTGATGTAAACATGTAGTCAGATAACTAACCAGTCATCACATGTAGCTGATGAGCTCTGGAACGTGAGCGTCCGTTACAGAAAGTGACGTGGATAAGAGTGTGATTAGTTCCCAGAGTTAGGGACTTAAGTCCTTAGCTCAGCGAGCGAAATCGCTCTCTTGTCCCATCGAGATCCCTTGGTTCAAAACTTGCTGCAGGCAGAACCAACTCCGTTACATTGGTGCCGTGACTCTGATCATACAACTGATGGTAATTGGTCGGGCCGTGTTGCTGCTGCAGGAGTTTCGAGGGGGAGAATGTAGTGGATGAGCTCTGGTACGTGAGAGTCCGCTACAGAAAGTCACGTGGATAAGAGTGTGAGTATTTCCTGGAGTTAGGGACTTGAGTCTTTAGCTCAGCGAGCTAAATCGCTCTCTTGTCGCGTCCAGATCCTCGGTTCGAAACTCACTGCAGGCAGAACCAACTCCGTTACACACGCACCACTGAATTTTTATGATCGACTGGTCGGTGTTTACTGGGCGGAAACCTAATTTAATGATACATTGCATTTGGTGTTAATTATGTGTTATGTCTTTACCCACCACCAGTGCCTATGGCCTGCTACATGTGTTTTTAATGTAATTTATTGCGGTGTATTACCTCTTTACGAGGGATATGTTATGACTGAAAGTATTGGCCAAAGGTTCAATGCATTAGCCCTAAAGGCCATCAGGTTGACGCTGCAGTTTTCTCAGTCGGTGCTTCTCTGGCACGCGGAACTCTCCTGACTTACACTGCAGATCCAACTGACAGTATAATGGGAAAGGAACATTTTATTCAGAACTACAGCAGTAATGCACAGTACCGGTATCCTAAATGCCTAGAATAAAGCTCATTGAATTAAGTGCCTTTTCATGTCTCTCTCATCTTTCTCCTGCGTTACAGGACATGTCAGCACAAAGGCTGTTTTACTGAGCATCTAATGCAGCCCTGTCACTTCCTGTGTTTTTTTCCTGTTACTGAGACAGGATATTCAACAATAATTCTTGTTCAGTGGCCTCCCGCGTGGTCCAGTGGTTACAACGTCCGACGCTGGCCACGGAGACCGGGGTTCAATTCCCCGTCTCGCCAAGTGTCGGCTCTGGCCGGGAGTGCCACCAGGGGGCGGCGATTGGCTGTCCGCCCCAGGGAGGGGGGAGGGAAGCCGACGTGACGTTCGCTGCGTAGAGTGGCCCTGTAGTACCGGGGTTACGGTCGACGGCTCGGCGAGTGCCGTCTCGGAAGAGGCGTCACTTCGCCTTCGTCACTACCGGTCACAGGAGTACGGCAGCGAACTCACATTACTAGGGGGGGATTGACATAAAATAGCGGGTCTAATTGGCTACCAAAATGGGAGAAAATCAGAAACAAATTTTTAAAATAAAAAAAATAATTCTTGTTCAGTAAAGTAATCTCAGGATACTTTTTTATACATACAGGGCAGGTAAGGAATAAAGCACAAATTGCTGTGCAGTTGTATGAATTTAAACCACGACAGGATGGGGCAATGCAGTCTCATGGCAAAGCTGCAGGGCCGTTAATCAAATAAATTGGTTTATTTACATACAAATGCACAGCGCAAACTGGTTTATACCATGGCCATACCATAAAATCATATATAGTATTTGGGTCCAGCACATACACGAGAATATTTACTACTGAGTTCATGACAAATCACAAGATCTTGACTGATTATTGCTTTTGTTATGCTTAAAATTCATGGCCTAAGACCTAAGACCAGGGAAATATCAGGAGGCTGTCTGCCCATGTCCGTCCTGTACCTATGCTCCTGTATCTGTCTGTCCTGTACCTATGCTCCTGTATCTGTCCGTCCTGTACCTGTGCTCCTGTATCTGTCCGTCCTGTACCTATGCTCCTGTATCTGTTCCTAATTCCTGGAAAATAAACCTGTTATTAAATATGTTATTGAGAATTTGTCATACTCTCATTGCTCAGGCTGATACATTCAAGTACCATTCATTCATAAAAAATGTGTAGTCTAGTGGTTTCAACATCCGACACTGGCCATGGCGACCGGGGTTCGATTCCCCGTCGCGCCAGAGTCGGCTCTGGCTGGGAGTGCCATCGGGGCGGCAATTGGCTTTCCGCCCCAGGGAGGGGGGAGGGAAGCCAACACAGTTTGCTGCACACGGGAGTGGTTCTGAGGTGCCGGAATTACAGTCGACAGCACTACAAGTGCTGTCTCGGAGGAGGCAGCGCTTTGCCATTGTCACTGCTGGTCACAGGGGTATGGCAGCAAACTATGAGGGAGGGGATTGAACTAAGCACAGAGTGGGAGCAATTGGCTACCAAATTGGGAGAAAACAGGGTAAAATCGGAAAAATAAATTTAAAAGAAAAAATAGTGAGTAAGTCAAATAATTTCAGACTGTGAATCCCACTGGTTATTCCACCGTAACGGAATATCCCAGAGAAAAGTGGTAACTACCCCATTACCTGTGCTTTCATTTAAAACAATTACAATGGATCTGTCTTCCTGTGATACAAGCTGGCAAGAGAGGCACTGCAGAACAAACAGTGTGATGGATTGCCAGGATGAGATAATGAAGCAAGTGGGACGAGATCCGATGACACGTGACACGCCAACCCAAGCGGATCCTTGAAAGGATGTCACATTCTAGTTTCCCAAACATTGACGTAGAGGTCTGAAAACGTCCATTTTCATGATGTCACATAAATTTCGCTGCGGAGGGAAAGATGCGACGGGACTCTCGTGATGTGAACAAGCATTCAGAGGATTGGTCAAGCACTGGGCACCAACTCATCTTCAGTGTTCGACTATGCTACAGCTGACTCAATGTGAATTTGTGTAACAATAAATCATGCTTGCTTTTAATAGCGTCGACACTGCAATAAGACAATTGACTATAATTCTGAAGATATTTACCAGGTCTGGAGCAACTCAGTCTTACAGCTACTATTGGAAAATGAATAAACTTAATAAACAAGCTTATTTCCATTTACCATGGGACTGATATAATGCTGCCAGCTGTCTCCAGTCTTACTCCCTGTCACTGCCAACTTCCTATTTCAGTGCATTCCAAACCACAGCATCCATTGAATGAAGATCTGAAATGTACCAGAAGTCAGCTTGCCTGTCATACATTCACCGAAACAAGCCTTTAGTCAATAGAGCAATCAATACAGAGACCACTGTCGGAAACCAAAATCATTCCTTCCTGCTCTTCAATGTGCTAGCTAATGCCTATGGTTAATCTGCTGTTTGGAGCTTCAGTTAACCTAAATAAGAAATGTCAGCGTGAAGATAATATACATTATTATTATAATATATATCCAACGAGATGGATCATTTGATTGACAGGTCTACCCAATGACATCGCTTTTCTTATGAAGAAATAAATGTCATACTGCCTTTGATAATACAGTATTTACACTCCTCTCGAATAGAGTCCCTGGACCAAAATGAACAGGAATGCATAGCAATAAATTTAAAAAAATAATGATTTTAGTCAATTCCCCATGCTTTAACGTTCAGCGCATGCTGCGCACGCTGCAAAATTATGTCATCTCATCCATGCCATTTTCATATCGATACTCAATTTCCTCAACAGATTCATGGCTCCCTGTGGTTTCATTCTCGGCCGTCCTCCTCCACCAATCTGTATGGGTGTCTTTTTGTCACGTTCATGAAGTGGCAGACTGAGAATTCGGGGGGGGAGGGTGGATGGAGTCATTCATCACTGTGATTGTAAATGGCTTCAGGGACGTGGTATTACAATGTGACAGAGACTGAGCGATGGGAAAACACCGGGCAAACAGAGCCAGCCATCCAGCAGTCTGGCCATCAGATGGAGGAGAAAGGAGCGAGGCGCACGCCGTGAGCCACTGGTGCAGAGGGGGGAAGCTTATTATGTGTCACGCAGGGTTGTATGGGTTACCAATTTCCCCAGGACGATCAATATAACCAATGCGCTCCTAAGCAATCGCTCAGCCATTTCCATGCTGCCGCCCATATAATTGCAGTAAAATTAAATGATAATTGATGCATCTGTTTTGAAGGAAGGCAAAGCAGATTTTGCATTGTTTATTGCACTGCGCTAAGGACAAAAACAGACATGAGAGAAGGAGGAAAAGGCCATAAGGTTGCATAACTACGGAGTAATGGCCAATCGGATTGCATAAGTACAAAATAATGGCCAATTGGATTCTGAGAAGAAGAATCTGGCACAAAGCTAAGAATCATAACAATAATGGATTGCATTTATATAGTGCTTCTCATCTCACGATCCCAAAGAAGATGAATGAATATGTCGATTAGGCTTTCAGGAACACTTGTCGGAGACCTGGAAGCCAAGGCAGACAGAGCTTTTCACATGTCAATTATTATTTATTTTTTTCATTATTTTTCTTATTATGACACAAAGTGTGCTCAATAACTGAATGAGGTGCTTCACTTTCTCATTGAGGATGGTGCCAGGGTGGAGCGCTCACCCAGTGGTGAACAATATCAATCTTCTGCTCTGCATCCACACTGGTGCTGCCAACACGGGGTTGACATCTTGGCACTTTGCCCTTTGCGCTTTTTTAAATAACAGTAATGAATTGTATTTATATAGTGCCTTTCAGGAGCCCAAAGAACTTCACAGTGAATCGGGGGAAACTCCCCTCTAGAGCAACCAATGTGTAGCACCCACCTCACAGATGCATGGCAGCCATTTTGTGGCAGAAAGCTCAACAAGCTATCGGCTGGACAACACCATGGGCATCGATGGAACAATGGAGATAATGCATGGGCATGGTGAACACATGGTGAAGGTGCTATGTATAAATGCAATCAATTACTATTATTACTTTCATTACTACTATTCCTCTGACAAACATCCATTTGTAAAAGACATTCAAATCCATGAAAGACAAGACAACAAGCTAAATACCCAAACCTATGATAACCTATCTTTAGGTGCTCTCATGTAGCACAATTTTTTCAGTGCAAGATTAATATTTCATTCTATTGTTTTAAAAAGGAAATATTTCACTGGGTCATCTCCCACTTTCTGTCAGACCTCTTTAATCTGACATAGTTCCCTACCTTGACATGGCTGAATAATTTAAATCTACTACATAATGACATGTGGGCCAACCAAAGTGGCCAGGAGACTGTAGTGATCGACCGAGGAGCACAGGGTATGTCCTCAATCTGTTCAGAGGATGTGTTCAAAATGATTTTGGTCTTAGTTAAAATGATTTTAGTCTTAAACGATTAAACATATTTTAAAATACAGTTTTATTAATATATTTTCATTTATTGTAATTGTAGCCGTGGTATACAAGATAAACCGCTTGGCTTCCAGCCTCCCATCACCACCCCTGACCTGCCATATATTCTTCTATATGCACAGTATGTCATGGTTTATATCAGGGTTACACAAATCACAGGCCTTGGGCTGGGACTGCTGTTTTTACACACTCCCTTTACCTGGGAGTCAGATGTGAAGATACTCTGGCCAGTCAATTGCACTAATTAGTCAATTAACTACCTGAGCGAAAAGAAAACCAGAACTGGATTTATGGGCCAGATTTGAGTAACCCTGGTTTATATCTTACATTCAATGTACAGCAGTGGTTCCCAACCTCAGTCCTGAGGACCCACTGGGAATGCTGGTTTTCTTTCCAACCATAATTGCAACCTCTGAATTGTAACTAGCTGTCACTTTTAATTTAAATTAAAACATGATTTACTTTCTTTAGGCCATATTATGTCAGAAATAGCTATGCATGCCATGAAAAAATAAATGTCCTTACATTCACATCGCAGGACTTAGATCAGTCGACAGTCAACTAATAGTAATGCTAACATGTTCTGTAATGGGCTATATGACACATGATTCCTTAAGAAAGAGGTTACCTTTTTTAAAAACATTTTTTAAATTTGTTTCAGATTTTTCCAGTTTTTCTCCCAATTTGGTAGCCAATTGCACCCTCTATTTATTTCGATTAACCCTCCCCACACGGGTCTGTCGCTCAACTACCCGAGGCAAGCCAATTCTCCGTGGGCAGCGACCTCCGCTTTTCCTCCGAAACGGAACTCGTCCACCCACCCACGTTCTGGAGACTCCCTTTCAGTGCTTCTCGGCGGACCCGAGCCGGCTCACCCTCCTGGCATACTGTATATGCAGTATACACAGGGAGTCAATAGGTAATAGGTATGATCGCAGAACCCTACCCAGACTTCAACGGTTTTATCGCAGGTTTAAATTGTCCTTAAAATTAAGGCAGTCTGTCCAAAAACCAATAGCTTCCTTTAAAATAAAAATAATAAGTCATCACCTGGTCAGGACTGAGCACAAATCCAAAGACCAATACGATAAAGATTAAATAAGATACCTCACAGTGGCAAGCACTGTCCATTCCAAAAAGGTCAGATTGACATTTTTGTACCTCTGTAGTTCCAAGGGGTGAAAACAAAATGTCACATAAATCAGGTGCTTTCCTGAAGCGGCAAATCCAACAATCTACACTTAAATATTCAGGGGGTTGCCTCCAGGGAGCTGCAGTGGCGAGCCTCGTACATGAGCGTCCGCTACAGAAAGTGACGTGGATAAGAGTGTGATTAGTTCCCGGAGTTAGGGACTTGAGTCTTTAGCTCAGCGAGCTAAATCGCTCTCTTGTTGCATCAAGATCCCCCGGTTTGAAACTCGCTGGGGGCAGAACCCAACTCCGTTACATTGGTGCCGTGACTCGGATCATACGACCGGTGGTAATTGGTCGGGCCCTGGTTGCTGCCGCAGGAGTTTCCAGGGGGAGAATGTAGCGGATGAGCTCTCGTACATGAGCGTCCGCTACAGAAAGTGACGTGGATAAGAGTGTGATTAGTTCCCGTAGTTAGGGACTTGAGTCTTTAGCTCAGTGAGCTAAATTGCTCTCTTGTCGCGTCGAGATCCCTCGGTTCAAAACTGGCTGTGGGCAGAACCCAACTCCGTTACACCATAATGGCAGCTCTCTCCTGAAGGGACAGACTTCAGGCCAGCTCAGTGCACTGGACAAAGTCCCAAAATTCTGCTCAGTAGCTCGGTCAGATTTGGACACCGTCCCTCTCTCTTGCTCCACCCGTGTGGTGCTTTTGAGGGCAGGTGTAATGAAGAGCAGATTTAGGAACCCCCACTCCTGCCCCACCCCCTCCACACACGCGCACACACACACACTCACAGAGGGACCTAATGACACGGATTATTATGCGCTCACTGTGTGGAGGATATGAAACATTGATTAACTCTAATTAAGGGGGGCCGGAACCACAAACCACGAGGGCCTCGTCTGGGAAGGACACGCTGATGAGAATGAGTGTCGCTGCGTTTGGTAACGAGGAGCAGACGGCTCGCAGCGGTCACAGCAGCTGGGCCGCGCACCAGGGCGGTAATCGGTGTGTCGGAGTCCGATAATCAGGACCTCAGTAAATATGCTGCAGTGTCTCTCTTCTTTATGACTGAAGCAGCTCTTATACATGAACACGGCTATGAGAAGTAATTAAATGCTCTAAAGTTGCTGGACTGAATTTATGAAACATAGCACGTTATAAAATTAATATGACATCAAAAGGTTGTTTGGGCTCATATAATGTTTTTTCCTGCGCAGTTAAATCTTCCAAGGGATTGTTTTAGACACTTACAAATTAATAGGAAAATTGTCCACGTAATAAATGGATTCAAGAGGAAAAATGATCACTTCTGATAAATATAGCAGATTGTATTTGACATGTGTAGTGTATGACCACAGATATTTCATTTGCCCCAGATAACAAATTCAAAGCTAATTTTGCAGGTTTTCTGACTATGCATATTTTTTATTTCCCATTTATGCATGTTACCTCTCATCTTTGGTCGTATTATTGACAAAATCACAGGGAATCTGCAACCACCAATTAAATATTTGGTATTCTTTTGGATTCAACCACTGCATAGTAATCTTGATGTCCATTTAATCTTAGAGTTTCTATATGGCATCTGGCAACCCTGGTTGAAAATTCCAGTGTCACCATAGCGACAAATAGTGTCTGGCAAAAGTACAACTCAGGATCATACAGTAATACATCCCAGTGGCCATACTTTCGTTAATGACATGCATGATTTAACCTGCTGGTTCTGTGGAAGAAACCATGGTGATAGCGTGGAAGAAAATATACTGAATAACTCCAGTATCAAGGTTTATGGCCCTGTTCTGTTCAATACGATAAAGAGTTTAGAGAGTGTGGCAGATTGTCTGCTTAGAACCTTTGTTACTCCACATTTTATTGCCAACCTGGCAGGTTATCGCAAATGTCCACCGGTGGCGCTATAGTTGGAAAGTTAAAGTTAAAATGATGTTGTAATCTGCTGAATTGCAAATTGTGTGCTTCTGGATGTTTGAGACTGGATTAACTTAATTCAAATGCTTCTTCAGTGCTTCGGCTTCTGAAAATATAGCTTTATGTTGTAAATAAAAACAGAAATTGTCACCATTGTTCTCTTTGTTCTCACCAGCTTCATGCAGAGACTGGGGCAGCATAATGAGAAACTAGAGGAGCAAACTGACTACCTAAAATCCCCAAAATTCACTCTTCACTTCAGCAGCTCCACTGCTCCATGTTTTGATCGAACTGAAAATACTTGGGTCATTACTGGAATTTTCCCCCGATGTATTGAGGGCATTGTCACAACAGTACTGCTTTTAGAGAACCTTCTCCCGAGCAGGTTTGACAGACACAAAGTAGGCCTGACAATGACATATATAGCACCATATACGGGTAACTGCCCAAATAAAGGAAACACTTGAGTAACTGAATGGTTCTGGCAGCTCTGTTATGGTATGGGGTGCATTTCCCTGCCACAGTTAGGTCTACTCAACGCCTTAGAGGGAAAAAGGTGAATGCCAATAAATACAAAGCCACCATTATCCTGTGGTGAATGATTCTATTCTGATGGGAGTGGTCTCTTACATGATGCAATGCCCCATCCACCGGGCACGAGTGGTCACTGAAAGGTTTGGTGAGCATGAAACCAATGTAAACCATATAGCATGGTCATCTCAGTTTGCACACTTATGGGAAATTCTGGAGCGGTGCCTGAGACAGCGTTTTCCACCACCATCAACAAAACACCACATGATGGAATTTCTTGTGGAAGAATGGTGATGCATCCCTTCAATAGAGTTCCAGACATTTGTAGAATCTATGCCAAGGTGCACTGAAGCTGTTCCTGTGGCTCATGGTGGCCCAATGCTCTATTAAGACATTTTATGTTGATGTTTCCTTTATACCATTTACACTGAACCCTGAGATCAGACAGGCTATTACTTTACTTAAGGCATGTTATCATTCAAACAGGCCCACTGCTCGACATGTAAGAAGTTATTTGAGGCTAATGCTTGGCGGAATGCTAAAACTGAAGTGCTGAAACAGCTACAACGGCACGTAACATCATTACCTTTTTGATAACAAATCCTGGCTCAAAGGTCCCCTTGAGCAGAGCCCCAGCAGTCTCTAATTAGAGAGAAAACTTTGCTCTGCAGTACTGCACTGCTTCTTTATTCTCAGGGAGAGGGCTGTGAGCACAGGGTAGGGACACCTTGGGGATGTAGCATAATGGTTAGGGAACTGGGCTTGTAACCGAAAGGTTGTAGGTTCCATTCCCAGGTGGGGCACTGCTGTTGTACCCTGGAGCAAGGTTCTTAGTTTAAATTGCTTCAATAACTATCTGTACAAATTGAATCTGATTGAATGTAAAAAAAAGAAACCTGGGAAACTGTGGATAGGGGCGTCTGCTAAATGTGTCAAATGCAAATGTATTGTTAATAATTGCTGATCTCTTCCCCTCATTGACTGATCCATCACAATAGTTGTGTAAAAATGAAATTCCTCCCTTGCAGCACTGGCTGGCCTTCGGGCGCCCGCTGACAGGGAATCTCTCACTGAAGAGGAGTGGCACAATCTCAAGGTGCAGAGGGGAGACTGTGTGCAGAATGCTGCAGCCTGGAAAGAGCTCTCAGCAAAGACAGCACTGCAGATTGCCGAAGGAGATTACCAAAGCCTACGCATTGGGGTTGGATGTCGAATGCCCCCTCCCACGCTGTGTCAAGAATGAAACACCCACCACCGGTTCAATTACAGATCGACTAAACTCTAAAATCTGTGGAGGTGGGAGGTGGGCGCTCCTTTGTGTTTCCAGAGAATTCCTCTTCCTGTGCAACACTGGGCTTGACTCACCCAGAGCAATGAGGTCACAAAGTGTCACCGTCAGTGCACCAGCAAGCGACAAAGACCTCTGATTGGTTAACAGTACCAGTTTTGTTTCCTGTTTGTAGCACTGTGGAAATGATGTCCATTTTTGTCATTGTCCTTGAGTGACATTTTGTCCCTTTTGAATTGGTAATGAATTCCTCTGACCTCATTATCTCCCCTTAGCCTGTTAAGATTTGACCTTGGAAACCTCTGCCCTGAGTGATGGGAATGTTCTCCATGCACTCTGAATGGGGGAGGGGCTGCTCGAGTGTGGCTAAAGAGGAAGTGACAGGCAAGTGTCTCTGTGTACCGATTCACTGTCTGTAAGTGAGTAATGCGCGGCACTGAGTAGAATGTATCCGTATCTAGGCCATTTAATATCCACTTCTTTATATAAAAAATATAAAAGCTGGTGTTTTAATCAAAAGAGTGTTAATTCATTAATTTCTCACACTCAAAAGCAAGACAAGGGGTGAAAGTTCAATGGGCAATTGTATGGAAATGCAAAGGCTGATGCACAGACACGTCATTAAGAGTTCAAATGTTCAGGGCCCTTTGACCTAATCTTAATTTAGGATAAATAAGAATGAACTCGCATCCAGTTATTATGGATCCATATTAATTAGTTCAAATGTTTACCACCAAATACAAATACAGGATATGCAGTATAATCTATTTTCTTTAATCTCATTAACCAGCAAAAATCAGATCAATGACTGATGACAGCTTCCCATCCGCTCCTGTCCAGGATTTTATCTTTTCACATCTTGATTTTATAACTCAATTTTTGCAGCTCTAAATCTCTAAATCCTCGCTAGGCAACCTACAGCTCATTCAACATTCAGCGACCTCCTTTCCTGTCTAAGGTTAAGTTAAAGGATCATATCTCCCCATTTTACAACAACTAGGATTCTCAAGACACTGAGACTGAGATAATTATTGTTGCAGTTGAAAGGCATTCTTTATCCAGCCCCAACTTAGAGTACTTGGCCTGATCTCATTCTATCAAACACCGTGACCAATGCCATACCATCCATACCAAGGACATCATCCTGATAACCATCCCAAAACCTTACCTGATGACTGATGTCTGTTTGTCAGTAGCCATACCACCATGTACCCCGCGCCTGCTGAATGGCTGAAGCTAAGCAGGTGTTATAGCAGGCTTAGTTAGTTATTGAATGGGAGACCTTCTGGGAAAGCCAAATTGCTGCTGGAAGAAGCGTTGTTGGGCCAGTGGGTAGTTGTCTTCCCTCTGGACTAAACAAACTCCAATGCTGCACTGCGCTGATGGGGACACTGTGCTGCAGGAGACACCATCTTGTGGAAGAGATGTTAAACCGAGGTCCTGTACTACTTTTTCAAATGTGGAATTCTGCTTTTGTAAAGTACATTTGAGGTGTCACAGCGAATAAGGGTGCTACATAAATCTCTTTTGTACTATACTGCACTGCAATAACTCCCATAAATATTTGAATATGTATTTTATGTAAAAATACAATATGCAAAAATGCTAAAAGGCCTAAAACTATTTCCAACTCATATTTTGTAGCAAAAAAAAGGTTCTGCAGCGAGGGTTTCATTTCCTGGATGAATAATTATCTTTGACATGACTTCCATACTCTGATTTCCCCCTGTTACAGTCACCCTCCGGGCTTTCTCTAACCTCTTTCTGTCAGATCTCTTCTTACCTGCTCTTTGAATCCAGTTGACAAAGGACCACAACACCAAAAAGCTCAATTAGTCTTCACTGTCAGCTTAGCTTTACAGAAGACAATTTTGCACTATCAGCCCCTACTCCGACTCAGGAAACCCATCTTCTGGCTTTCCTACAAGGCACTCCAAGCTGTCAGGGCTGCCTGATAATTCCAAAGTCATTAGTACTGGTTGGGGGTAATCCCTGGAGCTCTGATACCCACCATTACTAAATAGTAAAAACCAGTGGATGTTGCCAACGTTACCCCTTTCATTTCTACTGCTGAGTGTAATACGTTTCTATGTTTCTTTATAAACATAATAACTCACATAAATAATCGGTTGGTGTCCTCATTCTTTTCCCCACTAATGAGTCTAAAGGCATGGGGGACTCATTGTGTCCCTGATCCCCGGCCACAATTCAACCTCAGATCACTCATTTTCTATTGATACTGTCTACATAGTTCATTTCACCGCCACAAGAACCCTAGCCTCGGAAGCCAGGCTTTTTCATATCCTTGTGGATATATAACGCCTGGCCGTAAACGTACTGTGTTTGGTCATAAGCCCTGTTGATTTCTTCCTGTCAACGATTCAATATGACAAATCACGACATCGTAAACATGGGTGATCTTTCAGGAAGTGTGGAACACGAGGAGGTGCTTATTGAATGCCCTAACAGCCAACCGGTGAGAAGTCCATCCAAGGTACTTCCTGAAGTGGAAATCGAAAGCTATCACCTCTTTTTCAACTACTTTTATCAGACGGCAAGCCTAGGGCTTGTCATCTGAGAAACAGACTACAAGCCTGCCTGCTCCTTTTTTTTATGGTGGATTTGGAATTAGCATTTGCACTATTCTCTCTGGTCCTCGATATGTCACGTGCACACGCTCAGTGAGCACTGCAGCTGAAGTGTGTGCACTCCTCCGATACAATCGCCCACGAGCCAGGAACTACTTAACACACTATAAGCCACACAGCGTACTGGGAAACCAGTGCAGGTTGGAGGAGAGCCGCATCTCTCTCTGACAACAACTGGTAACCTGTGGGCGCCTAGTAAGTGGGAACCCTGGCTTATTTCAACACACCCTGCCCTGGTGTTATGAAGCTCTCTGGGCCTTATCTCTGCCATTTAAGCTAAGACATGTCTTTCAGTTATCTCTCCTATTAATGATGTAGGAGATACACCATCTGTGGTCAAGATTATACCCTTGCTTAAGATACATGGGTTTATCATGATATTACATCAAAACGGACTTTCTTGGCAAATAAACCCGTTGTAACAGGCAGGCTCATTGTAACAAAGTCAATTGTTATTAGACAAACATTCTGAGCCCTGTCAAAGAGGATTCGGGCCAAGTTTCCGAGCCTCAAAGGTCAAAGGTGAAAATAGCCCGCTGATACCCTCGTACCACTGACCTCTTTACATGATCTTATATAATTGGTGCCAGTGAAGTGCTAACATAGGTTAGGTTTACCACACTAATGGACAACAGTTTGTTACCCTGAGAAAACCACAGGTCTGAGATGGCTTTTATACACAGTCCCCCTGGGCTCAATTCTTGGACGAACGCTTATTTTTTTCCATTTCCTCTTGGTCAGTTTTTCATAGCACTAAGGCCTTGCATTTCAGCACTAAAGCACTAAATCCACTTCAGACTTGCCAACCTCACTTTTACAGGACATTAAAGCTGGGTGCAGTACAACCTTCTAAGGCCTCATTGCGACATGCCCAGTTAATTGCTGCCCAAGTCAGCAAGTCACAATGTACCTGACTTTATGTGAGTGCCTCCCTGATTATTATGAGAAATCATCAGGTCACATTCCATTCCACTTTATCATTGAAGCACTTCAAATGAATTCAGCTGAAGTCAGTTTTCAATCTGCACAGCATTGCCCGATGAAGGTCACTCACACCTTGGATTCCCTGAGATTGAAACGCAAGTATACATAATTGGCATGAACTGACAAGCCTAACACTGTGAGATGTATCTGCAAGTATTTGATTAGCCTTTTTAGCAGACTGTGCATCAACTTCCTGTAAGATATGGCTTTGGTTAGAATTGATTGGTTATTATCTGGACTTATTACACCTTAGATGGATTAGCCCCACTTGTACACCACCTCAAGGTCATTGAAGAGTCTACCCCCCCTCCCAGACTCTCTGTGGGTGATAAAGCCTAGAGATTAGCTGCTGCCCTGTCCCTCTATGTTCCAATACTGTAACTGTCGGGATGTTTTCAATCCCATGTGAAGCTCCACCTATTATAATCTTTGCTTTTACCTGAACAAAAATTCCTGCTGTTTCCTTTTCGCAGCAGGCTTTTTAATCATTCTTAAAGTAGCCTATGTCCTTTAGCCTAGAGTGTATCTTTCTTTTTTGTTTGTTTCAAACAACACATCTGACAACAAACAAGACTAGTCGGGGACACATGACCGGCAGACAACTTTTCATTCAATATACAACCCTTAACTTAAACTATTGGAACATAATATGTTCGTCGTTTGAAATGCATCAAATCGTTTGCTGCATTGCACCGGTCTACACAGTAGCATAGGTAAGGCTAATTTACCATCAAATAGGAACAGGATATGAAGACATCTTGCTATTCAATTGTTAAACAATCATTGTATATAATTATTACGAATCGTCGAATCGAATCCATGACAGAATGTTAACTTGGAAGAAAACGACAACCCCATATAAAGGACCAAGCTACTCTATATCGTACATATGTTTCTAAATAAGGAAATCCAATGACCTACAACACTAAAAGTAGCAACTAAAATAAAACAGGCTACTAAAATCACATCTTGCGCCGGAGTGCTTTCTTCATCAATAGCGGTCTGGGACAGCATGTATCTTATTTTATTTTGTTTTTCAATCCCACAACGAACAGCCTAATAATTATCTCTAATTATGATCATTTAGAATAAATCTTACCTGTGTCGACGAAACTTGAGGACGCAGTATGGAGGCTATTAGACGTTCATTAAACTAGTCTGTCAGTACAAAAGCCGCCTTTCGACTATGCCCACATTTGATTTGCTGTATTTTGGTGTTCGCACGGTTTGTCGCTGGAGGAGCAGAGCAGCGGTTTCTGCCTGGCGGGGGCGTGGTTAGCGCTTCGCAGCCAGAAGAAGGGAACCGCTGGATTATCCTCCAGTCAACACACCAGCAGAGAAACTCTGAGCGGCTGTCAAACATTCTACACAGCAAACCGATCACTTATATATTCCATTTCAGTCACAAGCAACGAACAAAACAAGGGAAGAGATTCGCATTCATAGTTAATGTGGCTAAAATGAGCTTGCAACCGCAACCCCCACCCTCATCGATTTATCGCTTTGACAAACTCTCTACTACTTCGTTGTGGTGATCCGAGAAATCTTCTGGCCATCTCTCTAGTGACCAAGTCTATGGGGGTGTTGTTGTAGCCGAATGTAGAAGCATAAGATAATTTGTTGACCTACACTTTTCGCATTCGACCATGTATGAAAACGATTCCCAGTCCAAATTGATGTCACTCCGATTATCTAATTATTTAATTATTATATTATTAATAATAGTTACTATTTTAATATAGTATACATATGCCGTAAAGAGGGTCTCCTTCGAATGCTGTAGGCTATGTAGTATCTTGTTCTATGGATAAAGGACAACGCATGAAAACGCACGTTATTAATAAATCAACCGATTAATCAAAATCACAAGATTTCTTTGTTGCTAGTCGTAGAGCTGACAAACCTAGGTGACTCGCGTGAATGACTGAAAAAGTTTTAATTTCAAATATTAAAAGATGGGGACTCCCATTGTGATTCATTTAGAGTTGGTTACATATTGTTCGTCCTTTAAATTTAATTCGTTCATATGACCGCCTCATCCTAAAATCACATTCCACATGATCCACTTGACTTATGGTAACACATGCAACTAATTACTAATTGTGTAGGTATATCAATTGTGTCCTGCTTTAAAAAAAAGTAGGCTAGTTGTTACACATCACCCGATAATCAAAAAAACGAAAACACTTTCACAATAAAAACAATTAAACACTACAGTCTCTCGTCTCAGATATAATTGTGTAAATATACACATTGGTATGTTATTATGCGAATCATTTATAATAATAATTATTATTTATTTTGAATAATAACAATTCTGACCTTGTTATATGAGTCCACCTAGTGTTCATATGAAGTTACTACATTGTGTTGAGACAGTCTGTTTATGACTAAACTGTTGACACATATTCAATGGCATTGTTTCAGACACTGAAACAATGTATTCAGACAGAACTAAACGTCTTAAAGCCATATTAGAAATTGCACTGAAATTGCAAAAAATAGAACAATCTTTAAACATTGAAAATATGTCGAATCGTAAGATCTATTTTTTTTAGGAAGAGAAATCAACCAGTAGGTGGCAGTGAGCAAAGTGCAAGGCTCTATTTCGGGTACGACAGTCTCTTGATTTGCAGTCTTTGACCACAAGTTGTGACAGCTAAACAGGAACGCAGTCCGCGTTGGCGTTACAAACAAGGGAGTGTCTAGGATAGCCGATTTCACTTGGAACTCTTGTCTCTATTTGTCAAATTTCATATTGAAACAATGGAGGAATACCATTCCGGTGACGAGGTAAAGAGATTATTCCAATGGTAATCGTTAACGAAATACATACGACTTTGACTATAGCCGCTTGTAAACTATGGTTAGCTCGGTAGATTAGCCAGATGGCCAGCTAGCCAATGTCATAATGTAATGCTAGCCAGATTATGTAATTTCTTTCTTGCATATCAGTTTGATATAGCGACAGTTATATTTGTTTACACGAGATGGTTTTCTACGTAGATGACACTAGAGGTCTGATTCAACCGAGATGCGTTCACGAGTTCAAGTAAACCAGGAATTGTCGGGCTAGTTGTCATCCATAGTGATGTCACTTACTGTTTGATCTCCAGGGGTGTGGTCAAGCAATAGGGGCCCGACGATGCAAAATCTTGTCGTCATATTCGCTTCATTATCGTACAGTGCTGTAGTTTGGCTGCGTTGTCTTGTCTGCGTCCCGAGCCTCAAGATCTGCGTGGTGCTGAATTAATATGGCAAGACCACGCATTCTAGAAAGCTGCAAGCTGTTTATATGAATGCCTCTAAATTATAATTGTTTTAATTATTTATTTGATAATTTATAATGTAATTTATAATTGTATTATTATTATTATTATTATTATTATTATTATTAGGCTTGTGTGATCACAGCAGTGCGCATTTCATCGAATCTTAATTTGTAACCAAAAAAATAAATAATAATAATGTAGTTCTTGACGGATACTGTATGGGTAATGTGTTCTGAAACTGGCAGTTGAAAGCGGCCGTGGAATATGGGTCACTGAGCTTTTCCGATCGTTGTGTAGTCATTATTGCTGTGTAGTGTTGCAGATTAGAAAGGGTCAGATTATAAAGGGTCAGATTCAATCCTTGATGTGATTGCGTCGTTTGCTCTAATAACACGCCACCCCGTTTAAATGTATTTTAAATTCACAGGTACCCTTCAATCCAGATGAAGCAAGTAACCACGTCAAAGAGGTAAGCTAGTCAAATGCTATTCCATCAGTAATGTTTTAGTTCTTTAAGTGTGTGGTGTCTTTGAACAACCCATAGGAAATACAATTGTATTGTTTATTAACCATGAGTCTTTTGAGAGTTCTATTTCACAGTGTTCTATTCTGGAATTGTACAGTTATTTGTGGATGCCATTAGCAGCCCTTTATGGTGTCATCAGTTTGAATCAACTAGAATGTTACGGCACGTTCTAGAATAAACATCCCACTGTGCCAGGACTCCTCCTTAACAATGTCTGTAGAGATCCTGACTCTTCAGACGTACTCAGAAAGACCTGCGCAGTAATTGTTTGTTGTAAGTGCAGTACTTTGTAGGTACAGCACATACATTACTGATAATGCACAAGACCAGCTGAAGGTATGATCAATCTGAATGAGATCCTGTCTTCTGCACCAAGTCTCATGATCCACAAATGCCTTGAGGTTGTACACGGCAAGTTCTGACAGTCTAAGGAAGTATTATGTGTGTGCGTGCATGCGTGCGTGCGTGCGTGTGTTTTTGTCTCTCTTTAGTGTATTGAGGGAATCATTGGAGGCGTGGACTACAACCAGAACAAAGTGAACCAATGGACAGCCACTATTGTGGAGCACTCCCTCACCCAGCTGGTCAAACAAGGAAAACCCTTCAAGTACATCGGTAAAGCATTTTTATATTGGTATATAAAACTCCATTGCAACGTGTGTTTCACAAGTAACTGACAAGGTTTAGGGCCTTTAGAGTTTTAAAGTTTGAATATTAATTAAATGTGCTTAATTGGCCTGAAGCCTAGCTCTCCCCTTTGGATCTGTGAGAGTCATTGGAGATGGAACACTGTTTTTCAAAATAAAATGACTCACAGGGTTCTGTATGGCAGAAGTGATCAGAAATCTAAATCCAGACATTGGTTACTATGTGTTGGATGGAGCTTCCATTGTTCACTGCCAGGTTTGTTCACAGTTGGATTAGCCATTTAGCCTGCTTGCTCACTGAGAGTTCTGTGCCCTGCAGTGAATTGTGCGGTGATGCAGAAGAGTGGGGCTGGCTTACACACAGCTAACTCCTGTTACTGGGACACCGCAACGGATGGTAAGACCTGATGCCTCCCCTCAGGCTTCCAGCATCTGCAGCCTACTTTGCATGGAAATAATTGTTGCTCTGTCAAAGCAGTAATGTACACCAACATAAAGTGCCTTAATAGAGCATTGGGCCACCGCCAGCCACCAGAACGGCTACCATGGGTCTTGTCATAGATTCTACAAGTGCCTGGAACTATTGGAGGGATGCAACAACATCCTTCCACGAGAAATTCCATTAATTTATGTTTTGTTGATGGTGGTGGAACATGCTGTCTCAGGGGCCACTCCAGAATCTCCCTTAAGGGTTTAAATCTGGTGGCTGCAATGGCCATGTCATATGGTTTACATCATTTTCATGCTCATCAAACCATTCAGTGACCACTCATGCCCTTTGAATGGGGGCATTGTCATCCTGAAAGAGACCACTTCCATCAGGATAGAAGTGCTTCACCATAGGATGAGAGTGATTACTCAGAACGGCTTTGTATTTATTGGCATTTACCTTGCCCTGTAAGGAGAGTGGACTTAAACCATGCCAGGAAAATGCACCCACACCATAACAGAGCTGCCAGAACCCTTCATTTACTCAAGTGTTTCCTTTAGTTTAGCGGTTAGCTGTATGTGGACCTGTGGTCTGTGCAGAGATTCAGATCATTATGGTTCTGCACATGCTCACTGTGCACTTTTTAGTTTTTTGCAGTCTTTGTTTTCAAACTTGATCACATTCACTTGTCCATTTTAGTTTGTTATACACCCAACCTTTCCCATAACCTGAACCATACACTCCCAGGCCACGCGGCAAAACTTCCTTCAAATGTATATTACCTTGTATTTAGTCGTGACCATAGACACTGGAGTGTTTAGAAAGGGAAGTACCAGTATGTAAGATTGGTTTTTCTGCAATCTGATTGGTTCTGGCAAGTTATGTTGCAGGTAAGGGCATGCGTTTTTCACCATTTCTGTCAGGAACCTGCAGTTCCGTCCTCCAACACCAAGAGGTCAATGGAGAATTTTCTGAAGCTGCTTGTTAAGCAATCATTAAGCAATGCATTACGATCTCAAGTAATCATTCAATTACCACAAATTAGGTGCATATTGTAGTGTAGTAGACTAGTCAGCAGTTGGCGCTGCACACACACACACACACACGTAATCATATTGATTGATATGTAAGTAGGCTACTGCTTTTAATTCTGAAAATATGTCTGTTTACACTTCTATAGGACATATCATGTCCGTCCTGGTGCAAAGAAACTGATATGTTGAAATGAGTGGGCGGATATTTTTAAACCGCACTAACTTATAAAAACAATTGAAAGCAAAAGGAAAATGTTTTTTTTGACAATATACTGAAGAAAATTGTTAATGATGGGATTACTGAATTAATTAGAAATGACTGAAAATAGAGTGCCTAGGCAGGATCAGAAAGGAACTGCAGCTTCTTGTGAGAGGTGGTGAAAAACACATGCCCTTAGTGGAAGGTAAATGGTTGAGTTGTGCATGAATTGCCACCTCCAGTTGGAGCCCCACCTACAGGAGATCATGATTCGTCAGAAGAAGTAACTGGCAACTGGCTTATGAGCAAAGCACATCCCCAGCGGTTGGGTAGACTTATATCTCACATCAACCCGGTGAAGCCCACAGTACTGTACTGTTACCCTTTATTTAATCAGGTAGGTCAGTCAAGCAGGTTCTCGTTTGCAGTGACCGCCTGACAGACGTAAAGGGTGAAGGTGTGGCAGCAGTGCTTTGTGACGGGGGGGGCTGTTGTGTTGGTGTCGTCCGCAGGGAGCTGCACGGTGAGATGGGAGAACCGCACCATGTACTGTGTGGTGAGCGTCTTCGCCGTGGCCGTGGCCGTCTAACGCGGGGCACAGAGGAGGCCGAAGCCGAGCAACAATACGCACAGACACGCAGGGGAACCAAACAAAGCCTTTCGAAGATCTAACGCTGAACTTTTAATGACGTGAAATATGTGTTTAAAAAAAAAAAAGCAACAACAACAAAAAAAGCAAACAAACTCAACGCCACCATGGGACTCGCTGTAAAAATACTGGAACAGTTGTGGGAGCGCACCGTTGTCGATTTGTGCATCCGTTGACAACAACGTTTTGCACCTGTGCGTGACTTTCATGCTGAGATACCGTATGCTACAATAATCATCTCCATTATAGTGCTGAGGTCAGTGCAGTGTGCAAAGCCTGTGCTTTTGTCAGAGAACAATGGTGAACCATGCACCAGGTAAGGATTTATTTTCAGCAAGTCATGTTTTTTTTCTTGGTTCATAAGACAGTCTATAAAATATACTCGCTTACAGGAAAATAGTTAATACATAAAATAACTGAACCTTAGAAAGTAATTTTGCATTAAAATATACTTTTTTGGGGATTGAAATGAAAGAAGTATTTCATGGATTTGTTTCCCCCCAAACTGATACTGAGCTAGAATGAAGTAACTGTTTACTATGAATCTCAAGTGTACCCCATTCCTGTAAGTCTGCTGTGTATTGTCAGATATTTTTCCCTGCTGCATTTTCATTCCTCCTATCCATTCTTGCCTCGGGGGGGGGGATGCATTTTTACAATGTCTGTCCCTGTGGACGAAAAGAATGTGTGTATTTAAAGCAAGAGAGTGCCCTTAGCATGCATGCTATTGAGCCCCATCTGTCTTGTGACAAGGGTATTATTCAGCCTTCTGACAAAATTCTAGTAGCTTCAATATCTGAATACCGTGAACTTCTTGGAAGAGTTAATCTGTTCCTTTAAAATAATTGACAGTGCTAATTTTATGGTGAATTGTTAAAACTGTAAAATATTTCCATAGTAATTTATTGTTATGTTATAGAGAGCAGTACTTAAAAAAAAACCATAAAGATTCGTAGGACAAAGTAAATAATATGATTATGATAGAAAATTAAACAAAGTAATAACTGAAAGCCAGGTTGACACTACATTTCTGTAATATTGTTGTCTTTGATTTGAGATTTTAAGATTGCACATTCTTGGTGTCTATGAATGAATTGACCAGAATGACCCTTTTGACTTCTCGAGTGTGAGAAGCCCCAGCCCCTGTTGATTGACACTGATTGCCGAATAGAATGTTCTCATCATTTCACAATGGTTGTTAGACTCAAAAACGTAACAGAGCACTTCCGATTCATCCTTAAACGCAACGCAAAGATGGGACGCCTCATTTTACAAGAGTGACCCACTTAAACTGATAAAACCTTCAATATCTGTGCTTTCTGACTTCCGTAAAGAGCAGCGTTTATGAAACACGCACACACCACGAGGTTAGCTGCCGCCTGGTTTTCGAAACTCTGAATATTTCCGGCAGCCTGCCTTGCATAGTGTTGAAATGTAATCTGCGATTTGTGTTGCTTCAGAATGACACCTGACCATGTATTTTAAATAACAGATGAGCATGCCTTGGCTGTGGGAGGCTCTGTGTCCGTAAGCCGTCCTAGACCGCGGCCGCAGCTGTGGGCTGTGGCTGTGGCTTCACAGACTGTGTACTCTCTCTTGATCCCGTGGCTCCTGGTTGGGTGGTCTCTCCCCCCACACACACACACACAAGGGCCAGAGACCAGAGCACATGTGGCACACGGGGACCCCACTACAGCTGTAAATAAACACTTGTAATCCATCACGTCTCTCTTCTCTTATTTCGGTGTGTAGGAAATAATGGTTTAGGGAAATCTGTCACATGACCCGTCTGTGTTTGCTCTAGAAAGCAAGACTCTTACCAGGAATGTTAACCTGAGAGTGTTCCATTAGCGGACACACACACCTTTCAGTGCACTAAGACCCAGGAGTTGTTGCATTGGCAGCCATTATTTATTTAAACCAAACTCTTTAACTTCTAACAATAAGTAGGGTGGTGTGAGCCTCACAATGCTTACTAAGAAGCGAATAGCACAGAATGTCTTCCAGGATACTGAGGCCATTGCATCAATATGCATTTGATGTAGAATTCAATCTGGGAAAATCTATATGAGCCATTATTTATTAATGAAATTGATCAAAATAAATACAACTTTTGAATCCACTATGGTTGCCCAGAATGCTACAATGCACTTATTCCAGGCTCTCTTATTAATGGCGATAATTGCTTAAATTTCTTGCTTGTGAGCAGCATATTTATACCAGTTGATGCCGCAGTTGCGAATCACATGACTTGTTTAACTACACTCAGCTGTGAGGACACTGCAAGCAGCTGCCCCATCTCTGCAGGCCTGGTCCTGCCACATCTAAATAGACAGATTCTGTCACCAGTGGTTGGCCTTACAGCAATACAGTCAGACTCCTGCTGCTCAGAAAGTCACCGATAATCGAGCTTGAACATAATAAGGAGGAATGAGAATGGAAAATGCCGTCACTGGGCAGCCAGAGTGATGCCGCATGTTCCGCACAGAGTTCCTGGGCTATAGTAACCCTTTCCTGTCCTTTCAAACGGCACGGCTGAGGGCCATATGTGCCCCACGTCTCTGAAGTGTCTCCGGTGACTAACGCAGGTAGTGAATGCGATGAGCTGTCTCCGGTGCAATCCGTGCCTGCGCTGATCGGGTTTTCACGCTTCCATGGCAACAGCATGCGCACCAGCGCTTCAACATTAGCGTGGTTGCATAATTCCTCAAACGCTTCTCGTACACAATCGTCCTGTGGGATCGTAAGGAGCCCCCGCGTGGATGAGGTCTCGCGTGGTCCCTGGTTCTGATGGGGTTCCGGGGTCTCCATTTCATAACTGGGACAGTTCACTGGGCATCTACAAACTACTTAAGATGGCATAGATGAACTACAATACAGCTACAAAAACATCGAACACCCAGTTTGAGAGAATTCATACATTTTCTCCCAAAATACAACAGAAACACTGGACTGATCTCTTGTGCGAACTATGATTGTTCCTGCCATGTATTAATGCTCTGGATAAATGCTTAAAATGTAAATGTAGAAACATATGGCCTACGTCTTGGAGAAAACACTTTCTTGTGTTTTTAATTAATTAAAAATGTAATTAAAACAAATTTTTCCCATGACACCACATTTGAACACATACCATAGGCAGTCTGTGTGCACATTTTCCACCATATCTTCATTATCTCATCAGGGTTTTAAGAAATAACCCACACTCATACATCATTGAAAATACTTTTGCGACAAAATTGCCAGAGTAAATGCTATTTGCTTTTATACAGATTTTTTGACTAATAGATTAAGCTATGGTCTATAATAATGTTTTTTTAGTCACAATTTGAAAATATAGCAAATGTGTGATCCATGTTTCATTAACAGGTTACACACACACACACACACACACACACACACACATTAATAACTGGAGTAACATTCAAGTAACTCCATGTAAACAATACAAAAGACAACACCGTAAGAACCATTTTTATTGTTTTGTTTTATTATGAATTTTACATTAAGGCAAAAGTTGAGTGTGACAAAAAAAAAAGGCTGCAATTCATGAAAACAACTGAATACTTTCAGGTTGTGCACTGGTACATTCAATACCCAACAGTGAACGAATGAACTGTCAAACGTGTCAAATACATCAGGTCCTGTTCAAACACTGTTCTCGCAGCATATACAGTATTCAGGAGGGCCATAGAGACCCGGCTCAGTGTAAACACTTTCTATGTGCTCTTTAAGGCTCATTCTCTCAAGTCCTATGCCCAAACTAACCTACCACTAATCTACCAAGATATGGAAAAGGTCAAGCGTTTGTATCACAAACATGTTTAGAATGAAAGACCTCTGAATGAGTTAAAATTATTCCATTTCATTTTTTTAGTCAACAATAGCAAATAAAAATAAGAAATAAGGATGTTTATGTAATATAATCAGATATTTTCACACAGCCAGTCTGGCTACTGTGTGCACTCTATGAACAGATATGACAGTTGAATGCAATAGCTAACTTAAAAACCATTAATTAGATCAGAATTTGCCCTTGGTGGGCCTTCCCTCTTTGTCTGTTAATGCGGGAATCTGTGCTCATGAGAGAGTTGAAAACGACTGGTCTGCATTTTTGCAGAAATGGCTGAGATTGAGATGGCTGCAACATTTTTCTTTGGCCACTAGATGTCAGTATAGTAAAAATATATGATTAATATACTGTACATGAGTAAAATAATTACTCAAGAACTCAATCGTTTTGCTCAAAATAATTATTCCTTAAATCACTGTAAATACATTAAAAATTGGTATACATACATTATGGCTCCATCCTCAAAAATGCTTCTATCAATTTCTTTTTTTGCTATATGCTGACAATATTTTGAAGGATTTTAGTGTTTATATTCTCTGTACACTATTATTTACATTGCGATTTTGGGGGATTTCAAAACCTTAGCATGTATTCTTCCCACGTGTAGCTGTATGTACTCTTCACTTTTGATACAAAGTGTTTTAAAACTGGAATGACTGCATTGCAAAAGTGTAAAATAGTGCAATGACAAACATATAAAACACAAATACACATTTAAAGATTTACGCTAATCGGAGACACATTTATGTCCGACATTCCAAACTTACAAACACTAACAGATATTTAGCAATCATCTGTAGCTAACTAGAACAATGTGACGTATTGTGAGGGCCCAGGGATGCAGGAAAGTTCAGCTTAAAAGTGACTGGTGAAAAGCAGTGCACGGTGCCTTATTGAAACCGCTTCAATGATTTGCATTTCACATCGCCCTGTCCGTTAAATATCAAAATGTATGAGCATGCGGGAAAGTGCTGGCACGTGACACAAGTGAGAGCCATTCTTCATCACGCAGAGTAATGGCCCCGTATACAGCAGCTACACTGTAGGCACCCATGCTATCTACTAATGTCAGCTTATCACATGAGAGACCATATAATACGAGGCCATATAATAAAGCTTTCTTTATCTAATACAACGCAGAATAGAAGAACGGAAGTAAAAGGCAATGAACAAACCTCGAAATTAAACACGGTACCACGTACAAGAAATATCAAACGAAACACAACAGCCAACAAAAAAAAGAAAAACTATTAAAACTGTTCTCCTTTGTGCAACGTGGACGCCATCATTTTAAACATATAGCTACCTGCAGTCTGAGCTGCAGCACACCTTTCTATGGACTTCAGTTTTAAATAATGCACCACCAAAAAATGTAGGAAAACGTAACATAAAAGCTATAAGACGCAGATGTCGTGATTTGTTCTTCGCATTGTTCTACTGTAGCTAGGCAAAGCAGCAAAGGGGAAGCAGAACACACAGCTGAGACGAGTAGAGTCATGTCACTTGCGATGTAAAAAATGTACACTGGCATTGAAGCCGGGGGCTGATCTGCAGCACAGCACTGACGCTTGGTGGGGGGAAAAAACTGCACTGAGCATTTTTACAAAGTTCTCTGCCTCAGGGAGGGACAGGGGTGCGCATGGGTGTAAGTGTGCCCCATATATCCTATAATGCGATCATCAACACCACATCATAAATAACCGCCTGTCATCCGTATAGGAACTCTAACTAAAGCGTAATTCCCATTCGCAGTTTAGCGCACGATGACACTGTGGTCATTTCCCTCCCGCTGCTTCCCCACTGCAGTAGCCAGTGACGACGCCTTCGCCAGGCCTTTGGCTTTCACGCAACAAGAGTGCGGACCGGGGAGTCCGTCAGCGGCTCAAGGGTTACTGGACAGGCTCTGGCTGAGGTTCCCGTTCATCTCGGCCGTGTCGCCGGCGACGTCTTTGTCGGAGGACGGGGGCGGCTCCAGCGCCGGCTTCTCCGCTGGCCCCACCCCTCGGCCGCGGGGCCCCCAGAGCAGGCACAGGAAGTTGGAGCACTCCCACAGCCGCTGGGAGATGCTGGAGGAGAAGAGCTTCTTGCAGGGGTGGCAGAACTGGTAGAAGACGAGCATGAAGAAGATGGCGACGGCGTAGCCGATGAGAAGCTGCACCACCAGCAGCGGGGCGCAGATGTAGCGGTAGAACTCGGTCTGGAACACATACCACAGCAGGATGAGGGTGGCGTTCTCCACGAAGCGCAGCATGTAGTACACGGCCATGCGGTACCAGTTCTGCGACTTGTTGATCAGGTCCGGGTCGTTGAGCTTCAGCTGCACCGCCGACCAGCAGAACATGTTGACGCCGGCGTACAGGAAGGTCAACAGGCACAGGACGATGGTGGTGCCCACGCGCGTCAGCGTCTTCTCGATGTTCTCCGGGAAGGGCGAGCCGCTCTGCCAGAACAGGACCCAGGGGTAGAAGAAGAAGGTGAAGAAGTTGAGCAGCACCACGGGGAGGATCCAGAGCTGCAGCACGGAGCTGAAGAGGACCAGGACCACCACGCGCGTGGCGATCTCGAAGCTCCGCCACAGGAAGATGCAGAGGTAGGCGACCGGCTTCACGTCCACCTCGTAGTCGTCGTACTTGATCTTAATGGCCAGGATGTTGCAGCGCAGGGCGCCGTAGACGATCGACAGGAGGGATATTACCATCAGCGTACCTGATGGGGCACAGGACACATTAAGACGAAAGCACAGCTCAGCGCTGCTTAACCGATTGGTCTGTGATTTAAGCAATTAAATGTGGACACAAAAACAAGGGTTTACTCCTCTTCCACGGCCGACTTTAGCAAACACCACAATTCATAAGCAACTTTTATGTACGTTGACGGGGAAGAGAAGCCTAACATGGACTAAGAACACATTTAACGTTTGTCTGTTTGTGAATAGACAGGACGGATAGATAATGTCCTCGTTACTGTCTGTTGAATACAGCGTTTTTTTGATTGAGTACAGCTGAATACAGTACAGCCAACCTGCTAAACTATGTCGACACAAACTGGGGAGCTTGCACTCTGAAAGAGGCCCTCTCGAATTTATGTGTTAGGCCTCCACAAACCTCTCCCTGCAGCCCACATGAGATTTTATGACTCATACATTTTTTATCACCATGTCAAGACTGCAGTGAATGCATTGTGAAAAGAGGCAGAAAACCACAACAGAACACAGCATTTTAGACTTTAGACTTGGCTAAACTACCAACACACGAGCATGGCCTTCCTGAACTGGGCCTCATTGCCAGAGCCACTGACCGCTTACAGAGATAACAAGCGGGAGAGTGCAGTTTGGTGTCTCCACTTGGAGATAACACTGAGGTGATAGTCGATGCTTGCTTGCAGAATCTATCAAGGACGAGGCTGCTTCGGCTAATTTTAGAATATGGGTGGCACTTCAGTGAGCCGTTCTACAACAACAAACGGGCCAGGCCTGCACATTGAGTCAAATCCCATTCAAACAAAATGCACTTTTGAACCATGTGGCACTTATGGAAGATGTTATCGAGAGCCATTTGTGTACTGTATACATGTTTGACCCTCATGTGAAACCGTGGCTGCAATGCTTTTTTTTGGTGGAATGTTTTTTGCACCTTTCAGAATAGAATGTCACTCAGACTGTGAATTTCTGGGGATTTTTTAGATGCAAGGCGGCGATAATAACACCCATTTCCCCTTTATCTCTGGAGCTCAAAACTTGCACATCCTGCCCTGTGAATCTGTATGCTGGTTCATATTGAGACTACAAACAGCTCAAAGCTGCAGTCACTGATGCGGGGATGCAATATGTCCTTGACAGATATTACGGGCCTCTCCCTGTGGAATTTCACGCTGATATTAAACAATTGATTGATCTAAAAGAAAGAAAACAAATGGGTTTGAGTGGAGAATTTAAAACCTGAAAGGCGTGGGCCATGCACAGAAGGAATCCAGGCCGCATCCTCTGTCTGTTATTCATTACTATTTATTGTGATGTTTGTCCTTCTGTGTTACTGATTTTACTTTTAAAGTTTATAATACTTTTGTAATGAAGCCTTTGGGCCAAAGGCACATTTCCAAAACGAAAGCTTTTGAATTTGAATTGAAGATGACAATACCTCGTCCAATGGACACCGCCTGCTGCAGCACACAGATGTAGAGCTGCAGGGTGAGCTGGGGGGCGGAGCCCAGGAAGGCCTGGATGACGGAGGTGCGGGCGAAGGCAGCACGGTGGGTGAACAGCTTCCCCTCCGCCTGCCCCACCTGCTTCTCCACCTCCTCCGACAGACCTTCCTTTGGCATCTGCTTCTTCCGCGTGATGCTGACATACGGCTCCTCCACCCTCCCCACGCTACCATAGATGCAGAACGCCTCCAGGCATCTACAGCAGTCACCACCACCACCACAACAACAAGAGAGAACATGCCCGCTCATTTCCCGTGAAATACAAACCCACACTGAAGCTCAATTACACTGCCGTCATTCTTAATACTACAGCTGGACTTCCCTTGTCTGGAGAGAGAAAGAGAGAGAGAGTGCTTGCTAAATATTTAGTGCCCGTAGTGTTTATAGTAGACTACAGGCCATTGATGAATTAATGTTATTGTAGTGGTTATTAGCGCTTTAACCTGTAGCTGAGCGATGGGATGGCAGAGAGCACATCGGTGCTGCATAAATATAACTCTTTATGCTCTTAGCGCTAACCGCAGCAGCTTGCGTTCACCGCTGCTAGCGAATGCAGCATTCTGTTGGCAGCGAAAGACTTAAGGGCCCTGTGTGGGGAAACCTGCCAGGCTAATTCATTTTATACGCAGTGGGCAGTTTTCCACCGGTGCACAATAAAGGCCAGGCAGCTTTGGCCCTGCCAGAGCAGGATGCCACGGGCTGCACATGCTAAACATGAAGTCGTAGCCCAGAAGAAATAACCTAAAGACACAGGTTTACATTTATGCAGTTCTGTAGCCACTGTGAATTGGCAATTGCCAGTTTCTGTCCCAAAACAATGACTAGATTTGTCAGTGCAGCTGTTTATTATTTATTTTCTGCTTTGTCACGTGCTGTGAATGTGCTGAGAAATGCTTGTTGTACAGTAATGTGAAAGGTGGAAGGGGCAGTAAGGTTTTACATTTGACAGTACAGTATATCTTACCTGTGAGAAATCTTATTAGTTACAGTTAGTATGTTCACAAACATCGTTTTATTTTACTTTAATGACAGTAGATATAAGATTAGTGAAATATAAGATTAATCACCAGAAAGGTGAGTAAACTATCTGTTTGTGCTGACAAAAAATAAATAATAATAATAATAATAATAATACAAGCTATTATTGGACTATGCTTTGATGTGGTGGGACCAGCTAATGGGAAGGGCGAGTGGAGAGAGGCTTTCAGCCCAATCATTACTTTTCAGGCTCAAGGGGACAATTGTATCTGGCAGGCGTTTCAATATTCCGATCCCACTTCAAAACATGATGGACAATCTGTAAATGATAAATTGTCTGTCCCGAGTGTAAAGAACACATCTGTTTTACAGACTTTGGGGGCTTGTTTGGCACCTCCTCTCATTGTTGGCCTGGCTGTCTCCTCCCTCTAGTTTGTTTCTTTGCCAGAAGACATCTGCATGGTTTAATCAGAGCCAGCAAAACACTGTGAAGTCATCGTCTGTCTGTTCTTGTTAATCAGGGGTGGGGGTGGAGGAACCCTGAAAGCTATTCTCCTGTTTTCTTGAGGCACCCACGGTTAGCTCTGGAGGAAGAAAGAATGTGGATTTAACAGTAAGAGCTAGCAACAGGCAAGAGTGTGCAGTGGAGAATAATCATTTTTGGGTCTGGGTATTAATCTCCCAGAATGGCTCCTGTGCCATTGCATGGCCTCCTTGGTTCTGTTAAATGTAGGCTATTACCACACGGGACTTGACCTGCTTATTCCTATATATATTCCACGGTGGGACAAATCTCTGTATTGTTTATAACCAACAAAGACCAAAACACTAGGGATTCCTTTTTATCCTATTGCCAATCAAAGACAGATACAGCACCATGCGCCCAGGGATTAAGGCTTGTTTTGTAAGCATTGGTATAAGGCACGAGCGAAGGAAAAACAAATCGTGTTATAATTGAATACAGACATAACGCAGCGTACTTGGTTTTGGAAACATGAGTCAGTGTGCGAGGCGAGGAAGTGGTCAAACCAGCCCAGTGAGATGCGGCAATGTGTGGTGTGGGCTATTGCATCAAACGCTAGCCTATATTGACGGGAATATTGACCGGCATTGCATTCGTTTCCGCCTTAAATGTACCAAACAGAGCACGACGCAGCACGGTGCCGTGTTATCAAGTCTGTGGTAAACAAAAGAATATGAAAATAAACAAAAGCGTAGCCTATGGCATTATACAAAATGCATAAGCCGCTTAAACTGAACGTACGCCCGACGAATCAGAAATTACAGCCACTGGCCACTAATTAAATACCATTCGAACCTCAAGAAACCCAAGCTCTTTAACTAGATCTATAGATAGCAACGCGCCGGGATATCCGATTTTAACAATGCATGAGGATAATCTTGACCTCCGTCTTCGAGAAACCAGCAGTGATGTACCAGACCCAGTTCCATTCTATGGAATTGAGATCATTGGAAATATCACGCGACAAACAGCTGCGAGAGAGAGAGAGCGAGCGAGTGTGAGTGAGTGAAGCAAATGCACGCAAACTTACAGGATGTGTATTTATACCTAGGCATAGCCTACCTGACAATCGGTCCTAGCTGCAGAATGTGCAGCAGTAGCACGAGCGGTCTGTCCCTGCTGAGGTCCCTGTGAATGAAGGTAAGCGTGAGCTGCACCAGCACAGATGGCACAAGCGTGAAGAGGAGCGTGAGTCCCTGCCAGATCTGGTCCCCAGCGGAGCGGTACGTGGAGCTTAGGTACAGGGCTGCAGTCGTCTCGGCGGTGAAAAGAGAGACCGACACAAAGATAGAGCTGGGTAGTCTCATCCTCGCGTAGCCATCGGGAAGAGAGGGATATTTCCCCCCCTCTTACACCACGCTTTCTTCCATCTCACGCGACGCAAGAGGCGACTCCTAGATGGAGATGCGCTCCGCCGACGAATGATTGCGGCAGCACAGCTATTTAGCAGGTTATTTTGAGACTAGATGCTGCGTTAAACCGGCGACTCGCTAGATGGCGCAGTATGGACATGCAGTAGATCCCATCGCCACATATTGTGACAGTATTTTGTAAACATTGATCTAGGCTACTCTGTGTTGAGTAATCAATGAATGCTTCTCAGTTTCCGGATGGTTAAATTTACTGAATTAATCTATAATAAAGGCATCTGTTGTACTGTAAAAACTTTTTTTAATAGTTAAATTAGTCAAATTAGACAATAAGTTGTTAAATGGAAGTTATTTGTACCTTGATCTTATATTATATTTATACATTATAGGGAGGTTTAAATATTCTGGAAATATGTTTTCAAATAAATATGCCAGTTAGCAGATGCTTTTATCCAAAGCAACTAACACTAGTGAATGCATACATCTTTCAGTATAGGTAGACCCAATGGGGAATTGAACCCACAACCTAAGCATTGTCAACGGTATGCTCTACCTACTGAGCTACACAGAACCAAATGTCAAATAATAATAATCATTACATTTTATTAATAATTAGGAAAATTATATTTTACACCACAGTAATGTTTTTTTCCCTAAAAATATTGTGACATAATTTATCCAAATACCGCCACGTATTACAATGAATGAATGAATTCACTACTTGAATATTTGATACAAATTCCACATATATATTCCACAAGTAAACCACATATAGGGTAATTAACATAACTCCAAAGTCATATCCATTAGAAAAAAAGTGACATGCAAAACATAAGAGAACAGTCTCAAGATTCCCAGCACTGTACCACATCGTATCAGGAATTGCATTACACATTAAATGTAAAGTTAAAGTTAGTCTTTCAGATCTTTATTGGGTTGATTTTGCATGCTAGTATGATGTAATCATGTTGCCTTTCAGGATCATCGTTGGGCCTAAGCCTGTATGATAAAACATTACTGGCTTATGCTTACATTTGTATCACCATTTTACAGCATGATGTTTCTTTTCATAATGGACGCTCTGTGCTTACGTTGTTCTTGTTCTTGTTGCTTCTGTGGTGTGTGTATTTTTTTTTTTGTTTTTGTTTTTTTTGTTTCTGATTTTATCCCATTTTCTCCCAATTTGGTAGCCAATTAGACCCGCTATTTTTACGTCAATCCCCCCCTAGTAATGTGAGTTCGCTGCCGTAGTCCTGCGACCGGTAGTGACGAAGGCGAAGTGACGCCTCTTCCGAGACGTCACTCGCCAAGCCGTCGACCGAACCCCGGTACTTACAGGGCCACTATACGCAGCGAACGTCACGTCGGCTTCCCTCCCCCCTCCCTGGGGCGGACAGCCAATCGCCGCCCCCTGTGGTGTGTATTTTAATGTACAATACTTTGAGAGTATTGAGAATGTTTGCACACCTGGTACTGAAGACCACAGGTACCGATGCTGGAGCATCGCAACCGCTTGTAATGAAATAAATAGAACAACGCAACACTGGGTACAATTTAAGACTCTGACGAAGGACAGACATGTCCGAAATATTCAGCAAGAGACGCAGTGTTTTTGCTGATATTTTTTTTTTTTGGGTGCAAAGCAGCATCGTATACTTCGTAAAAGGATACGTTGATTTGCTAAGGCTGAAAATGCAAGAATAATCGTCTCTCAATCTCATTGTTATGACATAGTCTAGTGCCTACCTCATCCCCTAATTAGTCTGATATGTAGTTTTTGCAGTTAATACGTACATTTTGTCCTGAACTGTGCATAAATATTGATTTATATTAGTATAATGAACACCACATGTGTACCACGTGGAAGCACTGGGCATGGAGATATTTTTTAGGGTCAAAAGCTTTTTGTGGCATTTAGACAGGCAAAATGGCCAAAACAGCCCAAATATTTTTTCAGTATAGGTAGACCCAATGGGAATTGAACAATAATACTGGCTTGCTGCCTTTGGGTTCGAAGAGCAACAGCCTCCCTTTCCACGCTATGCATTTATGATTCCATAGAATATTCTGTCAACAGTATATAGTCAGGGATCCAGTCACCCAAAATTTGAGAGAACCTGACATGGCATGCTATACTTTTTGTTTGTGTTTTTTCTATTAATTTGGACATTAAGGTCCACTGAATGAGAGGTCTGCTCTATTTTGGTTTGCTTCCTATATTAGGTCCTACATTAAGTCTGATTACGTTAACACATGTAACAAACCAAACCATGGTTCACTTGGAACCGGACCGAGTCCCGACTTTACGGGAGTGCCTGCGTCCATGAGCGATAGATTTAACTGACACATACTTCAGCCCTGTGATCGGTGAGGCCTGTTATCGTGCACAATCGTGACGATAATGTGAAAAATGCAAGTGTCAATGCCACTGTAGGCTATGTAGGACTTGTTGTACCACATTTTTTAAAGTATATCTGAATGTAGCTGGGTCAGTTTATACCAGGATATACAACCTGTCACCAGGAAATGACCTAGGAAAATTCACGTGCCTCAATGTGTGTACCTGAGCAGGAAATACATATAGTCAGGGATCCACAGGCCCAAAAGCTCAAGAAAATGTGTTGAACCTGACATGGCATGCTATACTTTTTGTTTGTGCTTTTTCTATTAATTTGGACATTAAGGTCCACTGAATGAGAGGTCTGCTCTGCCGGAAACCTTGCGGAAACAAATTATGGCCATTTTTGTATATGCAGCCTTTATTTTTTGATGAAAAATGTGAAAGAGGTTTTTTTTCTTAAAGTCCTCTGTGGGTTGTGTAGGCTGTCAATAAATGCATTCCAGAAACACAGAACACATGTGTTGACAACACCAAGTTAAGAAATACACTCACAAAACCTTTCCAAATGATTTAGAACCATTTTCTATTAAAAAAAGAATTATTTTCATCTTTACTTTGTTAGTAACCAATTATGCCCTGAGTTATGACATCAGCCAATGTGTCATTCTTTTCAGCAAACATTATAGTCATTCCACAGTAAAGATGATTAAAATCAACACAAAATCAATGGATCTGTGGTGATTTTATTACCCTTACGCTCAAAATTCCTCGAGACATCTTTTTAATTTTAACAAAACCCTGTACCCCAAAGAAAATACTTGTAACACAAGAAATTCCAAACAACAAAAGGATTTTAATTACAAAATGTACACAGGATGACAGGATGAAAAGCCAACAAAACAATTATCGTTATACAGCTTAATTTGGATAGATTAGTGACCAGTATCTAGAAAACATGAAATTAAAAATTAAACATTAGCTGAACAAAATTATTGAATACAACAAATTTTAAAAAAAGAATTACTGGCAACAAGGTCTATAATATAATTAACTTTGCATTGAACAAAATAGCTCACTCACTGTCACTGTCTTCAAGTGTGAGTTCAATCCTTGAACATTTGTTGGGGTCCCCAGTGCAGAGAGATGCGATGACACACTTCACATTGGCTCTCGCACAGGAGCATCCTTGGGCACACATGCTTTTCTTGCAGTGACAGTATTTTCTGCGTTTGAATTCTGCAGGTTTTGCCTCCTTCAGCATCATGGTTGCCACCAACTTACCACTGACAAGCTCTCTGCCAAACTCAGTGGCAACAGGGTAGGTTGGTTGAGACATGTGTGCTCGCTTGCATACAGCCAACTGATGTAGGGCTCGGCGAAGGTGTAACTGGAAGGCATCTTCGGTAGGTGGAAGGCAACTCATGTCTCCTTTGATGTTGCCAAAGAGATGGGCTCGCAGTGCATCCAAATGACCACTGAAGTCACTCCTCTCATACAGTGACACCATGTATTGCCTAGCCGCTGTCACAACATCTTCTTTAACATCCAGGCTTTCCCCAGGGTCACCGTATCTGCACAGGGGCAGAAGGTCTTCCAGGTGATCAACGGCACTTTTTTCCTCTTCTGTAGAGATAGCTCACTGTGTCACATCCAGTCAGTATGTAGGTGCTGAGGAGCATGAATGAAAGATCTGCAGCTTCAACATCATACTTCACTGCCAGGGCGTCCACGATTGCATGAGCAGGTAGGTAGATATCCATCTTCTTTACCCACAGCTCCTGCAGGCCATCCATGTGTGTGATGTAGTATATGCACATCATGATCACGTCTGTGTCAGTAGCCACCACTACAGCCCGTTTGTGGTGCAGATGTTGTACTGAGTATGCAATGTTGAGCTGCTTCAGGTACTTTCATGGAAGGTGCTGCTACCAAGATGTTGATGACGCTGGATGAATGCCATGGCATCTACTACCATTACAACCGGCTTGTCGGACGGTGGCAGTCTGTCCACTTCCCTCCATGAGCTGCCAAGGGATGTCTTGATTCCCTTTGTGCATGGCATAACCTTGGTCAAGGGATGGATCCGGCTCAAACAGGGAGGCTGGGCAACTTGTCCACTCATGACTGAAGACCTCCACCTTCTTGTCTTCATCCAAGTCCTGCACAAAGTACAGGTTTCGGACAACTGCACTCTCTTCCTCGTAGAACTTCTTAGCTTTGAGTGCCATGGACAGTGACTTTTTTGGCTTTTGCTGCAAAAGTTTTATTGGGGCTATTTTCTCACTGTCTGTTTTTCTTGCTGCAGCCAGTGCCTCTAGTCCTTTTTCATGGGCATTCACCAAGTCTGCAGATGCAGATTTGTGGCCTGTTTAAATATTCATCAGCTCCTGTTCTTCACATGTGAATGGATTGATCATCTGGTTGTTGATAACATCTGTTATTTTCCTAACACTTTCTGCCTCCTTTGTTCCTTGGCTGTTGGAGTCCTCATGGTGTTTGGTCTCATCCATATCGAGATGTGCCATAGCCTTTGTCTGCTCTGAAACTGCTGTCAGAACTGGAAGAGCTTGCAAGTATTTCTCCATGGCCGCTGGCTGCTGACTGATGCCAGTGAAGAGTTTTGTCTTGGCGTCATGGTTGTAGGTTTTCTCAAGTGCCATGTCTGTCCAGACACCATTGAAATGACCTTCAGTTTGACGTACAGTGAACTTCCCATCCTTGAATTCTCTATGGATGTTCGGAGCCAGTGTAGGTAGGCTTCTCATTGCTTCTAGGTAGTGGGGCAGGCAGGATACATACTTGTAGTGGCCAGCAGCTACAAGGTATGGTAACATCTTTTCTACTTCAGCCAGGTGTCCCTCCCACAGGCCTGCATGCAAATCAGCGTGGATGAACTGTTTAACATAAAATGAAATTAAAAACAGAATCATCACCATGTCCATGCACATTATGACCAGGTGTTTTTTCATGTTGGACTTGAATACAGACAATGATGGTAGGTTTTGAAGATAGTTTTGATACATTCATCAAACTCAGCCATCAAACGTGACAGCTCTTTCAGTTGGTCGGTTGCATCAGCACATGCCTTCTCTACATCCTTTTCTGACAGGGCATCTAGGAGTAGCTGGACATTGATGGCAAGCACAGATATGCACTCCCTCAGTTATAAAACTAGCAATTCAACACTGTAGCTAGCAAACAGGTCAACAAAGCTAGCTGGCATACAGATCTACCAAGCTAGCTAGGTAATGCAGCATAGTTGCCATGTTCTTTCATATAATTCAAGCTACTATTAAAGTCAAGAAAACAATTACACAATAAGGAGAAAGGAGGTGCTTTACCTGGTCTGTGCAATATCCATCCAAAATATCCACTGTGACCACGTCTTGAAAAGCAGTCCAGAGAACCCTCTCGCTCTCTTTCTTTTGATCTTCTTTTGATCTCTGTGTTTTGATCTCTGATTTTGGTTTGATATTAATCATTTTTACTGTTGAATGACAATAATGTTTGCTGAAAAGAATGACACATTGGCTGATGTCATAACTCAGGGCATAATTGATTACTAACAAAGTAAAGATTAAAATAATGCAAAAAATGCAAAAAACTGGTTCTTTTTTTTATTTCTTAACTTGGTGTTGTCAACACATGTGTTCTCTGTATCTGGAATGCATTTATTGACAGCCTACACAACCCACTGAGGACTTTTTTCGGTCAAAAAATAAAGGCTGCATATACAAAAATGGCCATAATTTTTTTCCGCAAGGTTTCCGGCAGAGCAGACCTCTCATTTAGTGGACCTTAATGTCCAAATTTATAGAAAAAACATAAACAAAAAGTATAGCATGCCATGTCAGGTTCAACACATTTTCTTGAGCTTTTGGGCCTGTGGATCCCTGACTATATGTATTTCCTGCTCAGATACACACATTGAGGCACGTGAATTTTCCTAGGTCATTTCATGGTGACAGGTTGTATATCCTGGTACGAACTGACCCGGCTACATTCAGATATACTTTTAAAAATGTGGTACGTCAAGTCCTATATAGCCTACAGTGGCATTGACACTTGCATTTTTCACATTATTGTTACGATTGTGCACGATAACAGGCCTCACCGATCACAGGGCTGAAGTATGTGTCAGTTAAATCTATCGCTCATGGACGCAGGCACTCCCGAACCACGGTTTGGTTCGTTACATGTGTTAACGTAATCGGACTTAATATAGGACCTAATATAGGAAGCAAACCAAAATACAGTGCATTGTGGGTTGAAAGCGGATGTTGACACTTGTCAGAGACAGCCGCGCAAGGGATGAAATGACTAGCAAACTAACCACCGGTAACTAGCTAGTAGCAAAATGAGTCGAGGACAAACGTGGGGGAACAGATTGTGATCTTCGCCTCCAGCATACAGAATCCAGATTTAACGCTGTCTCACACCTGCTGCACACCTTGGGTCAGGAAACAGGGTAACAATGTACAATAGTCATAACGTGCCATGGTTACAATTTATGAGAAAGGACAGGTAAATGAAGGAAACACTTGAGTTAGGGTTCTGCAGGCTCTGTTGAAGGGTTCTGCCAGTTCTGTTATGGTGTGGGGTGCATTTTCCTGACATGGTTTAGGTCCATTCAACCCCTTAGAGGGCAAGGTAAACGCTAATAAATACAAAGCCATTCTGAGTGATCACCTTCATCCTATGGTGAAGCATTTCTATCCTGATGGGAGCAGTCTCTTGCAGAATGAAAATGCCCCCATCCACAGGACACAAGTGGTCACTGAATGGTTTGATGAGCATGACAATGATGTAACACATATGCCATGGCCATCTCAGTCACCGCTCAGTCATCGCAAATGTTTTGGTCAAAAAATAAAGGCTGCATATACAAAAATGGCCATAATTTTTTTCGCAAGGTTTCCGGCAGAGCAGACCTCTCATTCAGTGGACCTTAGTGTCCAAATTAATAGGAAAAACACAAACAAAAAGTTTTTAAAAAGTGCCATGTCAGGTTCAACACATTTTCTTGAGCCTTTGGGCCTGTGGATCCCTGACTAATACCACAACGTGCTAGTTATCAGCACGATTAAATTGAAGAGGAACGAACTCCCTCTAGCGGACGAGATGCGCAAAGCGCAGTCTACAGTACATACTTCATGCCAGGTGCTGTTTTTATAATTGCCTAGCAAATATTAATTTTAAGCCGTTACAATAAAGCGCATCAAGTGTGTTGTTCATGGATATAAATGCATGCCATTTAAATAGAAAGTACTTCTATTATTTGAACAACTTACGAGTTAGCTACAGTATCGATGGATGATGATTGCAATGTAATTCAAGACTCAAATTTATATAATTCAAGCAAGTACATTTTTTAACGGCTGTACAATTATTACTGTGGAAAAATGAATAAGAACACCCCTATGACGAGTTACCTTCCTTCATTTTTTTTTTATTTTTTTTTTACTTCTAGTGTGGTTTAAATATATATAAATGTCAATATTTAATCATAATTTAAATGAAAATTGGATTTAAAAATTGCACAACGAATTCAATCTGATTAAAACACAAATTGCAGGTGGATTTAAATAAATCCCTGTATGGCAGATATCTGATAATGGTTTCTTGAAATCCAGAAGTTGGTAGCATAAGCATAGATATGATTTTTGTTTAACACTTTGTTTGTCTTTAACTCCATTCAAGGAAAATGTCAAGAAACGCGGATTCAAGGAAAATGTCAAGAAACGCGGCACTATTCTACTTTCGCATGCAGGCATGATGTATACATGAGGATTCACCACCGAAACACCCCACACAACACAGACCTAACACATTTATCAACTCCTTCACTTCCTCCATTTAGTATCACGACCTATTGTAGGCTGCACGAATCGACGACGGTGAGCGAACCGACCGTCGGGCTACGGGGCTATAGTCCTCCCTCTCCTTGATAAGAACTGAGCTAAGTCAACTTAATAACGCATTTCGGCAAAGCCTTAGTCACGGAGTGCACCCTGGTGCCTTTCTTCACTTGAAAAAACTTTTTTGAATCTGAATTTAATTTAATCTGGTTATGTCTCCTGTCAGAAGTCACAGAAATGTAGGAAATGAGTTACCTGTATATGAACCTTAAAATGCTAACAAAAGCGTTTACAATTATACATAATAGCATGGATTCGCAATGTGTTTCCTTCCCCAGATCATAAACGGAGCTAAATTTGACAAGAGCCACCAAGCTGGAAAAGGTATTGTGGGGAGAAAGTACAACACTCAGTGTACAACACCGTTCCCGACGGTCGGTTCTCCTTTTCTGGACTCTGCCACACTCTGTGGAAGTTGCTGTCCATGGTTCTTAAAGCTGTTACAATGAAATAGAAGGTTGTGGCCAGCAAATGGTTAATCTTCCCATCACTGTGTGCTTCAGTACTGATGCCTTCATCTTAAAGTTCATTGTAACCGCGCTGCCAAAACGCGCATTTCCAAACAGGAAATTCTGAGGGCTTTTCTTTGTAGATGTAAGTGGATTTTTTTATCCTTCAGGCCCAATTTGTAATCACCTAACGGCAGGGTTTAAATCTCTGTGCGCATCCGTTATATTGGTGTCAACGTGACATTACCAGTCATCAATATTGGCAAACTCCTGGGGGCTTAATATTTTCTAAATTCACGTCGGAGTCCATTGTTCCCTGACCGTTTTGATGGCATTGATATACAAAAATGGATCACCACTGTCACAGTCCACAGATTCGGTTTCCATCACGGAAAAGATTATTTCTGACCGCAGAAGATGGAGGGGATTATCAAAAGCAAGTGTGAATCAGCCACCACAAAGAAAGCAGAGAGAGAGAAAGAGAGAGAGAATTGATAGCAGGATTAGTAATACAAATACAAATTCATTAATACAAATGAATTTCTCTCCATTTTGAGGGATCTCATATACTGTTGCTTTATACCTGAGTTAAAATCTGGAAAACCAGGAAATGCAGACCAGTGTGTGTGGGCAACATTCAGAAGCTATATATATATATATATATGTGTATATATTTCGAATGTTATTGAACTCAGACTATTTTTTAAAGGTCAGGGCGATATGAGTCACTGATAAAAAAATCCAAGACGTTCCTGCAGCAACCAGGGTCTTGTGATGCTTCTTCTAAAGGTTATTTTAATTACATTCATTCATTCATTATCTAACCCGCGTATTCATTCATTCATTATCTAACCCACGTATTCATTCATTCATTATCTAACCTGCTAATGGTCAGGGCTGTGGGGGGGGCATTCTGACCATTCTGAGTGATCACTTTCATCTTATGGTGAATCATTTCTATCATGATGGGAGGGAATGGTTTCTTCCAGGGTAGATGTGTGACTTCATTGAATATTTTACTTTTAAAGGTTCGAAAGCAGTGACCTGCAGAGACCAGAAAAGATGGTGCTTTATGACTGTAATAGATTCCACCTCTTAACCTCTGGGATTCCAAATGTATCTGTCTATTATTGATATCGGGGCTCCTGACACAAGGTCAAACAATTCACCTTAGAAGAAACACCAACACACACATGCAGGTTACCATTGGTTACCATTTCCCCCAGATTCTTTTCCCATTTTTCTCCCAATTTGGTATGTGTTGTTGTAATTGTCCATGGATTTCAGTTAATTTCACATTGGCTGCGATGTGATCAAAATAAAGTCACAGTGAATATCAATATGAAAGGGATGTTAAAGCCAAGCTGCTGGAGCACAGATGTGCCATTGACCATTGTTCACAAATGACCCCTATTCCCCAATCCTGCCAGTTTGGTTGCCAATTATACCCTCTATTTATCTCAATTCCCCTCCCCCACGAGTTAGCCGCCCGTCCTCCGGGTCAAGACACTCTTTCCGGGCCGATTGATCCACCTCTTCCGAGACAGAATTCTTCCACGGACGCCTTATACCTTCTCCTCAACGGACTCGTGCCGGCTCACCCTCCCCCCTTCCCCGGAGGTGGACAGCCAAATGCCGCCTCCGTTCGGGGCTGATGACCAGGGCCGGTCTGGTACAGACACTGATTTCGAACCGCGTCCCTGACAGGCAGCGCACACCACACTGGACCAGCCAAAGTGTGGTGCATTAGACCGCTACACCATCCGCCGCCCCCCAAATTCATTATTAAGGGTAGTGTTTAATGGGTGGCCTACCATTCGCGCCTTCATTTAAAACAGGTTTCACTTCCAAGATTAATGTTCATACTTGAGACATTCAAATTCATATACAATTCATGGAAATGGACATCAAATGTTTTACATACGGTATGTCAGATATTTCCACTTTCAAACAGGCAACAGACAACATATACGTATAACGGTATATCAGACACAACATGAATATTCCATCTCTACTCTAAAAGCTTGCAGCCATAGGAAGAATGACATGGGAATATAAATGATTGCGCAAAATTAGCAACACATGGTAATTTGGTTCCCTCTCATTATGGGGGTTATTATTCAAGAGAATGAAAGGACAATTTTAAAAATGGGATTACTTCAGATTCATTCCCAGCTCTTGACAAAATAAATGGTGAATGGGAGTATGTCATCAGGGCTTAATGACTGCATGGATTTCAATAGTCAATGCTAATTTTAAATATCTCGACAAACCATTACATTAGTAATGGTAAAAATAGTAAAAATTACAAAATTGCTGCATGTCAATAGACTTGGGCCTGGATTCAGTCAACATTTGCCCTTTGACTCACTTTGACTTACAATTAAATGCAAGTGTAACTTGTTTCTTCACAAACACAGTGGTAAACTCCACAAACTTTGTTTATGAAAGTAAAAAATTGAACAAACCTGAACACGTTCTGTTCAGTTATTTGCATCTTCTGACTGCAGTACATACTGTGGTGTCCCTTGGGGTTGGGCGACACTCACGGACCGTGCAGAGGGCGTAGGCAAGTTAAATAACCCGGAGGAGGCAGTATTGCAAACAAAACGATACTATATTACATGCAACTTGACCAAACACAAAAAAGGGCGGGGTATTCGGGGGAATCCAAAAACACATAAAGTCCACAATCATTACTCGTTGTCGTTATCCGTAATCCAGTCCACAAATCCAGTTTAGTTCCTCAGGCAGTCCACAAGTCGGTACGCAAAGCGGGGTCCTCAAACAATCCAATTCAAAACACAATTAGCAATCCAAAACACTTCTCGTTAGGGTGTGACACACGAGAGTCCTTTAAATAGGCCTCTAAATGACCTTCAGCTGTCCGTAGTCCCAATCGCTTGACTTGTTTCAGGTGCGGGACTGCAGGCTGCTGGGAACCGTAGTTCTTCTTCCTCCAGTGGCTCCCAAGAATTGAAGAGGCAGGCAGCCAATTCCTTATCCTGCCCTTTGGGATGCCACAATACAAATACATGACTGAAAGTAATATGTATTTGTGCTCTTTTGGACGCAAAGCTCATATGTCAAAAACTAAAACTGGATAAGTGTACCTCAGACCTGATCTAGAAGTATCTGAATTAGTTAATAGACTTGGATTGAATTTGGCTGGCAATTGAAAAGATAAGGGGGACATCAACAGGTATTCAATAATGAAGTAGAATTACATTTAACAGTCAAATTCATGTAACAACAAATGTATTTGATCTATTGTTGAATAGTTGAGCATTTACAAACAACAACGGCAAATATATATTTCCATTGAAACTAATGCTTAGTTGAAAGGCTAAGCATTTTCAGTTACATAATCAAAATACCATAGGTATTTTGGAAGTAGGAAGGAAGTGTTTCTACATAATATTTAGATATATTTGAGAATCCCTTCATTGTACTTCTGTTCCTTTGAGAAGAGGAACATTCAGGGAACACATCATCTATGTAAATATTTATATTAAAAATATTGTATATCAATGTTTTCACTGCTAAGAAAAAATGACTGATCTCTGCTTGCAAAACACATTTATCCACATTTATTAATTTACATTAATTTAAAAAATACATATCAAAGACTATAATAAAACCTTTCAATATTTCTGTAACATTTTTATAAATAAAAATATAAAATATAACACCGGCTAACAGCACGCAAAGTTGGCTGGTCAAATGTGTGTTCTCTGCTGCCAGGTTTAAGGCAGTTTGTATATCACTGAGCTTCAAACGGGTTAAAAAAGATGTCATACTGATACAGAAACTACAGAGGGAATTTTCAGAGGAATACATAAGAAATCAAATTGATCAAGGGTGTAACCACCCCCCCCACGTTACGCCTATGGTATGGATGCCATCCAAAAAAGAGTAAATAAAAAAAATATTGTGCAGCTATGTTTTTAATCCAGCAATGGTAATAATGCCGCTCCTGTTATTCCTGCTCATTATTCGACAGTCTTGAGTGTGTGGGCTCTGACTAAAGTTAAGGCTGAGCAGTGGCGGGCCCAGACCACTTTAACAGGGGTGGCCCAAGAGTGGCACAGAACCACACAGGGGGGGACTTTCAAAATGTAATACATTTGAAAAGATGTGATTGACAACCTAATAACCTATCAAAGGCCAGATGAAGTAGGGTGGCACCCAGGGTAGCCAACCAAATTTCTGTGGGGGCAGGTGCCCCCATGCCCCTCCCTGGACATGCCCGTGAGGCTGAGAGGACAAGGCTAACATGGTGGCCGAAGGTCACATGAAATGTGGAAATATGAAAAAGAAGTGCAGTAATTGGTGTTACTCATTACATGAATAAAGTAGAGTGATTGTCTGATGATGAACTGTGTGGCACCCAGAAATAAAACATTTTCTGTACTACAGTTTTCTCCATCTTATGGCCACATGTTGGCTGACAGAGTAATGGAATTTTGCTGTGTTGACCTTGATCAGCCTTTCCACCCTGCAGTTCACTGTCAACTGTAGAGTCACGTTTTATTTCCATCCCTGTATCAACATTCCTTTCATATCTACTGAAGGACTTCCTGTACTCCCAACAACTGAAATGTCAGGCCTTTCCTGCTCTGGTCTGTATTGATTTACATTTAGCATTTGAAGGCTTGCCTCTGTATTTGGTTGAACAATACAATAAGATGTAACCTTCTACCTATACAAGGAGGTGTTGGGGGGAAAAGTAAACAAGCTAGAAAATAATTGTTGTGAACAAAATTGCTATTATAATGATTTTTCAAAATCAGTGGCCAAGATTATGTGGGTAATCATACCCAAGAATAAGTGTGTGTCAGTGTTGATGGGGACGTGTGTGGGGGGGGGGATTGGGGGGGAAGCATTGGAAATGCTTTGGAACCAGCAATAACAAATGAGGCTGACATTTATACAGCCTAATCAAGCTATTGGACCCAATCCTTTGACAGGGGTTTATTATTTAATGAAAATTAAATGGCAAATCACTCACTTAAATTGTATTTGGGAGTGTGCAGATTGTGCACATAGACTGGAGCATGATAACTTGCATAACAACGAAGATTAAGTTACATTTTTCAGCTAATAAATATGTTTTAGGTGATAGGCTAATATGTCCCCTTTGTGCTGTTACTGCCATTATTCTTTAATGATTTGTCATTTGTTTATGGGTGCGGTGATATGCCGATATCCGCAGAGAGAAATGATTATTAAAAGTACATTTTGAAAATTCAATCATCCCACCCAGATAAACCTGGCAGAAACAATTGTTTACCAATGCATTAACAAGTTTTACTAGGAGGTCTTTTGACAGTTTTTGCATGTGATGTTAGATGAAGACACTGAAGAAAACATCTCACTACCCACTTTGTATACCCTCATTTATTCATTCAAAATGACCCAACAGCTTCAAAAGACAATGCAACAAAACAATACCTTTGTCAACTAATTTGCACCTGCACATTACCTGCACAGTAAATGCACATACTTACATTTCAGAAATGAAAATTCACAGCAGTGAAAACTCTTCATTTACATTTACGTGACATATTTTACGCATTTAGCAGATGGTCTTATCCAGAATAACAAGTGCATAATGGAAAGAATAGTCACAGAGTTCGAGATCAGTACAGCAACAATATAGCGGTTGTCATTGTAGACAGATGCACGGCACACCTATAAAACAGGGAGAGAAAAGTTTTAATATATTAATATATTCAGTGGAAGTGTAGTCTTGAAGAGGTGGGTTTTCAGTCTCTTGCGGAAGATGGCCAGAAATTCTGCGGTCCTGACGGAGTGTGGAAGATCATTCCACCGCCAGGGTCAGGGCAGAGAAGAGGCGAGGCCGTGAGGAGTGGCTGCTGGGTGCTTGAAGGGAAGGGGACAGCCAGCCAGCGGAGTGGTATAGGTGGGGGGGTATGGTGCGATTAGTGTCAATACTGTTTGTGATATTTTTAACAGTAGAATCTGTAGAATCTTTTAACAGTAGAATTTGCTATAGAATCTGTGGTGCCAGAATTTCACCTGTGGAGATTTCCACACTTGAGTGACATACAAAGGGTGATGGGCTCAGATACACCTTCAGAGATTGGGGCTTAAAGACCACTTTACACTGAGCGCACACGTCGCAAGTGAACCAGTTTCTTTCAGAAATCTCAGTAGGGTTTTATTAGATTGATGGGTTATCTTTTCTGGAGGACAGCAAGCAGCGGGCATCAGACGTCAAAAGTATGTGCAATGAACAGAAGTCTACAGAAGTCTTCCTTAAGGTCCACTTTCGCCATATGACAGTGGGAGGTCTTTGGCAGAACCACAGGCAATAATTAAATCCGAAGATCCATTCTTAAATTGTGAAAAGATGATCCGGTACGCCGGGGAGAATTATCACCATCTCCAGGAAATCCATTGAAACTGAATCCACATCTCTCAACACAGCTGGAGTGTTGTAATCAGAGGTGACCACATCAGAGCCATGCCAGAAAAATGAAACCCACACCATAACAGAACCCTTCAATTACTACATTGTTTCCTTTGGCAGATACTGTAGCTCTATTCCCATATTGGTTCAACTTCATTTGTGAGAAAATGGACAAGGCAATATCAAGCACAACATTGCAATGTCACAACCCTGTCATCTCCTGTTCATTTGGCCCGCCTGCCCGCCCACCCACATTTTACTCAGTTTAAAATACATTTTAAAAGTGTAAAAAAGATGACAACATTGCAGACAACAAACAGGAAATAAACAGGCGCAAGGCTGACCAAGAGCATACTATTCTACAATGAGCCTCTTCCTGAATATCTTAAGGCAACACAAGGCGCTTAGTGCCCAACAAGCACTTTAGCAGTCTTCTCTTGTTTACACTATTGGGGTTTAGCCACATTAACATGATCTCCAGACATGCCTCAGCTTGAACCAGGATTAATCTCTAAGCTGGCTGTTGGAGGTGAGTATTGACATTATTTCAAATGTACTCACAGCAGGCTTGAAGTAATATTGACAGCATAGAACATGCATTCCATAAATACACAGTGCAACCGTTGTATTTTGGGTTTTTTGCATTTTGTTTTATTACCTTACCATGAGAATAATTACAAGACAAATAGAAAGATTTTAAAACTTCATATTCTATAGAAAATTTTCCGGATTGAATGAAAAAAATTGTGAGAAAAACTGGAAAACACTGGTCCCTTAACTAGCTATCAACTGGAACCTAGTAAAATGTTGGGAAGAAAGATAGCATGTTAAAACTCGAAAGTAAAAAAAGAAAAGAAAGAAGAAAACGCACACCTTGTTTCGCGAGGCGCTGACCAATTCAGTATGTGAGAGTAAAGGTCGCACACTGTTATCCAATGCAGATTACATTTGTTCGCCAACGTTTCAGCAGTACACTGAATCTCCAACGAAAGCAACCTTTTCTATTTTATACTGAAATACTGGCCACAAACAAAAATAAATGAAAGAAACCAATGCGATATGCGATACACATGCAGCGATATGTATGAGGCCAGATTTTTTTCTTTCGTTTCAGATTTTTCCCCGTTCTTATCCCCAATTTGGTATGTAGGATCTGGAGGATGGCCAAGATGGTCTTTATAGATGGTCGAATTAAGGCAATGGGCAACACCTGAGCTGATCGCTAATCAGGTGAGCATGCCTGTGTGTGAGGCCGCTGCTGTCCAAGGTCCTGCAGACTCCCAGGCTGTGGGAGGGAACAGGAACAGCTGACAGCAGCCAAAGAAGAGCAGCAACCCTCTCTACTCCTTCTTCCATCGGCGTCACAAGTAGTGAGTGTAGTTTCCTGCATAGGCATCTACAGTCATCCTCTGCTGCCTTATATGTCCTATTTTTTATATATATATTTGAGTACTGCCCAGTAAGCATGGCATCAATGCAATGACCAGGCCGGTACAGTACATCTTCAAAATAAAGTATTTTAAGGTAACTAAACCAGGTCCAGACTGCAAAACCAATATCTAGTAAAGTCTGTTACTTTTTAGCTTTCTTGTCTGCTCCTCATTCCACCCACAAGCAACACTGACTAATTCTGAATGAATGACATAATTGTCAAATACCGTTTGGGTAGTGCTACTCACGCATTAGAACAATCAAACATTAATTTAACTATTAAGTGTACTGTATATGAAACATAATATGAATGGGTGTTATTTAAAATTAATAAATTATTTGCAACCCCAAGTGATCTGGTCATAGCTCTTCATCACGTGCATCGAAAAAAGTATAATGCCGTAGATGTCGGTTTTTATTGGGGCATAAATGAATTAATATAATACATATCAGCTTATACAAGTGATAATCAATAGTTATGAAAAAGGTAAGAAAATGAAAGATTAGGTCAATATAATTCCTATAGTTTAATGGCTTCATTCGCATCATGCCACTGCTTTTTGTCATAACCATCTGCTTTGGTTAATTGTTGCTTGTGTTGTATTCGCTGGCTGTGATATAATATGGTTTTTCGTGATTCGTACTTTCAAGAGGTTTGGGGGGAAAGCAGGTCTATGATTACGATACATAAATGTCATTACAGATCAATATTATTAGCAGTATCATGAACTTTCCATTGTGCGGATATTAAAGCGTTAAACATTTTTCTACGAACATAACGGTCAGGACCTGCATCACCCATTCCTGTTTGAGTCTGACAACATGATGCGAGATCAATGACGCACGGGCACAGAGCCCAAAAGCAGCCGCCTGGCTTTACTTGTGTCAGACTCCGTGGATTCAGTGAGCTCCGCTCTTCAAAAATGAAACGTTTATCTTGAGAAAAACCAATGGAAGTTAAACAAGAAGTTAAGAATACGTTGCAATTGTTACACCTTTGCAACTAATCCGAAAATACAATCCAAAAACGACATTACTTAATCCACCATGTGGAAAAGCAAAGCGAAGAAATTTATTTTTTAACAGTTGTCAAAACTGTGACAATGCTATGATTTTTGGACGAATTAGACAAGCTGGATCATACATTTACATTTACATTTAAATCACTTCAATAAAATGTCTCTCGAAGACACGTTTGCTCTGAGCCCAGTTATGACAAACGTATTATCTTCCAATGCATCCTGGACGTACAGTAACCACACTTCTGCCGTTTCTGAACACCTCATTTGGTTTCCCGGGATTATCATCACCGCAGTGTATGGATTCATCATACTCGTTGGACTTGTGGGAAACATCACGCTCATCAAGACATTTTGCTCAGTGAAATCGATGAGAACGGTTCCCAATCTTTTAATGTCAAGCCTGGCACTGGGCGACTTGCTCTTGCTAGTCACCTGCGCGCCAGTGGATGCCAGCAGGTATTTGGCGGAAAACTGGCTCTTCGGTAGAGTGGGCTGCAAACTCATTCCGTTCATCCAGCTCACTTCGGTTGGAGTGTCCGTGTTCACACTGACGGCGCTGTCAGCAGATAGGTAAGGACGTTGGCCAAGTGCATCTTCTATATTTAAATGACAAGCCAATTATTCGACAGTAGGCTATCGTTTTATTTCACACACAACACACACGTACATATACGTACACTTTCCAAGAATCCACAGTTTATGTTACGCTTATGGTAACCGAACATTGTACTTCTGTTTTGAGATGTTTCAAGGGAACCTCATCGTTTGGATAAAACAACACTAATAATAACTGTCATTAATAACTATCGTAGACATTCCTTCTCTTACACAGGTTAAGCCTGGATTTTCCACCAGTGTTTGATTCACGTAAGCGCTCTTATTTTCTTACACGGAGAACAGAAACGTAGATTTTTTCAATTGTATTTTTATAACAAAAACAATCTAGGTCAAAGGAAGCAGTACATGTGAATTTATACGAATAAACGTTACCCCATATAGCATCCGAACATGCTTTACATCACATTAAAACATACATTTCGATGTTGAGTGAACGCTGTTAATATCAACACATGTTTAACAATACCCCCAGTTTTGCGTGCACAATTGGAGTATTAAAAGGCTTTACATCTCTCCACTATAATGGAGTCCACATTACAGTACATTAACAGCTGATAAAACATTTAAGACTGTATTAATAATATGTTACTTATACTCATCTATTCGTTTTCAGCCTGGAACTACAGTACTTTCGTTCAATATTATGCAAATTGTGCTTTGCCTTCCCATTATCAATTTACTTTGATACTACACTAAATCAATTATTATCCGGGTGTAGTTGTGCTAAATTAAGCCTGTCTGTCTCCTATAAATCCATAGGTCTACTATGCATGGTTGCTTGTCTGTTTTGCCTTGCATCTCAAACCAATTCATGGATATCATGGTTGTTGAGGTCTTTCTCTCAGACCTCCATGAAACATCAACAAGTTAAACAGTCTTTGCCACTGAAGCTCCTGCCAAACGTGTCCCAACAATCACCACTCTTTCAAAATCACTGATCTCTAAATAAATAAATAAATAAAGATCTAAATAATTGAACATTTAAACTGGGCCTGCCCAGCATTTTTATAAATGACCCTAAGCATGATGGGAGGTTAATTGCTTAATTAATTCAGGAATCACTCCTGTGTGGAAGCGCCTGCTCTCTCATTTACTCAAGTGTTTCCTTTATTTTGTCTGTTACCTGTATATCCATGTAACTATTACTGAACAATATTTAACAGTTATTAATACTTAAAATTTATCAGATGCTCTTATCCAGAGCAACTTACAAAGTTCACATTTCTTTACATACAATCCATTTATACAGCTGGATATTTTTACTGAAGCAATTTAGGTTAAGTACCTTGCTCAAGGGTACAACGGCAGTGTCCCCACCTGGGAATCAAACCAGCAACCTCTGAGTTACAAGCCCAGTTCCCTAACCATTATACTACACTGCCACCATATACATTTGTCAATTTATATTATTTGCAACCCCATACAAAGTTCTTGGTAAATTAAATTCTTAATCCTGAGCTAAAGGAAAAAGCATAGAAATGTAAATGCATGTGTTTTTAATTTTGCATGCAAAACACACAATCTTTCACACATACATACACTGGGCACTAATTGCCTCAGTCAAAAGCAGTGAATAGAGAATGTACACTGCTATGTAGTGACTGGGCTCAGTTGATGCCAGGGCTCCATCAGTAGTCATTTATGTAATTTAATATACCTGTGTCTTTGGTCAAGAATAATAATTGTTAAGGTCCTGCTTTTTCAGCAGTCTTATTTGGTGGCCTGTAGTTCAGTTGAAATCTACTTCAAATGCATAATGAGGTAATTGGCTATGGTACAGCTGTGGTTAATTAAATTACAATAGACTAATCTAGGTGCAATCTAGTATCTAATTATACTTGATAATCCTATGTGTAAAGCAAACCAAGTGCCTGTGTTTCAATATCCTCCTGCTGAACATTGCCTATAATTACAGGTTTAAGAGTCTTATACTAATGCAGAATTCTATTATATGTGTGTGTGTGACGGTTTATGCAAACTAACTCTCAAGAAACCCCCCTCAGATTCAATAGTAGTACATTTCAAACTGAACTGAATATTTTAGCAGGCGATCCCGATGTGATTAAAAATGTGTATTCTTCGAAACCCGCGTCTCTACCAGACCGGCCCTGGTCGTCAGCCCGATCGGAGGCGGCATTTGGCTGTCCGCCTCCGGGGGAGGCGGGGAGGGAGGGGGAGTCCGTCGAGGAGGGTTAAGAGCCGGCAGGCGCCGATTTATGTTTCCGTGGGTGTCATTTTGAGCGGAGAAGGTTAAGTGGAGTCCGTGGAAGAATTTCCGTCTCGAAAGAGGCGGGAACACTCGGCCAGGAATGTGTGTCTCGCTCCCGGAGGACGGGCAACGGACTCGTGAGGGTGGGGAATTGAAGTAAATAGAGGGTGTAATTGGCAACCAAATTGGTAGAAAAACGGGAAAAAATCAGAAATAAATGCATAAAAAAAAAAAAAAGTGTATTCCAGGAGAGAACAGGTCAAAAAGACAGCAAAAGCACACATGTTCCACTCACCAATTAAAAATGGCAAACAGGGCACATTAAATACATTACATGAAAAGAAAAAGCATATCACAAGAACAGAACATGTCCCTCGTTTAAATTGCTGTGCGCAATGCATATTCCCCAGAGATATCAAAGAATCGAATTACAGTGTAACCATTTTAATATATTCCCAGTGGTTAAAATCTGCATGAGGATAGATAATTTTGCTGAGCTTTGGAACCAGTCAATTGCAGCTCAATTAGCTGCCCATCACAATCGGTCTGTGAAGAGTCTGTCCATCCTATGTGTCAGTGTCAGTATAGAAAATGAAAAGGGAAATGACTGCCCTATCGATGCTTGTCCTTCATTTCCAGCCCTGCTTAAAGGGAAATACTGCATCGATGCTTGTCGTTCATTTTCGCGGCCGGAAGTCTAAGGACTGGCAGATGATCCATTCATACTATTTAATGAAAGACATCTGGGCATACAAAGGGGTTTTAAAGTGGCGGCAGTGTTAGCATAATGGTTAAGGAACTAGGCTTGTAACGCAAAGGTTGCAGGTTTGATTCCCAGGTGGGGGCACTGCCGTTGTACCCTTGAGCAAGGTACTTAACCTGAATGGCTTCAGTAAAATATCCAGCTGTATAAATGGATTGTATGTAAAGAAATGTCAACTGTGTAAGTCACTCTGGATAAGAGCGTCTGCTAAATGCCTAAAATGTAATGTACACAACAATGTAGATTCCTCTGCTTTCAACACAAAAAATGTTTGTAGCCATTTTTCTATGTATGCTTTTCCCCCTTCTTTATTCTCAGGTACAAAGCGATTGTGAAACCGATGGACATACAGACATCCAACACCACTGCGGAGATATGTGCCCGAGCTGTGATCATATGGATATTTTCTATGACTCTAGCCATCCCCGAGGCCATCTTCTCTGACCTTCACACTTTCAACATCACTCAAACCAAAGAGACTTTTGTCACGTGCGCCCCCTATCCACCTGCCGGGGAACTGCACCCCAAGATCCATTCCATGGCCACTTTCCTCATATTTTACATCATACCGCTCTTCATCATATCAGTCTATTACTTCTTCATCGCCAGGAGTCTGATCAGCAGTGCCTGCAACATACCTGTGGAAGGTAACACGCACGTCAGGAGACAGGTGCGTTTCCCACGACTAGATCGCATGGTGTGGTCGGTGTTGGCGATGGATTTGATCATGCTGTGATATCACTTCATAACCCAGAGCCTCATGAGAATGTGGTTTCTAGGACGTGAGGACATGGTCTGGGTGTTTTGGTCTTCCCTTGTTTTTTGACATAATGGTAACCATTCATACATTAAAAAGCCCCAGCTCATTTATTTAAGCCATTGCTAAACTTGGTTTCCTTTATAATTAGTGTCTGATGTTGTCTGTTCACATTTTAATTTTACAAAAAAAGCATTAGAAAAAGCAGAGCATTACATCTGCTCACAGTGATTCAAATGCAACAGGCAATATAACACCTTCTAGAACACCTGCTAGGCCTTGGGCAAGCCCTGCAGCCAACAGTTCCCAATGTGCGTTGTTTATCAAATTAATTTAAACTTATTTCATGTGTGACCTAAAGTGGAGTTTAGTGTTAAATGAAAAGAGACAACGGTTCTCCGTGACCGAGTCTCATCCCCTGCTCCTGCGCTGTCTTCCGCAGGTTGAGTCACGGAAGAGGCTGGCAAAGATGGTGCTGGTGTTTGTGGGCCTCTTCGCCGTGTGCTGGCTGCCCAGCCATGTCCTCTACCTGTACCGCTCGTACCACTACTCCCAGGTGGACACCTCTCTGCTCCACTTCATCTCCAGCGTCTGCGCCCGCATCCTGGCCTTCACCAACTCCTGCGTCAACCCCTTCGCCCTCTACCTGCTCAGCAGAAGCTTCCAGAAGCAGTTCAAGAAGCACCTCTGCTGCTGCTGCTGCTGCTGCCACCGCCGCCGACGCAACCCACCCCTCATTATCCAGCACTCCAAGAGCCAGGGGCGGAGCACCATCCGCATGACGTCATTCAAGAGGACCAATCACTCGCTGGCCAGCTCCAGCCTCATTAACGGCAACCACATATGTCACGAGGGATGCGTGTAGAGAACAGGCCAGGCGCAGGGTTACTGCTTCGAATTCCGCAGGCCCCACGACCTGGGGGCTTTTTCCGTTATTGGCACATATGGCTCTTAATGGTATTGCTTTTAGTAAAGCAAGAAGTTGTGACCCTGGTGGACTACTGCAATTCCTTGCTGGCAGACCTACTGGCCTGTGCCATCAAGCCACTGCAACTGGTCCAGAATGCTGCCGCATGTCTGGTGTTCAATCAACCCAAGTTCACGCATGTCACCCCTCTACTCACCTCTCTGCACTGGATCCCCATTGCAGCACGCATCAAATTCAAATCACTGGTGCTGGCTTATCAAGCGGCTCGAGGAACTTCTCCCCCCTACCTCCAGACAATCATCACACCCTACACCCCAGCCAGATCCCTCCACTCTGCCGCCGCTGCCAAACTGACTGTCCCTTCCCTCCGGGCGCCCAGCAGCTGCTCCTCGTGGTCTCGCCTCTTCTCTGTCCTGACCCTCGGTGGTGGAACGATCTTCCACACTCGGTCAGGACCGCGGAATCACTTGCCATCTTCCGCAAGAGACTCAAAACCCACCTTTTCAGACTCCACTACCACTGAACTCTATACATCTAACCAATTGTCATCACCACTGCTTACATGGTCAATACTGCTTCTTGTAATATGTATCCTTGCTTAACTTTCTAAAAAAAAAAATAAATGTACTAACCTTTTCCTTCCCGGTGTTACAGGTATGGTATGCAGCTGCCAACAATGATTTCTATTGCTGTATTACTGCACTGATCTCTTACGTGAACAATGATTGATCATACCATGTATTAATGCACATCTTGTCGCTCTGGATAAGAGCGTCTGCCAAATGCATAAAATGTAAATGTAAAATATAATGTAGAATAGTGTTTGCTGATATCATTCACAGGTATTTCTAATTCTTCATCTGAAATATTTGGCATTTGCCACTTTGCTTCCTTCTTCTCCATCCCCAGCTACTGTGTGGCTACTTACACGGGTGCTTCTCCTTTTAAACCCAGACCTCAATTCCATTGAGAATCTGTGGAAAGATCTGAAAATTGCTGTTCACCACCGGTCCCCATCCAACTTGATGGAGCTCGAGCAATTTTGTAAAGAAAAATGGGCAAAAAGTGCAATGTCCAGATGTGCAAAGCTGGTAGAGACTTACCCCCAAAACTCATGGGGTAACTCAAGGGTGAATACTTATGGAATCAATTATTGTCTGTTTTTTATTTGTATTTAATTAAGAATGTTCTTTAGAATTGTTTAAAAAAAAATGTATTTGACATTATATATTGTATTTGGTGTTGATCAGTGGCAAAGGAGGTGAATACTTTTTATACCCACTGTAAATAGGTAGTGCATTTCATAATGGAAAGGGTTTCATAATGTTTTTTGTGTTTTGGTATTTGGAGTGAAAAAATGCATTAATTTACTTGTGAAGTGTTTGATGTGTTCAGGGGGGTCAATTTTGTTGAAAAGGGAATTTGTTTCCCTGACAATTGCTTTAAAAGGCTCATGATTACATGGCACCATTATGTAATATGGTGCCAGATTTACACTATTCCACACAAGTTTACAATATGCACCGTTGAGATTGCTGTACTATAGATATGACATAGCATCAGTACTTATTGTAACCATCTGTGGAATGTTTTGATCTGGTACCCTTCTTTGTAATAACATATTTACAAACATTTAATAAGGGTGGACTAAACAGCAGCAATACATTGTTATAGTAAAAGGAATGCTGTTATTAAAGCTTTGTACGCATTTATAACTGCTGCATATTCTAAAGTGTTACCTACACATTGTTCTACTCGTTTTAGATATGCCTTGGAAAAGAATTCCACGAAAGGAAAATCTAAAAACCACCACCGTCTTAAAATTGTATCAACAGTTCACCTAACATGTCATATATGTTATATACGTCTCTCAAAGAGTATGTCAACACATCATGCCTATTCAGTCATTATATTTTGAGAAACAGTTCTTGAGATTTTCTGTCAGTTCATGTTATAGATTGATGGACGGTAAAGCTAAACTGTGTAATGATTTGAGGTGGTGTTCTCTACAAAGATGTAAAAAGCCCATGCTTAAGTGCTAATGTGTTTGAATTAGGAGTTGTGCTGCTATGCTATGCCCCCTCTATTAGCAACCATCTGCTGCTTTACTTCATTACAGCCCCTCATCGCTGCTACCTGCTCCTCAATCTATCTCTCGTTTGTATTCCTCCGCTCATCTGCTCATACATCTGCTCATCGACTGGTAGATTGACCAGAAGCATTGTAATAGCAATAATTGTTTCATTGATCCGGCAGACTTACCTGTCATTTTAAATTAAGTTTGGTTTGATAATTATTTATTATTCGTTTGTTTGTATCCCTGTGCCATCCAATAGAAAGGCCATTTAGAATAGCACATTTAGTAAAAACATTTAAAATGAATGAATAATATTAATACTAATGCTCAATTAACATATTTTCACAAAGAGAAAATTAATACGTGAAAGTCTTTCTGGTCGTATGAAGTTTCGATATTGTAAATTTACTTGTAAATGTTTTGTTGTTGTATATGGTCTTGGTTCTTTAAAGTAATTTATTAAAAATGTGTGCTTTTTAAATTGTGTATCACATTTGCCCCCTATGTAAAGTCTCTCCTGCATTTATTTTTAGAGATGTGTTGTGTGCATTTATACTCTTTGCTAACATATAACTTTTATTGTTGTTCATTAAATACTGTTGCTAAACCATAAAATCAGTTATATTCAAACTTGTTTTGATCATTTCAGAAACATCTCCATTTTCTATGTAATTGTTCACATGTAAGAACCTCTCAGTTTAAGTTAAGTTATCAGAAAGGTTTAGAAGTTTCACACATAAAGAACATTAATTTGATTTTTGAATCAGTATTGCAAGGAACATTAAACAGACAGACCACAAAGATGAACATCATATCCTGATATTACTCAAGAAGACGCAATGTTATTTAAAGCTATTATTGTCTGACCCTGAATATAATAACGAACTGTTCTGGGTACAAGTGTATTTGCTGTTGCCATGGAAACAATGAGACATGACAAGGAAATTAAGAAAGCTTGGGAAAGCTGCAGTGTGCTGTATAAGGTTGGGAAAGCTGCAGTGTGCTGTATAAGGTTGGGAAAGCTGCAGTGTGCTGTATAAGGTTGGGAAAGCTGCAGTGTGCTGTATAAGGTTGGGAAAGCCGCAGTGTGCTGTATAAGGTTGGGAAAGCTGCAGTGTGCTGTATAAGGTGTGCTGTATAAGGTGTGCTGTATAAGGTTTCCCTTGAGGTCACGTTGACGATGTTGAATAATATTTTATAAGAACACAAGAATACATAATGATATGAACAGGCCGTTCAGCCCATCTAGGCCTGTCATGTCCTAATCTAAAGAGTATCTAGTGTTGCATCTAGCCTGGACTTGAATAGCCCAAGTGTTGCCTCAACTACCTGACCTGGCAAGCTGTTCCAGGCATTGACACTTGTATGTGTAAAAAAAAACAACCCTGATATCAGTGCGGAATTTGCCTTTAACTAATTTCCACCTGTGGCCTCTTGTTCTGCTAACCGAACTTATCTTAAAAAGTAGTTCACTTTGTTGATTTAAAAATTTAAAAACCTCAATCAAATTCCCCTTATTATGACAAGTTCCTTTCATTTAGAGCAATTGCATCTGAAATGATTTGCAGCACGTACAAAAATCTGAAATTGTTAAGACTTTGAGTTCAAGACCAATTGATTTGGGCAAAACCCACAAAAGTAAATGTTCAAACACAAACCTGCTACACTTTTACTGTCTACCAAACCTCATTGCCAGAGGTCTGAAGTCATTCGCATTGTGGATAATTCTATTGTTAGACTCTCCTGGCAAGGCACTCACAACTGTCACAACTGTCTTTTAACTTGCCAGCAAAAAAAAACCCCCACACCTTTTCTTCCCCATTAAAAAAACTGCAATGTGGGAATTTAATTGAAAGGCACAACGGAAGTTCCCGCTTTGAGATGCTAGTGTGCGCACACGTGCGGGCTCTGATCCTCGTAGCTCACGCCGTTGATACAGATTGGATGTAATATTTCGCAAAGGTCTTCTTTTCCCACGTCTCCCGTGATTACATGATCTAATCTTTGTTCGGGTTGGCTTGTCAGAGCCGCTGCAGGGACCACAGGTAAGTGGAGATGAGGCCAGGAACAGCACCCTGTTCATCAGGAGTACAATCGCACTGTAACTGCAGGCTATTGGAAACGTGCCCTTTGAATCACTGATGACTTCAATATTTGGAATGACTAATGCTTTAGTCATGTTTGGAACGGAAAACATGCACTTAAACGTCATTAAATTCCTATTGAACCATAATGGTATGTTGCCGCTTAAAGAACATTTTAAAAATAAAAAATAAAAGGGACAAAAGATGGCCTCTAAAGGTGGCGTCTATGGGGGGAAAAAAGTTTTTTTCTGTTCAGCAGGATTTTTATTAACACCTCACCGTTAAATAAGCCCAGCTGCTCGCCATTTCACAATATTCCGAATTCAACAAAAGGTTAAATTCTCAATTCAACTGATCAAATAAAATGAAAAATAAGACCACTTGAGGTGCAGCTGAACTATGCACTGAATTGAAAGCCTCTAATTATCGCCATTGTAGCCCAAGCCAATGAGTCATCCATAGAAAGACACGTCACTGAGGTGCTTTAGTACAGTTTTTTTTACTTTCTAAAAGTACTACTTTCAAAATGAAAAAAAAAGCTGATTGTTGAAAAAGCAGCAAGATGACGAATTACCTACACCCACAGGCTTTAAAAAAAAGGGGTTTTAAGTAAGCACTTTGTGGCCCAGATTCAGTCAACATTCTTCTTTAACTGTCTAACTAAACTAAACGTTTCTTACCTAAAAAACAAGCTCCTGAATTGAATTGTGAGTCAAAGGTAAAGGCACATGTTGAGTGCAGGTCCCCGTTGTGATTCATTCACTGTAATGAAAGGCAGCTGTAGAATAAATTCATCGTATGTCTGAAAGGGGCTTACCAACGTGATGTTAAAATGTGATGCATTTTCGTGTGAACACACTATGCTGGTGTCGCTCAGTTATACAGGTAACTGGTACTAACTGGTAAATAAGAAAAGCACTTGAGTAAATGGGCAGTCAGTGAAGAGGTGGGTAGAGGATGATTAGGTGGCCAAATGTAGAGATATTTTTGTGTGAATTTGACCAGGACACCGGGGTTTCACACCCCTACTCTTTCGACAATGCTATAGTTACAGTGTCAAACTATGCATACTGGCACATCAGTACTGGATAAATGTATGTGCTGTTTTTTTAGTTTTTTTCTCATTTTCAGTTAGTTTCAGCTGTTTTTTCAATTATTTTCTCAGTAAATTGAAAAGAAATGTCTGACACTAACTAGCTGACTAGTGTCACCATGGAGACTATGAAGTAAATTATAATATTATAAATTGAGCCTTGAACTTACATTTCTCTTGCTATTCCATTGTTTCTGGAACGTGTTGCCTAAGAAACGTGCTGCTTAAACCTCCTCTGTCTCTGCACAGCTTTTAACAGTGATACCGTTTAAGCACGGGCCGGAACCAGTGCTGATAAAAGTGGCCAATCACACGGAGTGTAAATGCATGGAGCCGGCGTTGATCAGGCAACACGTCCGCCCTCACAGGAGAACTGGGTGAGCTCCCATGTCAAATTCAAATCCCATCTACAGTAAAGAATACAGGTAACTTCCTAAATAAAGGAAGCACTTGAGTAAATGAAGGGTTCTGGCGGCTCTGTTATGGTGTGGGGTGCATTTTCCTGGCATGGTTGAGTTCCACTCAACCCCTTAGAGGCCAAGATAAGGGATGACTTACCTTGAAATGCAGCAATTTGCTTTATACATTTTAAGTCATCAAGCACTGGCCCGGCTCCAATTAGTGCAGAACTCAGCCAGCCATGCTGCTACCAAAGACAAATAGATTCGCATTACCCAGATTATGGCTTCTTTGTGCTCATTACTTGCACTGTTACAAAGCGAGGCTTGGGTTGGCACCAGATTATATCACTGAGCTCTTGTCACCCTACTGCACCAATTGCCCACTCGGGTCATCTGATAATGCAATGCTGGCTGTTCCAGAGTCTAGGTTGAAAACCAAAGGAGCGCTGGCGGATGGCGCAGCGGTCTAGTGCACCACGCTTTGGAGTGGTGTGCGCTGCCCGTCAGAGATGCGGATCGAAACCCGCGTTTCTATCAGACCGGCCCTGGTCGTCAGCCCGATCGGAGGAGGCATTTGGCTGTCCGCCTCCGGGGGAGGGGGGAGGGAGAGCCGGCACGAGTCCGTCGAGGAGAAGGTTAATGGAGTGGAAGATCTCCGTCTCGAAAGAAGGCGGGGAAATAGGTCCAGGAATGCGTATCTCGTTCCCGGAGGACGGGCGGCGGACTCGTGGGGGTGGGGAATTGAGAATAAAATAGAGGGTACAATTGGCTACCAAATTGGGAGAAAAACAGGGGAAAAAATCTGAAATAAATTTAAGAGAGAAAACCAAAGGAGACTGCGTCTTCTCGGTCAAAGCCCCTAAACTCTGGAACAGCCTTCCCATAGAGATGAGAACAGCTACTTCTGTGACCTGCTTTTACCACACTATAACCCCTATTGTGTAGCTTTTTATTGAGCTTTTGTAATTTTATATTGATCTTGTTTTTAATGCAATTTTATCATTTCTGTTTCTTTTATGCTTGGTCTTTTGGACCTTTCTCTGTCTTGCCTTTGTTTGAATTCTTTGTGTATTTTGAGAAGCACCTGGTGCTGCACCACAGGAAATGCGCTCTAGAAATAAAGATATTATAGCCCTCGTAGAAGACAGCCAGTGCTCTATGAACCAGCTTTAGATATAGATGCTGCTCAGAACCAGAGGAGACAGATCTCAGCATAACCAATTGGAATAATCTGATGTGTGATGTAGGAGCACTTCACAAGAATTGAATTCACAGACAGCGGTAATGATCCTTCCGTAGTTCACCGCGGCAAAAGGTTTTGCTGTGTTGAACAGCTAGAATATGTCAAGGACATTCGCCAACAGGTGCTGATAAATTTCAACAGTTTCCCTAGACTGCCCTCATGTTCTTTGATGCATACATACTCAGGTAGATATCTTGATATCTTTGGGGCGAACCTCCACAAAAAACATTAGTCTAAACTATGCTAATCAAACTGTGTTCAATATTTTTGATATAACATTTAATAAGTTGTTACATTAAATTATGTTCACTCTTTTTTTCACATGTTTTTGTTCTCATTCATGAATCTAGTAAGAGAACTATAAGGACCACACAGTTAGTACGCAGATAACAATTAAAATGAAAACATGCATTATGTCGTGCCTGTGAGGCCTTGCCATTCAAAATAAAGCTTGTTTGTCCTACATTATAAATATTTTACACAAATGTACTGCACATCGAGGAAGACCTGTTATTAAGAGTATCACGTCTAACTCTTTTTTCCCCCTCGATGACAGGCAGAGAGCAGAATCTATTTAAATATTAACGACAGTTTGGTTCACTCTACCATCACTTCATAATCAGGCAGCAATACGGTCTGTTTACGTACCGACATGACACCAATTCCGTACTTATCCACTGCAACATTTTCAACAGGTGCTGCAGAACGATTTCTCACAGCTGACCTTCAAAGTCAACAAAAAACCATCTACCCTGATTTAACTAGACGTTTGTTGTGTATTTAGAGATTTTACCTTTTCCGTTGCGATTTTGTTGATTCAGTGAATTAACTACCAACGGCAAGGGACGGGGGTCGTGGGACATTGAAGAAAAAAATTAAGTCGGAACAAAATGGTATTGTGCACTGACGGGCTGAACAAAGCCTGGCAGAGTGACCAGTCGCTCCAGGGGTATGGGCGTCACAGTCTCCTGTCGTCACCTGTAGAGCAGGAACGCACCGAGCTGATGTGGAAGGGGGAGGGTGGGTGCCATGTGTAGCCGAGGGCGCCCCAAAGCTCGTCGTATACAGAGCCTGCACAGCTGGCTGAGGACAGAGGGCCCTTGAGGAGAGAGAGGGGGGGGGCATTTCAACATTTCAGCCGAATGCACAGAGGTGGCACACATCAGGGCCAGGAATGTCCTAATCAAATGTTATAGTGCTTAAACAAGCTTATTTGCTTTGTGTTCCCGACTACATCACCATTGTAAATTTCTTCCAGTTAGCAAACTTATTTAAATAATCTGATATTTCAATGCTTGTTGTCTACGACGTGGCTGCACAATAGATACTTAGTTGTACATTCAGTATGGACATTACTGCTGATTTGCTTGAAGCCACTGGGGCTAAAAGCTTAAAAGGTTCTGCATTATGAATGATAATTTCTCTCTAATGCTAAAAATGCTTCGAATTGGAGGTGATGTAGGGGGCTGCCTTCAGCTTTCAGAGTCAACTGTGCATGAGAGAGAGTGTGTGCTTGTGCGTTTGTCTGTATGTGTCTTTGTGCCTGCAGTTAGATTGGTGTACATGTGTGAGCCTGGGTTTCTGTGCAGGTATGTGTCCCTCTGTGTAAGTCTGTATGTGTGTGTATGTGCGTTCCTCTTTGAGTCTGTGTCTGTGTGTGTGTGTATGTCTGTGTGAATATGTGTGTGTGTGTTTGTGTGTATGCACCTGCGTGTGTGTACATGCTTTTGTGTATGTGCACATGCATGTGTGTGTGTATGTATGCATGTTTCTATGTGTGTGTGTGTGCGCGTGTGTACGTATGTGTGGGCTGGTCTGTGTGCATGCTTGTGTGTGTGTGTGTGTATGTGTATGCGTGTATGTGTGTGCACGCACATGTGTGTGTGTGAATGTAGTGTGTGTGCAGGTTGTCATACCTTCTCTGAGTTGCAGTGCTTTCTCCACAGGGCTGCCTGGTGTTGCCAGCTCCACTGGTCGCTTCCCCTCATTGTTCCTGCTCCTGACGTCGGCTCCATATTCCAGCAGCAGCTCCAGCAGCCTCACACTGGGGCCCTGTGCTGCAGCATGCAGGGGGGAGTCCTGAGCCTTCCCGCACTGGACATCAGCCCCTAGGAGGGGAAAAACAGACGCATGAATGCTAAAACACATGCACACACATACATGTATACATTGTGGCAAAGCAGGTTGCGTGGAGGTATCTTTGCAATGATATAGGAACCGGAAACAGTTTAAGACAAAAAAAAGTATCAATTTATTCAATTATAAGGGGAGGGGGAACGGGATTAAGGCAACTGAAAGTCTTCCTCGGCCGAGGGTATCCGGTGTGTCCGATCCGGTGCTTTTTTACAGCACCTGGGCAAGAGGGGGAAAACAAGCACAAACACGTGGTCAGTGGGGAATGACTCCTTTGGCTATCCCGTTCCCTAGGTGGGGGGGAAGAGAGGGAGAGAGAGCGAGTGTGATTCCTAGTGTGATTCCTCTTCGGTCAAACAACCACTTCACTCCTCTTCATTCACAAACAATTCCACTCCTCTTCAGTTTACACAACTGAGCTTCAAGTTAATCTTCCTCTAAGGCAAACTTTGGCTTCAGGTCCAGTGGACCTCTTACCCGACGTGGAGCTGCACTCATGGAAGTGTCGATCCTGTGAGAGTGGTGGAACTCTCTCGACTGTCATGAGGCTGCTGTCTTTATGTTGCTCTTAATTAGGAGATTCCCTACAGCTGGCAGATGATCGGATTGCTGGCAGCTGCGTTTGTGGCCAGGTAGAGAGCTTTGCAACTTTGCAGGAATGTACACGCCTTCAATTACCACAGCCAGCCTTGGTTTGCCACAACACACACACACACACACACACACACAAACACACACAAACACACACACACACACAATTCACTAACCCAACTGTAGCAGCCTCTCCACAATGTCTGTCCTCTGGGAGACACAAGCAGCATAGAGGGGGGTTCCCTGCCGGGGTATCTCCAGGTCAATGTTCAGTCCGTGGGCAAGTAACATCTCCATACACTCCCTGTGACCTGATAACAGATGATAAATAATGTCCCCAGCTATCAATTTCTGTTAGAGGGAGAGAAGGTTTATTCTAACACCAGGACGGCTGTAATATACGCCATTTAGCAGACGCTTTTATCCAAATCGACTTACAGTAGTGAATGCATACATTTTCAGTATATGTGGCCCCAGTGGGGATTGAACCCACAACCTAAGCGTTGCCAACGCTGTGCTCTACCAACTGAGCCAAAGAGAACCACACTGTAGCTATGCTGTGCTATGTGTGAGAGGATTTGACAGAATTTGAAGCTCAGAGATAGTGGAGCCACTTGGGACAAGTGATCAGTGCAGTTGCTTTTGATCATTTTTGGAACGTTAAGACCGCCTCCTTTAACTCTAGTGTTTGTAACTTCAGATGAGTTGACTTTAATAAAGGGAGAGAAATGAAGTACTATTGATTTTATATTACTTCTACAAAACTTTGAATGAAAAATGTAGTACATTTAAAAGGGTTATTTTTGATGCACAGTGTAAATTCATCTCCAAATTAAAAAAATAAGATCTTTACGAGATTTTGAGATGAAATGTAAATGTAAAATGTAAATGTAAAATGTAAATGTAAAATGTAATGTAAATGAAATGAGACTGTATGGAGTATATAAATATCTATTCAGAGAGGAACAAGATAGATTATTGTAATGTGCAGGCTAAGGCTAAAAAATAAATAAGGGCAGCTAAAAGGCACTTAAAATTGCCCAAGATGCAAAACGTCATCTGAAGCATTTCATTTAAATATTGCAGTAGAAAAGGGAAAGTTAAGGAAGAGGTGCATTATGAATAAGGAAGAAGCTTTACTTTATAATAATAAGGATATTGATGATGCCCTAAACAGTCTACAACAAACTAAACAGTCACTTTGTTGAGAGCTTTAACCGAGAAGAGGCTATAGATATACCTAAAGGTACATCCAATGTACAGAGGATGTACCTTTTGTTTTACAATGTTTTAGAGGACAGTGAGATAAGGGATGGAGAAGTACTAATAAGACAAAAAAGGTAGCAGACCCCGATGGCATATATCTTAGAATACTCAAGAAACTTGGGGAGATATAGATTATAAACCAGTGACAACCAGTTATGCAATCCCTAACCACTGGAGAAATATGAGTGGGTACATGCTCAGCAGTTATTTCAAAGTGGAATCATAATTGCCTGCAAGGTAGAATACAAAGAGTAACAGTAGGTGGGGTCATATCAGATCTAGGTGCTGTCGGCAGTGGGGTCCTGCAGGGATCGGTGCTGGGACCGCTGCTCTTCCTTATTTATATAAATGATCTTGATTGGGATGTTAGTAGCAAAATAGTTACATTTGCAGATGATACAGACTTGGGGGGTTAGCAAACAGTTTGGATTTACTAAGGTAATTCAAGATGATTTAAACTAAACCCAGAAGTGGGCAGAAACATGGAAGATTCAATATTACTAAATGTAAAGTTATGCATGTGAAAAATAAAAATTTAAGACAGGAGTATTTTATGGGAGGTGAAAAATTAGAATGGGTTCCATTTGAAAAAAGACTTGAAAAGTCTAGATTTTTGGTCTAGGGGAGGTTGGCACAACTGTGGTCCGCGACCATGGGTTGGCCTTCCCAAAGCAATATCCAAACCAAACCTACTATACATTCATTCCCATCTCTACCATACAAGCAGCCAGACTAGTGAATCCACTGCAATGGTCTGATGACACCAGGCCCTCTTCCTCATGGCTATTCTGTGTACTTTTTACTCAGTACAAGTGGATGAATACTTTTGGTTTATGCATATAACTAACTATCATTATTAGAGGTCTCTGAAGTCAAAACCACAAGTTTGAACTCATAAATGTTATGGTTTGAAAATTAAGTTCAAAAGATAGGATAATTGTATTTATGGTTTGTATCAACTTTGACTACTCAAATAACTACGTAGCTGAAAATAAATGTTTGGCTGAGCACACCTTGCCAGCAGGTGGAAGCATTAAGTCAGTCACTCTTTAAACTGAATATATACTACATAACTGCTAAGAGGTTTGGAATGAAAACAACAAGTAGTGTTTACTGTTATCAAATTCTGTAGCACATATGGACAAATCCCAGCCAAAACCTTAGGATTCAAATTTAAGATGACGGGGAGATGAGATGAGAGGAGATATACTTAATCACAGAGGGGAAATTAGTATTAGGAAAACACAGCCCAAAAATACAATCACAAACAAGCAATATAAAAACAATAAATGTGTGGCATGCTACAAAAAATGCAAATAATAGTAATAAAAATGTAAAAAAGAAAACAGAGCGCAGTGTAAGAGTGCTTTAGAGCTCAGTTTTGTTGCATCCAAAAAAAGCATAACTGGATAAATTAATACGCTAAAGTAATGTAACTGAACATGTGCTTAAGGTACTTAGGTATAACAAAAAAACATACAGATTTCAGCCAATCAGGGACCAGGGCTGCCCATTCCTGCCAAAGGTGAAAGATCCCGAAATCAATATCCCATGTATCATTTGACTCTGATATCGATCAAATATACTGTTCCTCTGTACTGGTATTCAAACATCAACTAAGAGATGCATTGCTCAAACAGACTGACAAACTGATGAAGGCTCAGTCAGCAGCACCTCTCTTGGCAGCCTCGTGGAGGGCGGGGCCACCAGGTGGGCGGGGTGAGGGGCGGGGCAGTACTCCAGCAGTAGGCTAACGCAGTCGGGCGCTGCCACTGCAGCAGGCACAGAACAGCGGAGTGGCACCGTTGATGGTCACCGAGTTTGCCTAGAGACCCACAGGCACACGTCCATTTGCACATAAAACACACAAAGCCAAGGGCTCTGACCTTGTGGAGAACAACGCAGAGCATTAGCATTTACTTTGATGGAAAATGAATTGCATACATTGGCCCCGTTTTCCAACAGGAACTTGGCACAAGTAGCGTGGCTTCCCAGACAGGCGTCATGGAGGGGAGACACTCTGTCCATGGTGAGTATGTTCACATTGAAACCCTGGGCATGGGCAGAAGAACAAACAAGACTTATTGAGAAATGTCATGTCTCAGTTGATCAATTTCAATTCGTCAGTCATTAAATGCAGTTTAATTTCCCTCAACATGGTTTCACATGTGGGGTGTGTCACCATGTACCTGTGCGAACAGCGTATACCTGTATGCTGAACGCATACCTGTGTGTGTGCAATGTGCATGTACCTGTGTATGTGTGAGCGTGTACCTGTGTGTGTGCAGTGTGCATGTACCTGTGTATGTGTGAGCATGTACCTGTGTGCTGAATGTGTACATGCATGCTGAGAGTGTACCTGTAAGATGAGCGTCTTGAGGGAGAGCAAATGGCCCTCCGAGGCAACTTCATGGAGAGGGGACCTGTCTGCCCAGGATCCTGCAATACACAAATACACACACACACACACACACACACATATTCACACACGCATACACACACGCACACACACATTCACAGACAAACACACACAAATACACACACGCACATATTAACGCACGCATGTACACACACACACACACACACACACACACACACACACACACACACACACACACACACACACACACACACACACGCATTGACGCACACATGCATGCACACACACACACATACAGATTCTCGCACGCACACACACACATTCACAGATGAACACACACAAACACACATGCACATATGAATGCACGAACACACACAAATAAACACACACATATTTTATTTGAACATTTCTGCCCCCCCCTTTGCTTTTTTCCCTGGACTAAAGGTGATTTATTTCTCCTTTATTCTTTTTTTCTCTTTGGTTACTTTTTAAGTATTTTTTTCTTGTTGTTTGGTCTTTTTTTTAAACTTTGATTTAACCTGTAGAGGTCTGACAAAGCAACGGTGGAACAAAGCAGAGAATATAGTGAAATGCAGAGAAACCCTGTAGCTCTGAAGACCACAAAATAGCTTTTTATGTCTGTCTTGAAAAATGTATGTTTTGGTGTCTTGTAAAATTAGGGGTTTTGTTTCCTCTTACAAAAGAGTATTCTTCCTTTTTTTGTATCCGTGTTGATACAGTGTAACTAATAATAATAATAATAACAATAATAATAGCCTAACACGCATGCATGCACGCACACTCCTCGCGCAAACTGTCCCCTAGCGGTACGCTGGTCCGACGGTGGGCCGCGATACGCTTGTACGAACCCCCACTCACCCCCCTGAAAGGTATGGACGATATAATTTCCATAAAGATCTTTTCTGGAGCCCCATGACAAGTCTGAGATCCCCGTGATGTCCTGCCTTTTCGCCGTGCAGCTCTGCAAGTGCGGAGTAAACCTTTTCGACATGCTGCCAGGTGCTGAATGAGAACGTCGTCTTCGCTAAACGGGATGTTGTTTACAACGCGCACCAGCGGGGTCAGAGGGACACGTGCTTCGGTGGTGTGCGCGCGAGGAGGACAGGAGCCAGCTCGATTACTTTCACACAATGTTGTTGCCCTATTTCTTGTTGTTGCCCAACGCGTCCAGTTTATGGATGGATAGTCCAACAATAATAAAAAAAATATTAACAAGTAAATTAATGCAGCCAAATAAGTGTCCGACAAGATAAAGTCAGTAGTCAGGAGACGAATAGAATAATATTTCTCTTTAACTAATGGGACTTACCTCTTCTGTCCAAAGCATAGCCTACCATTAATAACTGTTAGATAGACTACTGCAAGCACTTTTATTTTCTATTGGTCCAAACCATACGAGTAGGTCTACTATACCTTTAGCAATACAATATCATATTAATACTATATTGCTTTCTACTGATTATCTGCGATGACCAGCAGAACACAAATTGCGGCCGAAATATTTACATTTCTCTTACTGGCCATCTACAATGATGTGTGGGTAATGGAGTGGGCTACTTAAAATCAGTGATGATTTCTTCCTTTTCAATTGAATTTTGATATAATGTTGTGATTTTGGAGGTCAGTGAAAATATGAACAATGCTGTGTGTCAATGAATTAAAACGTACCTGAATTAATCGTTCAAATTAAAGGACACATCTCAGTGAAGTTTCAAAAAGATTTGGTTTTGCGTTAAGAAAACCAGACCAAGCCTATTTTCTCTAATGATGCTACTGTACGTGAGCAGAACATCCTATACGTTGAATATGAATAAGGGTATAGGTAGTGAACCAAAAAATGGAAACAAAGCAGTGTTCCAACAGTGAAATATTGTCATGGTCATTGTGGGAATGCTCGTATCCCTTTCAAGTGGCCGCCCAGAGGTTACCATGACAACCTCTTCTTTGCCAGTCAGCTCCACACGTGCACCACTCCCCCCAACATAGCAACAACAAGCCTCCAGATGCCTGTGAGACACTGACAAGAGAAAAGATTTAGATGTTTCTAGTTCAACCTGTCCTCCTCTAGAGGGAGGACGAGTGTCAAAGACACCTGCAATGTGATCTCCAACGCCATCGGGGTTACAAAAGTTCTCCTCAAAATTCAGGACAAAGTTCAACCCGCCCCTTGGGGTTGTAAGTCGCTTTGGACGAAAATGTATGCCAAATGAACAAATATAAATTTAAATGTTAACATACAGCACTGTGCAGAGTAAGAATTGCTGTTTTTTGGGGGGGTAGAGAATAGTATTCATGACGATGCTGATGACATCCAGTCCAGGAAAAGCTCCTGCTGGAGTTAGTAGGCTAGAGGTTAGAGGGTTAGTAGGTACCTGGATGTCAAGCGTGACGAAGAACATAATGAAACATAGTGACCGGAACAGGCCGTTCGGCCCATCAAGGCTCATCATTTCCTAATCTAAAGAATATCCAGTACTAAACCAAGCCTGGACTTGAACACCCCAAGTATTTCTGCCTCAACTACCTGACCTGGCAAGTTGTTCCGGGCATTGACACTTGTATGTGTAAAAAAATAAAACTGATATCCGTGCGGAATTTGCCTTGAACTAATTTCAACCTGTGTCCTCTTGTTCTGCTAACCAAACTCATCTTTAAAAAATCTATGCTACCTTGCCAGCAGGTGGAAGCATTAAGTCAGTCACTCTTTAAACTGAATATATACTACATAACTGCTAAGAGGTTTGGAATGAAAACAACAAGTAGTGTTTACTGTTATCAAATTCTGTAGCACATATGGACAAATCCCAGCCAAAACCTTAGGATTCAAATTTAAGATGACGGGGAGATGAGATGAGAGGAGATATACTTAATCACAGAGGGGAAATTAGTATTAGGAAAACACAGCCCAAAAATACAATCACAAACAAGCAATATAAAAACAATAAATGTGTGGCATGCTACAAAAAATGCAAATAATAGTAATAAAAATGTAAAAAAGAAAACAGAGCGCAGTGTAAGAGTGCTTTAGAGCTCAGTTTTGTTGCATCCAAAAAAAGCATAACTGGATAAATTAATACGCTAAAGTAATGTAACTGAACATGTGCTTAAGGTACTTAGGTATAACAAAAAAACATACAGATTTCAGCCAATCAGGGACCAGGGCTGCCCATTCCTGCCAAAGGTGAAAGATCCCAAAATCAATATCCCATGTATCATTTGACTCTGATATCGATCAAATATACTGTTCCTCTGTACTGGTATTCAAACATCAACTAAGAGATGCATTGCTCAAACAGACTGACAAACTGATGAAGGCTCAGTCAGCAGCACCTCTCTTGGCAGCCTCGTGGAGGGGCGGGGCCACCAGGTGGGCGGGGTGAGGGGCGGGGCAGTACTCCAGCAGTAGGCTAACGCAGTCGGCGCTGCCACTGCAGCAGGCACAGAACAGCGGAGTGGCACCGTTGATGGTCACCGAGTTTGCCTAGAGACCCACAGGCACACGTCCATTTGCACATAAAACACACAAAGCCAAGGGCTCTGACCTTGTGGAGAACAACGCAGAGCATTAGCATTTACTTTGATGGAAAATGAATTGCATACATTGGCCCCGTTTTCCAACAGGAACTTGGCACAAGTAGCGTGGCTTCCCAGACAGGCGTCATGGAGGGGAGACACTCTGTCCATGGTGAGTATGTTCACATTGAAACCCTGGGCATGGGCAGAAGAACAAACAAGACTTATTGAGAAATGTCATGTCTCAGTTGATCAATTTCAATTCGTCAGTCATTAAATGCAGTTTAATTTCCCTCAACATGGTTTCACATGTGGGGTGTGTCACCATGTACCTGTGCGAACAGCGTATACCTGTATGCTGAACGCATACCTGTGTGTGTGCAATGTGCATGTACCTGTGTATGTGTGAGCGTGTACCTGTGTGTGTGCAGTGTGCATGTACCTGTGTATGTGTGAGCATGTACCTGTGTGCTGAATGTGTACATGCATGCTGAGAGTGTACCTGTAAGATGAGCGTCTTGAGGGAGAGCAAATGGCCCTCCGAGGCAACTTCATGGAGAGGGGACCTGTCTGCCCAGGATCCTGCAATACACAAATACACACACACACACACACACACACATATTCACACACGCATACACACACGCACACACACATTCACAGACAAACACACACAAATACACACACGCACATATTAACGCATGTACACACACACACACACACACACACACACACACACACACACACACACACACACACACACACACACACACACACGCATTGACGCACACATGCATGCACACACACACACATACAGATTCTCGCACGCACACACACACATTCACAGATGAACACACACAAACACACATGCACATATGAATGCACGAACACACACAAATAAACACACACATATTTTATTTGAACATTTCTGCCCCCCTTTGCATTTTTTTCCCTGGACTTTTTCCCTGGACTAAAGGTGATTTATTTCTCCTTTATTCTTTTTTTCTCTTTGGTTACTTTTTAAGTATTTTTTTCTTGTTGTTTGGTCTTTTTTTTAAACTTTGATTTAACCTGTAGAGGTCTGACAAAGCAACGGTGGAACAAAGCAGAGAATATAGTGAAATGCAGAGAAACCCTGTAGCTCTGAAGACCACAAAATAGCTTTTATGTCTGTCTTGAAAAATGTATGTTTTGGTGTCTTGTAAAATTAGGGGTTTTGTTTCCTCTTACAAAAGAGTATTCTTCCTTTTTTTGTATCCGTGTTGATACAGTGTAACTAATAATAATAATAATAACAATAATAATAGCCTAACACGCATGCATGCACGCACACTCCTCGCGCAAACTGTCCCCTAGCGGTACGCTGGTCCGACGGTGGGCCGCGATACGCTTGTACGAACCCCCACTCACCCCCCTGAAAGGTATGGACGATATAATTTCCATAAAGATCTTTTCTGGAGCCCCATGACAAGTCTGAGATCCCCGTGATGTCCTGCCTTTTCGCCGTGCAGCTCTGCAAGTGCGGAGTAAACCTTTTCGACATGCTGCCAGGTGCTGAATGAGAACGTCGTCTTCGCTAAACGGGATGTTGTTTACAACGCGCACCAGCGGGGTCAGAGGGACACGTGCTTCGGTGGTGTGCGCGCGCGAGGAGGACAGGAGCCAGCTCGATTACTTTCACACAATGTTGTTGCCCTATTTCTTGTTGTTGCCCAACGCGTCCAGTTTATGGATGGATAGTCCAACAATAATAAAAAAAATATTAACAAGTAAATTAATGCAGCCAAATAAGTGTCCGACAAGATAAAGTCAGTAGTCAGGAGACGAATAGAATAATATTTCTCTTTAACTAATGGGACTTACCTCTTCTGTCCAAAGCATAGCCTACCATTAATAACTGTTAGATAGACTACTGCAAGCACTTTTATTTTCTATTGGTCCAAACCATACGAGTAGGTCTACTATACCTTTAGCAATACAATATCATATTAATACTATATTGCTTTCTACTGATTATCTGCGATGACCAGCAGAACACAAATTGCGGCCGAAATATTTACATTTCTCTTACTGGCCATCTACAATGATGTGTGGGTAATGGAGTGGGCTACTTAAAATCAGTGATGATTTCTTCCTTTTCAATTGAATTTTGATATAATGTTGTGATTTTGGAGGTCAGTGAAAATATGAACAATGCTGTGTGTCAATGAATTAAAACGTACCTGAATTAATCGTTCAAATTAAAGGACACATCTCAGTGAAGTTTCAAAAGATTTGGTTTTGCGTTAAGAAAACCAGACCAAGCCTATTTTCTCTAATGATGCTACTGTACGTGAGCAGAACATCCTATACGTTGAATATGAATAAGGGTATAGGTAGTGAACCAAAAAATGGAAACAAAGCAGTGTTCCAACAGTGAAATATTGTCATGGTCATTGTGGGAATGCTCGTATCCCTTTCAAGTGGCCGCCCAGAGGTTACCATGACAACCTCTTCTTTGCCAGTCAGCTCCACACGTGCACCACTCCCCCCAACATAGCAACAACAAGCCTCCAGATGCCTGTGAGACACTGACAAGAGAAAAGATTTAGATGTTTCTAGTTCAACCTGTCCTCCTCTAGAGGGAGGACGAGTGTCAAAGACACCTGCAATGTGATCTCCAACGCCATCGGGGTTACAAAAGTTCTCCTCAAAATTCAGGACAAAGTTCAACCCGCCCCTTGGGGTTGTAAGTCGCTTTGGACGAAAATGTATGCCAAATGAACAAATATAAATTTAAATGTTAACATACAGCACTGTGCAGAGTAAGAATTGCTGTTTTTTGGGGGGGTAGAGAATAGTATTCATGACGATGCTGATGACATCCAGTCCAGGAAAAGCTCCTGCTGGAGTTAGTAGGCTAGAGGTTAGAGGGTTAGTAGGTACCTGGATGTCAAGCGTGACGAAGAACATAATGAAACATAGTGACCGGAACAGGCCGTTCGGCCCATCAAGGCTCATCATTTCCTAATCTAAAGAATATCCAGTACTAAACCAAGCCTGGACTTGAACACCCCAAGTATTTCTGCCTCAACTACCTGACCTGGCAAGTTGTTCCGGGCATTGACACTTGTATGTGTAAAAAAATAAAACTGATATCCGTGCGGAATTTGCCTTGAACTAATTTCAACCTGTGTCCTCTTGTTCTGCTAACCAAACTCATCTTCACTTTGTAAATCCCTTTTAGGAATTTAGTTGCACTGTATCCAGGTTCCGTAACGTGCCATACCTCGAGGGACTGAGAGCGGGTAACTATGATTAGTTATTTTAATTATAAATGAATTATAAATGTTCATTAATAATAACCTGCTTTAGCAGTACAATAGCGTGTATACAATAACCACATGATTTAGCACTACAATACCTCGTCAAGCTAATAAAACGGAACTGAAATGTAACAGAGAGAGACCTCAGGCTCTGATACCTCACATCAGCACTCAGGTCACCATTGATTATTTTCAATATTTTATTCTGGTGTCAGATTTTCTATATTTAATTGCCAAAGGCACACCATCAAGCACACGATGAAATACTGAAAATCTGACACCAGAACGAATGAGTGTAACTGACAGGAAAGAGCCAACATGGCAGCTATTTCCTTTTTTACTTCTCCTGTATCCCGACGATGTAAGTTGCTCGGAGGCACTGATCAGATATAAAATACACGAAAAATCATTAAAATGTTAATTTTAGAATTTGTCACGTTCCACGAAATATACTTATGTTACTAGTACTATTGTAGTACTAGTGATAATATTGTTCTACACAGGCAGCAGTAAGATCCCTGGTGGTCTAGTGGTTAGGATTCGGCGCTCTCACCGCCGCGGCCCGGGTTCGATTCCCGGTCAGGGAAGGAAGTGTTTTGTCATAATTAGCTATACCTATTCTTTTGCGCTACGCCGAATTGAACTCTGAGTGCTTCAGTTTTAATTTGGAGTGTCATTTATCGTGGAATAAAACGTATGATGTTGATAGATGAAGTGTATGATACCCAGAGAGGAGAGGATCGACGTGCGGTTATGTTGTTTGTCCATTCACTTCAGTATGCTCCCACAGAGCTGTGCTTTGGCTACTTTTGTACTTTTGATGTCCTTGTGATAAATATGTGCTGTCTCAGTAAATTAATAGCAAAGAAGCTTATGGAATTAATATGACATGGTGAATTATTTTATCCCTTTTTTGAAATATAGAGGTATCAGAAGTACAAACTTTACATCGTATTTAAACAGCCAAAGTAAACATTACAATACTGCCATGGACTATTTTACTTTCATTGCATTTACAATTGAAATAACGATGATAATGCAGCAGACAAAAAATGTAATATTTTTTATTTACATACATTTACATAGTAATCATTACTGAAGGGAGTAAATTATAAAAATATTATTTTTACAAGTAAATTACACATTTCTTCAGTGCATGGGAGAGAGTTGTGGAATCATTTACGTAACAGCACAAGCAACAATTATGCATGTTAAAACATTTAACATGGTCATTTTATCCTTTATGTCAAAACAAAGGGGAGAGGGGTTAATTGGAACATGAATTGTGTAACATAAATAAAAACAAATAAATAAACTCTTCTCTGCTTCCTTGCAGAATGTCAATGATTAGGTCTTCGTATAGTCACCTACAGCTGTAGAAAACAAAAAAAGAAAATTCACTTTGTGGACACTATAAATATATAGTACTACAATATGGCTGAGATATCCTGATTTCCCCAAAAGAATGAGACAAAGATACAGAAATGAAAAAATACAAGGAAAATTCCAGTTACTCGTCAGTAACTTTATCAAGGCACTGCTACCAGGAGTTTTCAAATTGTAACGCTTGTCAATTCCATTAATATAATTTGACGCTTGATATCAATTTGTGAATTGTGTGTCCTGACACATGATTATAAGTAGTTGTCAATCACAGACCATTGCCTTGGTTACAGTTAGCATAACATAGGGGACTCTACCTGCAGGAGACTTGGTCATAACGTTTGCCTCTTATGGCACATACGGGGGTCTGGTGTTGTTTTTGGGAACACAGTCACACTGGTCAGTGACAATCTCACAATCTGACATCCTGGGGTTAGAAAATGGGTCTGGAAGGAAAACAAGACAGAGAATCCCTGTTGCCTCATTTGAAGAACGTAGTCAGTGAATCTTACAACTGACCGTTCCTGAAAGTAATCCCTAGAATGTGTAAGATTACATTTTATTTGAAGTTGTGACCCTTTCACAAAACAAACTGGCATGCAGCCATCTGTTTCATAATGACCTCAACATAAAAAGGATATTTGCCTGTTGAATTTCTGTGCTGAGGCATGGAATTGAAAACATGTCATTTAGAACACACCTTGTTTAGCGGACGGGTACGGAACACATCTGTCTGCCATGCAGTCCCAGATCAGCCCTCTGGCACACAGCCTCCGAGGATCGTCAGACTCTGGGATTCTGAGCATCGGGGAACAGCTGAGAGGCGAGAGTAAGATGCGCTCTCACACTGCACAAGAACAAACAACCTCATCTTCACTGGGGATCCAACCTTCCATGGTTGGAAGGTCATACAATTACCATTTAAAATTGAATTATTTGGCTGACGCTTTTATCCAAAGCCACTTACAAGAGTGCATTGATATGGCTAGAGATCAATGATCAATGGTCAGGGCACCTTTGAAATAGAGGAGCATAGAAGCCAATACACAATGTTATGTACGGTCGTCGCTTTTTTTCAACTCCTGTCATGAACATTTGTACATTTTTGATGTACAGGTAAGTGCCACAATAAAGGAAACACCAACATAAAATGTCTTAATAGGGCGTTGAGACTCCACAAGCTTCCAGAACAGCTTTAATGAGCCATGGCATAGTGCATAGGCATTCTACAAGTGTCTGGAACTCTATTGGAGGAATGCAACACCATTATTCTACAATAAATTCCATTATTTCATGTTTTATTGATGGTGGTGAAAAATGCTGTCTCGGGAACTGCTCCAGAATCTCCCATAAGTGTTCAATTGGCCTGAGATCTGGTGACTGAGATGGCCATGACATATGGTGTACATCTTCTTCATGTTCATCAAATCATTCAGTGACCACTCATGCCCTGTGGATGCGGACATTGTCATCCTGGAAGAGACCACTCCAATCAGGATAGAAATGCTTCACCATAGGATGACGGTGTATTTGTATTTAATGACATTTACCTTGTCCTCTAAGGGGTTGAGTGGACCTAAACCATGCCAGGAAAATGCACCGCACACCATAACAGAGCCACCAGAACCCTTAATTTACGCAAGTGCTTCCTTTATTTAGGAAGTTACCTGTATTCTTTAATGTAGATGGGAATTGAATTTGACATGGGAGCTCACCCAGTTCTCCTGTGAGGGCGGACGTGTCGCCTGATCAACGCCGGCTCCATGCATTTACACTCCGTGTGATTGGCCACTTTTATCAGCACCGGTTCCGGCCCGTGCTTAAACGGTATCACTGTTAAAAGCTGTGCAGAGACAGAGGAGGTTTAAGCAGCACGTTTCTTAGGCAACACGTTCCAGAAACAACGGAATAGCAAGAGAAAGTTCCAGGCTCAATTTATAATATTACAATTTACTTCATAGTCTCCATGGTGACACGCGTTAGTGCCAGACATTCCTTTTCGATTTACTGAGAAAAAGTAGCTGAATCAAAAACAAAATAATGAAAAAAAAACTGCAAATAACCCCACCTCCTGACTGACTGCCCATTCCCTTGCATTCCCTACCCACATTGATTCCCCAGGTTTCGTCACTGCAAAAGAGAATTGAGTTCTCAGTTGACCTACCTGGTTAAATAAAGGTAAAAAAAAGGTGTAATTATTGAGGTAAGTAAAGAACAGCGCTCACTGTTTTAGTAACATAGGTAGTACTTGTGTTTCTGCATGTGACGCCCTCCTGGTTGCAGCAGCCGTTGCACCTGAAGATGGAGACGCACGGTGGCTTGAAGAACATGCCCGTGCTGGTGCCCAGCTCCTTGGCCACGTCCACGCACGTCTCCCTGGGCATGCACTGGGTCTTCTGCCACTCGTCGTCAATGGCTGCCAAACACACCACATATCCTTCTTACAACGGCGGCGGCGCCACATGTAGGGAGCACCGTGCCCTAGCAGAGGCCAGAGCAGTGACTTCAATGACCGTATGCTTTGTTGCCGTGAATATACATCACGGCGGACAATAAGCACGCTCGTTGGCAGGACTCTCTCTGCTGACATTTGCAAATGATACAAATTATCAGTGCACACTATAATCTGGCCACACGTCTAGTGAGCACTACAGGTAGGTGTGGGGGCTCTCATCTGTTGAATACATTACACCCAGTCACCCACCCACACATATATATATATACACATGTATATATGCATACATACAGGACTAAGCTGACATACAGAGCATTTGCCATATCTACAGACATACAGTGCTGATGAAAGTAAGCACAATGTCCACCAGACCCCCCTCTATGTGCCTTTGTATTTGTGCACATTATGACCGCTTCCCCGGAGCGGCCCAAACACCAGGGCCCAGAGGGGGGCTTATTTCGGCCCTGCGTTGCCACGGTAACCGGCAAGGAGAGTTTTCAGGAGCGCGGCGCTCACCTTTGAGGATCTCCAGGCTGTAGGAGGCGGCTGCGTAGCGGGTGGAGCGGTGGGAGCCTGAGGAGGAGGAGGAGGAGGAGGAAGAGGAGCGATATTCTGGGTGTGAGGGCGACTGCAGGTGTTTCAACTTCAGCCGGCATTTCCACAGCTTCCAGTCGGGGAAGTCTGTCAGCATCAGCATTTCCTCCAGGTTGGTGGCGGCCCTCACATCCCTCTCCCACTTCTCCTGGTTCCCTGCCTGGCGTGAGAGGTTTCAGTTACAAATACATATTATACTACCCTGTGAAATACACAGTTTACTACCCTATGAAATATGCAGTATACTACCCTGTGAATGAAAGGGTCTATCACTTAGATATGGTGAAGAAGAGAGGCAAGACAGGTTGATAAAGTGAATAACTTTTTGTATTATTAGGACTGAAGAACTGAATCACTGGGGCACCTGCCCTGAGTCCCAAGCATTCTCCATCTTCAGAACCTGCATCAACCCGCTGTCCATCCAACCCAGCCTGTCCACCCTACCCGAGTACCACCCCTTCAAGTTAGTTAACAATTAGTCACCGAATTGTTTTGCATATTGACTCATTGGCCGTTGTTGGTCATTAGAAACTCAGACCCCAGGCCGGCCATAGGTTGGGCTCCCCTTCTTAAGGATACTTCCTTTTTGTTCAACCAAGGGAGTTTTCCTTGGCCTTGACCTTGGCTTTGTCTTGTTCAGGCTGGGGTCTGATGTAAACAGAGTATTGTGACAAATACTTTGTAAAATTCGCTACACAAATTAACTTTAAAAATGTAATGATATGATTTAATTAAAACAATGGAGAGTTAGGCATGCACAACAAATATTATCCCCGTGTAAGTTTTCTCTGTATCCAACAGTTTCTCTCTCCTCCACAAGAGGGCATTATTCACCCACATGAAACTGAACTCAAATGCATTGTCGTGCACCTTTGGTTGATATCCAAGTCAGAGATCATTTCTGAGGCTCACTAGTGCTCAGAGTCCATTCAATACCATGATGTAAATGACTGAAGTAAATAATACTGAAGTAATAATGTCTTCAAATGTCCGGGGCGTGATGATGTATGTGTTGGTGTATGTAGAAGAAATACAGGTAACTGCCAAAATAAAGGAAAAACTTGAGGTTCTGGTGGCTCTGTTAAAGTGTGGGGGGCATTTTTCTGGCACGCTTTAGGCCCACTCAACTCATTAGAGGGCACTTTAAATGGCAATTCATACAAAGCCATTCTGTGATCAACTTCAGCCCATGGTGAACCATTTTTATCCAGATGGGAGTGGTCTCTCCACCTACAGGGCACTAGTAGTCACTGAATGGTTTGATTGGCATGAAAACGATGTAAACCTAATAATATATGCAATTTAGCAGACGCTTTTATCCAAAGCGACTTACAGTAGTGAATGCATACATTTTTCAGTATATGTGGTCCCAGTGGGGATTGAACCCACAACCTAAGCGTTGCCAACGCTGTGGTTGACCAACTGAGCCATACAGAACCACACCATATTACCATATTACATTTGCCATGCCATGGCCATCTCAGTCACCAGATCTCAACCAAACTGAACACTTATGGGAGACTTATATGGAGCGGCACCTGAGACAGCATTTTCCACCACCATCAACAAAACACCAAATGATGGAAGTCGTGGAATAATGGTGTTGCATCCCTTCAACAGAATTTCAGACACTTGTAGAATCTATGCATTGAGCACCTGGCTCGTGGTGGACCAACACCCTATTAAGACACTATGCTGGTGTTTTCTTTACTTGTTGGCTAGCATTAACAAACTTTCTTGTATGACTAAAGTTTTACTGGTTTTACTGACTGCTGAAATCTGTTCAACAATAGGACTGTGATGTAAAAATGGCCGAATCAATCATTTGGGATATTCTGGAACAATACATGAGACAGAATTTTCCATTTCCAGCATTTTCCTCAATACCATATTTCTCATGGAATAATGGTGTTGTATTCCTGCAGAATTCCAGACATGGTTAGACTCATACTGGCCACGTGTAAATGTCTTTACATTTTTGTTCATTACATAGAATACACAATGCCCTCCAGAATTATTGGCACCCTTGGTAAAGATGAGCAAAATTGGCTATGAAAAAATGCCTTTGTTGTTCATCAGATTGATTTTACACTCAAAATATGAGCGAAATGTAACCTTTAATTGAAGTAAAAAAAATATATATATATTACTAAAAAACATGTCACAATTATAGGCACCCCTGCATTTACTACTTTGTGCACCCTCCCCTTGCCAACATAACAGTCTTCTCCTATAATACTTGATGAGGTGGGAGAACACAGAGTAAGGGATGAGACCATTCCTCCATACAGAATCTCTCCAGATCCTTCAGAGTCCTTGGTCCTCGCTTGTGGACTCTCCTCCAAATCTGACCATACAGTCATCTGACCATAGAACCGGTTCCACTCAAAGTTCCAGTGACATTTAGCAAACTTCAGGCACTTATGTTTGTGGTTTGAAGACAGCAGAGGGTTTCTTCTGGCAAGCCTTCCAATTAGCTTGTTTACATGGAGGTGGTGTCTAATTGTAGTTTGGAGGACTTGGTGACTCCAAGATGCAACTAACTTCTGCAATTCTCCAACTGTAATCCTTGGAGAAATCTTTGCCTCTCAAACCATCCTCCTCACTGTGCGTGGGGGCAAAATACACTTGCGTCTTCTTCCAGGCAGGTTAATCACAGCTTCAGTTGTTTTAAACTTCTTAATTATTGACCTAATAGTGTATAAATAAATACATTAAAATAAAAAAATATATTTATATATATATTTTGAAGGGATTAATTTCACCTGACACAATAAAAAAAGTTTAATGAACCCCATAATGTGTGGAGCTACCATGAGCTGCCAATCACTGATTTGTTTGAACCAATCAAAAATAATTTTCTCTCCATGGCAAAGCTGATTGGCTCAAATAATTTGAGTCACTGACAGTATGTGATGGCCCCGCCCATTGTATGTTTCACAAAGCTTAATTTTCCCATCACCGATAGGTGGGAGGACTGTAGCATTAGTGAGCTGAATTTGAAGAGGGCTGGACAGTACACCCCCCCCCTTTTTAATGTGCCACCAGTTCTCAGCACCTGTGACCTGTCCCTCTCTGTTCAACCCCACTGTCAGCACTGCAAAGAACAGTGATCTATAGCCTGGCTCTGCACCAATACTGAACCTCTTACAAAACCTTACACATGCTCAGCTTCCATGCCACAAAGTAACCTGTCCAATTGAAAATGAACAAGTACTGTACAGAATCTTTAAAAAAGAATATACATGTATACATTCTTAACTAGTCAACATGAAATATCAACACACAGGCTTTGGGCTGGTCTTCAGATGATGAGGCTTATATAACCTAGTAAAAGCCCACCGGATTTTGAGCCCGTGACTGCCTGGAACCGCGGTGTTAATAGAGGGGTAATCAGCAAGCCGCTGATGACTTGCAGCTGTCTATGGGAGCCATGACGTCAAGACGGGTCACAAATTAAACACAGGATGACAGCGCAAAGCTGGGAACTGTGCTCCGCGCAAAAGTGAAACTTTCAGACATCTCCTTTAGGATGTTGACTGTTGGTCCCGCCGGTGTTTTGTGGGCCCCGTTCCGTGAGCTCGGACAGGTGAGAACCCGCAGATCCAGGTCGCTCGGGACTCCAGTCCAGTCGCCCCCATCCCAGCGCCCCCCGGCCCGGCACCCCCCCAGAATCGGCCTGTGGGGAACAGCTGGGCCCAGGAAGTTGGTTGCTGCTGGCGGTGTTTCCCACAGCCACTTGTCAAGCTGCACCATGAGGGGGACAAAGACACCAGAGGGAGCAGGAGGGGAGTGGCGGGGTGGGGGAGCCCGCTGCGGTCCACCGTGCCGGCTTTATGACCACTTCAAATAGCGTGACACAGCTGCGCTGTTAACGTGTTCAAAACCAGAGCACCTTCTTTTACAATGGGCTACTGTTGGGAGAGCGGCCTTGGCTAATGCAGAGCGATGAAGCTACAGGAAGTGCTGGGATAAGCCTGTTGCCACGGTCGCTTTCCCAGATTTACTGCCTTTCACCTTGCCCCAGCAGGGGTAGGCAATCAGGCAAAGTGCTTTGGCTGGGCAGCTTCCCAGCACTTGTTCAGCTTGTAAAACATGCCGTGTTGCTTACAGTTCGCTCAACACTAATGCACTAAAAAAACTAAACAACTAGAGGGGACTGTTTACAAGTCTCTCATAAGCTGAACCATGCCCTATAACAAAAAAAATAAAAAAACGGAGAAAAAAAGATGGGAATTGCCAGATGTTGGGTTCTTTATAAACATTAACCAAATGGCGTCACTAACAAGTTATTGCCTTACGTTAGCGCAATCCCATTAAAATGTTTTGTTTGAGTAAAACCAATCCCATTATGTTTTCTTTTAGTCATACCATTTGGGGACTTTGTGTGAAGGGTGTAGGCTCAAAGAAAGAAAAGAAAGAAAAAAAGAAAGAAAGGAGGAGGAGAGGTACATCCTGTCATCCTTTACGAGAAGGGAAACCCACAGGAACGGATGGAAAAGTTAAACTGCCGAAGCCGGGGACAGGAAAGGATGTCATGTGATATTAAAAACCGTCCCCGCAGATGCAGAGCAATGCTTGGGCTAGCTCCCCTCTGCCCCTGTACTGTGTAGGGACAAGAGCGCTCTGATCCATTCAATATGTCAGGGTGGGACAGGCTGCTTCCACTTAAATCAGACAAAGGCAACACAAAAAGGAGGATAAGAAAGGAAGTGGGGAGGTAGGGAGGAGGGATGGGGGGGGTGAGGGGTGGGGTGGGGGCAGGGAGTTTTCCAATTGCAATTTAAGGCTGGGAAAAATCGAGCACTAATGAGAAGCAGGGGCCACAGGAGGGAGCATGGGAAGAAGGGTGGTGGTGGGTGGTGGGGTGGGTGTAGTCGAGGAGTCAGTGGATGTTTATGAACTTCAAAAGCTCCGCTCTACCTCGGGGCGGGCGGAGAAGTTCCCTGCTCCTGCACACGCTCCATCGTTTACACAGCCGCTTGACGTTCGCAGCGTATCTGGGAACACCTAGTCAGATCCAAAGTCCGCTCTGAATCGATGAAGAAGCCCAGGAAAAAAGGCCACAAAAGCCTGCATTCTGTGACCACTTCCCATTAATTTCCTTAACAAATTCAGAGGCTAATTTGAATGCATACCATATACATATATATTATATATATATATATATATGAATGTATTATTATTATAATATTTGTCATATATTTATTTTTTCCAATATTTCTGACCCGCTGAAGTAGAAACTGAATGCTGTGATAACTTACTAGTCAGTACTATTTAACTAGTTGGGTTTAAATGTCACTTTACCATTTCCATCAAATAAACAGCTTATGATATATGCCCTTCAGCTGCTCTCAAGAGAATTGTACTTCCTTCAATTATACTGGAGGCTGGGAGAATGCAGGTGTCAAGACATTATTTATATTATATCACATTATGATCTATTCTTATGAAATTAAATAATAAATCTCAAAACCTCTCAAACATTATGAGCATTATGTTCTATGAGATAAGTCATAAGGTATGACATTGCCCAGTGATAGTTAAAAGCCCTCAAACTGCACCACTGACTGCCACAAGGATCAGAGTCATCTCAAACTTCATTCTGACTTACTGCTATATCTTCTCAACCATCAAACCATCAACCATCAAACAAATATTACAAATACCTAGTGGGATTACATACCCGAAATACATCATCATAATATTTAAGACGCAACAGATTTAAAAGAGTAAATTTACGAATGTCCAAACAACAGCAAAATAAATTGTCACGATCCTGACACCATCGAGGTTAATGATCCAGCTAAGTGGACCCCACGCATGCAGTCGTGCTCGCTCACCCTCTGAGCGCTGTGGCCCTCGTTTTCCCGCAGCTTGGCGCAGGAAACCAGCAGCACCAACAGCAGCAGCAGCAGCAGCAGCAGCGCAATGCAGGCGCGTGTCTTCATCCCTGCTCCAGCTCTGATCTCCTGGGCAGCGTCCTGTTCTGGGATCAGTCAGAGAGGTGTGGCATGCCTTAAAGAGGAGACACAGCTCCACACAGCCCCAGCCGGGGGGCTCTTGCACAAAAAAAGAAAACCACCCCGCGCATGAGCAGACAGGGTAGGAGGACCTGTCAGGAGGAACGGCGCACCGGTGTGGCGGTGCCTAGAGCGGCAGCCGGAGCTTTCTGGAACACACGCACCACTGACTGCATCGGCGTCTGCGGTCTACACTCGAGTTCACCGAGGAAAGGGGGGAAAACCCCACAGGAGACCCACAGCAAACATCTCACCAAAAGTCCTCACCTTCTGTCACACAGAGCAGGGGGGTGGTGTGGTAGGCAGGAGCTCGGGTGAGACCTGCTACTAGGTCAGTTCCCTTCCTTCTCGGTCCAGGTTGCAGTCTGAAAGCCGAGCATGTTCTGTCCCCAGGGTCGATTGGTCCACTATCGCTGCAGCCCCAGCCTCCGCTAATGGCTCATATGGGCTCGTAGAGGAGCATGTGTTTTAAATGTGATCCAGACCTCAGCAGTGGGCAATAAAGAGAAAGAAAAAAAAAGAAAAAAAAAAAAAAAAAAGAAAAAAAAGATATTTGGCTCCCATCCCACCCAAACTCTCCTGATTGTCTGGAGAGGAGCGAGAGGGGAGGAGAGTGCCACCGATTGGCCGAGGGACATGTAAATCTCCAGCCGCTGAAATGAGCTTGAAATACGAGACGGGCCGTCTGCATTCGAGCGGATGGTTACGCTCGGGGGCGCTAGCCACAGAGGAGCAACGTGCTCAGACTGTACAATTTAGCGGTGCCGTAATCAGCCGGATTAAATCATCTGTGGGAGTGGGACTTCAGATCGCAGGATACAATTAATCATTTCAAGAGTTGCAATTTTCAGTATCTGATTCAATTTGATGAAAAGCTTATCTTTAAAGTTCAGAAAACGGTTTCTAAAATGTGAATTCACAAATTATACTGATATACATTGCCCCCACCCCCTAAAAAAAAAGAAAGAATGTTTTTTCACAATTCTCATTTATTTCCAGTTAAAATCAACAGTGATAACAATAAAAGTTATAACAATAAAATGTATTACCACAAAGATAAACATGTACAGTTACAGTAAAAAAATACTATTTTTCCAGATTAGGATTATCCGGATGATTGTCCAAAAAAATGTAAAAAGACTGAGGGTAATTTGCCCAACATTCATTGCACAAACAATGCATGAAAAGTCTCATCAGGTGTAGTTACTTACACATGACAGACAGTTTGTATTAAATAGAAATTCCTATTATATATATATTCGCCATTTAGCAGACCCTTTTATCCAAAGTGATTTACAGTAGTGAATACATGTTTTTTCTCCAGTATCTGTGGTCCCAGTGGGAATTGAACCCACAACCTAAGCGTTGCCAACGCCATGCTCTACCTACTGAGCCACACAGAACCACACCATATTACCATATTACCATATTACATTTATGACCAATGACACTGTTTCACGCTTGCTATTCCACCAACCAAAGAGCAAATAAATATTCTCACTCCAAAATATACATGAATCTACTCACACAGTAATCACTTCCGGGGTATTTAGGAATAACAAATTTTGGATTTCCATGTCTTGGCCTTCTCAAACCCATTGGTCCCAGATCTATAGTCACTGATCGATTGATCGATCTCATCTTCTGTGTTCATGACAAAAGGACCTTGAAGAAAGATGATACTGAATCTATGATGAATGATATTGGCACAATTAACCAATGTTTAACAAACCATAACCAAAAAACGGTTAACAACTCTCATGAGTGAAAATTGTTAATGCAAATAACAAAGTGTTATGGTTGCAATGCCTTGCGAGAGCATGGGAATACTAGGACATTTTTTTTCAGATTCTTGGCACAATCAGTAAATTCAGTGCACACATCATGCGAGCCATAACACTTGGAACGGAGCATAACACTTGGAACGGTACTTCCTGTACATAGTTAAAAAAACACCTGGACACTCATGTGCACTGTGCTCAGGTATGCATTGTAAAATTTCCCATCAACACAAAATACTATTTAAAAAATCTTTTACCAAGCAAAATTGACTTTGTTAAATTGAAAAGAGCAAAAACCCTGTTTGCTCCTGAATTCACATTGTGCCATGCAGAAGATGGAGCCCAGTATCTCAAGTCAATATTTTTAAGAACAATTTGAGTCACTTAATAAACAAAGAGACTGCAGTCCTACCATGTTGGAAAACTGGTTCATTGATTGGCTCTCCAGCAATCAGGACAAAGTGGGATATTTCAGATGTCTGAAAAATAGAAAACTGGTACCTTAGAACATAAACAGCTTCATTCTCCAAGTTATTTTAGGGGGACTTATTCTAGTATAAAATTCTATATATTACAGGGGAAAGTACTGCAAGCCTAAGGAAGTTTGAAACTGGCATTCTCCAGGACTGTTGGACAATTTTGAAGACACAATGGCTCGATTTGGTTATTTATTTTGCTTTATAATAGATATGAATAATATGGCTACTCTACTTGAGGATTTGTGCTGGTGTAATCGACATAAAGAAATACGACGGAGAACAAGAAGCAGAAGAAGATAAGGAAGAAACACAAAAGGTCTGGGTTTTTCTGGTGTGATTTTATACATTTGTATCTGAATTCTGTGTGTATAAATGCTGTCATAAGGGTACAGAGTTTTTGTAAGTACTAAGAATTTGTGGTCAACACACTCTCTCTCAGTGCTGTATAGGTATGGGGTATGCCCCTCCAACCCATAAGTTGGAGGATGGCATACCTGCCATTTGAGTATTACTGGGACGGTACCTTATTTTCAACTTTCACATGGTCTCCATCATTGAAAGCCACTGTGTGATGTGGCTCTATTCTCTTCTGGTCATCATCAGGACCTAAAGGAAGGAAGAAATGAACGAGGACAGAAAGAAAAAGAAAGGATTGATGTTTGATTGATTGATGCATTTTTTTATTACACTGTGGCACATTAGATCAACAGCACAGCCTTTTCAACCCATTTAACTACTAGTAAAATAAGCATAACAGGGTTTACCCACCTCTTAACGATGCAACAGGAAGTTGGTTCAAGTCTCCTTTGCTTAATATGGCATACAGCAGGGGTATCCAGTCTTATCAGAGAAGGGGTGGTGTGGGCGCAGGTGTTTGTTCTAGCCCAGCACTACAACACCTGATTTGACTAATCAAGGTCTTAATTGAAGACCATGTTTTGTTGATTAGCTGAATCAGGCAGTGCTGGGCTAGAACAGAACCCTGCTCCCACATTTGAGTAACTCCTAAATCTAGTCATTAGTCAGTGGTGGTAGGCCAACATGCCCATCAAATGAACAAAGCTTGGGCAAGTCACATTATCAGCATCAGCAACAATTAATTAATCGAACAATTAATTGAAATTAATTACAGAACAAATTAGAATTGGTGTCTTGACATACCAACATGAACAGATCCTGACAGTGTGTAGATGATTGTGGTCCATCCTACAAAAAAAAAGTTGTACATTTATACTGGTATAAATCAAGTGTTCTGGCAGCTCTCTTGTGGTGTGGGGTGCATTTTCCTGGTATGGTTTAGGTCCACTCAACCCCATAGAGGGCAAGGCAAATGCTACTAAATTAAGACACAATGTTGGTGTTTCCTTTATTTTGTCAGTTACCTGTATCTATGTAATGTGTTTTATATATAAAAATATCATGTATTATATATTATATCATGTATGAAGATATCCACATTAATTATTCCTGCTATTAGGAATGCTTTTGCGTTTTTTTTTTTTCCTCTCCCCTACTAACATATTTTAACAATATTTCCATGTTCAGATATGTGATGTGGTCATTGACTATGTAACCACTGGTATGTGCTTTTTTCAATGAAGGGAAATTCCCATGTGCAGTATCAGTTAGATAGAATACTTTCAAAGTAACACAACACTGGAGATATTCGGTGTGTGACTCAATATTTTATTGTGCCCTGAAACCGTGAACTCTAGTAACCCCTGCAGGTATTTTACATTGAGGTGAACAAAGTTTATGTTACTGGGTGTGTGAGTCTCATGCCTTTCAACGCTTGACTTCATTGCTCTGGGACAGATGCACCTTAGGTGCTTCTAAGTAGCCCAACCTACTGATGAATACTACAAGGTAATTATTTTAAATATAATACATATATGATAAACATTGTGTAATGAATACGACCCAACTTGCTTAATTAGTTTAATTTTACAACAGTTAGATCTTACCAATATGATGTCGCACAGATCTCTCACTAACTCACCTAAAGGAACTGGTTGAATGTGCGTGGCCCCTTGCTCCAGTTTAAAGTCAAGGTAGATTGTTGGAGTTCTTGTGTAGACTTTTGACTAAAAGAAAGGACCACAAAAAATGCTAATTTTACTTACATTATATATCTTTTGTCAGATGGGCAAATGTTCTCATCCAGACTGATTTAATCAATACATAATATGCCATTTAGCGTTTTTCCAAAGTGACTTACAGTAGTGAATGCATACATTTTTCAGTATACGTGGTCACAATGGGAATCTCACACATGGCTGAAGCTGAAGACTATTCTTGTGTCCCTATATGAAGCGTGTGCTGTGATCAAACCCAATTCCATCAATTCCTGAACCGTGAACCTAACCTTGCCCATCTGTCAAACAATATAATGCAAGTACTCAATCATTGATTGAATCATTAATCAATCATCACTTTACCTGTAACTCATTTGATGCAGCTCGATATGCACTGGGGGGGTAAAAACAAAAAAGTGTCTCGCTACAGCAGGGGTGGGGAGCCCTGTTCCAGGAAGGCTGCTGTGCTGCTTTTTGTTTCCACCAATCACCCTGGCTCAATGAGCTAATTAGCTGTATAAACACCAACGACGGTTCACTTGTAGATTCGATGACCCAGCACACGTTTCATATAGGGACACAAGAACGGTCTTCGGCCGTCATGCGTGTATCCAAACATCACGACGGTGGCACGCTCCTGTAGATTCACCCTCTAGTCTACAACATCAGAAGGGAAGCGGTGCCGGCACTGGTCCAGGCTCTCGTCATCTCGCGGCTGCTCCCGCCTGGGCCATCACACCCCTGCAGCTCATCCAGAACGCTGCTGCAGCCCGTCTGGTATTCGATCTCCCCAAGTTTTCCCACACCACCCCACTCAATAAAAGCATATTTTTATTATGCCTGTGACAACTGGTAAGTTTGTAAGCGCACACAACCCTTACAAACTTATCCCGACAACACATGCAAACGTGGTGAATGTTCCCAGTCTGCCACAGATATTACAGCAACACTGCGGGCTTTCTGGCAGGGTTATCCCCCTGGTGCGGCTCTCGTGAACGGGAGTGGCCCGCCTGACCTACATTAAACCCTCTGAGCAGCACGCAGCTTCTTCTGACCTCAGGTAACCCCGCCAGCAAGACACATTTGCCTTTGCAACAACTGTTTCCAATGCAAATGTTCCTACATTTTTAAGTACCATTTCCACACAAAAAATCTGTTCCCAATTTCCTGTTTCTGCCAGACAGAGGGAGATGAGGATACTCCTTTAATTATAATTTATGTGGTGGAATCCCATGGCGGTCTTTGGGTCAGACCTTGTGTTTAGCGTGAGAAAGGAGTCTTACAGACTGGCCTGAGGTTGGCAGGCAAGATGATCAGACAGCCAGTGTTTACCCTGACATCATCCATAACATAAGTGTAAATGAAACTAAAACTATCCTGTAAATGTTTTTGTTTATTGCTGAACTTTTGTTAAGAGATTTGTGACTTTTGTGAATCAACCAAGGCCTGTCTATCAGTAAGAACAATTCTGGCAGGCTTTTGAGCAATGACCTTGCAGGCACATTAGCCAAGCACTGAATTTACAGAGGGAAAGGATTCAATGCTAGAAATTCAAATTCAATATACTCAGAGTAAACATGATATTAAACATGTTTAATGTCATATTAAACATCGTTCAACTTAGCACTGCTACTACTGAGAGCAGTAATACAAAGCAGCTGATAATGCAGTTGCAGGGAGAAATAGTTACATACCTATGGATAAAACCTTGGCCTTGACTTTTGCTTTTTTAAGGACATTGGAGGAAAAATGTTTAATACAACTGTGATGTACACTATAGCATTTATCAGAAAAGGAAATCTGGAATAAAATGATCTATAAAATGTCAGCACTACACATAGAACAAATGAACAGGTCAAGAAATAAATGTATTAAAAAAGTATGTATTTTAGAATAACTCTATTTGTCACATGCGCAGGACACAGTCCAGTGAAATTCTTAAAAGGCCAGGGAAATGCTTTTTTAACATCCCATGGGGTATCTACCTTCGGTGTGGTTTACACACCCTTCGCGGAATGAAGCACAATGACCTTAATGACCTTCATGCAAAAACCCCTGCCAGCTTCAGTGTGTTCCTCCCAACAACACTGTGCACATGCACGTGACGCTTCGCGTATGCACCAAGGGCAAACGCAACATCGGGAACCTCATACCCCAAACACTTCTTAATTGTGGGTTACACCCATTACCTACACATAGCGTAACTCACACATTTAGTTATCCAGTTTTTTCCTCAAGCTTTTAGCGTGACACTTTCCCTACCAGCTCGCACGCTATCCAGTGAATCTCACAAAGGGAGAGAGCCTCTCCCAAAGCTGTCTGCCCATGTTGCATGGCAAGAGGACATGCCTGGGATTTAGCACTGTCCGTCAAACATTAATTACGCTTGACCTTACTAATGTCAGCTGCAAACCGCTATACATTTCATAAATTCATTTCTTGTACCTTGTCAGATCAGTACTTTCTCTCCCCAATAGCTGTAAAAGAATATATATATACTAAATAAGGAGCAAAAATAAATTGAACGCAGCAGGCATCAATTTGAGGTCAATATCCTGTGTGATGCCTTAAGCGCCCTTCAACACCATAAAAGAGAAAACTAAGAAAACAGATTTTTTTTTTTAAACCAAGACACGAAAAACACGAATTCAAACAATAAAATGTGCATCAGCGACACATGAACACGGATTTGTGGGAGGTGGAAAATTTTAACCACTTTACTTAATGAAAACCAGCTGGGGCATTGAGAACTCAAACTGCTTTGATCAAACAATCATCTTTTTTGTTTTTCCGCTGTGAATGAAATGCCTGTTTTATAGACAACATGTTTTGAGGATAGTTTTTTCAAGGCCTGCCAAAGCAAATAAGCTGTACTTTGATGACATTGTTATAAGGCCGGGGCTTATTGATATTATCACCATTTCTAACCTTTTCTTTTCTTTTCTTTCTTTAAATTGACTGACCCGTTTTAGTTTTTTTCTCCTTCTTTGTTTTAGAACACTACCAAAATCTTCAGTTTTACCAAATGTGTCTTTTCAAATATATCTTTGAATACATTGTGCTCAGATGGATACACTTGAACTCATTCAGGTTTAAGCCATAGCAAAGTGTCTGATTACTTGCAACAAAATACATCTCAGCTTGAAAACTCTGAAGGAGAAAAAAATAAAAATTTAAAAAATAATACTGTGAAGGTACAATGAACCCTGAACAGGCTCATTCCTGTTTTGTTTTTATATTTAATTATTTAATTACAATATATATATATATCATAATATTTTAGTTTTAGTTTTTGCTTTGACAGTTTGGAATAGGTCCTGTAGATATGTGGTTCCTGTAGCTCAGTTGGTAGAGCATGACACTGGTCTGGTCAAAATGCCAAGGTTGTGGGTTCGATCCCATGGGAATACATGTCCGTCGTTCAGATGGGACGGTATAAACTGAGGTCCTGACTCTCTGGGCAGAAAAGATCCCATGACACTTTTTGAAAAGTGTAGGGTGTTAACCCGGTTTCCTGGCCAAATTCCCAACCAAAAACAATATATATGTATGGAATTAATTAATTCCCTCCCTCCTCGCCTCTCCACTATGTATCTGATGTGCAGTGGTTTGTACTGGTGCAAAATGACTGCCGCCGCATTCACCCAGGTAGGTGCTGCACATTGGTGGTGGTTGAGGTGAGTTGCCCCTATCATTGTAAAGCACTTTGGGTACCTTGAAAGACGCTATATAAATCCAATGTTCAATTCAATTCGATATGGGCAAGGGCCCATATTGAAGATTTTGTAAAAATTTTTCCATCGCGTTTAATACAGAATGGCCAATGAAGAAAATAAATATAAATAAACTCTCCACTTGACTACTAATGGCTCCTTTTAGAGCTTAGAAAAGTGATTGTGATTGTTTTATTTGAATGATGACAAACATGTAGCTCTGGAAAACAGAGCTGTGGCCTCCTCCCATGCCACGCCTTTTTGTTTGAGACTGCGATCAATCACGGCGAGTAAACTACTCCACAGGGGACACTCAGAATGACGTCATCAGTGGCTTTTACAAAAGGAAATAAAAGTCAGGAAAGAAGGGGATTATGTGGTATGAACAGAAGCATGCTGTCAGCAGAATCCCTACCCCTGGCAGAAGTCACTTATTTTTCCGGCTGCGAGTTCGAATCTTTTCACAATGAGCGTACGCTACATTAACAAGACTTACTCGGGTGGCGCATAAACGTACAAAAACAAATTCTGTGAAGGTGGGTTAGCTACATACTATACAATGAACACTGAACAGGCCAATTCCTGTTTTGTGGTTGGGTGGGTTCTTGCATGTCCTCTTCAAAGTGAACCCACAAGTCATTGCCTTGTGGCAGATTGGGAGAGAAATGGAGGACAATGAACTGGAGTAGGATGCTGTCTACACCACATATACCCAGCCAAAATGAAGCCTTTCACACAGGAAAGAGGCTCTTTTGCCATGAGTCACCAGCAGGTGTGGCTCAAGGCTGCTCTTGTTGCAATGAAAGGGCGAGAAGTTCTCAAAACAATGTTTTTCAGGTCCGAATAACAAACCTTGACTATGCAGTACCAAGTACTAACAAGTGCTTATTCCTATTGATGGCCATTCTTATTTTCTTTCCCCCAAACAAGAAACTAGAACAAAAAAATGTAGAAGTGTGACATATATGTGGCACACAAGACTAACCATTACGGAAGAAAGGGCCATTGCAAATGTATTCCACAGGCTGCCAAACATTATTTTTATACAATATTTCTATGGCCACAGAACTTCTGCACCTTCCATCAGATTAAAACATATTAAACATATTGGTAAAAAAATGCATGACTCAGCACTTATCTTAACTGTAACAGATAAATTAACCTGATTCCCGGTGTGAAAGATAAAATAATCTCTGCATTGAGTAAGAGACAGACCTGATGTTCATAACAGAAAATAGAATGCTTATTCAGTCGGCCACGGGAACATAATCACGCTACAAAATGCTCATAGGTAAAGGGTGGAGTCGTGGAGTCCAGAGCACAGCTTCAATGCTGCCGTTACGAGCCGGTATTAAGACAAACACAGTGGAATCAACAAACATCATCTGCATGCTCTGTCACCAAATGTTATGTTTCTTGGACATATTAACATCCATGGAGAGGAAAAAGGGCTCGTACACTCATATACCATGAATGCAGTTATATCCAAGAAACATAACAGCTGGATATTTTCACTAAAGCAACTCAGGTTGAGAAGCTTGCTCAACGGTACAACGGCAGTGCCCCAACTGGGAATCTAACCTACAACCCTTTGCATTACGAGCCCAGTTCCCTAACCATTATACTACATTGCCACCCTATTACATTGGTACCTACACAGCCATGGCAACCGCTTTTGAGGATTTGTCTAAAAGGCCCAGTTTCAATGACATATTTTCTTGGACATAATGACAATGACAGTGAGCCAGTCTTTGGGTTCTGCACCCTCCTCACCTTCACTCCCAGGGCCTCCCCAGAGATGACGGACACAGTGACTCCGCCACGGCTGGGTTTGGGGACCTCGTGACTCTTCAGCTCCTGGTACCGTGGCTCCACCATCTTCTCTGCGCCACACAGGTTCACCCACAGCTGGAGGCCGTGCAGGGGCTCCTCGGACACCGGCATCTCCGCGTGGACCACGCCCCGGCCCGCCGTCATCCACTGACGGCACAGAGAGACCGTGAGCGAGCGGGCACACCTCCAAACATGACCATCAGCACCCCACCATTCCGTGCCTTTAAACCTGCTCAGGCCTTTTTGGTAGTCCAGTGATCCATTCATGATTCATAAATAAATCAATTTATTCTCATTTATTCCCAAGGGCACAGAAGGTCATTGTTTTAAAAGGTAAATAGTGATTTTTCCACACACCACCTGACTCATTTCAGCCTGAAATCAAATATACAATATATACATTTTCTGTAAAAAAGTGCAAATGACTTTAAAGTGAACTCCACTGAAAGTGCCTGGTTGGACATGCCAGGCCCACTGCATTCATTAAGGCAATGCTTTATACAAAGCCTTACCCATGTGGTCTTTTCAGCAACCCTTAAGAGCCATTTAAATTAATGGAATATGAAAACAACTTAATCAGCTAAACATTCTTTTCTAAGGCAATTATCCACTAGAGGGTTCAATGTAACCATTGTTCTAACAGCCAAACTCCAGGCTCCGGTACCAACGAGCATCTATTTCCCACTAGTGTGTAGTCAACGGATATTTCTAGTCTCCCTCAGTAATGTTAAAGTGCTCAGAGGAACATATTGCAGGTGCAGCAATTGTGTGAATGACACAGGCTTAGTCAGCAGCTGTTCATTCCCTGTTCCACCGCACTGTAAACTGCAGCTCAGGGGTGGTTACGCACAGACTCTCCTGATTAGATGGAGCACAAGCATTGGAGACTACAGTAATTTAGGACTCATAAATAACAATCCTCCTCCAACCCAGGACAAGAGAAAAAAATCATTACGCGCCCATAACAAGGCACAATAAATCCCCTACAGACATAACACACAGTGTGTGTGTTGGTGGCGCAACTGTGTGATCACATGATTCTCCTTAATTTTCAACATTCAACAGTGGCAGTGTAGTTAGGAAACTGGGCTTATAACTGGGCCATTGTACCCTCGAGCATAGTCACTAACCTGAATTACTTCAGTAAATATCCAGTGATATAAATGGATTGTACGTAAAGAAATGCAAAGCTGTGTAAGTTGCATCTGCTAAATGTCTGTAATGTGAACTGTAAGGATCTATTCATTCTATACTACTAATGTGATACTTGGGCATAATATTTAAAGTCTGTTCAGACGTAGTCCCGTAGAGCATGGCACTGGCAATGCCAAGGTTATGGGTTCAATCAGGACTACATGCCTGTCGTTCGGATGGGTCCTGACTCTCTGTGGTCATAAAAGATCCCATGGCGCTTTTTGGAAAAGAGTAGGGTGTTAGGCCCAGTGTCCTGGCCAAATTCACAAACAAGAAAATATATATACATATATGGAATTAATTAATTCCCTCCCTCCTCGCCTCTCCACTGGTATCTGATGTGTAGTGAGTTTGTACTGGTGCACTATGGCTGCCATTGCGTTCACCCAGGTGGGTGCTGCACATTGGTGGTGAGTTGCCCCTATTATTTGCTAAAGGTTCCTTGGGGTTCCTACATAAAAAAAATGTTCAATTCAATTCAATTGTTCAATTCAATTCAATTCAATTCAATTCAATTAAAAAAGGTATCACCTGCAAATCTCCTGGCATAAGTGTTCCACTGTGGCCACAGAAGTCCTCGTGGGCCAAACGTCCTTGCAAAAGGTATGTAACCTGTAACATAAGGAAAACATTATTTACAAAAGGTAGTAATGGAATGGCAAACCTGAATAAAAGCACAGGTGGACAATAAATAATCCATTACAATATTACACGCAGAAACATTCAGTGGTGAACCATGATATATGTCATAGTCTCAGTCTCTCACGGTGATATCGATGCTTAGTGGATCCGCTTTCAAGACTAAGCTCCACAAGACTTAAGATTTAACAGACACAATGTATCATTTTTATATCATTTTAGTATTGTCACTCTGGAAAATCTCCATCAGTAAGAAAATATATATATTTTTAAGTCACATCAGATTTACAGGAAATAAATCAAACCATGGAAAGATCATTTGGAAAACAGATAAAATAGAAAGTATATATATATATATATACACTGCCTGGGCAAAAAAAAGTCACCACCTGCATTTGCATTTAACTAAGCAAATAGATAAGAACCTTCCATTGGATAATTACTGCAGTGATTAATATGTTTTAGCTGGCAACAAGTTATTTAACCCTAACTGATGCAGTGAGTAGCTTCTCATTTCTTAAACAACCATGTCGGAAGACATCCTGTGGCCGTGGAAAAGATGTTAATCTGTTTCAGAAGGGTCAAATTATTGGCCTGCATCAAGCAAAGAAAACAACTAAGGAGATTACTGAAACTACTCAAATTGGGTTAAGAACTGTCCAACGCATTATTAAAACCTGGAAGGATAGTGGTGAACCATCATCTTCGAGGAAGAAATGTGGTCGGAAAAAAATCTTGATCAGCGATCACTTAAACGTTTGGTGAAATCATATTGTAAAAAATCAACAGGAGAACTCACGGCTATGTTTAATAGTGAAAGTAAGAGCATTTCCACACACACAATGCGAAGGGAACTCAAGGGATTGGGACTAAACAGCTGTGTAGCCTTAAGAAAACCACTTGTCAGTGAGGCTAATCAGAAAAAAGGCTTCAATTTGCTAGGGAGCATAAAGATTGGACTCTGGAGCAATGGAATAAGGTCATGTGGTCTGATGAGTCCGGATTTACCCTGTTCCAGAGTGATGGGCGCATCAGGGTAAAAAGAGAGGCGGATGAAGTGATGCACCCATCATGCCTAGTGCCTACCGTACAAGCCTGTGGGGGCAGTGTTATGATCTGGGGTTGCTGCAGTTGGTCAGGTCTAGGTTAAGCAACGTTATGTGCCAAAAGAATGAGGTCAGCTGACTACCTGAATATACTGAATGACCAGGTTTTTCCATCAATGGATTTTTTCTTCCCTGATGGCACGGGCATATTCCAAGATGACAATGCCACGATTCATCGGGCTCAAATTGTGAAAGAGTGGTTCAGGGAGCATGAATAAAAATAAAATAAAATGAGACATCATTTTCACACATGGATTGGCCACCACAGAGTCCAGACCTTAACCCCATTGAGAATCTTTGGGATGTGCTGGAGAAGACTTTGCGCAGCGGTCCGACTCTCTCATCATCAATACAAGATGTTGGCGAAAAATGAATGCAACTCTGGACGGAAATAAATGTTGTGACATTGCAGAAGCTTATCGAAACGATGCTACGGTGAATGCGTGCTGTAATCAAAGCTTTTTTGTCTATGAATCCATACTCTGGTCTGATGAGATCAAAGTCAATCTTTTTGGATCTGATGGCATCCAAAATGTATGGCGTCGCAAGGGGGAGGAGTATAGTGAGAAGTGCATGGTCCCCACAGTGAAGTATGGCGGTGGTAAAGTTCTTATATGGGGATGTGTGAGTGCTGAAGGTGTGGGGGAATTGTACTTCATCAATGGCATCATGAAATCTAAATTTTTATTATTATTATTATTATTTTTAAACCTCTGGCAGTTTACCACTTACCTTTGTACCATTTCAGGTTATTCACTGGACTTGAACAGCTTAAATTTCAGTAAAAACTGGAAAATGGGGGTGTTCTAAAACTTCTGACCGGTACTGCACCTGTGTTGCACAGCCGCCATTTTGTGACAGAATGCTCACCACACATCGACTGAGGTGGAGAAGGAGGGAATAATTGAGCTAACTAAACTGGGGAATGATTAGGTGACCAGGTTGAAAGAGCCAAGCTGGGAATTTTGCCAGGACACTGTGGAACCCCCTACTCTGCAATACGTTCCATGATATAAGCCCCAACTTCTTTTATATTTGTTTTTGGACTGCTCCTGGACAGAGTACTTGTTTACGCCACTGCTGAAGGGAAACCGCAGGACAGACATCTCAATAACTGTCCAAATGCATAGCAGCACTCAAACCCTCCTGCAGGAAACTGGATGAAAAATGTGGAGCCATTCATGTTCAAACAAATCTCCAAAAATCAAGCAACACATCTGGGTAAACTTTTACAGATGTCTGCTCTGAGGAAAGACAACCTGCTGATGCACTGAATGATGCCATTGTGTCCACAGGTTACTCTGTCTGAATCTGAACACTGAATTCAAAGATTAGAGTCTGATTTAAACAGGTCATGCCAAGGCAACTTTTTTTTCATTTTTATTTTAGAATATATGAATGAAGAATAATTCACGCTGTACATTTTGATATCAGTGGAATAATATCTGATCTAATATTTGATCAAAAGAATGCCTCACCCCCAGTTTTGAGAGAGGTGAGCAGACAACATAAGAAGACATAACGAGGAGAAGAGGCCATTCGGCCCATTCATTCTCATCTTTTAATCTAGGCTTGTGATGACTGATTGCAAGTTGCTTGAATATTCCCTTGCTCTTCTTCTGATACAGTTGATAACTGTGCCAGAGCAGCTCCAACAGGGTCGGTGAGGCTGTGTTCAGCTTTCCATCTACAGAGGTGGGACAGCGTGGAGAGAGCCAGGGGGTCAAAGGTCAACAGCTGCCTCTCAGAAGCTTCCTGAGCTCCAGCTGAGGGCAGCCTGTGATCTCAGTTATGTGACCTTGAGAAAACACACGGTGACATGCAACCTGGAGGACACCCACCATTCAGCTCCAACAGCAGTCTTCACTCTCAGACGACTGAATATTAAATATCTTGTTTAATTACTGACACGCAAAGACTCATACTCCACCAGTACGGGAGTTAAACTGTTCAAAAGCATTCCTGATGCAATACTGGAGTTTATTTCACAGTAGAAAAATATCCATTTTGCCATGACTCACTCAGACCTGTTTAGAGTTAACACATGCATTTCAGCTGTTGAGTTAACCAGTGAAGGGCAATTTCTCATGCATCTTACTTGTAAATATTTTTGGAAGATGTGGTTCTGTGTGGCTCAGTTGGTAGAGCATGGCGTTGGCAATGCTTAGGTTGTGGGTTCAATTCCCACTGGGACCACATATACTGAAAAATGTATGCATTCACTACTGTAAGTCGCTTTGGATAAAAGCGTCTGCTAAATGGCGTATATTATTATATTATAAAGATACGGTCAATTGGGGCAGTGGTCTGAGGCTGTGAGCAAATGCATCCATCTTTAAGAGCTTTTGATAAAGGTCTTAATGTATGCCATTATTTTAGTGGCATTTCAGGTTTTCTGAGAATGCATTAATATTTTGGACATCATTTATTATTTCATGTGATCTGTGAAACAATACATTCGTATTATTTATATTTATATGTATAGGGGGTTAATTTATGGAAATGCAAAACAATACAATATGCACAACCAAATATTCCTAAACTTTACTGGTATTATTCTCTATAGATTCATGTGTGAGCATACTTAATTAGATTTTTGTTTATGTTTTATACAGTATATATTTACACCCTTGATAAAGATGAACAAAATAGATTTGATAAAATAAACTATATAAGTAATTAGCTTTATTTTATGCTCACAAAATTCAGAAAATTATATTCTTTAATAATAATACATTAGCACAAACCACAATCAAACGGTTCACAAATTATTATTTTTTTTCACAGGAAAATCAAGAATCACAAATATTCACACCCCTGTTATCAGCACTTTGTGTTTCCTCCCTTGGCCATTATAACAGCAAGTAGTCTCGTTCTGTAGTGTCGTATGAGGTTATGGAACTTCTTGGGGATCCTCAACCATTCCTCCATGCAGAATTTTTCTAGTTCCTTCAGATTCTTGGTTTGATGTTTATGGATTGCTTTTTCAAACCACAAATGTTAAATTGGATTCAGGTCTGGAGACTGAGATGGCCACGTCAGGACATAGATTTTGTGCTCTGTCAACCATTTGTTAGTTGCTTTGGATGTATGTTTGGGATTGTTGTCTCGTTGGAAGGTCCATCTGTGAGCTTCCTGTTGTAGCTTCCTGGCAGAGGTTTTTGGAAAATGCTGGAGTTCATGGTTGCATCTATTTTAATACAGCCCCAGGTTCTGGATGCAAAACAACCCCAAAGCATTAAAGATCCACCACCATGTTTCACTGTAGGCATGAGGCGCTTTTCAACATCACTTGCATTCTTTGGACGCCACACATAACACTGTTGTGCATATCTAAAAATCTTGATTCTTGTTTCATCTGATCACAAGACACGGTTCCAATTGTAGTTCAGATGTAGTTTAGTGAATTCAAGACGCCTTTTTCTGTTAATTGTCTTCAAAAGAGGCTTCCTTCTTGCAACTCTGCCATAAAGGCCATTGTCATGTAGGCATTGTCGAATGGTAGCTTTAGACACCTTGTAACCCCAAAATGCCAGGTTGTTTTGGGCTACGTTTACACCGTCTGATAAAAGTAACCCAATTCAGATTTTTGCTCACGTGGTACATATCAGATATGTATTATGAACGTGTAAACAGGAAAAAAGGATTGGATATTTTCAAATCCATTTTGGGCCACATTCATACGTGGAAATAAATCAGATATCTGCTTTGGAATCTGATATCTGCCAATGCGACTGTCATCTAAATGCAGGTTGGAATTTCCCAGTCATTGCGATTCGCACGTAATTCAAAATGCGACACTCTTATACTTTTTTTGCATTTGAATGATGTATAATATTTCACGTGCACAACCAGAAGGGAAAGAAGTGAAATCATGGAGGACAAAGGCTCCGGCCAGTGAGACAAGTGATATCTTTAACTTTTTAGTCATTTTTTTGTAGCCATCTCCTCATCTGTAGAGGTCAATAATCTTTTGTCTGATGCTTTCAGAGAGTTATTTGCCTTTTACCATGATGATGGCTGACCTCAGTATTTCAAAAGTGTGTTCCCTCCCTTTTATACCCTAGGAAAGCAGGAAACCATTGTAGGCCACTGTATAGTTCCATAACCTTACAATAAGTTGTGTATTTATGAAGATTTGTTTTTATTGGATTACATTTAAAAGAATAGTTAGGAGTGTGAATTGTGATCCAGATGTTTTCTGAGAAAAAACATATATTATTAAAACAAAACATGTTTTCTGAACAATTGTATTAGTATTGTAGGTTTGGAATTTTCAGCATTTTATGAGCATAAAATAGACCTCATTACTTATATAGTTTATTTTATACAATCTCTTTTGTTCATCTTTATTGAGGGTGTGAATAAAAACTGTAGTTTTACAGTGTTTCCGCACACAACCACAACAAATATTAACTAAGTTAAAAATATGTGTTTCCACACATTCCCCTCTGTTGCCATACAATCTTTTGGTCTTACGCAACCACTCAGTTTATTCAATTTTTGCCATACTGATTGGTGGTCTGTGCCCCTAATCATGCCCCTGTCACACATGTACCAGACAGTTAAATAATCGTTAGCACAAAGTCAGGGACAATGGGTGAGTTCCAGAATGGCCACCAAAGCCAAGCCTATGGGCTCACCTCAAAATATTTTGTCTTGAGCCTTGCGGCCCCTAGTGGAACCACAAGGAAGTGCAAAACTTCCCATGTTACACAAAGCTGGTGAGGGTTGAAAACGTGGCCTGATTGCAGTGTACTTAGCAGAAATTTAAACCTCTAGACCTCAGAACTGCATTAGAACTGAGATAGCTGCAGCTAATCTGTGAGTTAAAGAGCAGTTGTTCCAATTCTAATGCATTTCCGTGGTCCTGTGGTTTAAACCTGAGGTTTAATACACTCCTACATAGCACACTTTGATCGACAGAATGAGCCTAGTTTAGCAGACGTCACTACCAACATCACTGTCAATATGTAAACCTTTCACGACCCAGCCATGAACACATACAACAAACACTCTCACCCATTCCAATGGATTTCAGTGACATAGTAGGTTTATACTCTCTTCAGATAATACAGACTGCAGTTGTTACACTCACTATATCCTTAGCTATTCTGATCCATGCTCAAATGTGACAAATTCTGCCAGTCAATAGGCAGATTAATTACGAATCATTCATGCATTACCCAGGTGTGACAGTATTGTACATTTTGTGCATTTCATACAGTGTATTTTATTTGATGTTACTGATAATACACTAAAAGTCAGACATGTGATGGAAAAAAAACTAAACGTTACTTACTGTTTCAAAGCCTCTGTGTGGATGGTCAGGAAACCCTCCAGGCTTGATGACTTTAAACTCATCCAAGATCAAAAATGGGTCTAAATTTTTCAGCTGCAAATCAAAGAGAGATCTGACTTAATTTAGTCTGAAATAGTGATTTGTTTCGACACAAATTAGCACAGAACACTTAGGCTATAGAGCATCACTTACAGTCAGCTTGATAATCTGCTTGTGAAAAAAGCAAAGTTGAGAAAACAATACAGCCAAATACACCATGACAATTTTGGTGTAGGCCTAGCAAAAAAGGTTGCGCCAGACACGCTTCAGCCCAACTATTGAAAGAGGGGAATAGATGATATGTAATGTTTGACAGCTATTCATATACAAAAAGACTTGTTACCCGGGCAACTTCAAAGGACTAACCAGAAGAGAAATGAGAGCTAGGGCACAAATAACTGAAAGCTCTGTAGCACATTTATTGAAGAGACCCGGTGCCTTTCTCAGAGTCAAACGTTAGTCCTTTATTATGACCAAAGTAAGGAGTATTTTGTTGTACAACATGAAAATATTCGTTGTCTCTTGAGTGACTAGCTGTGTTCCCGGACACGCACCTCCTTTCTGCCGATGCTCCTGCGAACTCGGGCTCCCACCCCCTCCGACTGCTCCACGCTCAGGGCTACCATCCCGACTCTTCGAATTTGCATCTCTGAAGAATCAAAACCAAAACATTTAAAGACAGGGTTTAAATTGTAACGGCATGCTTATATTTTTATAATCACAAATTAGTTTTATACGAATCCGAATTCGTGTTAACCCTGACACGGGCCTCAAATGCCTGTAACGATAGAGTAACAGCGTAAAGTTGGTAGCGAACCGAACAGGGGAGGGGAGTGTTGTTTTTCAGTTGGGTCAAATCAAAGACTATATTGTTATCAATTTAAGGTCATTGTGATGATGACGTATTACGAAATACACGTAAAAATTAATTATAATTAGCAACCTACTTTTATAATCCACCCATCTAATTACAACACTAGCTATTCATAGCAAGCGGGTGTAACAACTCCCCATGGTCCAGAGACCCAACCGATACAACCGGGCTGTTTTCATACTTGCCGGGGGAAAACGCATTAACCAACCACAATGTTTTAAGATTGACTATCCATAAGGACCGTTTATCAAATCGCTAGAAATTATTGCTACTGTACGTCAGCATTAGTCTATACCTGACAGTTATGATCACCGTTTTACCTGGTTGCTTCTCTGCTCAACAGGTTGACTGCTAAACCAAAATGGTCTAGCTTGTTTGCTAGCCTTACCAACGAAATTAAACTGGGAAATAAAACGTCACAGATGGAAAACTATCGTAAATTAATTATAATTCACCCACACATTATAGACTACTTCAGTGTGGGTTGGATGATAATCCGAGCGAGCTCTATTAATAAAGTATGTTAGCTAGTGACTGTAAACACAATAGAATGCACTACCGATTGATTTGTTTGTTTTTCCTGGTCTCTTATTGCGCATGTACGGAACCGTCGCTAAGTATTAAGATGGCTCCTATTTTAAAACTCATACTGCTGCGTTCCTAAATTACAATGGAAAACATCGCACTTATGAGCAAGATGTTTGTATCTACCTTTTTTGTAAGATTAAATGTGCTGGACATATAAATATGCGTACGGTATGCGTACGGACTTATATACGGTATTGTGCATATTCATTTATGATCCTAATTGAAAAATTGTCAATCATTTGTCTACAGAGAGGAAAATGAACAAGTGCTAGCTTTATATGTAAATAAATAGCATAATTTAATATAATATAATAATGTTCAGCAGTTTCATTTGGGAGCCCTATTCATCTGAATACGATCTTATTTTATCAGAAAAGAAACACAAACCTGTCTTAAGTACATCAGATAATTACTTGTAGCCTGTCTCCATACTTTAAAAGTTACCTGACATGATGTATGTTTTATGCTGTCTATACAGTAGACTGTAGGCTATTGTTTCCCACAATGCATCATTTAAATTAATTTGATATTAACATCACTGCCACTCCAGAGAAAACTGTTTAAGATTTACTAAGTATACTACAAACAAAAACAAAAAGACCCATCTGTGAATGTATTAGTACATTGTGTAACACAGTTGTGTAAGGGAATCATTGCCAACCACTGTATGCATTGCTCAGTGTAGAAGTGACCCTCACAATGTGGTGGACGTCAAAGAGCTTCAGACAGAGAGGAACAGAGGAGTAGCAGTTCATCTCCTGCTGTCATTGCATTCTTACATCGCATTGATCTTTTAGGGAATGGTCAGTTCACAGCTCACAGCTGCAGCTATATACATTTGTTTTGTGTTCCCAGGAAATTGCCAAATGCAATGCTATTTTTAACCATAGTGGATATACAGCATATATAGCATATATATATATATATATATATACACACACACTACCGGTCAAAAGTTTTTGAACACCCCCATTTTCCAGTTTTTACTGAAATTTAAGCAGTTCAAGTCCAGTGAATAACCTGAAATGGTACAAAGGTAAGCAGTAAACTGCCAGGGGTTAAAAAAAAAAGTTTAGGTTACCAAAAACTGAAAAAGAATGTACATTTGGCAGTGAGTAGTTTTCTACATATCAAAAGGCACTTGGAAACTGGAGGAAACTGACAGGAAGAGGTCTGGCAGACCAAAAGTCACAACAAAATCAGAAGAGAAGTTTCTGAGAGTCAACAGCTTGCGTGAAAGGCGGTTCACAGGACTGTGCACAGCTTAACACTGGTCGAAGTAAGGAATTCTCCGTTTCAACTGTGAAGAGAAGACTTCAAGCTGCAGGTTTGACAGGTCGAGTGGCAATAAGAATGCCATTGGTAAGATGGCAAAATAAGAAAAAGAGGCTTGCCTGGGCCATGAAGCACTGCCAGTGGACGACTGAAGACTGGAAGAAGGTCTTATGGACCAATGAATCAAAATTTGAAAAGCTTTTTGTCGGCCGTCGACTAGGCAAAAGGATGGTTCCTCAGTGTGTGACACCAACTGTCAAACATGGAGGAGGAAGTGTGATGGTCTGGGGCTCTTCTGCTTTGCATTTACATTATTTTCAGTTTATGTAACCTCTAGCAGTTTACTGATTATCTTTGTACCATTTCAGGTTATTCACTGGACTTGAACTGCTTAAATTTCAGTAAAAACTGGAAAATGGGGGTGTTCTAAAACTTTTGACTGGTAGTGTATATGTATATATGTACAGTGGCGATTTTAGGGTTTTAAAACAGGGGGTGCAATGTTCAAAAATCATTTTCTTTTAAATGTTTTTTGACATGGATTTGAAAATTCTAATATTTTCATCCCAACAGTAGGGGGTACAAATGCACCCCCTGCACCCGCGGCAAAATCGCCACTATATATATATACATATATATACTGTATATAGTGGGTATAATAAATATTCACCCCCTTTGGTATTTTTCACATTTTATCTTCTTACTTCAAAATTGATTTAATTGGGATTTCTTGCCAATGATCAACACAAACCACAACAATATCAAAAACATTTTTTTAATCCTAATTAATTACAAATAAAGGGTTTATATAAAACACTTTATAAATATAATCTGTTATTATTATAATTGGTATATGCATATACCATACATAATAAAGATATAAAGTGCATTTCAGTATTCTTTCCACAACTTGCCTCTACTACTAGCAGAGTACAGTACGCACCTGTGTGTGTTTCCCTGGACTGGATGTATGTTTTAAACAAGGTGCTCTTGTCGTCTCGTGCCTGTCTAAACCAAAGAAGGAAGAAATTGTCATGGTTGTTTCCCTGACTTACCACCTGAGGGCGGTGTTGCGCTTTTCTCCTGGTGGGAGGGGCAGAGTAAATCAATCACCATTTCCTCCCTATTTAAACCCCAGCTGTTTTTCGGTTCTTTGCGAAATCGTAAGCCTTCATTACGATTTAGCCGGTAAGGTTGTAGCGTCTTTCTAAAGATACTACTAAAAGCACTTTCTTTAGAATCTAGAAACTCATTTAGCAAATGTAGGATTCTTTTATGTTACCTGATTTAGGAAACTCACTCGCTCCTCCTGAGTTGGTTTGTGTTCCGGTTAACACAGTCTGTGGACTGTGTTTTCGGGTTTCATTTCTTCACTGGTTATTTGGCTCTTCTAGCCGTTTATCTTTTCGTTCAGACACCCGGTGTCGGTGGTTTCTTTATACCTTTGTTTGTGTCTTTGTGGCACTTAGTCACCCGTTGGGTGATATTTTCGGTTTTCCCCCTTTTTGTTATTGTTTTTCCTATTCTCTGTTATTCAGAGTTTGTGGTTAAGCTGTAGGTTTACAGTTTAACTTATCGATACCTCTGGGGTTCTGCGATTGGCACCAATCTCTAAACCCACCATAACAGGAATGGAAGCCAATACACTTTGTTTTTGTTTTATGTATATATAAATACACCAGAAGCACATAGATATGAATTTGTCTGATAGATTATAATAGTTTTTCATCCCTTGGCCTAAATTCAAAGACAACATTCATGGTTGGAGCAAATACCTGCAGACACTGCAGACTTGAGGCCTGGATTTGAATACCCCTGATCTAAATGATCCTAGTTCTGATCCCCAAGTGTCTCTTTGTTTTACTTTTCACACATAACAGGCCGAAGTCAGAAGCTTTCAGTCTTTACAAGTAAGCTTGTTAGACAGCACAACATCACTGGCATTAAATTACTGAATCTTTTCATCAGCTGCCCTGGGATTTTTATGTAATTTGAATGGGATATGAAAGCTAATGTAAAAGGGGGCTGCTGGGTGGATCGTTCCTCACCCAAGAGGCCACTCAACTCCTGGTCCAGGCCCTGGTGATCTCACGTCTGGACTACTGCAATTCCTTGCTGGCAGGCCTTCCGGCCTGTGCCATCAAGCCACTGCAACTAGTCCAGAACGCTGCTGCTCGCCTGGTGTTCAACCAGCCGAAGTTCACCCACGTCACCCCTCTACTCTCCTCTCTGCATTGGCTCCCCATCGCAGCACGCATCAGATGGTGCTTGCTTTTCAAGCGGCCAGAGGTACTGCTCCCCCATACCTCCAGTCACTCATCACGCCCTACACCCCGTCCAGACCCCTCCGCTCCGCCTCCGCTGGCAGACTGGCTGCCCCATCCCTCCGGGCGCCTGGCAGCCGCTCCTCGCGGTCTCGCCTCTTCTCTGTCCTGGTCCCTCGTTGGTGGAACGACCTCCCGCAATCGGTCAGGACTGCGGAATCACTTCCAATCTTCCGCAAGAGACTCAAAACCCACCTCTTCAGACTCCACTACCACTGAACACTGTCCATCTAGTCAATCTGTCGTCACCACTGTTTACTTGTTCTAAAAAATAAAAAAACCACTAACCTTTTCTTTCCCAATGTTACAGGTATGATACGCAGACGCCTGCAATGATGTCTTTTGCCGTTTTACTGCACTGATCTTGTACGCTAACTTTGATTGTTCTCACCTTGTATTAATGCACATCTTGTAAGTCGCTCTGGATAAGAGCGTCTGCTAAATGCTTAAAATGTAAATGTAAAATGTTCAATCCCCACTGGGGCCACATATACTGAAAATGTATGCATTCACTACTGTAAGTCGCTTTGGATAAAAGCGTCCGCTAAATGGCGTATATATATATAGGTCCCCCTTGAAAAAGAGGTCAAGAGTCAATCTCAATGGATTTTATTTCTCCTGGATAAAGAAAGGATAGGTAGATTAATGAATAAAAGGCTGCGTTTGCTAACCAGTCGAGGGAGACACTAAGAGGACTGGGCGAGTGAGCAGGTAGGCAAAGAGAGCCATCATGCAAACTTCTTACACTGGCCTATGAGTAATGGCGTGCACGCACGCACGCACGCACGCACGCACGCACGCACGCACCACACTGTTACGACCTATAAGCCAACTGCGCTACAATAGTCAGGCAACTAACCAAATAGGATGTGACAACAATTACCACCAGTCAAAAAGGACATCAATTACAGAGTTTTACTTACAAGATAAATAAAAAGACACTCACAAACAGCAGAATAACAAAAACAAAAACAAAACTAGCTAAACCTAATGTCAACAAGAAGAATTCTTCCCTACCTCCCGAAGCAAAAACAAAAAGGTGACTCTAATGCCTTCTCTAGCTACAAAAATGTGCACAAAAACTAAGGAAAACACAAAGGAGCAACACATTTGCAAAGCTCTCAAAAAGCACATAAGCTCAAATGAGCTGCACAAAATCAAGGTACCGTTATCTTCATGGGTTGGGGCGTGGCCAGCAGTTCACAGCCGGGGCACAATCAGCCATAATTGAGGGCAATCAGTGTGGCATGCATGGAATGCCCTCCTGGGCATGGCCTCCAATAAAGCAATCAGGTAGCAATGAATAAGACAAGACAGCACCGGCTTGTCCTCCACGACCCTGTGCGTAACAACATGCACACACATATAATCTCACTTTTCACCGCTCTGTGTATTTTATATTTTTGCCTTCTTTGCCCAGACATTTTTAGTTTTTTTAAATATTGTAAAGTGTATTTGGTTCCTTGTCTTAATCCAATGTATTATTAGCAGTAGTAGTATTATGATGTACATCAAAGTGATGGCAGGTGTCTTCATGTTGATACAGGAAGCCTACAGTAGACACAGCTGTTTGTTCCCATAACGATGTGCTCACTTCCCTTCCCGCTTGGCTCTTTGTCTCCTCCAATTCATGCGTATGTGTTTCCTACTTTGATATTCTCATGCTCACAGATTGTGTGTAACATCATCATAGTTTGCATTGTAATCTTCTTTCCCCAGGACCAGTGGCGGTTTTGAATGAGCAATTGTACTGGGGCAGGGGTGTCTAATCTTATCTGAGAGGGGCCGGTGTGGGTACAGGCTTTCATTCTAGTTCAGCACTACAAAACCTGATTTAACCAATCAAGGATTTTGAAGTGGTGGTCAAGATCCTCCAGACCTCCCAAGACTCAAAGATGAGATGGCAGTGATGACAGACATTTATTAACCAGTGTGCACGCAAGGAGAGCAGTTCAAGGCTAAACCCAGAATGCTCTAAAGATGCTTTTACATCCATTATTTACATCCTTTTGTACAGAATAAAAGGACAGGATAGAACAGAATCAAATCTTCAGAGGTAGGTGTTGTCCCATAAGAGGTTGTGACATCCAGCTGGCCACTTGATTGAAGACCATGATTGGTGGATTAATTGAAACAGGTATTTTAGTCCTGGGCCAACACCAACCCCACTCAGGTAAGATTGGACACCGCTGTGCTAGGGTATGAAATGAATTACAATAAAACTGGGAGAAAAAAAAGTGATTCAAAATACTCTCGGTCTAAGAGGCCTTGAATATTTATATAATTTCCATGTTTGTTGAGGTATTTTACAGCTTTTATTTGAGCAATTAAACACTGTACATGTTACTGTCACACGCCGCACGACAATCCCTGGATGGGAACAGAATGGACCGGATCTTTATTTAGCAAACAGATAAGTTCTCTGCACACCCACATGTGCAGAGACCGAGACCGGGAGTTTTAGGTAAACAAACTAAAACGAATCCGTCCGTCGCCCTCACGGGTTCTGGATACAAAACAATAATTGAAAGCACAAATTTTTAAGTTCCCTTTCTTTCTTTCTTTCTTTCTTTCTTTCTTTCTTTCTTTCTTTCTTTCTTTCTTTCTTTCTTTCTTTCTTTCTTTCTTTCTTTCTTTCTTTCTTTCTTTCTTTCTTTCTTTCTTTCTTTTGGGTTCCAGCAACCTACTGAAGGGAGCTGAGCAGTTTTAAAGCACACAGATGTAATTATAGACACAGGACCGGTGTGTGCGCTCGTCCTGATTATCTGCCGACGCCTTCCACAGTTACATTTAGCAAAATCATACTTTGGGGTAAAACCAAAATGTGAAAGGCAGGTAACACCCTCATTTTTATATGTAGGGGTTTATCAAAATGAATTGCAATATTATTTACACATACTGAGAAGTAATTTAGAGCCATGTGACATGCCTTGACTGTGCCGTATGTTATTTATCTGTGTTCCTTCTTTCGGTGGAGGTGTGTTTCTATGATTATCAACACACATTAACATCTGAGCTACACAGCGGCTGGTTAAGTGGCGCAACTCAAAATAGTACCCATGGAAACAATAATGAGACACATATTACTGTATATGGGACACATATATGCTGCAACATATAACCCTCAAGGCTAAGGCACCCATTACAAAAATGAATGTATACAAAATATATTTTAAAATGTATTACTCATGTAAAAATACAGAGAATGCATATGGTAGTAATTTATGTGAAAGTACATACACCATGTATTTAGAGAACATATAGTTCATGAAAAGTACAGAAGAATTGGTGCCTTTTCATGACACAAAATAGGTTTGGAAAATATATAAATGCATGCACACAAGCCTGCGGCTGCGGTGGGAAACTTGTGAATGCTCAGAACTGAGATAGCATCAAAGTCAACAGGACGTTTTGAGGGTGCCTGCTGCCCACACACAAGCAATAACACACACATACACACACACACACACACAGATGTGTAGGAGAGGAGTAGAGAGATATGCGTATGTAGAGTGGAAGGTATGGGAGTAAGATGATAATGTTTGGAAGATTTATTTTCACACATACGTCATAACGCCCTCTACCTTCAGCAGGTTGCAACATTTTATCAAAAATCCTCCAAACATTATCATCTTACTCCCATACCTTCCACTCTACAGGCACAATTTATACACCAAAATGTAAGCATTTTTGTCCTCTCTCATCCAATGCTACTTCCATTGAAATAGGTTTGAAATAACTCGCGGTTTTTGAATAAATCGCCAAAAAATGAATGTATACAAAATATATTTTTTTGTATACATTCAGAGAACAGAGAATACATATGGTAGTAATTTATGAGAAAGTACATACACTATGTATTTAGAGAACATATAGTTCATGAAAAGTACAGAAGAATTGGTGCCTTTTCATGACACAAAATAGGTTTGGAAAATATATAAATGCATGCACACAAATGGCCTGCAGTGGGCAACTTGTGAATGTTTAGAACCGAGATAGCATCAAAGTCAACAGGAAAGAAAACTATTCTGTGTCACTGGCAGGAAAACCACAGAATTAGCTATAACAAGCATGTGTCAAGATTAAGCATGTAGGAGAAAAGATATATCGGTTGCTAAGTTACTTCCATTAGTAAGTAAGTAAGTAAGTAAGACTTTATTTATATAGCACCTTTCATACAAGAATTGCAGTTCAAAGTGCTTTACACAGAATGCGTAATCAGAGAAGATTAATATATATATAGTGCAAGATCAATTTAGTAGTGCAAGTCAGAGTTAATCAAAAGCTTTGGTAAAAAGATAGGTTTTAAGTTGTCTTTTGAAAATGTCTAGTGTGTTGGCTTTCACCTCAGAAACATTGCCAAGGTACGGCCATTCCTGACCCAGCAAGATGCTGAAAAATTAATTAATGCGTTCATTTCAAGTAGACTAGACTATTGCAATGCACTCTTTACTGGTCTTCCTAAAAAGTCCATTGAGAGGCTGCAGCTTATCCAGAACTCCGCTGCCAGACTACTAACTAAAACAAAGAAGAGAGAACACATCACTCCAGTCTTAGCTACACTGCACTGGCTTCCTGTATCTACCAGAATTGATTTTAAAGTCCTTCTACTTGTGTACAAAGCTCTAAATGGCTTAGGACCGGCCTATATCACAGATTCCCTGTCGTTTTATGCTCCTTCACGAGCCCTTAGATCCTCTACTGCTGGTTTTCTAGATACTCTAAACCCCACCCAAAAGAAAATTGGAGATGCAGCCTTCTTCAGCTATGCTCCCAAATTGTGGAACAGTCTACCCAAAGATATTAGAGAGGCAGGCTCTGTTGACATCTTTAAACGGCACTTAAAAACATATCTCTTTAACCTAGCCTTTTTCTAGCACCATGTCTTATGATATGCGTGCTTCACATGGAGTCCCATATGCTGTTTTTAAATGACCTTTTATGTCCTTAAATGTATTTTTTTCTATCAGTAAATTGACGAATCGGGGAAGGGAAGTGTCCCCTATTTTATTGTTTTGTTGTTTTAATTCATTATTTTATTTTCCTTGACATGCATTGCTTTCATTGATGTTTTATTATTTTATTGGCTTACTCTTGTGGTTCTCTGCGGCCCAGTTGGTAGAGCATGGCGTTAGCAATGCTTAGGTTGTGGGTTCAATCCCCACTGGGGCCACATGTACTGAAATATGTTTGCATTCACTACTGTAAGTTGCTTTGGATAAAAGCGTCTGCTAAATGGCATATATTATCTTAACACTTGTTTAGAGGAGAGGTTGCCTTTCATTCAACCGTTACTGTTTGTGATCTTCTCTGGCAGATCGCGTGTGAGATAGCTATGTGTGGTTCTCTGTGGCTCAGTTGGTAGAGCACAGCGTTAGCAACGCTTAGGTTGTGGGTTCAATTCCCACTGGCACCACATATACTGAAAATGTATCCATTCACTACTGCAAGCTTTGGATAAAAGCGTCTGCTAAATGGCATATATTATATATTATTATATTATGTGTGTGTTTTGATCTATCTGCCATAGGTAAGGGAGCGTCAGGCTCCTGTGTGTGTTGATATCTGCTTCAGTCCATGTATACGTATGCAGTCAGTGTAAATGTTAAGTTTCTTCAACCCATGTACTTTGGCGGCGGTACGGTGGTGCAGTGGATAGCACTGTCGCCTCACAGCAAGAAGGTCTCGGGTTCGAATCCAGGCCGGGGGCCTTTCTGTGTGGAGTTTGCATGTTCTCCCCGTGTCCGCGTGGGTTTCCTCCGGGTACTCCGGTTTCTTCCCACAGTCCAAAGACATGCACGTTAGGCTAATTGGAGAGTCTAAATTGCCCGTAGGTATGAGTGTGTGAGTGAATGGTGTGTGTGCCCTGCGATGGATTGGCGACCTGTCCAGGGTGTATTCCTGCCTCTCGCCCGGAACGCATGCTGGGATAGGCTCCAGCCCACCCCCCGCGACCCTGACCAGGAATAAGCGGCTTAGATAATGGATGGATGGATGGATGGATCTCTGTAATACGAACCATCCACAAATAGTGTAAGATCGGCATCCACTTTAAGAAAAGCTTAGTTCTCTGTGGGGTCCAAGCAAAGGCTCCAGCCCATCGGCAGGGTTGATGGTGGATGGATGGATGGACTGGAACCATCCACAAATAGTGTAAGATCGGCTGTAATGGGTTGGTTGTACAAGTCTTCACGAGCTTTAAGAAAAGCTTCTGTTCTCTGTACACATTTATGGGGAGTACCATCGGTCGGCAAAACCATCCTGGTTACCGGGTTGATGGTCGTGCACTGCCAGATAGTGATAAACGGTGCAGATAATAGGACTTCGTAACCGGTTTGCCTAGCCTGGGTTATAACAAAACGCGGGCTTGATTCCATCTATTGCCTGTTGCTTGAGGAGATATTGACTTTGGCATGGCAACCTGATCCCGTTTTTTAGTGTTATCCGCAGTGGTTGTGCTGACCTAACGTAACCTACATGTACATCTATTTTGTGCTTTGACCATACATTCTCATTTATTATACATCACCTTTGGTCAGCGGTCAGCGGATCAGGGAGACATGACGCCTTTCTCCCTTTGTTGCCCATCCTGTTGCTCAAATGAACAAAGAGAAATTAAACACATTTTCTTTTTCCCTTTTTATCCGGGCTGTTGCCCTCAATCCTTATGCGCACTTTCTATTTACTCAATTCATTCGCAATCACATTCATTTTCCCTTTCACTCATACCCATGACAACACCATTTCGTGTAAGTCCTATTGTTGTAATTCTTATTAATTTTAAATTGGTTTTCTTTTTGAAAACGTTATGGTATTGACTCATCCTAATTCCAAAGTTCCCAAACCTAAAAAAACTTTCATCAAATACTTACCCTCCAGAGGTAGGTGTCACATAAAATTACTCAACCCAAATTCTCCTAAACTTCCTCTAGCATTTTACACTTCCATTTCCTCCTCATGAGGAGTCCCATGAGCGGGACTACTCTGTATTAATCTTGTGTCCTGCTTACCCCCACCTAACACTAATTGTCCAGAAAACACTAATTGTCTCACCCTTTATCTCTGTTCTGGATGGTGTTATCCACCATAGATCCTGCAGATTCCAATGCGGGGCTTCTAGTCCTCCTACGAGAATAGAAGGGGAGGGCTTCCCTTGACCGTCTTATGATGGCCCCGTGCACGGTTGACCATTGGAGTTGCTGCGGCTGATCAGTGGCAGATGTCATCATCACATCCTTTTTCCCCAAGAATAGTTGTGTAAATTCTGCTATTCAAAGGAAGCGAGACTGTGATCTTCAGAAGTTCAGAGGTTATATTACTGTTTCGAACCCAGGCAAGCAGTCTAACACTCTGCATGAAGAACATCAGAGTATTTAAATAGTAATAATATTATATCTCTCTTACTTGAGATGACTATTGGCTTTAGAAATTTCACCCATTGGCCCTGAGTGAAATCCCTCCTTTATTGATAGGGCCAAATACACGTTTTACCCTCCCAACATACACGTTTCTCTATACATTAGGATGGGGTAACTCTAACTTACGGCCTTTCAGTGCCTTACTATTTGTGCTGTATGATTGGTACAGTGTATTCATGAAGCCCATTCCCAAGTGACAGACCTTAATGCTTTCTGCTCCCCTTTCCCACACTTATCAGCATCTCATGTTTTTCATGCCTTTTACCACATCTGGCAATACACACGTATCTCTCTGCTTCGAAAGGGTTTGGCCTTGCAGCGTTCTGATGACCCAGGCAGCCTGTGTTACTGCAGGAGCTGTTTCCACTTGTCAGAGAGTACACATTTAGCTGTCCTTTATATTTCCTGTGAAGTGTTAAGAATATATATGTATTTGTAACTTTTCTGCTTTCCTAGGACGGTAGTGTTTTACACAATTCTTCTGGCTTGGCAAGTTTCTGACCTGCTTTGAACACATTCATTGTACTCTGATCCCATCTTTCACTCCGGGCTGCGCTGGGCTGTTTTGATCTAGCGCAGCCTACATCTGTGTTGTGAAAAAAAGAGAAGACGCTACGGCTCTGTTAGTCACACACCAGAGGCATAGGCGCCGATCCCGTGGGTGCTCCGGGGCCCGAGCACCCACGGAGAAGGCCGAGCACCCACGGGGAAAATTATGCACTTGACATCTGTATAATGCCGCTCAAAATTTCCTGGGTATTGAGCACCCACGGGCAGAAACATAAATCGGCGCCTATGACCAGAGGTGTGTAGTTCTGGGGGTTTCTCTTGGCCTCCACGAGCGGGCTTAACTCCCCCCTCCTTCACCATGACAGGCTATAACTCACGCTAATGAAGAGGCGAGTATCACCGGATCTGTTCTTTCATCTTTGTCTGTGCGCGCAAGACGTGAACTGCGAACTGTGAACTGCTCAAAATGTAGCTGCTGAACAGGCATACTGGTTAAATTAATAGTGTGTATTATGCCACGATCTCTGCTTTTTAATTCTATTTACAATTGTGGCACTTTGAGTTACAAATCATGTCTAAAAGGTGCTATACAAGTAGGGGAGAGCAGGGTAAGTTGTCACACGGGTAAGTTGTCACACTGTTCATACCTCCAACCACAGGGCGCCATCTAAAAATGGAATAGCTGCTTTGGTGCAATTAGGGCCAGCTTGAAATTACTTTGCACAGGTGGTCACAGGCCTCTTTAATTGCAGTCAAGCAGAAGGCGTTCGCCTTTTTCCTGCAAAAGTAAGTAAATGGTGTCGTGTATTTCATGTAATAAAACCGTGTTAGGTATAAAAATGTCCTAAATTATGTTTCTGTACCGAATGAGGGAAACAATAAGGTGTTTATTTATATGTTAGCTGCAGTATTTTGTCGAACTAACCGTGTTTTTTAACAAACGTTTGCCCACATGCCCGTTTGGGGCTAGTTGTCTAAATGGCTTTGAGGCAAGTTGTCACATGAGGCTAATTTAAATTTGTTTTTGAAGGAAATATGCATTGAGGGGAGGAAGGAAAGGAACAAACAAACGAAGGAACCAAAAATAAAGTGAGATGATGGTGCGAAATTATAAAAGAAAGACAGAGAATGGTAGCACAGCTCCGGATATAATGCTGAAGGCAGTCAGACAGGTGAAGCTGGAGAACATATCAATCAGAAGCACAGCAAACGATTTTAATATAAACTACCGTACTCTGGCTCGGTATTGTGAAAAGATTACCAGCGAAGAGATTGTCAGTCAGGCAGCCATGCCAACAACATTGGTTGGCTATAGAAAGCCACGGCAGATATTTCCACCTGAGTTGGAGATGCAGCTGGTTCATTATATTGCCAGGTCAGCGGACATTTATTTCGGTCTGTCGCCTAGTGAGACCAAAAGACTTGCCTACCAGTTTGCTGTGGCACACAAGCTGAAGTTCTCACCAACGTGGGCTGAAACAGAAAAGGCCAGCTCCGAATGGTTTACAGCCTTTTTAAAAGGCACCCAATGCTGTCGATAAGAAAGCCTGAGGCAACGAGCCTTGCCAGAGCTAGTAGCTTCAACCGGGAAAATGTAAATGCCTTCTTCGACAATTTAGCCAATGTGCTGGACAGGCATCGATTTGGACCGGGGACATATGGAATGTGGACGAAACTGGGGTGACCACGGTCCATAAGCCTGACAAAGTAGTGGCCAGACGCGGATTCAAACAAGTAGGGTCGCTGACCTCCGCTGAAAGGGGGACACTGGTCACACTGGCCTGTGCTGTGTCAGCCACAGGAAATAGTATACCTCCATATTTCATATTCCCCGTGTCAACTTCCGAGACCATTTTTTAAACAGCGGACCACCTGGCAGCAGGGGGCGGCAAATCCATCGGGGTGGATGAAAGATGTGCACTTTGTTGACTTTCTTAAACATTTCACTGAGCATACAAAATGCTCAAAGGAGAAACCATCTTTGCTGCTTCTGGACAACCACATATCTCATATGTCCATTGATGGACTCAATTACGCCAAAGAAAACGGCATAATTATGGTCTCGTTCCCACCCCACTGCTCTCATCGGCTTCAACCCTTAGACAGGTCTGTCTACGGGCCGCTAAAAAGGCACATCAACACGGCGTGTGATGCATGGATGAGGAACAATCCTGGGAAAACAATGACTATTTATGACATTCCTGGGATTGTGGCAATCGCGTATCCTGTGGCGGCAACCCCCCTGAACATTCAGGCTGGCTTTAGGGTAGCTGGGGTACAGCCTTACAACAGGGACATCTTTTTGGAAACTGAGTTTGCGCCATCCTATGTCACGGATCGCCCTGCCCCATCAGGCCCCAGCACCAACCCTGCCCTGCCAGGCACAAGCACCAACCCTGCCCTGCCAGGTACAAGCACCAACCCTGCCCTGCCAGGCACAAGCACCAACCCTGCCCTGCCAGGTACAAGCACCAACCCTGCCCTGCCAGGCACAAGCACAGGCACAGAGACACACCCAGACCCGGTCAGTTCCCATGCCAGCAGACTACCAACTCCAGAGGACCTCCGGCCATTTCCAAAAGCTGGTCCCCGAAAACAAGCTAATAATGGAAGAAAGCGGCGCAGGACCGCAATTTTAACAGACACACCCGTGAAGCAAGCACTACAAATTGAAACATCGCAATCTAAAAAAAGGCTGTTTCTGGGGAATAAAAAGGCAAGGGTAAAAAGAAACCTGGACGAGTCAGCAGCGGATGAAGGGGAATGCTTATGCCTAGTCTGCATGGAGCCATTTTCGAACAGCCGCCCAAACGAGACTTGGGTGCAGTGTGGGAGATGCAAGAAGTGGGCCCATGATGCTTGCACCCGAGGCCACACAATTTATGTGTGCCAGAACTGTGACTCGGAAGATGAGTCTGATTAGATGAGTTCTGTAATGAAATGTACTTGGTTGTTTTTTGAATTTTAAAGTAAAAAGAAATGTTTTCTTCACAATTACTGTGTTGTGTTCTTATTTGTTGATAATCCAATGTGACAACTTACCCACTGGTGGGGTAAGTCGTCCCAAGTGCACACCCTCTATGTAACTGTCTACAACTCCATACTGAAATAATACATGAAAATGCAATTCATACAAAATATGTGCCCAAGACTTCCACCTTTCATTTGGTATGACATTTATACCACTCTGATGTATTGTGCCCAGTACAGGTAAGACACAGTGGAAAGTGTGCCAACATACCCCGCTCTCCCCTACTGATGGTGAACGGAAAGATCAAAACACACAGTTTCGTCAGTCTGTGACATGTTCTAAATACGCCCACACTCTATTTCCACTCCGGTTGAAAATAACTGCGATGGGATGACACTTGTTGTTCTTATCTAATAAAATCACAGTTGTAAATAGGAATTCTGCTTAGTTACTTCCATCCCATTTATAACACTTAATGAGTCTGTTCCCGGTTCAAAAGAAGGAATTCCCAATTACTGCATTGATCTCTTGCGCGAACTATGATTGTTCACATCATGTATTTCCTGCACATCTTGTAAACGAGATCAGAAAAAGAGCCTCTGCTAACACTTAGATCCTTAAAATGTCAATGTAAAACTGCGGTGGGAGCGTTTCCTTCACGCGCTTTGATACTGAGGCATTGTCAATGCCGGTAATATGTTCGCTGTCGGTTTACAACTTGCAGAGAAAACACAAAGCTGCTCAAACCGAAACTCCAAGTTCAGCTCCCGGAGAATGGTATTTCCGTCTAGTTATTCCTGTTCATTGTTTATCTCCTTAATTTAATATATACTTCCCTCCTTTATCTCCAACATAGCCTACTGTATTGTCTTAACTGACTCTCTACACTGGTTCACTAATACAATGGAAAGAGTGTTAGCTATACCTGGGGAGCGAGTTGGGGATGAAAAATATGTTTTAAATGAAACCTGGGAAATAGGAAATTGAAAAGGGATCAGATAAAATAACTCAAAAAAATAAGGCAGATAAATAAATAAATGTATAAATAAAAGCTGGAGAGCAAGCATAAACGACAAATACGAAAAGTTCGCCAGACTACCGAAAATTAGAAGCTGAAAACACTTTAACTAATAAAAGTAAAACAGTCTCTGTGTTTTCTCTTTCTTCCCTTATCAGATCTCTCTGCTTCACCCAGCCTGACCCCCCCTTCGTGCGCTCACTCCGTGTTATTTCCGGCCCCCGACCACAATTTCTCCTCTCACTGTGCTTCATTCATTAACACAATTCTATGCAACCTTTCGCTACGCGTCTCTTCCAAATCTTTATCTAATGTAAACATACATTGCGGAATCAATTTCTGTGTTGCGAATGTCCACTTTTCCATCAACCCCCCATCAGAATCTAAATCAGAACTACCCTCAACGTTCAACCAAAAATCTTTTCAATATTCGCTCCATCAACTTATTCCGCAATTCGTGGACCAACACAATCAATTCACAATGTCCGTATTTTCCACCTTTTAACACATTCCATTCTCCGTTTCTGATTCAGTGATCAGTAATACAGATATATTCACAATGCTATTATTAATTTCACCACTTGCACAGAATGTATTGTCAATTGTGTAATTCTTGTCGATAACTAACGTCTAGTAGCGCGCCAAAGTTTTGTACGGAAGACTAATAATAAGTATGAGGAATAACAATAGGGCGCCTTTGCTTTGCAGTGTGCCCTCTTTTGCTGCCCACACACACACAACACACACACACACACACAGGTGTGTAGGAGAGGAGTAGAGAGATACACGTATGTAGATTGGAAGGTATGGGAGTAAGATGATAATGTTTGGAAGATTTATTTTCACACACAGCGTCAGATGTTGCTTAACATGGGAGTCTATGCAGCGGAATGTTCACAGATAGAGTGAGTGACGTCATAACGCCCTCTACCTTCAGCAGGTTGCAACATTTTATCAAAAATCTTCCAAACATTATCATCTTACTCCCACACCTTCCACTCTACAGGCACAATTTATACACCAAAATGTAGGCATTTTTGTCCTCTCTCATCCAATGTGACTTCCATTGAAATAGGACTTGCCCAAATCGCCCAAAAGGACAGAGAGTGCTGTTTTTGCGAGGTTTTAAACAATTTCCCATTCATTTTAATGGGCCAAAAAAAGTCACCTTCTATTCTTTTCACACACAGCGTCAGATGTCACTTAACATGGGAGTCTATGGAGCGGAATGTTCACAGCTGGAGCGGAATGTTCACAGCTAGAGTGAGTGACATTTACATTTACATTTTAAACATTTAGCAGACGCTCTTATCCAGAGCGACTTACAAGATGTGCATAATACAAGGTAAGAACAATCATAGTTGGTGCACAAGATCGGTGCAGTAAAACAGCAATAGACATCATTGCATGCGTCTGTGTATCATACCTGTAACACTGGGAAAGAAAAGGTTAGTGGGTTGTTGTTTTTTTTTTTTTTTTTTTTTTTTTAAACAGTGTAGAACAAGTAAACAGTGGTGACGACAGATTGACTAGATGGACAGTGTTCAGTGGTAGTGGAGTCTGAAGAGGTGGGTTTTTTCTTGCGGAAGATTGAAGTGATTCCGCAGTCCTGACCGATTGTGGGAGGTCGTTCCACCAGTGAGGGACCAGGACAGAGAAGAGGCGAGACCGCGAGGAGCGGCTGCCAGGCGCCCGGAGGGATGGGGCAGTCAGTTTGCCAGTGGAGGCGGAGCGGAGGGGTCTGGGAGGGGTGTAGGGAGTGATGAGTGACTGGAGGTATGGGGAGCAGTACCTCTGGCCGCTTGAAAAGCAAGCACCAGTGACTTGAATCTGATGCGTGCTGCGATGGGGAGCCAGTGCAGAGAGGAGAGTAGAGGGGTGACGTGGGTGAACTTCGGCTGGTTGAACACCAGGCGAGCGGCAGCGTTCTGGACTAGTTGCAGTGGCTTGATGGCACAGGCTGGGAGGCCTGCCAGCAAGGAATTGCAGTAGTCCAGACGTGAGATCACCAGGGCCTGGACCAGGAGTTGAGTGGCCTCTTGGGTGAGGAACGGTCGGATCCTCCGGATGTTGTGGAGGGAGAAACGGCAGGTCCGAGTGATCACTGCAATATGGCTCGAGAAGCACAGCTGGTTCAGCTTCAGGTGGTGGGTGGACATCCATGCGGAGATGTCAGCCAGGCATGCAGAGATCCGTGCCGGGACCTGGGTATCAGATGGAGGGAAGGAGAGAAACAGTTGGGTGTCATCAGCATAACAGTGATAGGAAAAGCCATGAGCAGAAATAACAGAGCCAAGTGACTTGGTGTACAGAGAAAATAGGACGGGGCCTAGCACCGAGCCCTGCGGGACTCCGGTAGAGAGGGTGTGGGGAGAGGAGAGGGACCCTCTCCAGGCCACCTGGTAGGACCGGTCAGCCAGGTAGGACTCAAACCATGTCAACGCAGATCCAGAGATTCCCATCTCGACGAGAGATGAGAGCAGGATCCGGTGGTCCACGGTGTCGAATGCCGCCGACAGGTCGAGGAGGAGGAGGACGGAGCTAAGGGATCGGGACTTAGCCCCGTGAAGAGCCTCAGTGACCGCAAGGAGAGCAGTCTCTGTGGAGTGGCCTGCTCTGAACCCAGATTGGTTGGGATCAAGCAGGTCGTTCTGTAAGAGATGAGCAGACAGTTGATTATAGACAGCCCGCTCTAATGACGGGGCATTATGACATCACTCACTCTAGCTGTGAACATTCCGCTCCATTCATTTGAATGGGCCAAAAAAAGTCACTAAGAAAAGTAATAGCGCACTATTCCCATTCAAGGCGCAGGTTTTGATGTATTTTTTGCGTGTGTGCTGGCAACGCTGCGAGACTAGTAGCGCGCCAAAGTTTTGTACGGAAGTGTGGAAGGCGTCGGTCTCAGCAGCGGATCAGGGCGATTAGCGGCCACGCCTACTGGCAGAGCAGCCAGCGCACGCACCGGTCTGGTGTTGCTAATCACATCGGTGCGCTTTAAAACTGCTCTGCTCTCTTCAGTAGGTGGCTGGAACAAGAAGGAGAAGGCGTAGGAGACCGGGAGGAAAGAAAGAAAGCAAAGCGAAGAAAGTAAACCGGGAACTAGAAAGTTCCGGTTATGGTTTAATGTTTGTGATATTTAATTTTGTTTATTTGTTTTGAAAAACCTCCCGTTCTGGTTCTCTGCCCGTGTCAGGATCAGAGAACGAAAAGATATAAAGAAATAAAGAATCCGGTCCGTAGACCGAAAACTCCACCCCTGTTTCCAGACTGCTCTGTTCCGTACAGGGATTGTCACGTGGCGTGTGACAAAGTGGTGCTGCTCTGTTCTTCCGGGTTTCGGCACCACTTTGTCACACGCCACGTGACAATCCCTGTACGGAACAGAGCAGTCTGGAAACAGGGGTGGAGTTTTCTTTTTTTCCTCCCGGTCTCCTACGCCTTCTCCTTCTTGTTCCAGCCACCTTCTGAAGAGAGCAGAGCAGTTTTAAAGCACACCGATGTGATTAGCAACACCACACCAGGTGCGTGCGCTGGCTGCTCTGCCAGTAGGCGTGGCCGCTAATCGCCCTGATCCGCTGCTGAGACCGACGCCTTCCACAGGAAGAATATGGAATAATAAATAATAAATATGAGGAATAACAATAGGGTGCCTTTGCCCTCTTTTGCAAAGCAGGCACCCTAATTATAAAACATAATAGAGTGTTATAGTATTAGTACATACACATGTAATGGGAGGCCATAACATTTCTATCATATTACTCCTGAAAGCAAACTGCACCACAGTGGGAATTTAGCCAACTTAATTGAGTAAAATAGATAGAACCCCAGTGGCATCATATCAATTATACATCTATCTTTCACTGTTTGAGTTTCTGTGTTCAAAGATTCACCTTTTAAGTTATTAAATCACTCCAGTTATTCTGTCATTCCAGTCCAGGGATCCTAACTGCAGCAGTCAATAGGCATAATTTTGCAATAATCAGTTCAAATCATAAAATATGAAAAGATACGCAAGAGATATAAAATCATCTCCATCCACTTAAGCATTTTGTTCTCTTTACTAGATCAAAAAATGAAAAAGTACATCCTTTCAAAGGAAATAGGAAATAGATGAAGGCAATCAGGTTACAATGTTTTATGAAAAATAAAGTTGATAGTCTCATGCATTGTATTAAGCATTGAATTATGGTTAATATAGCAAATTGTCCAGGACAAAAGCAATGGGCATCTGCTGCACGAACGAACTGTTATGTTTTTCTCTTGCAGTTTTCTCAGCTGTTTTAAGATTCTTTGTTTCTGCTTGGGATGAGGGATTTTTAATTAAAATATCAAGCCAATGTAGTAATTGATTTTATTCTATTTTAACTGGAAAAGTATTAAAGAAAGAAAAGTAACAAACATAAAGAAAGGAGGATGACCTGATTCATCCCTTTTCTCATTTAAAATGGAGGTAATTGGACTCGGATGAATATGACACAAAGTTGAACTTCTCCATTGCATAATCATATAAACGACGCAGTGTCATAATTACAATACTCTTCAAAGCCATTTCCTCTTTTTGGGAGGAAATTCCAGTTCCAGTTTGAATGTGATTTAAACTTCCACTCCACAATGCACACAGAATGGCTGAGGGGTGCGGGGTAGAGCTGAGCTGGAGGGTGGGGAAGTGCGGGTGGAAGGAAAAAAACAGAAGTGCATGTGTTACATCCTCATGTAAATGAGGACAAGCCTATATATGATACAAGGTCTTCATGGTTTGGACTAAACTGCCAACAACCAAGAGCACAAGGATGGATGCACAGGTGCTGTACAGTTTACATATTTCACATTTAGTAGCGGTGAACTGGCTTGTTGTAGATTTTTCAGGCAGCAGGACATGGGGAATCTTTTGTCATGCATAGCCACAAAATTACAATCTATAATTTTTATGTTTAAATTTTCCATTCAAGAGTAAAATGGTTTTCCACCCAATTTTTCAGAATACTTCAGTCAAGGGGGGTGTTTCCATACTTCACAAGGTTCTACAGGGGAAACATCACTATGAAGTGGATCATGTGGTGAAGTATAAAAAAAGCTATCTGGCTGACGCTGGTATAAGGTAATCTAAAATAAACTGAAGCTCTACAATTGTAAATTACATATGATGATAAGGCACTGATCTGTTATGAATTACAGACATTAAGATGTGCTTAATATGCAACATATGGGTGTTTGAGACTGGGTTTTGGGGCCGAGGGGGATGGGAGTTGGGGGGGGGGGGGGAAGGGGGGCGTGTACCTGAGGTACTACCAATAATTATGATATGTACATAATGTTAAAAAATTTTCTGGTTCTTAAAATTCTTAAACAACCCCTCTTACTGAAAGGTGGAATTCTCCTGGAATGGGAGCTTGTTTGTGTTTTCAATGCTTTGGAAATCTAATGTAAGAGTGTCACTTTGTGAATAATAGTTTTATACAGAGATTACCTACAATGTTTTGAACCCCCCACACACACAGACACACACTTATAATACTGTGTGCAGTTCTGGGCACCGCACTACAAGAAAGATATTGAAGCTCTTGAAAAAGTCCAAAGAAGGGCAACTAAACTGATACCTGGTATGAAAGGTAAAAGTTATGATGATAGACTTAAGGCACTCAATCTATTTAAACTTAGCAAACGCAGACTTAGGGGGATTTGATTGAGGGTTTTAAATTCCTAAAAGGGATTAACAAATTAAAATACCAAAGATTTTTTAAGATAAGTGGGGTCAGCAGAACAAGAGGCCACAGGTGGAAATTAGTTAAAGGCAAATTCCGCACAGATATTAGGAAGTTTTTCTTTACACAGAGAGTTGTCAATGCCTGGAACAGCTTGCCAGGTCAGGTAGTAGAGGCAGAAACGCTCGGGCTATTCAAGGCCAGGCTAGATGTAGTACTAGATGTTCTTTAGATTAGGACATGATGAGCCAAGATGGACCGAACGGCCCGTTCTCATCATTATGTATTCTTATGTTCTTAAATATCAACATTATGCAGAATGTGAATTTATGTGTACTCATGCTCTCTTAGAAAAGGAGATACAATTCTGAAGATCAATGGGCAGGACTTGAAGGATCTGACTCCAGAAATGTTTGCAGAGTTGCTGACAGAGGTTTCGCCCATGCTGGTGAGTCACTGGACTGACTACTATTATTTATTAATGTGACAGATGTCGTGCGAAGATATATATGCATATACAGGTAACTGCCAAAATAAAAGAAACACCAACATGAAGTGTCTTAATAGGGCTATAACAGGCCGCCAGAACAGCTTCAATGTGCATTGGTGTAAATTATAAAGTGTCTGGAACTGTACTGAAGGGATGCAATGCCTGCTCCAGAATCACCTATAAGTGTATGCATATATATATATATATATATAGGATATAGTGCATATTATAAAAGCTGCAAGAATGCAAGTGTGGATACAGAACAGCAAATAACCCACAAGATATAAAGCATTAAGATAAAAAAATGCCTTGTATACATAATGCTTAAAACGATCTTAAATAAAACCTTTCCTAATTTCAGAGATAGACAAAGTGCCCGAAAGCAGACCCACGAGAGCTATATCAGCATATGGCACACTATGGCACACTGTGAACCATGTGTTTGATGAGAGAGAACAGGAACCAGGGCTTTGCGGGGTGATTTCACATGATGTCTGCAGAAGTACAGACACTGCTTTCAATAACTCATTGTCACATGAGAGGTGCACCCAGGAAGTGAGAGATAAGAAAGAGGTGTTGATGATGTGGTGTGAATGATAGGAAAACAGAACTAGCGAGGATGAGCGTTTATTTCGAACACACGTGGGTTTCGGAAAAAAAGCAGAGCTAACACGATTATCAAAAACTGAGAAAACCCACTGCCATTTTGCTATTCCAAATAAACAGGGCTGTCTCAAGGGGTGGGCGGGGCCTGGGGCGAGCAAACCCACGCGGGGCCCAGCTGTTAACTATCATAGCCAACCCCAATGTTTTGTTATTTTGTTGGTCAGAGTGACACTACTACAGAACTATCGAACGCCAGACAGCTCATAATCCATACACGTATTCTTATTATGATACACGTATTGTTTAAATGAATACACGCATTGTTATGTTACACGTGTTTTATGATACGTGTATCGATACACGTTTTTTTATGACGCCATCACACACATGTTCTGTTCAGAAAAGGGCATTCCCCAAACCGTTGCAACAAAGTTGGATACAGGTCTGGAGAAAATTTCAGAACTGTCTATCTCTGAAATTAGGAAAGGTTTTATTTAAGATCGTTTTAAGCATTATGTATACAAGGCATTTTTTTCTGAAACTACAGAACAGCCTCAGAATTCTGTCTCATGTCAATGTTTTCATCACAAGAGTAAACTATTTACAAAATAGCATTTTTTTTTGGTTTAGTCTTTCAGTGAAAACATGCAGTCATCATGACACTGGGCCTACATAAATACAGAAATAAGACAACGAATAGCCTTGTGATTTGCATAAAAAGCACATGTCTACTTTGCATAGTGGGCCTAAATAGCCAGTGGAACAACTCAGCAGCACAGACACATAGTGGTTCGTTTTAGTCGGATGACAATAATAGCTGAGCTAAAGTTTTACAGACTCAGACAAGATCACGCACAAACCAACCATAGCAAACCGATTGAATAATTAATATGCCATTACTCTGCCCATTGAATTAAAATATTGTAATAATCAATAGGTCAGCTCCTTTGGGTGCACTTGACTGACGGTTCGGGTTTGGGTCTGCGTTAGCATGTTTGTCCTCGTCAGCAGCACTAGCCCCCTCAGCTAAGATGACTTCAGCGCCGTTTTCCTCTTCCTCGTCGTCGTCATCGTCCTCTTCTTCCACCACGTTTTTCTTTACAAATCGATCCAAGGAACCTTTCAAGCTGGCTTTTTTTTTTTGCTCCCAACTTATACTTTCTAAATTTGTCTCGATCTCTGCTGTTGCTTGCCATTTTACCACGCAGTCAGGCTTGGCTATGGGTTACACCTGCAGACTGTCTGCATGTGAGCAGCATAGGGATCGCTACTTCCTACTTCCTATAATGTCAACTTTCCAAAACGCCATAAGCTTAAGCTATGTATTCCCTGTGTCACAAACATACATATATTTTTACATATATTATTTTATATATACAAATTATAATAATTAATTATAATAAAATTAATTAATTAACTTCCCCTCTCACCGCGGGGCCCTGTGAAGGGCGGGGCCTGGTGCGGCCGCACCGGTTGCCGCCCCCTAAAGATGGCCCTGCATAAAGTAAGACATGTAAAAAAGAAAAAATAGATAAACGAGGTGACGCAACTTGAAGAGACTGAATCATGCCCTCTGTAGATTTTTTTTCCAAACAATCTGACTATGCTGGTGGTATCAAGAAAACTAAGCAGTATATTCCCATTTTGAGGTAATAATAAAATAATACATTTATTCATAAAGCGCTGTTCTGACTTTGTGCTCAGGGCACTTTTCAAATAAAATAAGATTAATGATGGGAGATTAGAGGAAGACAATAGAGAGAGGAAAAATACAATGAAATAGAAAATAATGTAATATGGAAGAAACAATGAACTCCTACAACAATATAGTTGTTTAAAATTAGACTGGTGTGATAGGAACATGTACAAATACAAAGCAACCCAAAAGGTATAGCAGTGTTTGGGGATGTGTGTGCTCATTCTGCAGTGTGAAATTTCCATCAATACCAGCTGGTGATATTACAATATCTTATATCCAGTTTGTTTCTTCTAGAAGTAGCATTATTGCACATTCATTTCTAGCTGTTTTAAGGCCCCTGCATTCCCTGGTTGCAAGAATGCACAGAATGGGATTTAAGACCTAATACATGCGTAAGCACACTGTAACTACAGAAGCCAGTACTGTGTACTTACATCTTTCAGCCAGGGGCCCCGGGCAGTGCGACTGGTAAAGGCACTAAGTGCAGGTTGCCCTCTGCAGCCTGGGTTTGGCCGCGAGTTTCACTCTGGGGTTAGCAATAGTTGTCCGCCAGCATGTTTGCCTTGTGCAAGCGGCTCTGTGTGTATCAGAGTAACAGTTGACGGCTTGGCGGGTTCTGTCTGGAAGAAGGTGGTTAAGTTCGACTTTGTCACTGCCACTCCCAGAGTTGAGGTGGCAAACTCATAGTACGAGGCAAAGGGATAGTTCTGTATAATTGGTGGAGGGTATAATCGGCCATCAAATTCGAAGAACAATAGGGAAAAGAGAAAAAAACATTAGCAAAGGGGAAACTCGATCAGCCCCAAGCCAAAGCTCTAACACTCGGTCAGAAGGTGATTATTGTTTCCATGATGACCAGACAGTGCACCAGTCCAGCACAGATACCCTGAAGGAGAAGTGCCAGGAGCAGAGAGGGATGTATCCAGTCAACAAGGAGAAGATCTTCATGAGCTTCAACAGCCTGGAGATGATCCAGGAGGACAAGCCAGAAAAGAATGGAGGGGAAGACGACAGGAGGAGCTCCAAGGGGGACCAGCCGCAGCCTGGTGGAGGGGACGAGTCTCCTTTTGGCGACGACTCTGGTGGGCTGGACGACCTGTTGATAGTCTCCATGACGAAGACCAGCATAACCATAGTGAAGGGGCGGGGGTGTGAGGCTGGGAGCCCCTGCCATGACTGTGGGGGCACTGCATGCACCTTCAACGATGTGGTGATGGTGGCAGAATCCAGCAGCATCACCCTGGGTAAGCCTGCCACAAACTCACACACGGCCGCCTCCTATCAGTGTTTACAGGAACTTATTCGCATGTGACTGAGAGCGTCTGGGTCACTGACGTAACATCGGTTCCTGAGTAGGGACCAGGCCTATTACTTTACTGGGACTCAATCGATACATTACATCATAGTCAGACACTCTCTGACTATCCAATCAAAGGGTGTGAATACGCTGACGTTACCTAGGCCTTCTAGAAGGCCTTCGTGTCGGCAACTCAAAATCTGATTGGTTGAAGCAACAGTTCGATCAACACTTATTTTATGCTACAGGGCCTGCAGAACGGATTGTGAAGGCCTCCAGGCAGATTTCTTTGACCCTGGCAACAAATGATGGCTGAAATGTGATTGGTTAAATGCTTTAATATGAAAATACACGTCTGGAAGCAGCGGAACCAGGGGAAAAGCTATGAAAGGAAGCGGACAGACCATTTGGAATTATTTAATAAGTATTCATGGAAAAAATATAATTAACATCAGTCTGTGATTCAGATATTTTTTAGGCCAGCAGAGAAGGCCTTGCAGGCCCTGACGGCCCACCACTGTTGTATATATATTTTTTTCTGCTTAGTTTTTTTTGTGCCAGTAAAGCAAAATGAAGCTAGGCTAAGCTAGCTGTACTGCTAGCCTAAGAAAACACTAGATTTGAAGGCACTTGAAGCTAGTGAAAATATAACACCAACTTAAAAGAGTAGTTAGCCTTATAAAAGCATAATTTCTGCCTTAATTTTCACCAGAGCGCTCAATGGAATCTCTTAAAGAGCGAGGCAAGAAAGAGGAAGAGCAGGGCGCATCAGTGTATTTTGCCCACTTGGTTGGGGGTGGGGCCGAATGCTGATGCATCACTCAGCCATTCGGCTATTCGCATGCTGAAAACGGCATGTGAAAGTGAGGGGCTTTCGTTGTGTCACAAAATTTGGCTTTGAGCCAAAATCATGCCTTCTCTATTGCATAGGGATCAATTCCTCAAACCATTGTATATATTCTTTTCCTGCTGACAGGTTTTTAAAAATGTTTTAGATTTTCTCTTTCTGCTTTTTTGCCTATTTTTCTCCCAATTCATGTCAATTATCCTCTCCCTTGTATTTGAGAGCTCGTTGCCATAGTCCTGAAACCGGACAGAATTCGCCAAGCCGTCACCATAACTCCAGTATACACACGGTGTCACTCCTATATGCAGCGAGTGTGTATCGGCTTACACCCCCCACCCTCTGCTGTACAGCCAATTGCTGCCCAGAGCCGAAACTGGAGCTACCTGGTGGAATCGAACCCCAGTCGCAGTGCAGAAGTTTTTTTATTCATTTGCATCCATTTATAGACCAGACACACAGGCATACACACCTCTTTTGGACTGGCATCTTTATTTAACTTTATTACTTTAAATGACAGAAACAAGCATTCCAGCCAGGGGTGTACTTCAATACAATCAAGCCAGACAGGTAAATAAACAGGCACGGATCAAGCCCTCCGTACAATGCCCGGTGATCCAGACTTAAATCCTGACCACGCAAATGGCAGCTAGTGTTTCGGCATCCGGTCACACATTTCCAGGCAACGTGGAATGTAGGGTTTGTCCTGCCTTATCAAAGGAAGTGCGATGTGTCAGGTAACAGTGGAGAATCAGCCTATAGGGTGTATAAACACACCGTTTATACACCCTATAGGCTGATTCTCTGCCTAGTGACATGCCCACTTTAACTTGACACTGCCTGAAGAGGACTTTTGCTCTGTCATTGCGAGGACTTTTGCATTGTTTGTTCTAAGCTCAACGAGTATGTGTAAGTTAACTTCAATAAATGTATATTTGTTACCATATATGGGCGCTCTCCTGTTTTTTACGTCCTCTTTATTGTCCTGCGGCACGTCTTTTTTCCGCTTGTTCCCCCCCTTCCCCGATACATGACTACAGAAAATGTATTTCATTGTCTTTATGTTTCAATTCTCATTTGCTTTTCTTGCTGTGTATTTCTTATCCTTTTTCAGTGTCCAGGGGAATTACAAATTTTTCTCAAGACAGAGTATGGGACAGTATTCTCATTCGAAGTTTAGTGCATGACAGGTACATCCACAACAGGAACAGAGTGGCCACCACGTCAAGAGAAGCCCAGAGAAATGCAGGTCTGTAACAGAGAATATTTCAAAACCAAATACATGCGATGATCATGTTCCTTTTGTGATTGATCAAATATTTTACATTTTTTAAAGCTGTTGCATATTGCATATTGAATGAAAATGAGGCAAATCATAAATGTAAAAACTTTATTGCATAACGTTATTACATTTCATCAACATCATGAAATTGAATTGTAACTGATAATGTCTTTGTGGTGAAAAATTTGGACGGAAAATTATACATATACATAATATACATATTTCTCATTGCTTTTTTATGTCAGAAATCTCAATCTATTACTACAAATCGGACTGTATGGATGACGACTTCCCGGGAATGCCTGTTGTGTTGAATTTTACTGCCACAGAGAGCTTTCTGAAATGCAGCAGCAATGATGACAAGGCCACGCTTAGCATAGAGGTAAGTTCACACAAGTTGCCAATCATTTTAGTTAAGCTTTTGGATCAAAAATGAACATGATGGCTGTTGGCTTTAAACATTATCACCTTGCATTGCCCTTGTTTTCACTGCTTGTAACTTCTGTCCAGAAATGGTCAATAACATGACCACATATAGCAAGGGTGTAACAACATATTAAATATTAGGGGCGACATAACAAAAGCGAAAGTTTTATATCTATAAATTATTGGAGGGGACAGATATGACTGTTTTGAATATTGGGGAGGACATGTTCCCCCTGTCCCCTCCCACTCGTCACACCTATGACATACAGGACCATGCACAGCCAGTAATGGGTTGTGTTGTTTTGTTCCCTGCACTGTTGTTCATCTAAATTGTTAATTCTTATTTAATTGTAGAGTTGTGATAAGAGCAAGCTGAAGTGCATCACCATTGGAGATGAAGAAACCTGGCCGTTTTTTTTCTACATGAAAGCAAACAGAGATGGCTCCCGTCGTTTTCAATCTGCTAACTGTCCAGGATGGTTTATAAACGCCAAGAATGAAAATGTCGCTGTGGACCGCCTTGAGGCAGAAGATCAGACCTTCTTGTTCATAATACATAAATGATTAGTTCAGCCAAAAAAATAATGGCCACACATCATTGCTTTAGACTGCATTGTGCTTAATATTAATTTGTCTGTATACTGTATGTATGCCAAAATGTGTGTCCATCATGGCTAGGAATCTTCTGTTTGATTAAGAGTCTTCCCCGAAAGTGAGTGGAGTATCTGCAAGTTTGTGGGGGTTCTGCATGTGTGTGCATTGTATAACTTTTACTTACGAGTGAATGCAAGCGCTGGCTTTTTCTTCATAAACACACTCCAGCAAGTTTAGTAATGATCACATTGAACCTCCCCTAACTGTATTTGTGGGGGGAAAAACAAAAACAATTGCATTTATTTGCCAGTCAAAGTTAATGAGAAATGTTGATTGGACCCTGGGCTTTCTCTCTTTAACTGACCTTCACTAGCTGTGGTTGTAATTAGTCATTCATGTGTGTAAAAATTGTATGTTGATAACATAATGTAATATTATACTTTGGTATTTACGGGTCAAGCTATTTTTACTGTGTTCGCATAGCTCTAATGTTTTCTTTTCTCAAAGATGATAAAAAATGAAAAGTCAAATGTGTTAAACTGCCAGCATCATCATATTTATTAAGGTTAACTGCATTTCTAGATAACTGAGTAAGCTGTAGACAATTTGATATCATTTATTTGTTATTTTACACCTTTCTTCAGGTAGTTTTATTGTGTATTTAGTCATATTTACATTGCATATCAATTTTCACATTTTATTGTTTAAAGAAATATTGAATAAGCTTAAGAAATATTTTCTGTTTTGACTATATTTATATGTGCTACTGTGAAAGTCAGGAACTATGCTGATTTGATCAATATCACTGAACTCGATAATCTTTGTTTTAAAAACTATAACAATAAAGTTATTTGCTTTTATAACTGCACTTTCCATCAAGAATAAGGTTTTGAAATGCTATCAGTCAAATTGCATGTGGTTTTATGACGTATGCATATTTTTCCACGTCAATACAATACAGTGTTGGGGTAACCAACATTTCTCCCACATTTCTGAAAATGGTGTAGTTTACACTAGATAAATTCACACAATATCAATGAACATTTACAGTACAATAGCGGCAATTATTCTGTGCGAAGCAATCCGTTCGTTCCTTTCCAATGGCAGAGCAATTTTTTTTATGTGAGAGGTGACCAGAGGCTGAAGCTATGAGGGCAGTCATTTCTTAAGGAGACATTTTCTTGTCTCACACATATTCTCAATCCTCTCCACTGAACATGCACTGTATAATTGTCGAATCTGTGGTTCTGCTCACAACCTCCCTCCAGATTCTTAATTCCTCATATAGTATTTTACATTGAAGCTGCTGCACATTTTAATGTGGTGGTTCCTCCATTGTGTGTGGGTGTGTGGGGGTGGAGGTTTAGGCAGAAGTGTTTCTACCTTTTCCCAGTTCCTTTTGGGGGATATATGGGGTCTATATCCTGAACATGAAGGTGTATCCGGACCACGCTGAGAAAGCTGTAACACCGAGGAGGTGTTACTATGTCTATGAAGCCAGCGTAGTAACACTGTACTGGATGTCAGTGTCTCAAGTGAGAACAGTAACACTATAGCAGGGCTACTGTGTGTGCCAATTTGCTTAATGGGGTTTACATCATCACCACGTTGGCAAGCCTGGATAGTGCTGAGGACACAGTAACACTAGTGGAGGGGTTAGCAGGCCCATAGAGTCCACGCTGTGAAACGGAACTTCTGTAATCCTTATGAAAACAACTGATGTAAGGGTTAACGTCTGACTGCTATTTTACCAGCCGTCTAGGGATGCCAGGCAGTGTTTCCGGGCAGTTAAATCTATCTGTTTTTTCCTTAATGAAATACTTGACAAAACAATTATATTCTATTTTTCTATTATATTTAGTGTGTATGCATCACATTCAATATTATATAAACATACAAAAAAATCTAACAGGAATTACAGTCCAACTTCATGAAATGTATTGAGGCTGCAAAGTTTAGCATTGTTACATGTACTACCTGTGTCTAGAGTTCTGTGACAAGGAGAATTGAATTAATACTACTGATAACTTTCATTTTACAGACATTAAAAACTAATCTGCAGAACATTCTTAAGATGCAGGTGTTTTATCATTGGCCACAATGGGATAATTCTGCATTGCGTCAAGCCGATTTACTAGAATCATTTTTCCCTGCTGTTTCACAGAGAAATATTTCAACACTGTACTTGCTTGAGATTTTTTCTTCCACTGCATAATAAAACTATTGCCTATTTCTGACAGGAAAATAAGGGCCACTGGATTTTGCATTTAATAGACTTTGCAACACGTGGTCATTCGTAGGTTAATAAGGGAGAAATCTTTCTTTAAAAACAGGGAAATGTTCATGCTGGATTCAGTGTCTCCCTTGATTTACAGTGTGCGAGGTTAGTCACAGTGCAATGATCAAGGCTCTAGCAGTGCTTGGGAACAGCAGAGTAACAGTGCAGTGCTGGAGCACGCAGAGTCAAATAATTAAGTTTAATCTTAACAGGCCCACTCTGTGAAGAGGATGAGGATCACAATCACATAATACACTGCTGACCCCTAGAGGACATAAGAGGAACCGCAGAACTACCACATTAGTCAAGTCAAAACACTTCAGGTGGCCAGCCATGGGTTCTTCTGTTTTTTGTTGTTACTCAGCACTTAATGGATCAATTAAAGCTGTTGATTGCACAGATAACTCCCCTCATTTGGTTTCCTGGGTCAAAATTGGTTGCTGATTTTGAGGTTAAAACTAAAAACTAAATCAGTTGACCTGCTGCAGTGGTGGCACTTACATCCCAGAAGCAACCGACAGGGTGAAACAGTGATCTAAACCTTAGTTACTAACCTTCCATAGGAATCAATTTTTCCCACTTGTGTTGAGTTAGAATCGTTTGCTTTTGCAGAAGAGAGGGATTTGTGTTGGCCGGTATACACATTACCTAAAATGTAGGTGGCATCACTTAAACCCCAGCAAAAATATTGTTAAGTGGTGATCTGAAATTCAACTGCTTTAGAAAGTAGACATTCTGAGGACATTTCCCCACTTCTACTGCATTAGAATTATTTGCTTTTGCAGGAGAACAAGATTGGTACAGACACGCAGACTATAGCAAACTATGGCAGAAACACAAAATGGTTGATTCAAATGAAATCTAAGCCTGCAAACATATTCAATTAGGCTACCATATAATATTGTGATTGTAAGATCACGTGTACTGTACTGATCCTGTTAATTTGGGTTCAATAATACAAAACCTTACTGTCAAGTGAATGGTTCCGGCTTTTATTTAGAATTTTCGCGCCCTGATGGTCACCGGAAGTAATTTCCTTTTTGTTGTGGGTCGCTCGAAGATTTCTGGTTTTGTTTAGAATTTAACATGAATTAAACATGTACTAAAGAAAAGGAGGACGTGTGGCTAGCTAGTTCGTTAACCAGCTTGATAATTTACACAGCCAATATTATCGGTTTGTGCAAGAGGTAACGTTAAAGTCGTCGTCTGTTTGCTACTTTACTCGTGTATGTAGCTAGCTACAGATCTGCCACATTTTTTGTCATGATCCGATACAATTTGTTTTCTGGTTATCAAACGTCATCTAGCAGCTAGCTATAATGACTATCTATAATGACAATATAAATTGTGCTAGCTCGCTAAATTATGTAACGTAATTACTACGTGATTCTTTCCGCTATTCAATGTTTAAACTCGCTAACACTAGATAGATAATTGTAAGCTATTATACAAAGCTAACACTAGTTATCTTACCTAGCTGGATAGGAAGCTATTTGATTTAATTCAGTAACAATTCCAACTTGTTTTATTGTGTAGGTTTTTGAGTATAAAGGATTCACAATGCAGAATAAGAAGACCAAAGTGGCCTCAAAGGCGAAAGGTAACGTAAGGTCTTATTTCCAATAATTTTCTTTGTTAGCATTATTACCCACCTGGCACTAATATCAATGTATCTAGCTAACTTGGTTAACACATTGGTAAACTAGCTATACGTGCTAACGTCCATTTTTAGCTAAGACCAAATGTATTCTAACGTTAGCTTACCTAGTACAGGGCTAACGCTAGTTAAAGTAAATAACGTTCGTTCAAATACTTGTATAGTATTTTGATTTAAGTTAATTGACTAGCTGGACTGAAAATTCACCAGAGTACACATTATCTGATTGGTTGCATTTACCAATGTTCACGCTTATTTTCGTGTTTTTGTTGTTGCACTCAGTGGGGAAAGTCGGGTCGAAGAATAAAGATGACGCCCCTCATGAGCTAGAAAGTCAGTTTGTCCTACGACTCCCTTCGGTAAGACAGACCGGTACCATCGAAGACTCGGCCGCACAGTTACCAGTCATTGACTATTGTTTTGATGCCAAATGATTGAACCAGCCTCGGTGAGTTGCACCACAGTGACCACTGAAAAGCCGAGTTGTAAATCTGTGTTACTGCTGAGGTAACTTTACCCTTACACAAGTAGGCCTAAGTCTAACCAGAGGCACACACAATTTTAGTCATTGTTTGCACTTAGTTCTCATCAGGATACGTTTCACATTTAACCATCTACCAATGTTCTCTCTCACAGGAATATGCCTCCACAGTGAGAAGAATCGCACAGTCGGGGAGCGTGAACCTCAAAGATAGACTCACTATAGAGCTACATGGTATGTTTGATTTGCAGGAAGTTGGTAAACGATGAGTTTTTCTCCAAAAGACAGTAGGATAGCGACACGCCTAATGTCCTGATCTGCACACCAAACATTCTTGTTCTTTGTTTATAAAAGAACTGCTGCATTTGGGGACCAGTCCCAGGATACATACCCATGGCAGTATAATAATAGTAATAATAATACATTTCTTAGTGTTTTGCCATGACCTCAAAGCTCTATACGGTGACGTCTAACCGTCACACCACTTTCTGTCTTTAGCTGACGGTCGCCATGGGATAGTGAGAGTGGATCGTGTCCCTTTAGCGTGCAAGCTCGTTGACTTGCCCTGCATTCTCGAGTCTCTGAAAACCGTGGACAAGAAAACCTTCTACAAGACTGCTGATGTTTGTCAGGTAAGATTCTTGTTGCTGAAATTGACACTATTCCCGACAGAAACCCAAGAACTTGAATTTCACATTGACAATATTTTAAGGTGAATTTGCATGTCTTATTTGGCAGTTTAAGTAGTGGTCAAACTATATGTTGTCACCTTCTTAAAATAATGGCCTAAGTCATATTTTCAAGTTTTTCCAAAAATGGAATAAACTGAACCGAATATATGATATTTATTAATCATTTCACACAAAAAGGTTATGACAATATATGACTATTGACATACAAATAACGCTGTCTGTCAGTTATGTAACATAAGAGGATTAGATTACTTAGGCCAATTTACGCCATCTTGAATCTTGAAAGTAAATTGCCTAAGTCACATTGTCTTGTGACTTAGGCAAAAATAAAAACTCTTGACGTAGGGTAGGAACAGCATGATCTTTTCAATTAAGGATGTAGGCAATTTTACCAGAGGTGGCCAGCATCATGAAGAGATGACTTAGGCAAAAAATCCTTTTCCTCAAAAAATGACTTGGGCCATTATTTTAAGAAGGTGACGATGTTTTTTTGTCGAAGGCCAATGTTTTAGAGAATAGGTAGGCCACTGATGGATCTGCTGGCCGCTTTACAGTTATAAGAAATGAAAAATAAAAATAAAAGCATGTGGAAGCTAAATATTATGATGGAGACCCAATGTTTGAAATGTTAACCAACCTGCATAGATAAAAACACCATTATAGTTTATTCTTGGAGCATCAAATCAGTGCTCCAAGTCTTAAAGCAAAATATGTTACAACCAATTACACTGCCTTCAAAATCAGAACTGATGCCATTTCTGTCAACACCAGACATGCCTCTTTAGGGTGATTCCATGTGAAATCAATCGCCCGTGAACTTTACCCCTTTTGATTTCAATGAAACCTTCCTTAAATATTGGCCCATGGGAGAAATGGACAGACTGGGATTTGTGGAGTGAGATGACCTGTCAGGAGATAAAGGGGGTAAATGGTGGTCCATTTATGACCCCCCACCATACAGCAACACTCCCATATTTTGGTCTGTGTTTATCGTAGTAACATGATTTTGGTGTCCTTTTAATGCTAATACATAGGTTTTGCATGTGGCATTTCTAGTAAATACATGAAAATATGCAAAGAGGTATTTTCTTTTTTTTAACCTTTGACTTCAATTATCTAAACCAGGGTTTCTCAAACTTTTTTACTCCACGACCCCATTTCATGGGTGGGAAAAAATCGCGACCCCATACATAAATTATAGTGCAATTACAACGCTGAAAAACTTTAGTCCAGAAACATATATTGGTGGTCTATTTCCAAAATAGTAGCAAATGCATTCACAGGCTATATCTTTATGAAAAACAAATAAAACAGACTTAATAGTAGCGAATACAGTACATTCACAGGCTATATCTTTATGAAAAATAAAACGGACTGCTTAGCCTACTTAATGGGATGGATGTGCTTGGAGTGTTGAACACAGTTCATCGATGCGTGGCTGCGTTGGGCTGAGAAAGAGGCGGAGATCCCCTTCAACTCTCAGACGCGATCTATATTTATTTTTAATTAAAGTCAATGCCGAAAACCCGGATTCACACAGGTAAGTTGACGCGAAGGGGACAAGCTTTCTCAATGCAGCATTAGACAACTTGGGGTATTCACTGCGCACCGATATCCAGAAGTTTGCGAGGGGTTGCCCCGTGAAACTGGCTTTTAATGATTACAAAAAAATGTAAAGAAATGCTTATGGTTAAAAAAAAATTAATTTTTATTTTTGGCGACCCCACCATGACCCTTTGGCGACCCCAAGTGGGGTCGCGACCCATAGTTTGAGAACCGCTGATCTAAACACACGTAAACTCAAATTTTCTTCATTTTTACATATGTTGTAGCTTATACTTTTGTCTCCCTATCTCCTGAAAGTTTTGTGTTGTGCACACCATCAGTTAAGGCACAAGATGTAAATGAATGCCGGAGTTGGGGGTCCTCAAGATCATTTATTTTTTTCAAGATGTCTTGATAAAATAGTTGTGGATCTGTGAGTCATTCTGACATCAGTGGAGTCAACCACAGCAACAGTAAGAACACACACCCTGCACCCTGAGGAGGAGAGGAGAGGAGATGAAAAAAGCTTTGGAACAGTGGCTGCAAAGAACAAGATCCCCTAGAAATGTATGGCTCAAAGGGACATGGCTTCATCTATACTGTAGAAGATACACCTGACATGAGCTGAAGGTCCACCCACCCCACATTCACATATACATTGAACCTCAGTCAATGGCAGGCACAACATGAAACTTTCTCCTAGCCCGGGCCAGGTCTGTTTGAGTTTTCCCCCTGGGTTACAAAAGTGTCGCCTTTATTTAGACATTTACCTATATGTCTTTTCACTGAGGCCAGGTGGTTAAAGAGACTGCTCAGTCTTCAGTGTTTGAGATCTGTGTCTTTTGGTAGAAGGGTTGCTTGCTCGTTGTAGTTAGTGTGGTTATTAGTTATGCAATGCGATCATGTAATGCAGTTTTAAATTGATGGCACATTTAAATACTCTTAGTATTTGAATAAAGTAGTGCATTTTTCATACCCTCATTGCCCTTGAGTCAAGCAAATACACATTGACAGGTTTTCTGCGTTTATTTAACATGTCTTGGCAGGAAACCTTTCAGTGCTCAACAAGGGTACACTGAATGCTGCTGTATTTCAATTCAGTTTATAACTGAACAACAAGAGCCATCAAATGATAATCTCTTATTGAGCCTTGTAGACACCCCAGATTTTCTGTAATCATATAGTTTCCTGTAACCTTTTTCTTTTCTCCCCCGAATCTCTTGGCAGATGTTGGTTTGCACTGTAGATGGAGACCTCTACCCACCTTTAGAGGAGCCTACTGGCACCACTGACCCCAAGAGCAAGAAGAAGGACAAGGATAAAGACAAGAAGTTTGTGTGGAACCACGGAAGTGAGTCGTTTGGGGACACGCTGTGCACGGCTCCTAATTCATAATACAGAGCTTCGCCTCCGAGATGTATTTTCATGCATTACTGTGCCCTCTGTGGCTTATTGAACTGTTTACCTTCAACCAATTCTGTTTCTTGTCTCCAGTCACTTGCCCTTTAAAGAACACGAGGAAAAGGAGATTCAGGAAGACTGCAAAAAAGAAGGTACCTCCCATTTTTATTTTATTTCTCACAATTCCCCCCCAGAGACTTTCCCGTCTTCATCTCATGAATTTCTATCTGAGGTTGCAATCCTCCACATGTTTTAATCAAACAGTTAATCTACATTTCATAAAAAACATCAAGGATCGAAAAGTAAACCTAATATTTACATATAATTAAAGGTTTAAGTCTTGATTTGCCCCTAAAGTATTTTTTATTTTTTTATTTAACCAGAATAGTCTCATTGAGATTAAAAATCTATTTTACAAGAGTGTCCTGGCCAAGATAGGCAGCAGCACAATTACAATTACAAGTACAAGTTTACAGACAAAAGTAAATAAAAAAACAAACATATGACAATTAAAACAAAAAACAAGGGCAAATCACAGAACCATTTGTAATCATTCAAAACATCTGCAACCAGATGTGCTGGATTCCATATCACTTAGAAGTATGCAAGAAAGCAGTTTAACTGCCGCTTTGATTGTACTGACAGAAAGTGGAAGTGAGAGGAAGGTTTCTATTTTCTTTTGAATAAGGAAAGTTGCAGCAGCATTGATTTCACTCCCTTTATTTTATTTTTTAATTGTCTTTTTTTTCAGATTTTTACCCGTTTGTTCCAAATTTGGTAACCAAGTATTCCCTCTATTATTCCAACTATCCCCCCACAAGCCAGCTGCTAACCTATTTCTGATGCCGGTAGTGAAAGGGACGATGAACCGCCTCCTCTGAGATAGAACTCGCTAATTGCCGACCGTGAATCCAGCCAGAGAGAAGCTTTTCTGTAGCGAGCTCACTCCCTTTATTTTTAATCACAACTGCGTTGTTTGGAAAGCTACCACCCACTGCTTTTGGAGCTGAGTGGTGTGTGTGAGTGTGCGTGTATGCACGTGTGTATATGTGCGGTCGAGTGCCCGTGTGTGTGAGCACCTGGTTTGTGTGTGAATGCGTGTGTGAGTATGTGTGTGTGCAGGGCTGAATGGGCAGTGTTACTGGGGTGTTTGGAGGGATGGAGTCTTAACTTGATTTATCCTGCAGTACATCGAGTCCCCCGATGTGGAAAAGGAGGTGAAGAGACTGCTGAGCACAGATGCAGAGGCTGTCAGTGTCCGTATCCCTTTCAGTGTGTGTGTGTGTGTGTGTGTGTGTGTATCCCTTTCAGTGTGTGTGTGTGTGTGTCCTTTCAGTGTGTGTGTGTGTGTGTGTGTGTGTGTGTGCATGCGTGTGTGCATGCTATTTTCTTTCTTTATACAAGAGAAAAGCCCCATTGTGTGTGTGTGTGTGTGTGTGTGTGTGTGTGTGTTTTATTGTATTGATTTAGCTTTTATTTATCTGGGAGGAAAGCCCTAGTGTGGTGTGCATATGTGTGTTTTATACCTCTCTCTCACACTCACACACACACACACACACACATTGCTGCAAGCGCATTAACCAGACCAGGCAGTGCTGGTCCTGGATTTGTTAGCCCGAGTTGGCGCCTGGGCGCTGTTGAAGACTTGCTCGGTGGCAGAGGAGGATGTCTTCCTTGACCTTGTGATCAGGATGGGAGGTGATCGCAGAGGACGAGACCAAGGAGGCGGATAACCATGGATCTCTGGCCAACCTGGACTCCTCTCCTGGGACCTCGGGGCACAAGATGGGCCACGGATCCTCAGGTACTCGGGGAGGGGGCGCCAGGGATGGGATTTAGTTTTATTCCGATTTTTACTGATTAATCAGTGAAAGTGACAGTGAAAGAACGCCTGACAGTCTCTTGGACAGGTGCATAGGCTTTCTAGCTGCCATTATAGAAAGACAGACGTAAACATATATATATATATTTCTTAAGGCCGTTTACACCACCTCAAGAATATATTTATTATATCTACTATTTATTTGCTATATCTTAAATATATCTACTCTATAAACGTAACTCGAAACAAGACTTTCTTGTGCTGATATTTTGAAACTCAAACGGTAAGAGTATATTCTCAGTCTTGTTTTGAACAGAAAATATAAATAAATAAAGAATTTGCGCTATATAAATTTGGGCACACAGAAAGTTGGGCACAACCTGTGTAACACGTTGATTTAAAGGATCAGAGGATTGAAGCTGTAAGTGTTTGTGTGAATGGGACCCCTCTTGTGTGGTTAGCCCAACGCGACGAGCTGCGCGAGATCTTCAACGACATCAGCAGCAGCAGCGATGACGAGGAGGACGAGGGGGACCGCCACGAGGACGAAGACCTCAACATCATGGACACGGAGGAGGACCTGGAGCGACAGCTGCAGGACAAGCTGAACGAGTCGGACGGGGCTCGGGACGAGAGCGACGGGAACAACCAGATCAGTGAGAGACCCGTGGGCATGCGCAGCGCTGAAATATACCCTCGGCAGCGGGGCGGTCCCGGGGTGCGGCGGTGTTGTGTAATGGTTGGGGAACTAGGCACAAAGGCTGCAGGTTCGATTGCTAGGTGGCTGCCGTTGCACCCTTGAGCAAAGGTGCTTGACCTGGATTGCTTCAGAAAATATCCAGCTGAACAAAAGTTTAAAGGTCGCTTTGGATAAGAGCATCTGCCAAATGCCTGTAATGTAATTATGAACAGGGGGAAAGTGAGCTTATTCTGGGGCTGCTAGGAGGCTCCCCCTGTGTGCGTAACGAATCCAGACCGTGCCAGTGCTGCCTGTGGCCTGCAGCCCCACAGGGCGGCATGTAATTATCCATAATGCTGCCTGGGGAGGGAGGGTTCTGATGTCGGCGGATGTCCGTGTCTCATCGTGCACCAGCGACCGACCCCCTCTGGTCAATCCCCACACCCAGAGTCTGCCTGCACAAGATGCACATGAAGTGTCCTCCTCTGATTGGGTGTCTGCGAGCTTAACTGGTGGCCTGTGGAGTGAGAAGAAGCAGCGGGCTAGCATCACGTGTTTGGTGGGGGTAAAAAAATAAATAAATGCATGGATAAAGAAGAAATGAACCAAAAGCAGAACCAACAGTGTTCTTGTCCCAGAGGTTGATGAACGGGGGGGGGACGCTTGAAATGCAGTGTGTGGTAGTTGTGTCTTTGAGGAGCTTGACGTGCAGTGTGTGGTAGTTGTGCCTGTATGGGTCAGCTACGCCTTTGCACACAACACATGCACGCAGCATGAGCGCAGAGCAGTTCAGATCAGCTTGTAGCTGTCAGACACATTTCAAAAGCTGTGCTTGTTTACAGCAGGGTTTCTGTCCAGTTCAGGGTTTCTCCCCGGAGTGCACATGCTCAGTCTAATCCTTCGATCACCGATACATTTACATCTGTGCCTGTGGGACTGTCTGGGGTTTGTTGAGAGTTGGAGAAGCCTGCCGGACTTTAGTAGTTTGGACCAGGATTGGACACATTTGATGTACCTTGATTTTGAAGAAGTATCGCTGTGTTTCCTTGCAGCTACATTTGTGTGTTTGTGCCTGTTCGGGGTGGCGGGAGAGATCTGTGTGTGTGTGAGACTAGGGCTGTTGTGGTGATAGCACTTTGGTTGTTGTTTAACCATCATAAATATAAACACGGTTGATGGTTAAACCGACCATTTGATTCATATAATTTTGACCACGGTCAGAGTCCATGACCACTGGTCAGACTGGTCAGGCAACAGCCCTATGAGACATGGGGGGTCTACGTGGCAGAGATCTCTGTGAGACGGTGCCCTCTCTCTTCTGTCCTACAGTGATGGAGTACCAGGTCCAGATCAATGGTGTGAAGACCAAGCTGCAGGAGACCCGCGCTCGCAAGAAACAACAGGAGGACCTCATCATGAAGGTGGAGAACCAGGCGTTGAAGGTGAGCCAGACAGACACACGCGCACCCCCACAAGGGACACCGTTGCAGAGGTAGAAGCACTGAGCAAAAGCCTTTGTGCAGTATAATCTGTCCAAACGGGTAGATGCAGGAAAAGCATTACTGCAGGCAACCGAAGACTTTCAAAACGCAGAAATATTACAAGTGTTGCCATCAGCCCTTTCTGTGTAATTCGCGAAACACAATTAAAATCCCCGGCAGTGCCAGCTGCTCTCGTGAGCAGGCTTATGCTCTAAGACGTCTCTGGATTTCCAGTTGCACACCACTTTGCTCCGCCTCGGTTGCGCGCGACGTGTACTGAATCTGATATACCCCCACTTTAATCAAAGCAAAAGCAAAAAGGTCACAGTCATCACAGAGAAATGGCATTCCTTTTCGGTTTTAATCGCGCAAGAAATGCCTACAAGCAAATGCTGACAAATTGCGTGCCTTTTTGTTGTTGCGTCTCCTTGTCCAGAACGAGGAATTGCCTTTTTATTAAGTGCGTGGGGGCGGCCGTCGTTTGTGTTTCAGAATCGCTTCCAGGCCTTGCTGAATGAGATCATCCACCAGGAGGAGCGGGAAATGGAACAGGTGAGGACAACAGCACAACACGCACCTAATAAAGCAACGAGATGAAGGCCAGGCAGACACGAGGGTCCCTGAGCTGCCTACCTCCGTCTCCGCTCCAGTGTGTAGAGTGTGGGGGAGATCATGAGAGGCACGCTTTCCTATTGGACATGAGTAAAACAAACAAAATCAAACTAACAAGCTTTCTACCAGTAAGTGTGGTAGAACAAAGTATTCATTTCAGCACCCTGACTGAGGTATTCGCTAGTATCTGATGTAATGTCATTGTAATGTGTGCATGTTAATGTCAGTGTCACATTTCATTCCTCCAACTACCTTTGGAGCTTGCGGTCAGAGGAATATTTCAAACCCATCAGCGATGAACTACAGATATCTCAGCTCAGTATTTGAAATGGAAGATTTCAGCATTTCAGCATTTTTCCCCACTTAATTTTCACTGTAAAAAAACCTAATGTCTCCCACCGAATGCTACACACCATTGTGACTGTTTGCCTTTTGTGTACAGACAGTGCGAAATAATTGACACTGACCTTCTGATTTGCTTCATCAACAGCTGGCCTCCTTGCAAGAGCAGTTGGACTCCCTGATCGAGAAGTGACCAGCAGAGGGCAGCAAAGACAAGGCACCTTGTGCAGACCTTGTGCAGAGAGATCATGAAACCAGCCCGCCATAAATCTCCCCACCATTCGGCCAATAGAGGGCTGACTGTCACTCGCACTGCAATTTTAAATGGACTCAAATCATAAAATCCTTGATAGGAGTATTTTCTTTCCCACATTTTGAATTTTATATATTCAGTGTTTCTGTGGCATTATTCAGTCTGTCTCTAAACACATCTGTTGTTATGCTTTTGAGCCTTAGAAAATAGCTCGTGTCAGTCCTACAATAAAACATGAATGTGAACAGTGCGTCTGTGTTATGCATTGACTCCACAAGGTTCCTTCTCACAGATCTATGTATGGGGATGGGGAAAATGGCTTGATGGCCATCTTCGCTGTAATACACACTTCTCCCGCTCAAATCCCACCTGCTGCTGAACGGCGGAACATCAAGTATGGAGTGACCGAATATGACCGCTGTTCACCCACCTGCGAAAACCTCCGCTTGCATGATCTCACATACACTACCAATCCAGCCCACCGGCGCTCTGCCACTTCTCGCACAGGATTAATCTGAAGGTTTTGGGGCAGGGAGGTTGGGGGATTATCTGAAAGCGATTATAGTGGGCCATCCTCAGCCCCTGGTAATCCAGCCATCTGTCAGAGAGCAGGCGTAGGCTGCACCCGGGCAGCACGATGCCCCACTTATCCCCTACCTTACAGACGACTAAGAGCACAGGAGACACGCACACACACACAAGCAGCTACTCCAGCACTACTGACCACTCTCGGAGGTGAATCAGGCTTTAAAACTCAAAATAAAAATAATATTTGGAGGATGGAGGACACATATCTCCTTAAACATCCGGGGGTCAAGAAGAAGATTCTCCACGGAGGCCAGGGCTCCATGCCCCACTTTCCACCGGGAACGAAGGTAATAACGATGGACGCACCTCCGCTCTAACAAACGGGTCCTTTAATTATTGCGCTGCGGGACAGCTGGAGAGAGCCTTCTCGTTTTGTATGCTGCATTGCGTCGCGATGCCAGTGCACACATTACCTTTGATATATTGGCGTTTAGTACAGGGATTACACCTTGGGATTCTGTGCAGTCCAGAAACATTTAAAAATATATATATATACTAGAGATGATTGTCAATATGGACATGGTTGTGTAGCTCAGGTGAGCTTTCGTGCAGGCTGAGGCAGTAGAAGCTTTTTTCCCGTTTGTCCGTCACGTCCTGCCATATGGCCTCAGGCCTGGCGATGATGACTAAGATTTTCCACAACAAGGGCAACGGTCTCCCCCCGCTCATCAGATGCGAGTCCTCTCTCACTGAGCGGAGCGCGCTCCCATTCTGTCCGGGGTCTTACACCTTCCCCCGGAGTTCAGACGGACACAGAATATAAATGACTCCAGCACTGGCACAGAAATAACAGTCACCTATGCTGGGGGTGGGGGTGGTAGGCAGTGCGGAAAAACGGAAGGTTCTAGAAATGATCTCCTACTTCTGCTGTAAATCCCTTCTCTCCCTCTCCCTCCATCCCCCTTCCCTCTACAATGCTTTCCCTCTCCACAAAGCTGGTATTCAAGTACCAGACACTGGGTTCTTAGGCATTGTGGAAAAAAGGTTCTAGAAACGCATTACCTTTCCTGCTTCTGCTGTAAATCCCTTCTCTCTCTCTCTCTCTCTCTCTCTCTCTCTCCCTTCATCCCTCTCCCCCTCTCCACAAAGCTGGTGTTCCACTACCAGACACTGAAAGATGACTTTGAGCGCACGGTGATTGACGACAGCCGTAAAGGGAAGCAGCCCGTGGAGATCTTTGTGGGGAAGATGTTCAAAATGGAGGTGTGGGAGGTCCTGCTCACCTCCATGAGGATCGGAGAGGTGGCGGAGTTCTGGTGCGATGCCATCGTAAGTCCAGCAGTGAAACTCCACCTCCATCCTCTCCCAACATCTGTCTTCCTAGACCCTCCTGTAGCAGTACAAGCAGAAATGCCCTAGACCACCACAAATTGAGATTTGATAGCATTCGCAACGAGGGGAGGAAGAACATCTGTTCTCATTTTTATGCACATGCACTAACCTCGTGGCCTCCTTCAAAGTCTATTAAAAATCACAAAAAACACTTCCTCCATAATCTTTTTTTATTTATTATTATTATAAATAATATCTTGCATATGATAAATTGAAGAAAGGGGAGATGACAATTTCACCAGTGAAAAGTGCTGCAGCTGGATGTTAATTAAGGATGGTAAGCAGTCCCGTTCCCCCTCTCGTGTGTTGCCATTCCCCTGGTCTCTCTGCAGCACACAGGCCTGTACCCCATGGTGGCGAAGGGTATCCGGCTAGCTGCCCAGGGCAAAGACCCCCTGGAGGGCCAGAGGCACATGTGTGGGATGGGGAACATGTTCCACTATCACTCCACGGGGTACCCTGAGCTGGACGAGATCATGAAGGACCCCCAGCCCCTCATCTTCATCATGGAGCTCATTTCGGTGGGACAATGACACACACACACCACACACAGGCATGCATGCATGCACGCACACGTGCACACACACACGCATGCAAGGTCACGTTAGCACCTACACTACCGTTCAAAAGTTTGGGGTCACCTGCTGGAAACTATTTTTATCTCATAATTGACAATGCTTTACACCGTATACATTTCTGTAAATACTTTAAAATGACAAAAAACACATGTAACAATGAACAAAATGAACATCAAAGAAATGTTCAAGAAAATTATATTGAAAATTGAATCTTGGATTCCTCAAAATAGTCACCCTTTGGCGTAAGAATAGCCTCACAAACAGTGGCCATTCGGTTATTAAGTTTTAGCAGGAAATCACCCGACATGTTTTCCCAGCTATCCTGCAGCAATTCCCAGAGAAACTTGTGGGTTGCTTCGCTTTGACTCTTCCTTTCCAGTTTGTCCCATACAAGTTCTATGGGATTGAGGTCTGGACACTGGGCAGGCCAGGTCTTTAGTTTGAGTTGTTGTTCACATTCCTCCTTCACCAGATAGTTCTTGCACAACTTCAAGGTGTGTTTCAGGTCATTATCTTGCTGAAGAATGAAGGAGTGCCCGATTAGCCATAGTCCAGATGGAAGGTGACCCCAAACTTTTGAACGGTAGTGTATGTACGCACGCACGCACACACGCACACGTGTATGCACTTGTACACACATGTACATGAACACACACAAACATGTACATGCAATCAAGTTAACGCTTACAACCATGAGTCGAGGGGTGGCTAAACTTACAGTAATGTCATGGAGAATGCAATAGTTAGATATTCTACAATCCCAGTGGGTTCCCATGGATCTCTCCCCTGACTCAGGCTCCCTCCTCTGCCCAGGTGGGGGACCCGTTCTCCTACCAGCGTGAGTCCTGGATGATGGAGAAGGACGAGAAACTGGAGGCCGTGCCCTCTCTGCACCTGCAGGGGAATGCCCTGGTGAAGCAGCGCCACTTCCGGGAGGCTGCCTGCAAGTACCAGGAGGCCGTTCTGCTGCTGAAGACTGTACAGTCCAGGGTGAGGGGAGTGGGGGAGGTACTGAGGGAATGAGGTGAGGAGAAGCTGAATGGAGGAGGCAGGAGGGAAGAGGTGAGGAAGTAATGAGGTAAAACGACAAAGCACGGGGGAGTGAGGAAGTATGGGAGATATAGACAGGTGGAGGGATCAGGGATGGAGGGATGAGGAATGAGATGACGAGGAGATGAAGGAGGGGAGAGAAGAGGTAGTAGGGGAGGTATCAAGAAGGAGGAGGGAGCAGGGCTGGGGAGATGAAGAATGAGGGGAGGGAAGAGAGACAGGAGGTGAGAGGATAAAAGGGGAAACATGGAGACTAGGAGAAGAGAAAGGTCACACAGAGGTCGTGGACTGTGGTCACAGCGTTAGGCCTGTGTTATCTCTGTGTTGTCTCTGTGTGCAGGAGATGCCCGGACACGAGGACTACATTAACCTGGACCGCCTCATCACACCCTTGGTGCTGAACTACTGCCAGTGCATGCTGGAGCTGGAGGAGTACTACACAGTGCTGGAGCAGACCACCGAGCTCCTGGAGAAGCACAAAGGTTCCTGGCCTTCACTGCCCACCTACACAGGAACTCTGAGCAGACATCTCCACCTCTGCCTTCTCTCCCACTTCTCTCACTTCTGTGCCTCCCCCTTTTCTACTTTTACATTTTACAATTTAAGCATTTAGCAGACGCTCTTATCCAGAGCGACTTACAAGATGTGCATTAATACATGGTAGGAACAATCATAGATTGCGCAACAGATCAGTGCAGTAATACAGCGATAGACATCAATGTCTCCAATCAATGTCATCATTTCTCTAATATACACACACCTCCAATTCTGCTCACTGTATCACCTAGCACTGCAGAACTGAGTTCCTATCTGCAAAAAGCTCAGCTCCCCCACCCCCAATCACTGGCCCTGTATTTACACTGGCACTGATACTGTTGGAGAAGCACCAGCATATTATTTTTGTACAGCTAGGCATCTTTTATTGAGTCGACTGATCTTTTGCTGTCTGTGTTGTGACCCCTGGCTTGCCACGCTTTGATCCACCGTCCCCCGCGCCTTTCTCTCCCGCCAGCCCGTTTACTGGCAGAGTGCTTCACACAGCCGACCGCCTCCGTATCCGCTGCTCGCCTCCTGTGCCATCTCCGTGGCGGGGTACGATTTGCGGTTACCCTAATAAGGCTTATGTAAATCAGCGATGCCCACGTTTCCCCTCTCATCTCGCTGGCCCAAACAAAATCATCTCTCCGTTCTGCCTCCCTGGCTCGGTCTTCCCCCGTTTGTCCTCCCCTGTCCTTCCCGTTCCTCTCCCTTCTTCTCTTTCCTTTCTTTCCGAATCGATCTTCCCGTCTCCCATGGTTTTGCAATCTCACTCGCCTTGGATTCGTCTCAATTTCCCCAGCGCAGCCGCGGCTGTTATAGCAACTGGCTGCAAAAGAAAAATCTATTTGAATGTTAAGAGAATGAATGATTCACAGGAAGTCGAGATGAGAAGAAAAAGGGAAGTGATGGATGGATACTAATGGAAAACGAAGATCAATTCTTCAATACACTCCCTAGCAACAGAGGTTTTCGTGTATGCATGTGTCCACTACAGCCCGATGCAAAGGAACATACCTTTGGGTTTTAATTTTTTTCCTGACACCTGGTATCACTCAACATTATCATCAAATGGCAGTACGTGAGCAACGCATGTAGTTGCTGGCGTGTTGAGACAAAATGCAGTTTTTGTTGCAATCTCAGCTCAGAGCATAACTCAAACTCACGTAGAACACCAGGTCAGAGAGTCAAGATCGTTGATTCCGTGCTTTCTGGGTGGCGTATCCAATTAACACATTAGTTCACAGTGCAGTGATATGCCCCATGCTCTGAAATCCTGACTGTGTCAGTGCTAACTGGCTAGATGATGCTTAATTTGCCTTTAATTGGCCAATTATCCCAACCAGGAGGGAAGGTGTCTGTCAGCAGTGTCTCCCGCCTGATCACTCAATAACCCCTCCTTTGGTAGAGTGGGTTGTCTGCGTTCTATCTGTTCCAGCTGCGCATTAAGTGCCTTCCCTGGCACAATGGCTGCGCATTACCTGCCGGTGGCCTGCAGAGTGAAAAGAGGCAGCATTTGGCTGCACTCACACAGTTGTCCTCGCTCTCCAGAATTGGTGGGGGATGCTGCAGCAATGAGACGGGACCACCGATATGATTGGGAATTCCAAATTGAGGGGAAAACAAAAACATTAGGAGATTTAAACATTAGGGAGAAATGTTTTGAAGAAAGATCATGGATTCATAGAGAGAGGTAGCAGAAGTAGTGACGCTATAAATGTTTCCGTTTTATCTCCTCACGCCAGTCTGTCCCCCCCCTCTCGCCCCTCCACAGGCAATGTCAAGGCCTACTACAAACGGGCCAAGGCCCACGCGGCCGTGTGGAACGAGAAGGAGGCGCGCAAAGACTTCCTGATGGTGGCAAACCTGGACGTCACGCTGGCCCCGCTGGTGCACAGAGAGCTGAAGCTCCTGGCGGCGAGGATAAGAGAGAAGTACTGGGAGGAGAAGAGCAGCTACTGGGGCATCCTGGAGGAAAAAGAGGGGAAGGAGGAGAAGAAGAGCGAGGTTAAAGAAGGGGAGGGGGGGGTAGAGGAGGAGAGCGGCGCGGCCCGGGAGGAAGGGGAAGAGAGTGCGGCCGACGCCGACGGGGCTCGAGGATCCAAGGAGCCAGCGGCCGGGGCGGCCAACCAGGAGGCCACGGTCGGTCAGGGGACCAATCAGAAGGAACCTCTGGTGACCGAGGGTAAAGACTGGCAGCAGATGCTACGGCTGATCCCTCTGCTCCAAGACGAGGGCAACTTCCTCCTCAAGGAGGAGCGATACCAAGAGGCTGTGAAGAAGTACAAGGAAGCCATCGAGTACACAAACTACCTCCAGACCCATGTGAGTTTAAAAAACGTTCGAGGAGCAATCGCTGTTGGATGAGTAATCAGCCACAACCTGCGGTTCTCCTCTGTGTGTGTGACACATTGGTATTCATAAGCCTTTCGATATCCATCACTTCATCAGCATGTGGGCTTTTAAAGTGGCAGAAATCTAAATACATCACTGAGTATAGGTGAACAAAAGCAGCATAAAGCATCTAAAAAATAGAGATTTCTTATTTTAGGGAGGCAGTGCAGTATAGTGGTTAGGGAGCTGGGCTTGTAACTCAGAGGTTGTGGGTTTGATTCCCAGTTGTGGCACCCCTGCTGCACCCTTGAGCAAGGTACGTAACTCGAATTGCTTCAGTAAAATATCCAGCTGTATGGATTGTATGTAAACTGTGACAGTCGCTCTGGATAAGAGCATCTGCTAGATATAAATTTGGATTTTTTATTTCTCTACCTCCCTCTCCAGGAAGTGGACCAAAAGGGGGAGGACTGGGAGTCCCTGGAGAAGGTGCGGCTGCCGCTCACTCTGAACCTCAGCCAGTGTATGCTGGAGCTGGGGGAGTACAGCCAGGTTGTGGAGATCAACAGCAGGCTGCTGAAGAAACACAAAGGTGCGTGGTTACGCGTTAAGGGTCAAATGATATGAAAATGCACAGGAGCGTGGGGACTCCATGGGGGTCGTACAGAGGTTGTCCTCAGTGCCATGACGCACCCCACGGGTTCAGAACTGAATCTTGAACGTGCCGGTGCCGCTTGTTGGTGGGCCTACCTTTGGGCTTTCCAAATTTGGAGGAGGAGGGGATAAAATGTAAATGTAAAATGTAAATGAATAAAAATAAAATATTAATGTATAGGAACGTATTGAAAAGCGGTTTCAATTGCGTTTCCCTCTCTTTTGCTCAGTCTCTCTCCTCCCCCCCTCTCTCAATTCAAAGTCAAATCTCTCTCTCTCGCTCTCTCTCCCCCTCTCTCAATTCAAATTCAAATCTCTCCATCGCTCTCTCCCCCCCCTTTCTCTCCGCTCTCTCAGACAGTCTGAAAGCGGTGTACCAGCGTGGACGGGCGCACAGCGCTCTCCACCACGAGGCCGAGGCGCGGCGGGACTTTGGCCGGGCCGTCAGGCTGGACCCCAAATTCAAGCCCATCGTGCGGCTGGAGCTACGGCGCATGGGCGAGAGCATCAGGGCCCAACAGACCCGCGAGAAAAAGACCTACTGGACCGCCGCAGAGGAGAAGAGAGGGGTAGGAAGGAAGGGTAGGAAGTCAGAGAAGAGCCAGGGGGGTCAATCAGGGGCCGGCAGCAAGGAGCGCAGTGAAGAGGCGGTGGCCACGCCCAAAAACAGAGCGGGCAAGGAAGCAGGAGAGGAGAAGGCCGGCAGTACCGAAAAGACGGAGAGAGCAGAGGTCCTGGGAGAGGAGCTGGCGGAGCGAGACGCTGATTTAACACAAAGCGGCAGGGCGAACGCTGGGAGCCCTGGAGCCGGAATGGAGGCCGCTTTACAAAACCCCATGGCAGAGAGGCCAGCCAATCATGTCGCTGGGGCCAGCATAGGGGAGACCAATGAAAATGCAGGGAATGGTACTGTGCCAGCAGAGCCAGCGAATGAGAGTCCGGAAAGTGCACAGCGCCTTGATGATAAAGGAGACAATGGAAATGCAATGACAGCTGAAAGTGATTGACGGGGAAAAGATGTACGACAGGCAGAGGAGACTACTGTAGATAGCGCAAGTAGAATATAGGAAACAAAGCCAAACCCGAGTAAAATATAAATCTTACAGCATTACTGAGGACGCCAAACTGAAACAGAGGCAAAGTGATGCATGGAGATTGGCCACAATAAGCATATGAGAGCATACAGGTAATGCCCAAATAAAGGAAACACTTGAGTAAATGAAGGGTTCTGGCAGCTCTGTCATGGTGTGGGGTGCATTTTCCTGGCATGGTGTAGGTCCACTCAACCCCTTAGAGGGCAAGATAAGCACCAATAAATACAAAGCCATTCTGAGTGATCACTCTCATCCTATGATGAAGGATTTCTTCCAGGATGACAATGCCCCATCCACAGGGCACGAGTGGTCACTGGATGGTTTGATGAGCATGAAAATGATGTAAACCATATGTCATGGCTGTCTCAGTCAGCAGATCTCAACCCAATTGAACACTTATGGGAGATTCTGGAGTGACGCCTCAGACAGCGTTTTCCACCACCATCAACAAAACACCAAATTATGGAATTTCTCGTGGAAGAATGGTGCTGCATCCCCTAATAAGAGTCCCAAGAGAACCTATGCCAAGGCATATTGAAGCTGTTCTGGTGGCCCAATGCCCTATTAAGGCACTTACGTTGGTGTTTCCTTTATTTTGACAGTTAGCTGTACATTTGTGACGGTTTTCAACATTTTGTTCAGGTTTAATGTTTCAAACACTTCAAGCAAACAGCAATTGCTTATAACAAATACAAATTTATTTATTTCTGTACACAATAAGTATAAAGGAGCCCATGACCCATTCGTTTTTTTAAAAAGCCTTCTTTTCACAGTCATTTCATACAAATAAAGCATGTGATGTTTTCAACAAGACAAACATTTTTTAAATGCATACTTACAAAGAAACGACTCTGGGAGAAAAAGACAACAAATAACATAAAAAAATCGGAGTTACCTCAGAACTTGTGTTGTGATATTAGAGGAGTGAGGTTTCATGAATCCAGTAATGGGTGGAGCAATAATCACGTATGTGAACCAATCGAAAGACTTGAAAGAACACAACGATTGGTTCGAATCATTGAGTGACTGACGTATGTTGGGCTGCCCTTTTTTTGTATCGTGAAACCTCATTCTCCCATCGCTACGATAAAACAGAGCAACGATACACCCTGCAACAGTGACTATTTCCTGCTGTAGACCCAGTGGAGGCCCACCAATCCCACACATCAGAGAAAACAGACTAACAACCAGCCCGGGCAGTGAGCCGATGATAGCGCAGGCTATGACATGTATGCCTGTTGCCCGCACGTGGGAATAACAAGTGCAGTGATTAGAGCTTTGACCTGTTAAATATATCTGAGACACCCCGTGGCAATGGCTTCTATTTATTTCACGAATGCAGCAGAGATATAATAACTTCATAACGTCATAACCACAGGGCTTCTAAAGCAGAGAATTCCAACAGATAAATGCATGAATATGTAGATGCCGTTATGATTTGATGTACTTTTATGGTGCTGAGGGGTTGATGGTGTCTACTGGACTGTGTCCAAAGCAGGATTTGAATAGTGAGTAAATTGTACTCAATCAATCGTACTCTGCAATAACAGCTGTGAGATATGGTGCTTTTTTATTGGCAATCCGCACTGAATCGAATGACCTTTTTTCATTTAAACCCTGTTGCGCACTTCGGGTCAATATTAATGTAGTTTGAAATATTTGTAGAAGCTACTGAATCATTTATGTCTTAAGTCAGAATGTATTCTTACCGGGATGCCTCCTTTGGTAAGCTGCTGTTTAGTTACTGTGCAGAAATTATTCTAATTCTAACCAAACATGTTTGGAGAAATAAACTGCACTGATAAATTACACCTACAAAGTAAAATAACTGTAAAACAAATAAATTAATTAATCCATTTCATGTGTAGCAAGTGTTTTTTTTGAGAGACAACAGGTGTCTGCAACACTGCAGATCTGATAAGATTGTTTCCTTGGTGATTGTAAGAGATGCTGATTTTGATGCATATCAATGCCAGCCACTGTCTTGGGGGCGTCTGTGTGGTTAGCTGTGAGGACCTGCTGCCTATTCTCATGTTCTCCTCCTGCATGGTCATTTGCTGCTTCTCGATTATGAATGGCACCCCACCTTCAAGCTTCTGACCTGCACTGCGGCGTCCATGGGGACCGTATCCCAGCGACTGCTCCAAAACAAGCAGCCAGAGTAGGGGCGAGCGACGTCAGGTGCTCACATTGTGCCGGGAGAGAAGCCTCACTAATGCGGGACGGGGATTGGAGCTGAAGTCTAGGCTGGGCCAAAAGGTTAGAACCTTTTGATCAGGGCGGTGCTTTGCTCTCCAAGACTGCAAAAATAGTGCACTGCGCTGGCGGGGGAGCAGAGAGCAACTGCCACTCCTCTTCTTCTGCAAATGTTCCTAACCTTTGTTTTCTGAGGTCATCCGTGAATACATCACAGTGAATATTTACACACACACACACACACACACACACACACACACACCGGGAGTTGGGAATGAGCCTTTGACATCCACCATGACTTCACACTGCCCTCCCGAATATCGAACCCGTTCCCTTCTTGACACCTCTCCTCTCCTCTCCTCTCCAGTCCTTACCTGGCCTGCCAACAGCAAGGCTGCCAGCTCCAATATACTGAGGGAATGCTGGCATCTCTCTCATTACGGTGGTAAAAATAACCACTGACTCAGTATATTGCTCTACATCAGGAGTGATGTTGCACTACGGGCAACTCTCACACTCCACTGGCCCAGTTTCCTGATTGTGAAAGCACAAAAGCACAATAGGTGTTTCGGTGACACACATTGATATTTCCTATGCATATGGATGAAGCAGTGAGCTAAAAAACGTAGGAGGCTGAAGACTCCCTTCAAAATGTGGAAAACCCCCACAACACAAAAAAACGCACTGCGGTGAAAGACGGTGAAAAACACACCGCTTTTTCTTAAAAAAAAAAAAATCTGTGAGATCTCTCAGGGTTTAAGGCATATTAACTGTGCTCTATCAAAGTCTGTCATCTGGCCCTTGATTAGCCCGGCTTCCTGTGGGAGCATTCTGGGAAGGTGGCCCCCTAGACCCGGAGCAGTTGCACCCTTCTGTGCAGGGAGGAGTGGGGCCCCCACAGAGGTCTAATCATCTATCAGCAGATGCTTCTGAGCAAAACAGCCAGAAAACAAACTGGCCTCCCCACAAGACCTTCCCTGGGGGCCTGTGGAACCAAAGGGCCACAAAACTGCTGTTACTGTTACAAACAAACCTGTGTCTGTATGTGTGTGTATGTATGTGTGGGTGAGTGTGTGCATGTGTATGTGTGTGGTTGGGTATGTGTTTACTGTGTGAGTGTGTGTATATGTGTGTGTGTGGTTAGGTATGCATGTACTCTGTGTGTGAGTGTGTGTGTATGTGTGTGTGTGTACTCTGTGTGTACTCTGTGTGTGTGTATGTGTGTGTGCGTGCGTACGTGTATGTGTGTGCATGTGTATGTGTGTGGTTTGGTATGCGTGTACTGTGTAGGTGTGTGTGTGTGTGTGTGTGTGTGTGTGTGTGTGTGGGTGCATGTGTGTGTGCTAATTGTGACAGCGTAAGCTGAGTCACAGAAGCAATGCACAGCTTCAGGAAATAACAGGAAGGTTACGTGGAAGCGATACGTTCCTGGGCACTTTGGCTGTCTTGAATAAATGATATGAGTAATAAGTAATATGAGTAGCAGGGCAGAGTAAATAAGCTCGTTGTGTGTTGTAGCCCTGCCCCTCGCTGCCCACATGCACTGGACCAACATCCAGTCAACCTGACATGGAGATGGGGTCCTGCCAACACATGAGAAAGTATTACACTCTTCCTAAACAGGAAGCTGCATCAGGAAACCTCCCGTCCTGCTCCTTTCGCATTGCCGAAGTCCCCGTGTTGAAGGAAGTTTTTTTGTGCTGTGCTGATAAAGCTTCACACCTTGCGGAGTTCCACATAGCCGTTTCACACAGTGCCTGAATGAATGCACGCCTTTGGCACGCTGCCTGGGGGGAGTGCAAAAAGATCCAGGATGTTCTTGGAACCCGACACGTGCCAGGCATATCCACGCGTGAGTTGTCAGAGGGAAACCCCTCCAGTGCACTCTTACAGACCCCGGCCCAACAGGCAGTGTGGCACAGTCCACGCTCCACTCGACGGTTAGATGAGAGTCGGGGAACCTGGAAAAACAAATGAAACAATCATTTGGAAAACATAATAATCACATTACTGTAAACTGCAAACACATGCACTGCAGAGGTGCGTTAAAAAAAGCTAAAAACGGCCTCCCACGTGGTCTAATGGTTTCAACGTCCGACGCTGGCGGCAATTGGCTGTCCGCCCCAGGGAGGGGGGAGGGAAGCCGACAAGACGTTCGCTGCGCACAGGAGTAGCTCTTGGGTGCCGGAGTTATGGTTGTCGGCTGGTGAGTGCCGTCTCGGAGGAGACGATACTTCACCTTCGTCGCCGCCGGTCACAGGGCTACGGCAGCTAACTATGAGGGAGGGATTGACCTGAAAATAGCGGGTGTAATTGGCTACCAAATTGGGAGAAAAACGGGATAAAATCAGAAAAAATGGTGGGCTGGCCTCAGGACTCACCAGGCTCTGAGGGAAAGACGTTCCTCAGCTGCTCGATCACTTCTTGCAGCTGCAGCACTGTGTCCTGCTGGCCCTCGTCCTCGTCTTCCTCTGCGCAGGGAAGGGAAGGAAAGAGCATCGCATCCCCGCAGCAGCTCAGTGCAAACTAAGCACGCACTCACAGGAAATAGGACAGGGTCATTTCTACTGTTAACTGCAAACGTGTTGTTTGACCTTCAGCGGATCTACACGAAACAAAACCTTTCTATAGTGGTTTCAAAGCTTACTCGTGCATTAATGTTCTGTCAAATAGCTGCTATGAAAAGCAGGTCAATTGTAAAGTTGTACAAGTATGACAGCCCCCTCCCCCACCTTGCTCCACCTATGCACACCCAGCTCTGTCCCAGCACACCCAGCTCCAACCTGCCCCGCCCCACCCTGTTGTCACCTGCATCCTCAGTATCTGGGGTCTCTTTGCCCCTCCGCTCCTCCTTGTGGCCCCCCGACACGGGTGACGACAAAGACGACGGTTCGGACTCGTTGGATTCCGAGTCATCTTTGGGCTAGAAGGAGAGAAAAAGTTTGCTCTACGTTCCATTCCAATGGAAAGCCATGGAAAAAAATACATTTGAGAATCATTTTAGTGGCATTTTATCAAAATAATAGGAGAGAAAAAAAACTAAAAACACCCCACTTCAGCAAAATAAAACTTCCAACAAAACTTTAGTTTTATCATGGGATTCAGTCCTAGTTCCACAATTTTTTTTAAAGCAGAAAACATTCTTTCTTTAGAGATGAAAAGGCTCTATTGACAGTAAAAGGAGGGGGACATCCCCCTCTGCTTTGTTACAAAGAAACAACAGCAAATACACATTCTAGAAATCTGGAGGTTTTAAATAGACTGTTCCCAAATACTGAAAGAACACACCTGCTTTTCACCAAGCCCTTTCCCTACACCCTCCATATCACACCACCTTCCCCCATTCCTTGCTCCCATGCACAGCTTTTTGCACAGCTTCTCTTCATCCCCTCTTCCCCCTCTCTCCTCCTCCCCTTCCTCTTCATCCATCCCTTCACCTATGGCCTCTCTCCTGTGACTCTCTCTCATCCCCTGTCCTCTCCCTCCCTCCTCCTCTCCCAGACGCCTCCTCCTCCGCTACATCCATCCATTTGGTTGCCTGTGGCCTCACCCTCTCTCTCTCACCCCCTCGTCCCTCTCTCCCTCCCTCCTCACCTGTAGCAGCAGCTCTCTCAGTCTGAAGAGCTGGGATTCCAGCTGCTTGTTGTGATCCTCCAGGATCTGCATCCGGGTCTCCAGACGGGTCTTGTGCTGCCTCAGGACCCGTGCCTCGGCCAGGAGCTCATCGTCCTGGTGATCTGCCGGCGACCCCAGGGCCCCCTCGCCCCCTTCCGTCAGGTGTGACGATGCGGCCGCCTCCTCGTGCTTCCACTTTAGCCGCCGGTACTCCCCCTGCAGGACTCTGTGGGGAACAGCACCCTTTTTCATTAGCGGCTTCGATGCTACAGAGCAACCTGGCAGACTGCCCTGTGAAGAAGAAACACAGGCCTACATGGGGCAGCAGCAGTGTAGTATAACGGTTAGGGAACTGGGCTTGAGCAATGTAATTAACCTGAATTGCTTCAATAAATACCCCGCTGTATACAGTGCCCTCCAGAATTATTGGCAGCCTTGGTAAAGATGAGCAAAAAAGGCTATGAAAAAATGTCTTTGTTGTTCCGTCAGCTTGATCTTACACTCAAAATATGGGAGAAATCTAACCTTCAATTGAAGATTTGATTAGGTTTGTTCTGAATAATTAAAAGAAAATAGACCAATAAATCTGGGGGGCACTGTAAATGGATTGTGTGTAAAAGCAAAACGCTGGCAAATGGCTAAAATGTGCAAATTTGGATCGCCATTGTTAAATCATGACCAACTGCAGCCTGCTATTCGCTCAGTGGGAACGTCGATGTCCTTTTCTAAAACACATGCAGAGGGGACCGTGCTTGGTGGGGGGAAGATTTATTATAGATGCTTATTATTGTCACTATCTCCCGCTGTCTGGCCCCTCGGAGAGACCAATAATACCTCATTCCTTATCTGTCTGAGCCCGAGGAAGCAGTGAAACCTCGCAAACACCAGCAGCAGTGGAAAGTCCCTCCAGACCACGGGTCAAATGATCATTAGAAAATGTAACCCTTTAGATGTCAGCCAACTTCCTGTAGATTACTGACGGGTTTCAAACAAACGCCCATTTTCATCAATATTCAGAAGGAGATTCTCCTCTCGCATGACTGCGACTGCACATCCTGGTTGTTGTTGCTCAGCGCCATGTTTCGATGAACATTCTCAGGGATGTAGTGAAAAAACAACCTGGGGTGTTTTCACCTTTCAGCAGCTTTAATGTATTTAAATGACGCATTTGACCCCAGGACTCTGCCAAACCCTCTTTATCCTCATCCAGAAACTCTTTGAGAAGACAATGGCCTAAAGGCATAATGGTATGTGGTTCTCATATATGCAAGTGTGGCCACACAAAGACAATGGCACTTTACCAATTTTCGAATATAACGTTCGACTATTTTGCATTTTGTCTTGCCAATGGGTTTTTGCATTGAAGGGCAAAAATTAACAACAAAGGGAACTGCGTGACAGGGAAACAGTAACACAAAGGATGTAAATTTTTTCTGAATCTATATACTGTATATATGCATTCATCATAGACCTACAATTTACAAAGGCGTCAATCGACAAAATAATTAGGCCATTCGTCAAGACCAGTTTGACAAATGCTAATTATGCCAAATTACCCAGTCACTCACGTGCGATCCAATAAAAGACCTGAATGAATGACTCAAAGCGTGTTTGAAGGCTCGGGCTTACAGGGAGACAGTGAAAAACGCCAGAGGCATGCCTGGGAATCTGAGCACTCGTTTGTGTGCGAACAGAGTATGCATGGCCACCTTTACATTAAACAGTTTCAAATAGCTCCTGGGAAACAACATGACTTGCAAAAATGTGCAATTACATATTATGACAATTAATTTCATATGAATTCATTACTAAGATATTACACATTTATTTCATCATCTCCCTGCCTGTATCCAGGGTAACATGCAGCGGTTGCATTTTAATGCGGATCTGACTCCCTATAGACGGCAGGATCTTGGAACGCACTGTTGAGCTCGCTGGAGCCGCTGTGGTGATGAGTGCAGATGCGATGCCAGTCTGAACCCACGCCTGTTTCCGTGACAAATCCAGGAGGTCCATGCCGCCAGCCAGCGTGCGAGAGGATGAGTGTTAAAAGGACGGTCCGGGGTGACTGACCTGTTCTCGTTCTCCAGCCGGGCCAGGGTGCTCTGCAGCTCGTCCTTGTCCTCGCAGTTGATGTGGGCCAGAATGTGCTGGCCGGTCAGGCAGTCTTGCTCCAAAGCGGGGCTGGAGTGACGCAGGAGGTACTGATCTTCATCCCTGAGTCCCCACAGAGGAGACACCCTGAGCCACACTGCCACCAGCAGCACAGACACGCTGACGCCAGCAGCACAGACACACTGACACCTGCAGCACAGACACACTGCCCCAGCAGCAGAGACACGCTGACGCCAGCAACACAGACACACTGCCCCAGCAGCACAGACACACTGACGCCAGCAGCACAGACACACTGCCCCAGCAGCACAGACACACTACCCCAGCAGCACAGACACACTGCCCCAGCAGCACACACACTGCCCCAGCAGCACAGACACACTGCCCCAGCAGCACAGACACACTGACGCCAGCAACACAGACACACTGCCCCAGCAGCACAGACACACTGACCCAGCAGCACAGATGTGCTATACTGACCATATTTAGCACCGGTCTCAAATGAAAATGAGAAAACAAAGACCAAGCAAAAACCTCGGAATGAAGACAAATAGCACACACACCAAAACACTGACACCACAGACACTGACAAAGCAACGGACACCAACAGCACAGACACACCGACACAAAGCAACACGGACACCAGCAGCACAGACACACCGACACAAAGCAACACGGACACCAGCAGCACAGACACACTGACACAAAGTAACACGGACACCAGCAGCACAGACACACTGACAAAAAGCAACGCGGACACCAGCAGCACAGACACACTGACAAAAAGCAACGCGGACACCAGCAGCACAGACACACTGACAAAAAGCAACGCGGACACCAGCAGCACAGACACACTGACAAAAAGCAACATGGACACCAGCAGCACAGACACACTGACAAAAAGCAACATGGACACCAGCAGCACAGACACACTGACACAAAGCAACGCGGACACCAGCAGCACAGACACACTGACACAAAGCAACGCGGACACCAGCAGCACAGACACACTGACACAAAGCAACGCTGGCATTAAGCAAAGCAGAGGCCTGCACCCTGAGCAATCCTGACTGGCAGACAGGCTACAGACATGCAAACCTGGACTGCTCTGACACATACTGCAAAGTTGTAGAATAAAAACACATTATCCTGTCATCCATCTGACTGGATCTCCTCACTCACTTCATTCACTTGCTCATCTCATTCATACTCAAGTCACTCCCTTAAAAGAAGGGGAGTGGGCACAATGCCTGACTGAACCAACCATGGTTCATCTTCACTATCTCAGATTTGTATTAGACTGAAAACCTCCCCCAACACGCACGCACGCAGAGTACACACACAATCATGGGAAGGACCTTGTCAGCAGTGAAGTCCCTGTGCATGGGGGTAGTGACATACTCACAAGCTTTCGTCCGGCGAGAGGCTGTCGGTGAAGAAGGAGCAGTTCTGGTTCTCCATCTCCGCCAGTCTGGAGGTAAGACGGGGAGAGATGGGAGGAGGAGAGAGCCCTCAGACTCACACTTCTAAAAGCAGGATCAGTGAAACGGACTGATTTCCCCACATGGGCTCCACCACCTGAAACTGTGCTTCCAGCATCACAGTACAGACAGAAAGCACTTGGGGGGCTGATGAGATTCGTGAGCTGCACTAGAAAGACTGAATTAATGAAACACGCTAAGAGCTGTCCCGGGCGCTCGGCTGTCAGAGTAGCCAGCACAGACCAGACGGAACTCATGTGACGGTGAAGGAGGGGCCGGTGCGTAACATGGCTCGGCGGTGATGAAAATCGCTTCACCCGGCCTCCCGCTGGCCTCCTAGCCATCCCACGCTGCCTCACTGCGTAGGCGAGGCCTTCTACTCGGCCAACTTGGCTACCCTGTTGCCTTTGCATAATGAGCACTGGGTGTGGCCTGCAGCTCAAACCCAAGTCTGTCACCCCCGCAGATTGACTTGATTGGTTGAGCTGTCTCCATGGACACCGACGATGAGTGACAGGTGGCGGGCGGATGGTGTCCACCACCATCTAAGACCTTGGAGCCACTGAGGTGACAAAGAAACAACCCTGACACTCGAGTGACGCACGATCTATCTTCCCCCACCCCTCACCCTTCCCCAGTAACGGATGCTTTAATCATCAAAGAGCGAAGCAAGCTTCCCTTCAGGGGCCATTACGGAGGATTAAGGAAAACGCCCACTCCCCTTCACTGTATGAATACGTTCCCCTTCCGGAGAAGACAACTGCTAGAGTATCTCTCAAATATCTGCCCACAGTGTTGGCATAGTGTTCATAAAAATGTGGATTTCCATTAGAGCTGAAGTGATGTTATGACAATGGCAGAGCAAATAAAAATAGCAACAAGAATGTTTTTCTGAAATGTTTTGTGTTTTCTGTTGAGGCCTGAAAGCTGGGATATTTAAAACTGAATTAGAACCATTTTGCATGCTGAAGAACGAACTGCTCATCAACAATCACATCATCCCTAAGTCGTAAAGGGGCTGCCTGTCTCAATTTGGCAATAACTCAGGTTTCATTTGGGTATGACATCTACTGCAAAAAAATAATGTTCTGCTTCTCTTGTCATTAGTCTTTTGAATATGCCCGTTAGTGAAACGCACTGAAAACTCATCTCTTCCCCCTGCCGTGAGGAGGGACAATGCGGGCAGGAACTAAGAAAGAAAAGAAAGAAAGAAAGAAAAACAGAAAGACAAAGACAGACAGACAGAGATATGACCTTGTCTTCTCGTTACACAACAGCTGTGATCCTCAGCAACAAAGAATACAGGCAACTGCCAAAATAAAGGCAACACTTGTACATTACAAGTACATACAGCAGTAAATGAGGGATCATTTAAACTGGTGCAGGACCAAGAGTGTCCATTAGTGCCAAGGCCAGTACTAGCGGATAGATCCGGCACTCCCCTCTTTCCAACAAGCCCCCCTCCGCCCGAGCCAGGGCCATTTGAGAGTCCCCCCCGGGTTACCAAAGTGTGGCCTTTATTTTGGCACTTACCTGTACATTTATTGATCCATATGTTACTCATATTGTTATTATTATTTATTGACTTACTAATAAGCAGATTTCCTTATACGGGGCAACTTTCTAAGCTTACCGTGGACATATTCTACAGACTGATATTTTATCATTAGGCTATGTTCTCAACAGTGCCCAACCAGGAATTGAAACCTGCAGCCACTGGGGTGACAAGTGAACTTGTTGAGCCACTCTGCCACACTGCAGAGAAATCCAGAGCAAGAGCTGCCTCAGCCTCCCTTCAGCTCAGCAGGTCTGCTCCAGAGACACAGGGAAGGAGCGCTCTGTGTTTCTGGCACATATTACGGACTTGTTGTGCCAATGATGTTTATTTACTTGTTTGCCAAGCTAAAAGAGCTGAGCCAGAAACAAAACAAAAACTATTATTTGGCTGTAGATGAATTAACGTAGAGATCGTTTCTGAGCAGAGGCCATTAATATGGGAGAGGGCTGACGACCAGGCCGCAAAACTGCAGAGAAGAGAGGGGCAGAGAAGCAGCTCATCGGTGCGAAAAGACACGCTCAAACGAAAAGGCAAACTCTGCGTCCTTCCACCGTCACCGCCAAGAAACGCCCCCGGTGCCTGCAGCGCTGCCACGGTCCCCTGCCAGACCAGACACTGATCTGCGCTGGCACCTTCCGGCTGGCCCCGGACCCACCGCACTGCAGAGGGACTCTGGGAGCAAAATGGCAGGTGAACCCTGTCAACCCTGCAGCAAAAGCACCCCCACAAAAAAATAAAAAATAAAAAAGTGACACGGGAGCTGACAGGATCCCCCCCCACCACCACCGCTGATCCCTGTCTGCATTAAGTCTAGAGGACGACCGCTGAACCTCAGCACGCTCTGCCCATGGGGCTCAGGGGGCTGAGGAGGGCCGTGGGTTGCTCTACCCCCTTACCTGCTGGCGAAGTGCTCGATCCGGGAGTGGGTGTCCGCGTGGGGCAACTTGGGAGAGGAGCAGGGCCTAGCAGGGACAGGGAAACGTGCGCGTCAGTCAGTCAGTCACCCCCGTCATCGAGCCGCTGCGGCTCTCACTAACGGCCCGGATGCTGTTATTCCCCCTGGGCCTGCATCTCAAGCCGCACCTGACACATGCAGGCCAGCCTGCACAGCTTTCATTCTCTATCCACCTACTGCACCTCAGCCTGTCACCCCTGCCAATGTGTCAGGAATATTGCCAATGTCTGCTAAGTGTCACTTTTTTAACATTGCTACCATTTCAGCTGGTAGTGTTTTACCTTGTTACACTCTACTTTCTGCCTGTCTGCGTTTCCCTCTTTTGAACTGTTCATACCCTTACAGAAATGGAATATGTTGAAATATATTGTAAATATATGGACTTTTTGGAAAATGCACTGATAAAAACATTTCACATCCATGATTTTTTTTTTTACATTGCAATATCTGAAAATTGCAGTTATTTGTATATTCGCCCATATATTGTGAAGCATTCCATTATCTATTCTTATCTATTTTGATGATATATGATATGATCTGATATATTTTATATTCAATATATTTCAATACATTTCATTTCCATAAGAGTTGACTGCAGGCATTCACATTACAGGCATGTAGCATCTTACCTATTTATACAGCTGGATATTCACTGAAGCAATTCAGGATAAGGACCTTGCTCAAGGGTACAACAGCAGTGCCCCAGCTGGGGATTGAACCTGTGACCTTTGCGTTACAAGCCCAGGTTCCTAACCACTATACCACACTGGCACCCTGGCAGCAGGCCAAAGCAGCTGGGTCTAAGCCTGTCACTCACGTCTCCACGCTCTCAGCCTCCAGTACTGACTGCACAGGCAGGTATCCTCTCTGCGGGTGCTTGCTGAAGTACTGCTTGGACCGAAACTTGTTCTTCAGTGTCTTGGCAAAGTCCCGCATCTTCTCCCCGGAGGTGCTCTTCCCAGTGAGTTGGGTTGAGGAGGTTGTTGGAAAAAGGTGGGGGAGGGGGGATAGGATGTCAACGAAAGTGTGACACTTTTCAGCCCCTCCACACAAACATCACTCATACATCATCCACGGTAACCACAACCACAACCACAACCCCCCAACTCAGCCTTCCCACCCACATTACACTTCCAAACAAAAAGCCTGCATTTCAACCACTGATATCTCCTGTGATAATCCTTTCATCACTGTATCCTTACAGCGTTTTGGAGAGCCAAACAAGCCCTGGCCCACGTCTGCCCAGACACCCCCTCCCTCACCCGCGACGGCAAGCAGAGCGCCTTACTGGGGTGTAGTACTCCATGATAGGATAATGCAGCTTCTTGCCCTTGGTGGTTCGGCCTGTAAGGAAACAGCTCTGGCAGATGTCCACGTTGAACTGCTTGAGGCTGCGATACCTGTGGGAGGATAAAAGAGGAACTGAAACCTCTCATTCCGCCAAAGCCACTATTCTGCCTTTCACCTGACACTCCATCTGAGAGCTTTCCAAAAAGAATGATAGAAGTATGACTATCCAATCATCACCGTGTACCGTTGTGCTTAAAATGTATACACTGTGGCATTAGAGGAAGGAGAAGGTAGGAAAACTAAAAAGTAATTAAAGAGTGATACCATAAATGTAAAAAACTATAGTGTACAGAATATAATGTAATGTGCCCTCCCACTGCCATGCTATTGCACTTTTTATTCGATCAATTCAGGCAATTTATTTAGTCTAATTACATTTTTATGGTATTGTAAGTATCTCTATGCCTTTATGATTTGTGTCATGGCTCTAGGTTGGCTAGTTAACTTACTGTAGAAGGCATCGGTCTAGGCAGGGCGATCGGGGTGATTAATGGCCATGCCTACTGGCAGGCCAGCCGGGGCACATGGAGGTGCGGCACCATCTAAATGTCCCTAAATGAACCATCGAAATGTGTACTTAAAACCGCTCTGCTCTCTCAGCAGGGGGCTGGAACGTTGAAAACAGAGAGACCAGAGCGAAACCCTGAAAAGTCATGTGTGTGGGTGTTTTGTTTAGTGTTCTGATTCAGTTTATTATTTTTTTTTTAGTTTTTAGTTTATGTATATTTTTATTATATATTTATATATATTTTTTCCCAGCTGGAAACTGTCAGGGGGACTGTTTGTTTATTTTTCTTTCTGTTCCTCCTCCCTCCCTCCCTCTCTCCCTCCCTCCCTCCCTCCCCCTCCCTCCCTCCCCCTCCCTCCCTCCCTCCCTCTAAAATAAAAACCTGGGGCCTCATGTGTGGTCCAGTGATTTCAACGTCCGATGCTGGCCATGGCGATCGGGGTTCGATTCCACCAGCCACGCCAGAGTCAGCTCTGGCCGGGAGTGCCACCGGGGGCGGCAATTGGCTGTCCGAGGGGGGAGGGAAGCCAGCAGGGCGTTCGCTGCGCACAGGAGTGGTTCTGTAGTACCGGGTTGCGGTCTACGGCATGGCGGGTGCCGTCTTGGAGGAGAGGATACTTTGCCCTCGTTACTAGCGGTCACAGGGCTACGGCAGTGAACTCACATTACGAGGGTGGGGGATTGACTTGAAAATAGCGGGGACCAAATTGGGAGAAAAAGGGGAGAAAATCTGAAACAAATTATAATTATAATATAAAACCTGGTCCACAGAGCAATCCCTGCATCCTGCTGTTCCGTTCCTGGTTTTGTTGCACATCGTGCGACACTTGCATTAGTCTTTAGTGATTTTGCACGTGTGTCTGACAGTGTCGTTAACCAGGCCTATGTCATTGTAGCTCATAGAACTCATGTGGATGCACTTATGTTCTCCTGCATTGTAGGTTGCTCATTCAGTGTCCGCTAGATGAACGTAATGTGATGTAAATGTACCACAGACTGATCAACAACCTAATAAATCCCATATAAGACCCTGAATATAAGACCCTGACCTGAAGCCTTTGATGGGGCACTGCTTGCAGACGGAGCACTTGGCCTGGTGTTTGGTGGATTCCGCCGCGGCAACGCGATGCAGCACCGGCAGCCACACCACCGACTGCGGCTCCAGGCTCATCCAGTCCAGGAAGTGGGACACCTCGATGGCAGGCTTGCCCGGGGCCTGGAGTTGGACACAGACACACAGACACAGACACAGACACAGACACAGACACAGACACAGACACACACACACACACACACACACACACACACACACACACACACACACACACACCACAGGAGCTTATGAGCAAGATGGATCCACCAATGGGAGGAACAGGGGAATCACAGCAAAAGGGGAAGACAGGGACTTTTGGCATTTGGAATTTGAAATGAACTTTGGCAGCCAATCATTTTTAAAAATCTTGAGGAGCATGAGCGGCCGTAAGGTCATGTGAGTTCACGCAGTCTTTCAGTATTATTATTGCAACACACCTCTACCACGGTCTGCGATAACACAGGGAATGAAATGACCCTATATGACATTATGCAGTGTATTATTATCAATAATGTTGTTATTGAAGTTGCAATTGTTGTTGTTGTTATCATTATTAATATTAATAATCATCATCATCATCCTCCTCTATCTATTTATTTCTCCATTTATTCATTTATTTGGCGGAATTTCTTCCATACATATGCACTTACACAGCATCAGATAATACAAGAGCAGAATACAAATCCTGCACCTGCAGTGCGGCCAGCAGGATAAACACCCATACCAGCAGCCACCCAGGGAAAAACACAACTTTAAAATCAACCCAAAATTTCACACTTAATTAAAAGTATCGAGTGTTCTTGTGCTTCACGTGTATAAAAAAAAAGCAATCGGGTGTGCATCGGCAGAGTGCAGACCTACAGACCGAAACCAAATAACAGATTTAATATAGATCCACACTGGGTGAAGCTGGGTACAGCTCATGCACAAAAAAGGAGAAGAGGGAGAGAGGCAAAAGAATATAAAAAGGTTCACGGTATGGTACTTTCACAATGAATGTATATCAAAAATGCACTAAAAGAGGGCCGCCCTAAAACAATTTTAGTACCCTATTTTTCATACTTTTCCTCCAAATTTACAATGTCTAATTGTTTTAGTGGGCCCCTTAGGCTTAGGCAACCTCTTCCATCAGTTTGGGAGAGACTAGCATGCATGTTCTCAGAAGCGCATGCTGCCAGCAGGTGCTCAATCGATCAGAGGAATTGCTCTTGGACCGTGAGGCAAGAAGTGCCCTACTGACAGAAGCCCTCCCTCTCTCGCTCCCTCCCTATCTGCCAGTACCGGCCATGGCCATACTCAAGCGTCGCCTTTGTTTAGGCAGTTACCTTTACATTCTCAGTGAAGTGATGTGCCCCACAGTCTGAAAGTGAATCCTAGCCAGGCCAGTGCTGTTTGTGAACAGCAGTCCCGCAGGGCAGCGCATAATTGGCAGCAGTCGCACACGTCACTTCTATTCTCCAGTTCAGCACACCTCTACAGTTACCTGGACTTTGATAACTACAGGAGTGAGGCTTATCACTGATCCCTCCTCCCCCGGACTGGACAGCCGGAGACACTCACAGCAGGTCCACACAGCAAATCATCCAAACATCAAAGTCCCTCCACAGTTCATAAAGAGTGCCAAACCGTGTCATTGTTCAATTTGGCTCTCAACACCGCCGGCGATTAACTGGTGATAGAGGAACCCTTTGATTGGCAGAACACTGACGTATCAGACAAAATGAAAATACTTGACATGGAGCAAATGTTGAAATGAATGGATTTTAATTAGCGTGGCTGTTATCAGGGGCATGGGCTTGAATGCAGCAGCATTTAATCAAGGATCAGGGACACAGCCCACTGTCACAGGGATGGGGCAATTTGCCAAAAAAAATATGTACCTCAAATAAAAATATGATTAGATTGCTGCTAGAGTGAATCAACACCAGCTAGTGAAGGAACATTATATCAAACACTAATCACAGCATCTGCATGAAACACTGAGATTAACCCTTAAATAGATCTTCATACATCTACCCAGTCTTATATACATGATCACTGTGGATCACTAATCTGACAAATACAGTAAGTAAATGTCATTGTATATATATATATAATGAAGGACCCTCCTGGACAGACCCCCAGGACAGAGTGACAAGAAATGACAGGGCATGACAGGAAATAAGACAGCATGGTAGGAAGTGACAGAGCATGACAGGATATGACAAGAAAGGGACAGGTGATAACAGGACGTGATACTGGTGACAGGGGGCGTGGCCAGATGTGATAGGCAGAGAGAGGAAAGACACAAGATGTTTGGTAGTAGTTTGATGGCTGCAGGGACAGCATGTCTCCACTCCAAGCCATCCTCAAGCTCATTCAATAAGGCGATGATGGCGTGGCCTGGGAGCCGATACATTCTCTTTTTATTGTTTCCTCAGGCACGTGGAAAATTGTTATGCATGTTGAGGACACTCTTACCCTATGACTGTGTATGTCTACTCCTCACACCCATAACCCATAACAGAAGGCACTGGGTGGCGATAGGAGGGGTCGGCTGGGGTCAGGGGTCAGAAAAAGGGTACGGGGAGTGACAGGAAGTGAAAGGGCGTGGCTGGAGGTGTTGGGGCGTGGCCGCTCACCATGCGGAAGCAGCTGCGCACGCTGGGCTCCACGTTGCTCCCTCCGAAGGCCGCCACCTCGCCCAGCTGCCGTGGGATCTGGACGGCCTCGTGGAGCAGGAGGCTGAGGTGGCGCTTGTCCGTCAGCCCACCCGGGCCGGCCACCTGCCGAAACAGATCTGAGAGATGGGCCCGGCATCACCGAGAGAGAGAGAGAGAGAGAGAGAGAGAGAGAGAGAGAGAGAGAAAGAGAGAGAGAGAGAGACACACAGAGAGAAGTACAGTCAGAAAGAGAAGTATCACACACACAGATCCGACTGCATTCCAGCATTTCAAAAAGCTCCTAGAAAGGAAGTGTCCAGCTAGAGGGGCACGGTGGCAGACAGACGTGTGAAGCATCTCGAGGAACGAGTAATAAAATGAGCTGTAGGATGTTTGAACAGGATCTACACTGCTGTCAGTGAAAACTGGTATCTACGCCTGATTTACTAACACCAGATGTGCTTTTTATAATTGTAATCAGTGATATCCTGGGAGTTGAGCAGAGTGTAAAGGTGTAATCAATCTCCAAGACAATCTGGCATTCGCCCCAGCTACAGTAGCCCTGTCTTACGGGGGAGATTCTTCCCTGTTCTGTATTGCTCTATGTGAGCAATAACCAAAACCATGACTAATCAAATTACGTTTGCTACAATACAGCTGTAAGCGTGTCTGTCTTTGACCCAATGGGACAAGCTCTGATCGCCGCACCCCCCCCCCCTCCCCCTAGCCCCAAAGCCTTTCAGTGTCTCAGTTCTCACCGCAGAATCCCTTTCCCTCTTCTACACCGCTTGCTCATAAAAGCAACCGTAAAGGCGCTCTAAAACCGCTCTCCCTCCGAGCTGCGCTGCTGATAAAATATTAGAGCTTAATTGAAAATATAGACAGAAAAGCCAAATCGACAATGGGCTGCTGTTCTCTCCGAGGCAGTTAGCTGCTTTAAGCGACTTTGTACTTTGTGTGGGGGAAAAAAAATAAAGCTTTTAATGTTAGCGGAGCCCCTTTCCATTAGAGTGGATACGGAGGCCTTACATAATGCGCGTTATCAGGTCCGCTTGTTTGGGTTTTGTTTGGCGCGTTTGTTCGGGTTTGAGAGCTGCCTTATGTAAAAGCGCTGAGGCGGCAGTGGGAGGCACTCACATCGGTACTTGTCCTTGACATCGGCTTTGCACAGGCTCACCAGGCCCGTCTTGAGGGACAGCACGCGGACCTTCCCGTTGCGACCGCTGGGTGAAAAGAGGGGAGATGAAGGCATGTAGCGGGCACATCCAAAAATCTGCGCCGGTGCGGGTTCAAGTGAATCACAGAGAGGAAAAGAAAATTCTCATTCATTCTCCCAAGGTTCATTTTTTATTATACCATGGCTTAAATGGCTTATACCATGGGTTAAATACTCGATTCTGATTGGTCAAGCGGGTCTCACGGGGATTCTGATGTGTTATCCGGGTCTCAGGATGCAGGATGTAATATTTTTCACATACCACAAAATATCAAGGCGCCCACCACAACACCTCCTGATGATGAAAATATTTAATTGAATGGAAGTAGTTCCGTTCTCAATCAGCAACACCTTGGTGCCACTACTCTTTTAGTGACCGATGTACCCCATGACATTTTGTGAATAAATGTATTTCTAACACCAATCATGTACTAACTTTGGCAAGTAGCCATGGTATAAGCAGGAACATGTACTGCGGACAAGTCGCTTGTTGAAAATAACAGCACTTTAGGGTAATAAGACCCCTCCATTTCACAGACGCACACAAGGATATTTCATGCTAGTAACCTTCAGATATAACAAACAACAATGACAATGTTAGTACTTGAGACAAAGACAACGGATAAGGGGCAGACAAGACTTGTGAAAAGCAATGGCTTCCAGTCATATGGTTAGCCGCATAATGCTGTTGTTTGTGATGTTGTTTCAGATGCTTTTTAAATTTGTTTTGTGTGTGTACGGTTTCAGAAGCTGTCGAGATGGTACATTTATTAGCTGCAACACATTCATTTGTTTCAGATTTTTTTTCCCATTTTTCTCCAAATTTAAATTACACCCACTATTTATTTTGATTAACCCTCCCCACACGGGTCCGTCGCTCGTCTCTACAAGGCAAGCCAATTCTCTGTGGGCAGCGGCCTCCGCTTTCCTCCGAAACGGAATTCGCCCACCCACTTTCTGGAGACTCCTTTTCCGTGCTTCACGGCAGAGCTGGCTCTCCCTCTCCCCTCCCCCTGGGGCGGACAGCCAAATGTCGCCCCCGATCGGGGCTGACGACCAGGGCTGGTGTGGTAGAGACGTGGGTTTCGAGCCGTGTCCTTGACAGGCAGTGCACACCACACCAGACCAGCCAAAGTGTGGTACGTTAGACCGCTACGCTATCCACAGCCCCCATAGGCAACATTTTGACCAGGCAAGTCTTCAGCACCCTCGTCTTTTCATGGTGCAGTGAATACATTTGTCTTGGGAGCATTAAACTGTGTGCGGCATATATATTTACTCCCAGAAATGGAGATGAGGGAGCCTTGATTCGGTATAACCCATCATTTCAGGGTGCAGCATCGTTACTACACTGTAGGATTGCACAAGTACATGCACACATGGAAATATATTACTGAGCCAATAATCTATGAGTATTATATCAGGGTGACTTGGCAATAAGTGCAACAAAGTTATTTCAGAGGACATCACAGATAAAGGGCGAAGTTGTGGCTATCCTTGAATGCATCAGCTGAATGCACCCACCCCCCACATGATGAGATTCCACCTGGACCTGACCTCAACCAATAAGAACACAGCAGACACAGAGGACGTAGAGCATCAACAACCAACGGCAAGGAAACGTGTCTTCCTCTGGCCCAGCATGTAAGCAAAGTGGGCCAGATTCTGTCTCCGTTTCTGACTCCAGGGGAGAGACGGGCTGTCAGGGTGTCTGATCACATTCAGAATCAAAACAGAAGAACCTTTTAAAAACATATTTTCCATTTGCTCTGAATGGATTTGCATCCTTCTGACCTTGTGTTTGTTACTATTACTATGAGGTGTGAGGACACTGTTGAGACAACACTGGGTGAGACACAAAAGGGCAGGTTTACGGAGAATGGTGCTAATTAGTGTCAGGAATGCAAAATAATTGCATCCCCCGCATATTCTCCATTTAGCGGGGTATTTACCAATGCTAATTATGTAAATAAACAAGGCCACAAGTTCAAGTTCAATTCATTCAAGAGCGGCACTGCCATATTTTGGGTGTGTGAGGAAACTGCAAGTCAACAGGAGAGGAGCGTAAGAGGAAATTCCGAAGAGGGATTAGAGGTCTTGGTAGAGAACTCAGTAAGCGCTCCTAATAACCACCCTCCAAAATCAGCCTCTCTCAGCTTCACAAATAGTGCACTGTGCTACCTCACCACAGAATCCGTCACCATGTTCTCTGCATTGCAAACAACTTGAACAGTCAATGAACGAGTGTGCTCTTCCTGTCGTGTTCTGTGATCGATGTGGGCGTATGCGCACCGTCTGTTGCACCAGGAACATTCAGAAACCCTGCAATTCTATGAAAGGCCTGCATCGTCTTTTGAAGCGCCTCATTAGTGTCTGGGAATTTGATATATTAGGGGACCCTATGCACCACTGCTCTCAAGATCAAGGTCAGCGCCCTGGATAATGTGTAACGCGAGATACCAGCTGCATTCACTACAGTGCGCTGAAATGGAGCAGAGGCCATGAAATGCAGTGTGACGATTAGTTTGGTGGCTGCAGGGACGGCATGTCTCCGTTCTGTGTATTGCTCTGGGTCATCCTTGAGCTCATTCAATAAGGCGCCGATCGAGTGGCCTGGGAGTCGGCACATTCTCTTATTATTGTTTCCTCAGGCGTGTCGAGAATTGTTACGCGTGTTGAGGAGACTCTTTCATGTCGCAGCCATACCCTATGACACCCATGATGTCTACTCCTCGCACCCATAACTGCCCTGTCAATGTGCTTGAATTAAGTTTACACCTGCTTTCTCCAGGCGTTCAATAATGGGCACGATAATGTAAGCCACATCCAATTGCTCATATGCATATTTTATATTCTCTCCTCCCACTTTTTGAGGTCCTACGCTTGGGACTCCTCAAATAACAGACAAATGCACAAAAAAAGAGTGTTGCCGAATTTCACCATCCTGTTTAGGTGCACGCCTGAGTAGATACTGAATGAAGAATATCTACAGGTGGTGCAACAGGGCGGAGCTGGGAGGGGCAGGGGTGGAGCTGAAAGATGGAGCATAGAGGTGATGTGCGCAGGGGTGTAGGTGGGAGGGATATTGAGGGTTGGGTGGAGAATCAGGGGGCTGGGCCGGGCAGGGTGGGACAGGGCCGGAACTGAAAGGGCAGGGTGGGGTGGGGCGGGCGGGGCGGGGCGCGTGCCTACCTGTCGTACACATTGAGCAGCCAGTTGAGGCACATGTCCACGCAGAGCGGGATGTTGACCAGGATGCCGTGGTCCTCCTCCAGCCGCTCGTACAGACCGGTCAGGGTGTGGATCACCTCCACCACGTCCATCACCTGCTCTCCCCGTTTGAGCTCCTGTTCCCTGAACACGTCCACCACGCTGCCGAGGGTCAGCACGTCCACTGCACCGACACAGAGCACACAGAGCATGCACACACACACACACACACACACACACACACACACACACACACATACGCGCACACATACACACACACACACACACATACAACATATACACACACACACACACACACACACACACACACACAACATATATACACACACCACACACACACACACACACACACACACACACATACGCACATAGAGACATACGCGCACACATACAACATACACACACACACACACACAAACACACAAACACACGTGCCCATGCACACATACGCACATAGAGACATACGCGCACACACACAATATACACACACACACACAAACACATGTGCCCATGCACATGTACGCACATAGAGAAACACGCACGCACACAAACATACACACATACACACACACATGTGCACACATACAACATACACACACACACACACACACACACACAAACACACGTGCACACGCACATGTACGCACACACAGACACACACACATGCACACACACACACACACACACACATGAACATATACACACACACACACACACACACACACACACACACACACACACAAACACACACACACACACACACCATCACACACACACACACACACACACACACACACACACACACACACACACACACACACACACACACACACACACACACACACACATTCTTTATTTGGGTCCACCACAAAGGAAAGGTACAAAGGCCCAAATATGTATAAAGGTTATAGATGTCAGGTCATTTCATTTCCATGAATAGTGTTGGAATCAAGGGTACATGAAACATCTTCTTTTCCATGCAAACATACTTCCTGTTACAGAAGATACAGAGCTGTACATGGACAGTGGTTTGCCTTCTGTTTAGAGAGGCCTGCCATCCACAGCCCTCGTACTGTCAGCTTGAATACATGTCTCAAGCTACCGAAAACACACACACACACACACACACACACACACACACAAACACACACAAACACACACATAGCACTCATTCACCTGTGTCAGCGTACTTTTTCCCCACAGCTGTTTGAGATTCTGCTTCTCTTTGCAAAAAAACTGCTCCAGCTTCTGAAGCTGGCGGGCAGTGCAGGTGTTCTCAGGGGTCTTCCGTAATTGGATAATAACATAATACGATGGCGGTAGACTGAGGGAGATGGTTACAGTGTTCAATGTTGCAGATACTAAAGGACATTTTAGATTTGTATTTATTTATTTTTTGCAAAAAGCCTTTGCAAAATCATCAGCACCAAAAAGGCTGATAGGATTCTGTGGTTGCTATGGCAGCGATGCAATTAATAACGACTAACACTGCGGAGCCGGCAGGCCGGGGCGGAGAGAGAAAGAGAGAGCTGATGAGCAGCACATCCATCTCACTCACTGCAGTGGTGCATGCTGGGCCATTTCCAGGAAGTGGCAGGGAGATGCCAGAACGCTAAAAGGGGAACGCGGCCAGAGACACCATCCCCCCCACCCCTGCAGTGGAGTGGGTCCACGGGTCGCCCAGGGGGGGACGGCTCTCCGAGCAACAGGCTGTCGTCTGCGCTGGAGGAGATAAGCCAGCAATGGACGCAACCCCAGCCACAGAGGGGCATGGGTTTAAGCTCCATCCTAATTGCTTAATTACCTTTTCCCTCGGCTACTTAGCCTGACCAATTATAAGGCTTAATTATCCACAAAATGACCTTAATTCATTCAGAGAGGCCCTGAGTATCAGCAGCAGTGTGGCACAATGGGTGTTTCTCTTGCCTGGCATAATGGGGGGGCACTAGTAGGATGGCAGTGGTGCCCACTGTGCCACTGTGAGGTGCTCTCTCAGTGGGGGGGAGCGTACATACGTCGCAAGGCCTTCTGCACCCGCCGGAGTTTCATGGCCGTCCGGTATGCCGAGAATTTGATGTTGTTCAGGTCAGCTGGGGGTCAAGGAGGAGGGATGGAGTGGAACAAAGGGAGAAGATCGACAGGAAAATCATCTATTGCCCATCCACCAGTATCAGGCACAAAGTGTAATAAGGCACCCTCGTCCGCCTCGTTTGTGAATGATGGGAGCGGAATGATATGAGTCATTAAGACGGCTTTGTCTGGGCCAGAGAGATCGCTCAAATGGTGGCTGTTTGGGCACCCCCAAACAGATCAAATTAATAAGGAAGACAAATGTTGTTTCATCACAATTAATTAAGATCCTGCAAAGCAATCATACAGCTGGAGAACGGAGGCCTACAGGTTAATAAGAGTGATGGCGCGACCTCTGGGGTGTGTGATGTATTCCAGATTAATGAGGTACAGGTGAGGTAATGACAATGTCCCAGCCCCCAGTGGAGCAATGTGAAAGTGTGGAGGCTAAGAGGATGATCAAGTGTCATACCCAGCGCCTGGTACAGCTCTGTCATCTTTGGGTGGTCCCAGCAGGTGGTCTGGGCCTGATGGCTAAAGAGACAGAGGGACAGACAGACAGACAGATAGGTAGAGAGAGACAGAGTGAGAGATAGAGAGAGACAGTGTGAGGAAGAGCAAAAAAGACAGAGTGAGAAAGAGATACAATGAGACAGATGAGAGAGAGAGAGAGAGAGAGAGAGAGAGAGGGAGACATTGAGTAAGAGAGAGACAGAGTGAGAAAAAGAGTAAGATTGAGAAAGAGAGAGACAGAGATTATCAGAGTGCTCCTCTCACACCATGGCACAGGGATCCATGGTCTCTGCAGATACATGTCCTCTGATTGCACCACCTGTGTGTGTGTGTGTGTGTGTGTGTGTGTGTGTGTGTGTGTGTGTGTGTGTGGTGGGGGCATGCAACACCCAACGGCAACATTTACCCACATCCCTGCCACCACTGCCTGGACTTCAATGCAAGGCTATGCCCATAAAAACAATAATAAATGGGCCAGTGGTTACAAAGTTCGACACTGGCCACGGAGACCGGGGTTCGATTCCCCGACCCGCCAGAGTCGGCTCTGGCCGGGTGTGCCATCAGGGGGCGGCGATTGGCTGTCCGCCCCAGGGAGGGGGGAGGGAAGCTGACAGGACGTTCACTGCGCATAAGAGTGGCCCTGTAGTACCGGGTTACGGTTGACGGCTTGGCAAGTGCTGTCTCAGAGGAGACGTTGCTTCGCCTTCATCACTACCGGTCGCAGGAGGACTCACATTACTATAAAAAATAGCGGGTCTAATTGGCTACTAAATTGGGAGAAAATGGGATAAAATCTGAAACAAAATCTTTAAAAAAGAAAAGATATGGTATAAATAAATAATGTGCTCCAGGCAGGTGAAGCTTTTCAAACCCTGCAAGAGATTTTCGAGCGCATCTTCTCCTGCCTGGAAGTCAGAGACCCTCCAGTAACACCGCACATAAAGAATGAACACTCACACTTACACGTTGTGCACAAAGGTCATGGCAATAGCGATGAACAAAATTCATCCCGAGGACACTAAAGTGCGTTTTGCACTGGCATACTGGAGCTGAGCTGTATTGACCGCAGAAGGCCCAGCTGGCGGGCGTGGACTTGCTTTTGCACTGTATTCTCTTGGCATCTAGCAGCCTGGTCCATACCAAATACATCCTGTCAACATCGCAATTGATTATGGGTACAAACAATTTTTTTAATGGATCCACACATGCGGGTATAAGAGGTATGCTGATTGGCTGCGTCTCGAAGCCGGACGGTGCAAAAACAAGCAGTGGGCGAGCAGAAGGGAGTATTGACGGAGCAAACAGCCGAGCGGCCGTAGGGGGAGCGAGAGAGAGACAGAGAGACCGTTCAATACCTCCCCAGATCCGGCCTTTGAGGATCCTCAAGATGAAAGCGCACGGATTGGGCCGAAGTCAATACTCTTATAAACCCAGCCTCCAGACAGCTCAAAAGGTGAATCTGTGGGGATGCCTTTTAGCAGGGGAGGCTAAACAAGAATTTGTTCCAATTATCCTATTTACACCAGAGGTTTTTTGATGACTCTAAAGGCCCATCTGCACTGGGAACTATAACGATAGCTATAGCAATAACAATACACTATACACCGTTAGCGTCTACACAAACAACGCTCTGTCGTTGTACACACCTGTCAATCAACAAACTGGCGCTCCCCGCGGGTACAGACAGCGCACAGCAGAGATTGGCTGGACGCGTTTCATCGTTGGAGTCGTGTTCTAAAAATCACCTGAACTCTCAAAAGTAACTGCAGCTCAGACTTGTCTTATGACATATCATATTTAAGAGACTCTGTAGACACAGCAGCAGACAGTGTTGTAGTCACAGTAATGCATGCTCAGCACAAAGTTCTTCTTCTTCCTATTATTATTACACTTTAAACTTTTTAAAGCACCTTTCAAACGGTACAGTAGAAAGTGCTTTACATGAAATCTGTTTGTGCATGTTTTTTTTAATACATTCTTTAATTTTTTGGTAGTTTATTGGGGACAGGTACTAAATTACCCTTTGGCTATCAACACTTAATGCAATGCATCTGATACTTGTTTTTTTGACATTATAATAATGCTTTTGGCCATGTTCCTGACAAATAATTAAAATCAGTGCTAAGACTGTTTATAGACCATCTCAGCATGAGATGCTGCCGTGTGTTTAAGAGTGTGAAGCTCCTGGGACGTGACATATTGAGAGGGGGGGTGGGAATCACATTCAGAACTGCACGAACAGTACAGCGGGGCAGGCTAACCAGAATGACTCCCAATTAGCCTATTTACAGGTAACGACAGCAGAGGTTTTTGATGACTGACCGCATTTCTGCTCTACACAGTAATTGTAATGGGGATCACGTTGCAGTCCACGTGAGCGCCACGCTCTCCTTCGCCCCCGCTCACAAACCCAGAGGCCCTTGTCAATCTTCCGTTTTGTATATGACATAAACCTGGAATTGCTCATTTGAACTTACTTGATGTAATATGGCACTTTGTTGGGCGATATGGCACGCTCCCATGGAATCTGCACAGAACCTACACAAGAAACAGAGCCAGTAAAAAAACCCCAGAATGAAGCAGACAGACAGCCATGTTTTTTCACAAGGACATGCCTCAATGAGCCCCAGCAGGAAAGAGGGGGATCAGTATAGCTGGGGGTATTCATTTTGGGTAGAGGTGTGCAGGTGGGAGGAGCCAACTGATTCAGGATGGGGCAACTTTATATAATAATAATAATAATAATGATTATTATTATTTTATGAATACAGCACTTTTCGTACAAGGGTTTGCTTCACAGACTAGCACTTGCATTTATAAAGAAATTGAATAGAAATAAGTAAAATACAGAAAGAGAGAGATAAATAAAACAGATGTAAAAACATATACTGTATTATTTAGAACAGGCAGCTTAGAATCACACGGTAAGTGGGTGGGGTCGGGGGGGGGGTTGGCTGCATTGATTACAATGGGGTCTAGTGTCCACAGTGGCTGCTGTTGTGTCTGTAAAATAAGGATTTATTGCTCTTAAGTGTAGTGCTGGCCTTAGACCCAGCAATAAAGAGAATGCCACTCACATCCGGAGAATAAGGCTACCCAATGACACTCTCTTCTATGGCAGTGGTTCCCAAACCCTCCCAGCCTCTGAGACAATATATTCTCTGTGACCCACCTCTTCTTAAGATAAACCACATGTCCAAAACACAGCATGCACACTGTTATAAGTGCTGTGCATTTAACCAGTGCTAGTGTTTAATGACTGGTGTGAATATCTATGTAAAGTGGGCAAAGTACAGCAAAGGGGTGCACAAGGACGACCAATCCATTTAGGTATTTCATGCCAACCTCTGCTCTAATTATTTAGTTAGCCCAAATCACTTATTTTATTTAACAAGTCAGGAGCTATAGCAGCAGACCGCACACATATCCTTGGTGAAATTTTTTTTACCATGGTCCAATATAGGAGCAAACCCAAATTGGTGTATACAACTGTTTAGACAATAAAGTCGGAACTTGGTTGGAACAAAAACCAGCATTGATATTTGACCCAGTTGTACACCCCTGACACGCAGCAAGTAATTTTTTTCACATGGGCCTCGTGACCCCTCTCAACCCCTCTCACGATAGCAGTGTGTCCCGACCCCAGTTTGGGAGCCCCTGTTCCATGGCAGTGAACGAGGCTGGCGCGGGCCCATCTCTCACGCTAACTAGCACGGCACCGGCAGGGAGCCGAGCCTCTCGACATGTTGCTGTGGGTGACAGAGACACAAAAGTCTCCTGAGGCGGTCACACGGCCCCCTGCGTCACGCTGTCACGGAGACGCCCGGTCGCTGCACCAGAAACGCCATGACGACGAGGGGCCCAGACCGCGAGCGCATCGCTTACTGGAGAGGAAGTGTTGAGATCCGGGCCCAAAGTCTCTGTGGGCATCCTGCAGTTGCTTCAGCCTCTCCTCGATGCAGCCCTGCAAAAGACAGTCGGATCAGTCCCCCAACCCCCACCTCCGCCTGCACCCCTTTCCGGAGGCGGAGAGGGGATATCACCGCAATAAATGAGGTCTACTCTTCTCCCCTGCTGAGCTACAGAAACAATGGATCTTCACCCCTTTGAAGAGGGGTTGGGTAAAACGGCATATTTCATTGACTTCAAAGGGACGCTCTCAGACTGGAATAAAAGTTTCAGGAGGAAGAGAGCGGAGAGAGAGAGAGACAGCACTTCAACAAGATGAGGGGGTTTTACAGCGCAAAGTTTCCCTTTATCACTTGATGCGAGTGGCGATCAGTTGGGTTTTTCTTTTCTTTTCTCTTTTTTTCTCTCACTGAGTCATGGGCCTGCAGGGATTTAGGCCTGTTAGTCCAGGTTTATTTACAGGCTAGTGGATTTACTGTGTAAATTACCAGGTGTCAATGTTGAAAACATCCAACTGCATAAACAAGACCAGCCGAATCCCCTGGCAGAGACTGACGATATCCGGGCATCTCAGGACAAAAGTGTTATATAGTGAAGTTAGTATGATGCAGAGCGAGACTTCTTTCTTTAAGTACAATTTTCTATATTTACATCCACATGAGGGATTTATATTTGAGGTATATTAAATATGCATGGGAGGGAGGAGGAGGGGAGGGTTTCACCATATTTGGATAAATTCCAACAAACAGAATGAATGTAATTGCCAGCTATTCTGTGTACTACAATATATCTCTGCTACGCACTGTAGAGTGTACCTTCACCAGAGGCTGCTGCTGCACTGCTCAATTATTAAAGGCAAAAATATTAAAGAAAAACATCAGAAATCAGCCTTGATAACACATTTACATCTGTGTCACTACACCCAGAGCGCCGCTTTTATTCAAATTGACTCGAATCATGAATTTTGCATTTATCACATTATTCAACAGAAGACAAGATCTGGGAGGGGGCGCGAAAGAAGGAAGAAAGAAGGAAGAAACGAGCTAGGACAGCTCATCCCAGCACACAGGGAAGAAAGGAAGCAGCTTTTTCACTTTCAACAGCCCCCCCTGCTCCTCCGTGCGCTAGCTGCATCTGTTCCAGCGCGGCCCATGCGGTACGCTTAATTAACTCCATAGCCGAGGCGCAACTAGGTGGGGGGGCCGTGAGCACACCACCGACTTCACCGCAGTAGGTAGGGGCAGCCGAAAGAAGCCCGGGAAATGGTGCGTGTGTGCGAGACGTTCCACGAGCAAAGGCTCTGATGTGCTGAAATTACGATTCACGCCAAGCGAGCTGGAAACTGTAACGCTGGCAAATTAAGGGACAAGGGGGAAAAACGTAATTAGAAGCAGAAGCACACGTTTTATGCCCATCTGCACCGGTTAGTGGATTGGGGTGCTTTCCAAAGCAGAAGTGAGTGGGAGAGCCCACTGCAGGGAGTAGAGGTGAGGGGGGTCAGGGACGGGGGGGGGGGGGTTGTACCTGCAGCAGCTTCCACCTGCTGTTGAGGTGCTCCAGGGACCGCGCGTTCTCCATGGACAGATGGACGTCGGATATGGCCAGCTGGTGGGCCAGGTCGTTGATATGCTTCATCCCCTCCTTCACCTGTGTCAGCTCCTCCTTGAACAGCTGGAGGAGATGGGACACAGTGACCAAACCTGACCCCCCCCCTCATCAAACCCCCTACGGGCCCTACGCTCTGTCCAGTAACCCAGAAACACGGGCCTCGCCTCGCGCCAATGGGCCCAGACACTTTCAGAGCGTAGCCAGGCGAGACCCAGCTAATTATCTGGGCTGCGTTTCACTGCGTTCTGGGTGTTTGTAACGACCCTGCGCTGCGGCCGCATGATATAAACAGGAGGCCAGAGACTTTGTTCGGCCAAAGCTGCTGACAGCGCTGACCCGCGACGGGCTGTGATACCAGCGGTGGCTTTGTTCTGGCGGACGGGAAAACGGTAATAATTCCGAACCGCTTAAGAAAATAATCAATCACGCTAAAGTTGCGGAGTGAGGGATGGCAGCATCATCATCCATCACCCTAAATAATTACCTCTTACATGAAAACAGTTTACATTAATAGAGAAGAGCAGGGTCTATGTTCTTGCTGCCATTAGTTGATGATTTTATGCATTGCCCTACAAAACACGCACACACACACACACACACACACACACACACACTCGCACACAAATGCATACCAACACACAAACAGCCACTGACACACACACTCACACACCAATGCATACAAACACACGCAAACACAAAACACACACACACACACACACACACAGACACACACACACACACACACACACACGCACACACACATACACGCGCTGAAATGACAATTCACACTAAGTGAGCTGGAAACTGTAACGCTTGCAAATTAAGGGACAAGGGGAAAAAAACGTAATTAGAAGCAGAAGCACACGTTTTATGCCCATCTGCACCGGTTAGTGGATTCGGGTGCTTTCCAAAGCAGAAGTGAGTGGGAGAGCCCACTGCAGGGAGCAGATGTGGTCAGGGACAGGGGGGCATTGTACCTGCAGCAGCTTCCACCTGCTGTTGGGGGTGGTGGGGAGGGGGTTGGACAGTGCCGTTTAGGGCACCTGAGCCGTTCTGTTTTTAGGGGGGCGTGCCAGGCGCACCTTGGTGGCATCGATGTGGTCCTGCAGCGAGTCGATGAAGAGGTCCCCGACCGGCTCCCAGGCCTCCCTCACGCCCTCGGCCTGCTCCAGGGCCCCGCCCAGCTCCGCCATGGCCCCCTGCACCTGCAGCAGCCTCTCCAGCGTCAGCTCCATGTGCCGGTGCCGGTCCACACAGCGCGCCGTCAGCTTCTCCCACAGGTCCCCCGCCACGCTGGCCTGCTTCCACACCGAGCGGCTCACGTTCAGGATCCGTCTCTGCGGCGACACTTCTGCAGGAGAGCGGCGGAATGTGGAGCTCACTAGTCAACAGGGTTGGGCTCAGTTCCATTACTATTCAGTCAATTCATCAAGTTTATAGAAATTCATGTTTCGCAAATAGAAAAATGGCCACAATGCTCTATGAGGATTGGAACTGAACCGAAATGGAATTGACTCCAAATCTCCTTGTCAACCGGTGATGGTCTAGGAGCAGGCCTCTTCCTCAAGCAAATCCCCAGCATCATTAACGCGAGGAGAAATTGCCTTCCTCTCCAGCGCTGCTTTCTCAATCTGGGTCAAATGCATCAATACTCAAAACTCTTTAGTTACCGGTAAAATATGAACACACTCCTGCAGTTCCCTGAGAATTGTCAACAAAACATTTTACAAACTGGAGTGCACTTCACATGAAATAATTATTTTGCTATGAATATTGCTTAAAACTGATTTTTCTTTTTAAATTGTCTGTGATCTGCAGGAGGTTTAGTAGGGTCTAAGGCAGGGGTAAGGAACCCTGGTCCTGGAGAGCTGCAGGGCCTGCTGGTGTTCACCCTAAAATCAGCAACCAATTCAGACCCAGGAAACCAGATGAGGCAATACAATACAATAAAATACAATACAATCATTTAGCAGACACTTTGTATCCATTACTTACAAAAAGTGCATTCAGCTCGAGTAAATGAACAACCACTTGATGCTATAATGCACATCATTAGTCAATTATGAAAGAGTCAACTGGGTAGTCAACTGCTTTAATTGATCAATTAAGTGCTGAGTGACAACAAAATAACAGCACTACAGCAAGGACGTAACAACATATTAAATATTGTGGGGGGACATAATGAAAGGGAATGTTTTATATCTACAAATTATTGGGGGGGGGAAGACCGATATGACTGTTTTGAATTTTGGGTGGACACGTTGCCCCCGTCCCCCCCACTCACTACGCTTATGCACTACAACTCTCCAGGAACAGGGTTTCCTACCCCCGATCTAAGGGTTTCAGGTATTTTCAATAAAGCATTTAACCTCAGGTTATCTTCAGCCAACTTTCACCGACACAACAAAGGATTTTTCAAAGTGCGACGACGACTCAACAGGAAAATAGCTGTAACAGGACCCAGAAGAGTTACCTTTGACACACTGAACTCTGCCGCCCGCTATTATCCTACATTACTGCTGGCTCCCACAAAATAGTATCACTCTGCCACAACTCTCGGTTTGAATGAGAGCGAGCACTTTAAAAAATAAATAAATAAATAAATAAAAATGTGTTTCTAATTTGATATGGCCTTCACGGTTAGTAAACCTGCATGACTCAAAGGAAAGGCTAGCGGCAGTGAGCCTCTAGTTGAGCTGTGTCGGCGGGAGGGCGTTAGCGCTTCGGAGCGTGCCTGAGGGCAGACCTTTGCTGTCGGCGTGCGTCTCCTCGGGCTCCTCGAAGGGGTGCTGGGACAGGAAGGCCTGGGCCGACTCCAGCACGGAGTAGATGAAGGGTCCTCTGGACTTCACGTCCTCCATGAAGGCCTACGGGGGTGCCCCAGAGACAGGTCAGGGCACGGGAGGCCCGCACACAGCCGGGAACTCGCTACGCTAACACAGAGGTGGGCAAGGAGGGCTGCTCTTAATTATTTTATTGGACCAATCAAGTACGTGAACTTCCATTTTAGATACATTTCTTGATAAGGTCATGAATGCAAAATTGCCGTTGTACCCTTAAGTAATCTACTTAACCAACTGCTTCAGTAAATATCACGCTGCATAAGTGGATTGCTGGTAATATAAACAGAAATATAGTAATATAAGCTGTGTAAGTCGCTCTGGATAAGAGTGTCTGCTAAATGCCTAAAATATTCTAATGTAAATGTACACAATGCCACTTTCTGCACTGCACTTAACTTGCTTTAAGCTGTACAAATTCAAAAAACTGTGAAATTGAAACCTTGGGATCTCCCTCCCAGGTCTGGAGTTGTGTCTTTTGGCAAAGCCTGTAGACCCTCTTACAGGATGATGAGATTACAATTTATTCAAAGGCTCCTGCATTAAAAACTAGAATTACCCATGCTAGCGGGTTCCTGTCTCTCTGGCCTACTTAACCACACCGTAGCACGGAGTACTTTGCAGGAACGGCTGGTGTCTGGAGACCAAATTAAACAAGTAGCTGCAGCGAACTAGTCAATATAAGGAAAGGGCTACACGTGTGCAAAGCTGGCGGTTCCCTGTTACATACCTGGTGAGTTACCAGGGCAAACTCAAACACCCGCTCGAGAGATCAGCACCCCATGGCCAGCAGAAATTCCTCCTCTGCTTAAACTTTCAGCTGAACCAAACAAGAGGGAGTTCTCTCCTCCATCGAGCGCCCACGCAAAAGTACGATTACAGATCTTATTTGGGTGGTTTATGCATGTGCTAAATAGCAGGAAAAGCTGTTTTCATCGACCCCCACTCACAAACTCGCTGCGTTTATTGACCAAAGCCCGCAAGAGGCCATTAGGTTTCGTACTCAGCTGCACTGAGCAGAGTGTGCATACGCCTCCCACAAACTCTGATGCGCAGGGAAACAAACTGCACAGCAACACCAGCGCACCACACAATAAATCCTCTTAAGATCAATAATTCACATTTCTTAAAACACCGTCATTCTCAGCAGGGGCGCCCCAATGCAATTTCCCTCTCCGCTTTGTCTGAAAAGTTTCAGAGCAAGGTGGCGCTTTGGGAATGAGTGCATCTTTGGAAGATGATAAAGGAATGTAACATTCAAAATGAGGCTGTTGTGGGGTGGGGGGCGGTGATGGTTGTTCCTGTTACAAGTAAGGTATTCCGCACTCAGGTTTTCTTTGCAAGTTCATGCACAGTATCAAAATCAAGGGAAAGGAACGAAAGCAAGATAATGCACAGCTACCGACACAAGCCAATGGGTCTGAGGTCTTCTCTCTTTCTGCTAACTGATAGGCTGAATTCAAATTGCTGTTGTGGGAGGGTGGGGGGGTGGAGAGGTGAGCGCACTTTCACTGTCAATAGTTTCCTCAGAGACCCTCAGCAAACTGACAGGAGAGAAAATTGGAACTATGGGAGAGGGAGCACTCTGCAGTGGAACAGAACCAATTACTCTATGTGTGAGAGAGTGTGTGAGTGAGAGAGAGAGAGAGAGAGAGAGAGAGAGAGAGTGAGAGTGTATGTGTGAGGGAAAGAGAGAGATGGTGTGTTTGAGGGAGAAAAGAGAGAGAGAGAGTGTGTGTGTGAGTAAAGGAGAGAGAGAGAGAGAGAGAGAGAGAGAGAGAGAGAGAAAGAGAGATAGTGTGCGTGTGAGAGTGTGAGACTGTGTGTGTGTGTGTTTCTGAGTGTGCGGGCGTGTGTCTGAAAAGAAAGAGATAGAGAGAGAGTAAGTGACGGTCTGTTGGGTGAAAACTGGACACTTCTCGGAAGAAAAGTAGTCGCTTTCAAAGGTTAATGACAAATTACCGGCACAATGCAACCGTGAATGAATTCTCATGAGTGAATTCTCTGCAACAGCAGTAACAACTCAGACTGGCTGTAGCGGTTTTCTCCAAGCACCATATTTACATCATTTCAGCCCTCAGCCATTTGGTCTATTTTTCTCAAAAATATGCTTCACATCAACAGAGCAGGACGAGCAGAGTTTAAAAAATAAAAACATACGGCCCCCTGGGAGGTCTAGTGGTTACAATGTTCAACGCTGGCCACTGCATCAGGGGTTCAGAGTAGGCTCCTGCTGGGAGTGCCACCGGGGGCAGCAATTGGCTGTCCGCCCCAGAGAGGGGGGAGGGAAGCCAACAGGAAGTTCACTGCGCAGAGGAGTGGCTCTGTAGTACCGGAGTTACGGTCGACAGCCTGGCGAGTGCCGTCTCGGAGGAGGTGACACTTCGCCTTTGTAACTACCGGTCACAGGGCTACAGCAGCTAACTCACATTACGAGGGGGGATTGACATGAAAAATAGAGGGTGTAATTGGCTACTACATTGGGAAAAAATGGGATAAAATCAGAAACAAAATAAATAAAATAAAATAAAAAATAAAAAACATACAACATTACCTGTGTTTTTAATGCATCATAACAAAAAGATTTAAACATTCCAATTAGGGACTTTCTTTGGCAAGTAGTTTTTTTAATTAAACGTTTTAATAAATAAATACATAAATAGGTAATTTAGTTAAATTAAAAAAGTTACATGAATGACCAGAGAACAGACACCCCTGACTGGCCCACGTGCGGCTGAGAGGCCTACCTGGTTGAATTCCCTCTGGTGCTGCACTGCCCCCACTTCGCCCCCTATGGGCAGCTGTTCCGACAGCTCCTCGTCCTTCGCCATCATCCACTCGATGATCTCCTGCAGGGAGAGCTGCAGCTTCCCGCTGTTATCCGAGAGGGCCTCCAGCCGCGCCCTGCAGCCGCCAGAAATACAGTCACCGAGTCAACGCCCCGCCCGTGACACCACACACCCACCCAGCGGCTGGCCCTTGTAACCCGCGAGCCCAAACGTGATGTGAATTTCGCACAACACCACCCATTTTAACGGATTGAAGTGTTTGTATAATCCAAGATGTTCCTTGACATGATGAGACATATAATATATGCCATTTAGCAGGCGCTTTTATCCAAAGCGACTTACAGTAATCAATGCATACATTTTTCTATATATGTGGCCCCAATGGGAACAGAACCCACAGCGTTGGCAGCACCATGCTCTACCTACTGAGTCACATGGAACCACTGAGCTAAATCCAAAAAAATGTCTTTATTTTATCACAAACATCAGCAATCACTAAAATCTACTTGCCAAACTGTGTTTGTGAAAAAAGTCAAGTAACACTCGTAAGTTCAGGACAAATGTTGACTCAATCGAGACCCATGTCTTGTCATGTCAAGGAACATCTTGGATTATACGTACACGTGCAGCATGATGTTGTACAATAATGCAGCGTTTTCCTTTGGCCCAGTTTCAGCAGATCCTCGGCATGGCCAGGTGTTTGTCCTGTTCACGTTGTCGTACCTCTGGGTGTACAGGTAACGGTCAAAATAAAAGTGAGTAAATGAGGGATCCTTTAAATGGGTGCAGTACCACAGTGTCCACCAAGTTTCCATCAGGGAGGGGGTTACGGCCAGTACTGGCAGATAGGCCCCCCCCCCTTTCCCCCCGGCTGGGACTCTTTGGCCAGGGCCGTTTGAGTGTCCCCCGGGGACCAAAATGGTTGCCGCTATTTTGGCAGTTACCTGTACTTTGGCCCAACTGTTTGTCTCACTCCCGAACACAATACTTGGCATGGCCAAAACAGGCCAAGTGGGTGCAGCCCCTTGGCAAACACCTCCCAAAAATAAATAGTGCTCAAAGAAAGGTCTTTGATTCTCCGGGTCGTCAATGCAAGTGAGAATCAATTTCTCTAAATAAAGACATGCAAATACAATTAAAAAGTTATATTGCATTAATGAATTAATGAGTAAATGAATGTATTTATTAGACAATAAAAAAAACACAGACAGCCACACATCAAAGAAACAGCAGTGCATTCATTAAAATGGGTATCGAGGGTAGAACAAAAAAAGTCAAGGATGTAATTGTGGTGCTCAATATCAGGGGGAAAGCCTTGGAAAGGTAAAGGAAATCCACGAGATGTGCTCAAATGAGCAGGCTGCTGAATTTCAGCAGAATTACCTAGGGATCTAGAGCGGTGCTGCCAAAAGACGGGTCAGAAGAGTATGCAAAAGGACGAAGATGACGGGGAACATAATCACCTTCAGTTTCAGCATTCTTCACGTTTTCACGTTTCTTTAGTCCGTTAGTCAAGCCCGATTAAACACAGGCTACTGAGAGCACTATGCACTCACAAAAAAAATACAAAATGTAAAATTTGTTAGGATTTTATTCAAAATGCTGATTTAGCCACCTGCCTGTGATGCGTGGGATTGTCTCTGAGCTCCATCAGGATCACAGCTGGGAACGATGGAGCCGGAGTGTGAAAAGTGAAAAAGTGTTTCAATTACGCTGGAAATCTTGGCTCGGAGCCAACACTCAAGATGCCATTATTCCGCCAGAGTATCATTTTTTTTAACCCCCTGGTCAGGGGCAGCGCATGTGGACTGAAGTGAGGGGGAGGGATAGTGAATAAACAGTGGATTGTGCAACAGACCACCACACACTCACACCGGGAGGGGGAGAGAGAAAGAGTGAGAGAGAGAGATAGAAAGAGAGAGCACATCACACCAGTGTTCCCACTACATTAACAAACCCAATACAGCTTACAGCACGTACACATTTTCATTATAAAATGTTCCTTTTACCAAGCAAGCAAACCACATTACGCTTTCACATCACGTAGCGCATGTCTGCATACTGGATAAACAAACACAGTCAATTAAAAAGAATCCAACAAAAACTGCTCGACAATCTTTTCTCATCATGCAACTCAAATTCACAAACCGAGAGCATCTTTTTTTTCTATATGGTTCATGGCGTGTGTCAAGGAACACAACCGGCATTATCTTTTCCTGCCAAATCCACCAGCAGTGGCAGGCTCGTATCGAGGGGCTGTGGAACAGTGGAAATCAAAAGGGCACCTGCTCGTCCGAGCAAAAGTGAAGATAAGGAAACAAAACCAAACAGCCAGGTGTGTTTCTCTTTTTGTAGTTTTTTTTTTAACACAGATCTAGACAACAGGTCTTGTTCTTATGTTTTTGTATCTGTTCAATGTTATTTTATATACTGTGCGACTTCCAAATGGAGATGCCTGTTTGAGGCAAAACACATTTCTGTACAAAATGGACAATAGAGAAATCTAATCTAATCAAATCCAGACAGACCAGCCTGGCAAAATTGGTTTCTGGGAGGCATAGGGGTGTGGGGGGGATGGACATCTTTCGGGAGATTTCAATATTACGGAGGTGTTCTGTGAGAGCAACCCATTTCCAAAGATTTATGCAATTTTCAGGCATGCAGGCACCCAGGCTTAAATTCAGAAGACTCATGGAAATTCAGGGAGACTTGGGCCATCTGCAAATCGAATCTTAACTCAACAATCAATCACTGTTTGACAACTGTTAACTAGTGATTGGAGAATGAGGAAACATGATTGGAAACACGACACCAAAAATGGGTTGAACTATGATTAGCTGCCAATCACTGACTTCTTTGAACCAATCAAAAGGTTCTGCTCTTCAAAACAAGACCAATGATTGGTTCAAATCAGTGAGTTAATGGTAGCATATGGTCGCTCCACCCATGTTTGGGCTCATGGCATCACATTCTCCCATCACTACCGTCAGCCCCATGCTGTCCATTCTGCAGAATGGGCGAAACAAACGCAGGTGTACCCAGCCCTGTAAAGTAACAAGCAAGCAGGCTGCCAGCTACAGTGCGAGCTGAGGCCTGGTCTTCCAATAGGCTGGGCTCTGAAAGTTGCATGCACATATTTTACTGCAGGGAGCGAGATTAATTAAAGATTTTTATGGCTGCATTCTGCTGCGGTGAGATGGCAGATGCTGAAAGCAGAAGTCTGAAGCAGGCGGGGGGGGGGGGGCATTCCATTCCCTGCGGAGCATGTGTTGGTGCACATGTATGCTCGGGCATTGCCATAGCGACAGGAGTCAGATCGTGTTAAGACCCAGTCCCCGTGGCATCACAACGCCAGCTGTGGGCCAGCCATCTGAAGTCTGGAAGCCCTGGCTGTGACCCATTACAAGCCAGAAGGCCTCGTGACAGGGGAACCAGTGATCGATAATCTTTCCCCAAGGGGAAAGACTGCTGCAGCCTGAACTAAGCGAGAACACCACAGGAGGCAAACTGGCACAATATGTCGTGACCAACAATCTAAGCCTAATGATCTAAGCTGAGGACAGAAATAGCTAACTTAAACTGAGATTCCTCTGCACAAACGGTATGCATTTTTTCCCTTTTCCTGTTGTCATTTAAACCGAAAACATGATTCCAAATTAAAATCTGTCTCTGTCTTCAAGCAGTAGGAGAAATCAGCAGATGTGGTTTCAGGGTTCAGTGATTAATTAACACTGGAGAAATAAGATGAGCTTATTGCAAATTTTTTGTGACTTACTTTTTTCCAAAGCGTGACTTCCGGGCTCTCTGAGGAAATCTATTTGGGTCTGTTGCCTTTATTTCGTGCTCCGCATCATGCGAATGTCACGGCAGCTTGACAGAGCAGTGTGGGAGTCAGGGGCACACGCAAGAGATGTGTTAGACTGGTGCTCTGTGCCACTGGGGAGGGGACAGGAAGAAAGAGCAGTACTGTACAGGCAGCAGTGTAGTGTAAGGGTTAGGGGTACTGGGCTTGTAACTGGGAAGTTCAATTCCCAGGTGGGGCACTGCCGTTGTACCCTTGAGCAAGGCACTTAACCTGAATTGCTTCAGTAAAATATCCAGCTGTATAAATGGATTGTATGTAAAGTAAATGTAAACTGTGTAAGTCGCTCTGGATAAGAGCATCTGCTAAATGCTTACATTTTTTTTTTTAAGTAAAAAATGAGCAGCCAGCGAGGGAAACGGGGGCCCTATAGCCCCTTGGGGACAGGGGGCCCTATAGCCATTTGGGGAGAGGGGGCCCTATAGCCATTTGGGGAGAGGGGTTTGTTACAGTAGGACCTCCAAGATACAAACACATTGGGATATGGAGGTCGTTCAGAAGTTTGAAACGTGTGTAACGTTGAAAGTGGCATGCACATACACAGACTTTGAATTTGAATCCTTTAATGAACGTAAACGTATACTTACATTACGATCGCCTTATTTCTTAAATAGGCTACTCTCATTTTGTAGTTATAATCTTTATTTTAAGATAATAAGCAATAATCAAACAAGCAATACTCAGGATCTCATTAGGGCATTCGTACATTTTTCAACTTTCCGAATGATACAGTCCTTTGCCATCTTTGGCCTCATCAGCCGTTTGATTTGTGGTCTGTCGTCTTTCTTTATACACACACACTCACACACACACACACAAGCACACACCTATCCACACACACATATACACATGCACACTCACACACACATGCACACACCTATTCATACACATATACACATGCACACACACTCACACACACAGAAACACATGCACACAAGCACACACCTATCCACACACATATACACATGCACACACTCACACACAGACACACATGCACACAAGCACACACCTATCCATATATATATGCATGCATGCACAAACACACACACACACACACGCACACACACACACACACACACACACACACACACACACACACACACACACACACACACACACAGGTGCATGCACAAACAAACACACACACACACACACACACACACACAAAGAGGCATTACGGGAATGGTGCTGGAAATAAAGGCAAGCGCACAAGCTGTGCGGCTGTGGTGAAAAGCAAAGCGTCGGAGGTAAATGCGGCTGACAGGCTTCAGGGAAGGTTCTTTTCCTGGCGGTGTGGCGGTGTGGCGGTGGACACACAAAGGCAACTTCTGCCTGGGCTGGCAGAGGCGGACGCATGCAATCATTCAGCTATTTTTCAGCGTGTTGGGAGAGAGGGATAACATATTGAGCAGAGCCAGCCAGTGGAGCTGCCCCGTCCGTTCAAATTTCACATTGTACCCTAGGTGCGAAGGGAACCTTGCACCCTGTTTCCCTTCACCCTGGAAAAGAAGAATTCATACTGGGGAAAGGCAAGGTTGCAAAGGCACATTGTCTTTTAGACGAGGGCCTTTCTCTGAGGATTCATTGTCATTGCCTTTGCAGACCGTGATAAAGCAGTGTCCGTGCACCACCACTCACATTCCCTGCAGCCTTGGAACTCAGGTCTTTTACAATTACAGCAACAATTTCAGCTAGCCCTTTCTTCCTTTTCTTTCATTCTGCTTCTATTTGATTGAAGCTCCTTCTCCGTTTACTGTGATATTAACTGAAAAAGCATCTCCTTTGTGCTGTGTTGATTATTACAGAGAGCATCGTGTTGAGCATTTGTGCACTTAGTATCTTATTTCACTTGTATAGTGGCTTGGGTAGAGTCCGACCAGCTTTACACTAAATATCTGTAGAGTTACTGCCTACTCTGTTCTGGTGCTTGCAGTTGTCCTGGTCATTTGCACTTAATGTGTTGTTTGCTATTATGTACTTGGAAGTCATTTTGGACAGCTGCATCTGCCAAATGGATAAATGTAATGGAATAGCCATTAATGGAATGTGGAAATATAAACAACATATACAGGTAACCAAAATAAAGGACACTTTATAAACACTTGAGTTATGTTCTGTTATGTTGTGGGGTGCATTTTCCTGGCGTGGTTTAGGTCCACTCAAGCCCTCAGTGGTCAAGGTAAAGCCAATAAATACAAAGCCATTCTGAGTGATAACCTTCATCCTATGGTGAAGAATTTCTATTCTGATTCAGCTGAGACATCGTTTTCCACCACCATCAACAAAAGACCAAATGATGGAATTTCTCATGGAAGAATGGCGTTGCATCCCTCCAATAGAGTCCCAGACACAGAAATAATGCATTGAAGTAGTTCTGGTGGCTCATGGTGGCCCAACTCCCTATTATGACACTTATATGTTGGTGTTTCCTTTATTTTGGAAGTTACCTGTACATCTTCAGTTTGGTGGTGGGAAGACTGATGTAGTGATTAGGGCTTTTATATATATATACACACAGTACCAGTCAAATGTTTGAGTACACATTCCATCTGGAATACAGCTAATCGGGCACTCCTTCATTCTTCAGCAAGATAACGACCCGAAACACACCTTGAAGTTGTGCAAGAACTATCTGGTGAAGGAGGAACGTGAAGGGCAACTCAAACTAATGGCCTGGCCTGCCCAGTGTCCAGACCTCAATCCCATATAACTTGTATGGGACGAACTGGACAGAAGAGGCAAAGCAAAGCAGCCCAAAAGCAAGTGTCTCTGGGAATGTCTGCAGGAGAGCTATTTTGAGGAATCCAAGATTTAGAGACAATTTTCAATTTTCTTGAACATTGCTTTGATGTTCCTTATGTTTATTGTTACATGTGTGTTTTGTAATTTTCAAGAATTTACAGAAACGTATATGGTGTAAAACATTGTCAATTATGAAATAAACCTAGTTTCCAGCAGGTGTACCCAAACTATTGACTGGTACTGTGTGTATATATACAGTAAAGGGTTAACATTTTTAAAGATTTTTTTAAGACCTGTCTGCTTCCTAAACCTTCACCTCCACCAGGGAATGTGCTGACACTCTCCACTGAAAATACTGCCACCACCTTGTCTGTCACAATATTGTTAAAGAAGAGCTTGTTCTGCTTATTAGAAAGGATGCTGTGAGTGTGCACAAAAGCTTTGCTCCATTGCTGTCAGCGCTGGATACTTAGTTAGGCTGTTGGCGTTCACAAATAAAACAAATGAACATGAAAATGATATGAAATGTTCTTCGCTATGGCAGACATGGCAGCCAGCGGTGCCTACCATTGTGCATGTCAGGGCAAAATGTATATATATTCATCAGTATTCAAATGTATCTCTATTGCTTCTATGAGAAAGATGATGGCGAAGATGATGGTTATGGTGATGACGCTAATCATCCGCTAACTCAACTTCAAACTCTGCAACCCTGACACCTAGCAATGCATCTGCCAGCACAGTCTTTGCTAATCCAGGACCTTGTGACCTTCCTCAAAAACACCTCACTCGCTCTCCTCTCTCTCCCCACCTTCTTACATTAGCTACCTCAGGTGTTAGTAAACCTTGTCCCACCCCCAGGGGCCGCTGTGTTTTTTGTGTCACTCAACACTTAATTGATAAATTAAAGCAGTTGGTTACATAGTTAACTCAAGTCTCCTGGGCTGTGTTTGAGATGTGAAACGTTTTGCTACGGTTCGCCTCGGTTCGCACTTCACTTCAAAAGGTTTGCAATGTTCTGCAACCATCTGATAAGGCATTGCTGGCTGTTCCAGACTCGAGGTTGAAAAGCAAAGGAGGTGGAGCTTTCTCCATCTAAGCTCCCGGCCTTTGGAGCAGCTTTCCAGTCGACACTAGAACAGCTGCTTTAGTGTCCTTTAAAACCTGTCCTTTGGAAAAACACTCTTTTAAAAAAAGCTTTTACAATCTTTTAACTTTGTCTGTATTTTTGAGCCTTTTTTGAATATATATATAAAGTGCGGGTAAAGGCACTTGTTCTAAGTGCAGGTTGTTCTAAGTGTTCCAGCCCAGGCTGCGTCAGCCCTTTGGCCGGGAGTCTCATTAGGGGGCGGTTCGGTGATTGGCTGTCCACCCCCAGGGGGAAGGGGGAGGGAAGCCGGCATGAGCTCTGTGTGTGTTGATGGCTTGGCAGGTTCCGTCTCGAAGGAGGTGGTTCAGTTTGTCTTTGTCATTGCAGCAAACGTGCAGTTCCAGCAGCAAACGTGCAGTACGAATATTAATATAATAATCGTAATAATTAATATTTTAATCTCCGTTTTATTTTTAATCCGTTTTATTTTTAAATTTGTTTTAATTTTGTGCTGTATTGCTGGAACAGTGCTATATACAGTGGTTATAAAACGTATTCACCCCCTTTGGCATAATTGTCTGTTTTTTATTTCTAATTAATTAAGAAAAAGGCCGTTTTTTTTCAGAAAATGTTGTGTTGATCAGTGGCAAGAAATCCCAATGAAATCTATTTTGATTCCATGAATATAATCAAATGTGAAAAATGCCAAAGGGGTGAATACTTTTTATACCCACTGTATATATAAGATATTATAATAATAATTCTTATTATTATCTTTGAGATGTGCCTTCTCCCGTTTGGTGGATGTGTTGGGGGTGCTGTGGTGGAACCAGAAGCAGCGAGTGATGTATTTTAGAACTGGTGTCACACCGTACACAATCGCCCTGTCAGCAGCAATAGTAACCACGCTCTACTGGACGTTCAACACAGTATTGTTTCAGGTTATGAAACAACGATTTTTGCTCTTTTTTTTTTGCAACAAATTCATTTTCTTGAACACAGCCCTGGTTTCTTGTTTCTGAATCGATTGCTGGATTGCTCGTGAACTCAAAATCCACCCAGGGCTCTCGAGGACCAGGGTTGGGTAGCCCTGGGCTGCCTTTTGCTGCCTGCATCCATTTTGAAAGCCGGACACTGGCACGCCATGCCCTCAAGCCACCCAAAGCTGCTCCTACGCACCGGCAAGCCCTCATAACCTCTCACGTCTCTGCATGGGGTCTGCACTGCTCTACCGCAGTCTGTCAGCCTCCCCCTCTCACAGTCCGACAGTACAGGCCTCAGAGCTGCACCAGCTTTCAGAGTAATGCGTACATTTTTCAGTATATGTAATCCCAGTGGGAAATGAACGCACAACCTAAGCGCTGTCAGCGCCATGCCCTACCTACTGAGCCACACAGAACCACAGAGTAACTCTGTCACCCATGGCTTCCCAAATCTCGCCTCTTCAGACTCAACCTTGGGCTACCCGACCGGAAACCCTCTCCTTAAACTGTTCATTATGACCAAGACCTTGTGAATGCCCCTCCTGTTCAGAACGCCAGCGTAAAGGCTGGTTTAAGGTTCACCTTGCTTGACTTTTGGGTATTAAGCCGGTGGTAAGACTGCTATAGCAATTTAGATTCATGTCCTGATATCGGCCTGGTCTTGGTACTTTGGTCTTCATTTGTACCCACTTTGCACTGCACTGTATACGTCAGTGGCAGCTTGGGACCATGAAATATAGGTGGCAGACATTTAGCCTTTTAAGCGATTGCCGCTCTCGGCCCATTTTCATTCGCTTTGCTTGATTAACAAGCCAATTATCGAAATAATCCAAATGCATTAGCATATAATCCCTTCCCTTTTAGCTGCATCACATTTGGTGCTGTTGTTTTTCTTCATGTCACATTATGAGTATTTCAATGATAAGTGTTTAAAGATAAGAATTCAATTTAGTAAAATTACTTTAATTGTTACAAAGATAGCACTTTTAGCTAAAAGAACCAGCAGCAGTTTTACAACAAACACTAGTAGAGATATACACTGTGTGTATTTTATGGCCATTTAAACTGTGGAGATTTTCAGATAGATGCACATAGTTCACAAGGATAGAGTTGTGGTACTGTGACATAAATGGTCAACTTTTCTAAGCTACTATTAAAATATTATCCCATATTGTATACAGTACCTTCCAAACATTATTCACCCCCTTGATAAAGATGAGCAAAGAAGGGTGGCTGTATAAAATAAACAATACTAATAGGTAATGAGCTATAGTATGCTCAAAAATGGGGATATTATATTATTTTATACTTACACAATCGCTCAGAGAAAAATATTTTGTTTATGTGATGTTTCTTCCCCAAAATAATTGTGTCACAAATATCCACACCCATAGTAATTATTTTAGATAAAATAATACAAAAACGAAATCTGGATTAAAATGCTATTTTGTTTCGTTTATCTCAATCTTATAGAACTGTATTGTGACCTCCCATGGCTTCCTGTTTCACTCGGGTATAAAATTGAGGTAACACACATGTCAAATCCATTTATCATCCATCACCATGGGGAAAGGCAAAGAGCTATCAAAAAAACAAGACAAGGGGTTATTGACCTTCACAAGTCAAGAGATGATTACAAACACAGAATTTAAAAATTTAAGATGCCATTTTCCACTATTAGGTCAATAATCAAGAGGATGAAAACCACTGAAACAGTGGTAGACCTGTCTGGTAGAGGACGCAGGTACATCACACAGTCAGATGGTTTGGGAGGCAAATCCAAGACAAATCCACGGGCCACAGTTGGAGATCTACAAAACTTGGACAGCAAATTCCCTAAAAACTATTTTTTGGAAGCATAGAATTGTATTGAAAGGAAAAGAACAGTCCATTTGGGGAGATCTATCACTTTAAACTGCAGAGAGTCTGTCCATGAACTGAGCTTTGCTCAATCCCCATAGCTCCGATTGAGCATGAGGAAAATGAAGAATTTATCTATCCACATGGTCAGTCAGGGGATATTTGCGCCACCACGAGATACAGCTCAGAGAAATTAAATGAGCTCCCGACAGGTGCTGAATTATTCAGCTAAGAACAAAGCGAGCAGAAAGCATCTGAAAGAAAGTATCAGTTTAAAGCCAGTATTTATTCCTCCTCTGTTTCCCACTGTACCAGAACCTGTGGGGCAGAGCGTGGCCAGAGGGGCTCTGTATCACGGCTCTCACAGACTTTGGCCCAGATTCAGCCTGTCACTGTCCAAGTGCTCAATACGACAAGCAGAACCGCAAACTCCCAACACCAACCCCCCACCAAACCCCAGCCCCAACCCCCCAACTCAAACACCAACCCCAACGCCCTGACCCTATCTGCCCACCTCCCTGTCCCAAACACCAACCCCAACACCAACCCCAAACCAACCCCACCCATCCAAACACAGACCCCAACCCAAACACCCTTGCACCACCCACCGACTCAGTGTTACTGTCCAGCGCACCCTGCGTTTCCACTCCCCGCTCAGCCACACGCACAGCCACCGCAGGGCCTCTCTCTCACCGGATGTTATGGGATTTCCGCTTGATTTCGTTCCAGCACAGGTTCATGGCGCCGCCTGCGTCTCGCTCGCCCCGCCCTCTTCCCTGTGTGCCTGACGCCCTCCCCTCAGGCTCCGCCCTCTGCTGCCTGGGCACACAGTGACATCACGGCCACAAGGGCCACCCTGGAGCTGGAAAAAGCACACACACAGTCAGTGCACAGAACACATATGTACACACACACACACACACACACACACACACACACACACACACACACACACACACACACACACACACACACACACACACAAACACACACAGTCAGCGCACAGAACACACATTTACACACACACACACACACAAGCATGCACACTTATAGACACACACTTACAGATGCATACAAATACACATACACACACACACACACACACACACACTATGCGTGCACACACACACACACACACACACACTCACACCCAAGCACAATAAGCCTGCAAAAACCCAAGTGAGTGTGCAGGGGCCCAACACCCTTTAAGACTTGTCAGTACAGTGTCACTTCATCTTCCTCACTGTTCCCTTCCCATCCAGCCCATCACCTGGTTACCATGGCTACCTGCTCGTCGCAGTGATGTGCAAATCCACGCTGTCACAGAAACCCCCGCAGACCAAAAACCGCAACAAGACTCACACCAAGGAGAGTCGGAGCACAGCAAGACAATGAACAGACACAGTATCACAGCACAACTTTAGCTATCCAGAGCCCGCAAAATGTTTCAGAAGCGGATCCCCATTGTTCGCTTTTGGCAATGTTTCTGTTTGTTTGAGCGGAGTTTCTCCATCTATAATGAATCAGCATTCTCCGTTCTCCCTCTCTCCCCCCTCTCTCTCATTTTCTGTACAATCCAGAGTCTTACTGATTAATCCTCTCTGCTCACACTTAATCAGTGATGCAGAAGGAAGCCAAAGACCCAGAAAACGATGAAGAGGGAACCCCAGCTATGAAGAGGGAGCTGAACCGTGTTAAAATCACAGCTCCGGCTGTTTGCCTCCCTGACACTCGTCAGCAGGGAACCTTGAGGACCCTAGTGATAGCCATGAACCCACAATCATGGACACGGACGTGCTCCTTCGTTCGTTTTCCTGGTGGACTGGTAAGCCGTGTGAGAAAAGAGATTACGCTGAATCAACACAAAGCAAATGGGCCTGAGGAGGGCTGGCTTCCAGCATGTCAGGAGGGGAGGTGGGAACCTGCACAGGCAGGAAATGCCACCGAGCCTCCGCCTCACTCCCACCTGGCAGAGGGAAGCTCGGTATCAGCTCCTGCGGTGCGATGCCGTGCAGACAGCCCTCACAAGGCATCACACACCCAAACCTAAGAATCAGACAACCACTCTCCCTCTCCAACAGCCCACACACACAATTTGGTCATTTAGAGGTTTTTATGGGAAAAGATCAAAGATTATACATATACATATATTATATATAAATTCAAGCATTAGTTACAACGTTGTTTTACGGGTAGATATTAATTTAAATTCTTAATAGCCTATATTCTCTTAAAAAAAAAAAGAAACCACAAAAAGTAAAAGAAAAAAATGAGACAGAATTGCTCAAATGCCATGCATTGGCTTCCATGTCATCGTTCCAGAGAATTCCCCAGCGCCCACTGTGCTGCCTGGCAGAAGAGAGCGTTTCTGATTTAGGGGTCTGGGGGAGAGAAACCGGTCGGGACGTGAGGGTGCAGACACTTCAGCAGAAGCCTTAGTCCTCACATTCCTCATCACGCTGTCCCAAAGGGGGGAGGAGGAACATGCTCCCTTCCCACAAATCTCTGCAAAAAATCCACTGGGAACAGCCAAAACCATCCCTCTACAAAAGTGGCTCCCAGACTTTGAGCCCACAACCCGCGAATGAGCCGATACACGCATTGTAACCCACCCCGTATGAAGACAGCCTGAAAAAAATTTCACATAGAAAATTGCAATGTTTTTTAAGCGTACAAAATGACTGCATGTACACTGTAATTAGTATGTGTAACAGGTGAGGAATTTGGGCTTTCAAGTGTAAAATTACACTGGTGTGAATGCCAGTGTATGTTACACAGATACAGGAAGATATTTTTGTCACATGTACCTCAGCCCCTGCAGTGGGTCCTGACCTGGGAACCACGGCTCTCCTACAACAACAATGCGAGGTGCTCGTCAGGCGCTGGCAGAACAGCGAGGGAAACGCCGGCTGGCAGAGAGCCCCGCTGGCACGCTGTGTTTCACTCCTCCACCAGGGGGCTAGTCTCCCCCACTCAATGAGCCGTGATCCCTCCGCGGAGATGGGTTTGAGCTCCGCAGCTTGAGAGGAACGGGAGTCCCATGCTCTGCTGCGGCTGCCAAACAGACAGCCAAACGGGGTTGTAGGTACTGACGAGGCAAGACTGGTACAGACCCAGAGATAGTGTGGGTCTACCAACGGGCAGGGTGTTGGGTACTGACCAGGCAAGCCTGGCAGAGGCTCAGCGATAGCACAGGCTTACTAACGGTGGCGAGATCCACTCACAAAAAACAAAAACAATTTATTACACATTTATTAAGCATCTATTAAACATTAGGACTTTCAACAAAAGATGACAGCTCGTACGCCGCTGGAATGAGATTGTAGGGCACGAGGCAGGGCAAACCAGGACACATCACACACTACACACTCCGCTGCCTCCTCTTACCTTCAGCATATGCATGCCCCCATTTTTTTATTTTTTTAAGCTCTCGTTTAAAAAAAAAAATTACAGCGCTATTAACATAAACAGTCATTATCCCCTGCGCTAAGGCTGCCTCGCTGCCCGAGAGAGAGAGAGAATGAGAGGGGGATGATTAGAGCGCTCGCACAGCGCCGTTCACGTCAGGTGATCCGCACCTGAGAAAAGTACCGCTCGGGTCTCTGGGTCAAGCAGGGCTGAGATATTGGAGGAGTCAGGGTCAGAACTCCAGCGGAACCCAATTACCCAGCGGCTTTAAAACGTGTATACATGCCTCGTTAGGAGGTGATTTTCTGTTAGAGGTTTCCTGAGAATGTATGCACACAGTTTGAGGATATCGGTGCGACACCAGTGCTATCATGGTCCAGTATCACAGTTCAGTTCCTCACTAGTCTATAGTGCGGTCACAGTGTAGAGGTCGAAGATGGATCCTCAGTGGCGGCCTGACCCAGGTACGAGCGGACACTGCTTACCATGCTGGCCTCAGACTAGCCCCGCCCCTGTCACGGCCCTCCCAGCCAGTCCCACAGAGAGCAAGCAGGTAGAGGAGTCTCTCAGACAGGGCGACAGCAAGATCACACCTGCCATTTCCTTAAAGGTACCCAATCAACTGGGAGACCACAATCAGAAGAATTCAGACCCAGTGCATCGAGAGCGTAATACAATTACAAATCTTCGCTCCACGCTACAATATTTTACAAATACAAATCTTTGCTCCACTCCACAATATTAGTGGCAGCCATCTTGTATCCTCCTGTTCCAAATCAGTTATTGTGTCCTTCCAGGTACACAATAAGATACAGTTGGGACTCTCCTAGCCTGAGCCAGGGTCGTTTGAGTGTCCCCCCACCAGGTTACCAAGGTGTTGCCTTTATATGGCAGTTACCTCTATGTGCATGACTATCAAGAATAAGAGTGTAAGTAAATAACAAGTTATGTGCACATCTCATATCTCATATATCATATATCGTTAACAAGCACATCCCACTTTATGGGCGGACGTGGTGGGACAGCTCTGGCGCCTTTGAGGCACACTTGTTTTTAATGCAGAGATGCACCCTAGTCCAGATACAAATCCAGACCACGCCTGTAGTGACTGTGAGTGACACTCTGGCCGATTATGTGGAGGGAGGGTCTGCGTTAGCGGCATCCCCTGCCTTGTCACTTGATAGCGACTGTTGATTGGCTATCTGTGATCCGGAAGATGAGTCAGCTGCACAGTCACTTCGGAGCTGCTGCAAGATGACAGAAGACATCACGGCGATGGGCCTACAGCTTCGACTGGGCATTTGAAATTTGGGCTGAAAAAATTGTAAATCAAAGATAAAAGCCTGATTTGTTTTGTTTTCTTAATAAATGCATTTCAAATTTTCCCCCGGTTTTTCTCCCAATTTGGTTGCCAATTATACCCTCTATTTATCTCAATTCACCCTCCCCCAGGAGTCCGCCGCCCGTCCTCCGGGTCAAGACACTATTTCCGGACCGATTATATCTGCCTCTTCCGAGACCAAATTCTACCACGGACGCCTTTTTCCTGCTCCTCGACGGACTCACCCTCACCCTCCCCCCTTCCCCGGAGGCGGACAGCCAAACGCCGCCTCCGATCGGGGCTGATGACCAGGGCCGGTCTGGTAGAGACGCGGGTTTCGAACCACGTCCCTGTCTGGCAGCGCACACCACACCGGACCAGCCAAAGTGTGGTGCGTTAGACCGCTACGCTATCCGCCAGCCCAAAAGCCTGCTTTGTTTGTTAGAGCCTCCATCCTGAACTTGAATGCATGTTGACTCAATACATACTCAAAGGCCCATCATTTCAGGTTCCCCAGAGGACTACACCTTCTGTCAGTAAATAGACTGAAATTCACCGAAACGGAGGTACGCTATGTCCCTGGGTAAAAATGACAACATGTATAAAAAGAAAGAAGGGAATCCAGTCCAAAATAATAAAATTAAAAAAGTAGACTATGTCAAATCTCCTACAGTATGACAGGAAATATTTGTCCAGGAAGAGACATTTGATAAAGTAAAAATTTCTGTCAAATACAAAATGTACTTTGGCTCTTAAAGCACTATTATTTTTTGGGGTGTAATCCTGTTAAAATGCTGTAAAAAGTCTAAAAAGAGGAATTACAGTCCAGTAAAATCAGACCACCTGGATTTCTGATACGCTTCGTGAAGCTCTCCAGACAGAATGTTCATTTCCACCGCTGCTTTCCAGGTCAGGTATAAAGGCATGTTCAGGAGAAGTAGTAGCATTCATCTACTTTTAGTTTATGTTGTGGGGTTTGCAAAGTGATACTCTTCAAGAGAACATTTACATACTGCATTACATTACTCAGGCTTTTACACATCACACCGTGGGAGATGAGATGGCCCTTTGAAATGGCTTCTATTTCTATTTCTAAGCCGAGACATTGAAACAATGCACTGATTCAGTTCCTGTAGGTTTGGAAGGCGGGATGGGAGTTATGTTAAATTTCATCTGCAAATTTACACTGGGTGTTTGGAACCATAGTTCCAGAATTTAATCAAAAGAGATTTATGGAAGTTCAGTTAATTTACTCCCCCCCTGTGAATAGGCACAGTAAAATCAGATTAAAATACTGCCACAGGAGCCTGGGTGAGAAAATACCTAATTTAACAACAAGTCATTGGCATCCTGTTTAAATATATCATTATCATTGTTTACAGTCCTAAGATGACACACTTTACCACACATTACACATTTCTACAACTGTACCTATGCCATAAATGTCACTAATGTGTGACGTCATATACATAAATTAGCTCAATTACAATATGATGCAGCAAATAAAAATAAATAAACATTTTCACCATTTCTCTAAAGAGATGTTATGGTGACAACAACTTAAACAACACGTTGAACAACTTTTAACACTGGCCAGAACATACAGAAGAGTCATTATCAGCCCCTATGAGGTGTTTATGAGCTCACATACAGTATGTGATTGGAGCGCTACATGGGTCAGGGCCACAGGTCCATGTCTGCTGAGGGTGGAAAATGAAAGAATGTCATGGCTACCAAAGGAAATAATAAGCTGGCATGTGCTTTAGCAACTCACACGCATCGGCACGGCTCTTTTCAAAGCTCAGAATCTCATTAAAACCGAGAGAGGGCCTGTGACAGGGGACGGTGTGACATTTCCCTCGCCATTCCCCTGTTCACACAGACAGTCCTGTCAGACGTGTCACTTCCTGTTTGCTGAGTGAGATGCCGTGATTGCGAGAGATGAGAGGCAGGGTGACAGCATGTTGTGAAATGAAAAACCAGTCATAAATTATTGAATTTGCTAGCAGCCCACCGGCCTCGAAAAGTGGTAATGGAGGGAAAAGGTGAAATAATTCAGTATGTAGCTACAAGCATTTCTGATTCATTTTGGGGGGAAGGGGGGCAAGTGTTCTTAACCCCAAGGAGGGAGAACTGACCTTAGAGGAGTTCATGCTTCTTCAGTGCAGTAACAGCTGTAGATAAGAATAGATAAACTTTTTCAACTGCGGTTGGCTGCTCGTAACAAACCGCAATGTTCTACTGCATAAGATTCCAAGCACATTACACACAGAGAGGCCCAGGAGGTGAGGCCTCCAGTGTTCAACCCGAGGTGACCAACACGACAGGACGCGAGGGTCACTTTGCACCCACCGAACCGCTCTGCTCTCAACAGTGACGTCGGCCGCTCTGGGAACTGAGCTGTATTTGCTTTCAACTCAGCCACGGAGAGCAGACAGAGATTATTCAAATAATCCTCCGAAAAGACAAAACAAACCAAAGCAGAGGGAGGGGGATAAAAAGTTCAAATGGAAAATTTGTTTTAAACTTTTTCGCTCAGGAAAAAAAGGGAAAGTAAAGGACTTATTTTGATGAACCACAATACTTCAACTCCAGTTTCATACTCTAGAGAACAATCCTCTCGGTCTGTAACAATTACTGAATACAACAAAGAGTAATATGTTCCGATATTTCCGTGTAGTGTAGTGGTCCTTGGCAATTCATCACAGGACGTCTTTCTGTTTGTGAGAGCCAAAAGGACACTAGCACAGAAAACACAAACACATCACTCACACCTCACCTTCAGCTTTTGCAGTACTACATTTCCCCATCTATCCCCTCTCAATGTAAAGGTAAAAAAGTCCACACTGGCTTTTGTATTATTTATACAATTCCACAAAAGTTCTTGCTTTTGGCAATCCGTAATGACTGCGACCAGCAACCCCGTGGGGCCACGCAGACCTTTTTGAGACAGGTATTAAACATAGATACATATTACGAATAGCAGTATTAAACATGTAAGCAGTAGAGATTACAATTAGTTAAATGTACAGACTCATGTCTGTGCAAGGTCGACTTTTGAACTGCGGTGTGACAAGAAGCGGCGGCTGATATCACGCTTTTTCAGAGGAGTGCGCGGCTTGTCTTCGCTCTCTCAAACTGACAGCAGCGGCTGCAGCAGGCGTAGCTTTAAAAATACGATTGGGGATTCCAAATTGGGAGAAAAAGGGAAAAAACCGCATATAAAAAATATCCCTCACGTAATTTCATGTTCCCAAGATACATTTATTAGCCGCAGCACAAAGATAACGTTTTGCCCAGCTGGGCCTTCATCACATTCATCTTTGTGGTGCAGTTAATAAATGTATCTTGGGAGCATTAAACTGTGTGCGTGAGATTTCTTCTTTTTATGATTTACTTTGTGCTCAACACCAGAGCTGGCTTGTGGATGTGCATGCCTTGACACCCAGTTGCTTAATTCCCATGCAAGCGGCTCACGCAAACGTGAGTAGGTGGCTGGGGGAGAGAATTAGGGAGAACGGCAGGGAGGGGTGACATAGTTACGGATAGCAATTTAATACACCTCCATCACTGCACCATTTAAGATATGGCATCTTCAATTAGGCCTAAGAGTCCCTGTAGCTGCAACGCAATGTGGTCTTTTCCCCCAGAGAGACTACGTTTAGCATAATCTAAAATGACTTCAGCATGCTGTGCAAGAGAAGAAAGGAATATTAAACCATGCGTGATAAAAGAAAAAAATTTCTGAACCAAAGCAAGGGAGAGAAGTTGGGAGTTACACTACTTTACTGCTCCTGGCAAGGCTAAAAAGATGCAAAATGTGGCTCCATGACAAGACTCAAACCCAGGGAAAGTGTTTGTTTGGATGTACTAATTTATCGACCTCCCTTACAGTATCAATGACCGGGTAAATTATGTTCTTGATTGGTATCTGGCCAATTAAACATTTCCCTGTGGATTTTTTTGTGTTGGACAAGAAGAGAGGATGGATTAGGATTCAGTATAACCAGAAAGAATACATTGGGGACATTTGTGCTAAATCCCCATAGACAACCAATCATCTGAAATCATATATATTTTTTAATCAATCCAATATTAATAATTTTTCAAGGTATGAAAATGTTTACAAGAGACTATGAGAGCGCTTCTTCTTTTTTTATATTTAAAAATGTGTATCAAAAAGTTTGTATCAGAAAACAGGGCTCTTTGGAACAAGGGTATTTAAAGTATTAAAAATGGTTAAAAAGAAATATTGTTGTCGATCAAAGTATATGTCCAAAATATTTATCTTTGAAGAAGAGGCTTTAATCTATCCCTACCCCTAATGGATTAATCAATGACCTCTATTCCAGTCACTTTTAGGGGTTGGCACTATGTGCAGACTTGTAATGTTTTGCCATGGGATTATCCTCATTACCAACTCGAATAGTGCATTTATGTTCAGCAACTCTTTCTTTAAATTTCCGCTTTGTCCTACCCACTTAAAAACATCCACAAGGGCATTCCAAATGATAAACAACAAAATCTGTGTTACAGTTAATGAACCTCCTGATTACATTAGCCTTTTTTTATAGATGTAATTAAAAAACATAACCTGTTGAATATTTTACAATGGCTACACTGTCCACATTTGAAACACCCATTTGGTCGACGTTCAAGCCAAGTCTTTACGGTCTACAGGTAAATAACTACAGAACAATCTATCAGCAATAGATGGAGTTTCAAGAAAAATATTTCTCAAGAAAGGGCCACTCTGTAAGATTTGTTCAGTAATTTAACTTTGGCAGCTGCTTGTTGGATTACCTTTGGTTTGTAACCCCTTGCATGAAATCGGTCTTGCATTTCCATAGATTTAGATTCAAAGTCATGGTCTTGGTCGCAGATATGCCTGAGCCTTTGAATTTGACCATAGGGGATATTGTTTTTTTAAATCTTTTTGGGTGGAAGCTGTCTGCTTGGAGTACAGTATTACGATCAGTCAGAACTCACATCATCTCTTGCTATGGTCAGATCTAAAAACTCTATTTGTTTGGCACTGTATTAATGTGTGATTAACGTGTTCAGGAAAAGCTAACAGGTCTTGTTCTGTACGAGACAAAATTAAAAGAATATCATCGATGTAATGGCCCTACCATTGAATTATATCTACAAAAGGATGTAAAAATGTTGCTTTTGCCGAAGGCCTAGAAATAAATTGGCATAGATAGGTGCAAAGCATGCGCCCCATTGCAGTCCCTTTGACCTGTTTAAACAGCTCATTCTGGAAAAGAAAAACATTGATGATAAATTCAACAAATCTTGTTTACAAAAAGTGAGTGAATATTTCCAGGCCCTCTTCATGGTCTATATTGGTGTAGAGTGATTCCACATCAAGGGGCACTAGGAGACTGGAAACCCACTTTGCCAATGTCAACAATCTTCTTCAAACCATGTGTGATGTCTTGAATATAGGATGGAAGCGTGGAAACAAAGTTTAACTTGAATTATTTTCTAAATCTTATCTTGTTTATAGTTATATTTGTGTATAGAGCAGAGGAAAATAAATATCGAACCAGGCTGCGAATGATTAATATAAAGCTACACAGCACAGAAGTTCACACGCAAAGCACAGTGGCTGGCTGCCACCGCCGTGCTAAAAGCAAAACGGAATGTCCACATGCGCCACACGCGTTCATGGCACCAAACGATGATTCATAAGCGCATCACACGAACATGCACATCGGCCTAGTGGCTGAGGGCAGATTTCTGCCTATAATACACAGGAGGGCCACGTGAAACAGACGTTACCTCCTTGCAGGTGCTCTGTGTTACGAGAAGCTGTTCCTAATGCAGAACGGCGTGGCATTTTCTTCTGTGTGTAATCTGCCTCAACATCCCCATTCATAGAGCGAGTTCAACAGCAACACCCCTTGCCTTCTTTCATCTGCCGGAGATGAAATCAATATGCAGTGAAGCCAAAATTGTGTTCCAGTTAGGGAGTGACATTAGGGGCTGAATGCAAATCTTCCAGACACATTTCTTTTGGAGTCCAGGCATTACATGGAGCACCAGTCGAGAATTTAGATGCTTTTTTTATTGTTTTTTTTAAAAAGAGCTTATTGCCATGCTTGCTTTGCAGGGTATGAAGAGCAGACAAAAACCCCTTAGGCAATTCCTTTTGAAAATAATAATTATCTTGCGCCATGTGACAAGACTCGTCTCAGCTAAAGGGCCGCAATCCCTCAGCTCATTGCTAGTCGGATCACACAAAGAGGGCACTAGGATTTGAGCATATGTAACGCATTGGATAATTACAGAGAAATTTCACTGATACCAGAAGAGAAAAGATTGCGGTATCCGGCAAATGTTTAATTCATATATTGCTGTCCGTTATGTAATAGAGTCCAGCTCTCGATCCAGGGGAAAAGAGGTTAACACAGTGCTGAAAGTTCAGGAATGGCTAAGGCTTCAGTAAAATAGCAATCTTTAAAAATAAATAAATAAATAAATATTTTTTAAATGGGCTCCACAATTCCTAATTCCACAGTGCTAAGCTCCAGTTTCGAGTGGTCGAATACCAGCAAGGCAAGGGAGCTAAAGTGGTTCAATGTAGACAATGATTAGTTCAATTGGTTGGTAAATTCCTAAAATATAAGCCTGCATAAGCTGCCAAGACCAGACACTCTTAACAAGGTACTAAGGAACTCTACATGAACAGGTGCGCGCACACACAGTGGGCAGGTTTTCTGTCACACATTTCACATTGTACTCATTCCGCAGACACTCTTTTCCAGTGCGACATACACAGTTTATATACAATCCATTTATACAGCTGCATACTTTACTGAAGCAATTGAGGTTAGTTAGTTAGTTTTATTTGACAATTTAAAAAGAATGAAGTATACACAATGTGAACGCACATACCCTTGATTCACAACATCGCATTAATGCACACCGCAAATTGCTGAGGATAACAGAAAAAAGTTGGCAAAAAGCCAACTTATTTGCATTGTGGTCCTCTATAATTAAGTACCTTGCTCAAGGGTACAATGATAGTGCCCCACCTGGGAATCAAAACTGCAACCTCTGAGCTACAGTGCCCAGTTCCCTAACCACTATACTAAACTTTCAAGAGGAACGTGTGCGGCTCTGAGTGGATGTAAGAGGACTGATTAATGGCTGTGATCACACCAGACCCCACGCACTCCGCCCCCTTTTGTACAGCGTACATCCATCTCCTTCCCTTTCTCAACGGCAGCAGAACGAGAGCTGAAACACTGAGAGAGCTTCCGGTCTCGCTCTCATCTGTGACCAACTGTGAAAGTTTTGGAGGGGGGGTCATCTGTGATTGGTTGTTGTTTTTTTAAATGGCCCAATAAAGGTGGGTTTAAATTCGAAAAAAGTTTATTTCCCTTTCTTGCACACGGGCAGCAGAAAGCACGTCCCCATTCCTGTTCCAGTCCACCAGACAGCGATGCAAGACGCTTGTCGTCCTGCCCTCCCCTTAAAGGCTCAGGACCCTGCTGTCACTGCTGAGGACTGCGCTCATTGTCAGCCAACGTCTACCCTTATGTTACATTCCAACAGCAAGTCACAGTATCTTAAAGCCTTTGTTCAGGCGCGGTGTGTGCCAACTGTTTTTCCTGCCATTTTACGAGAGTAGAATTTGAATATATTGTGGGAGAAGAATGACATGTACGACACAACGCGTTTGTGGGATGAGAATGATGTAACCAAATACAGAACGCAACCCAAGTGCAGCCTGAAAAAGTGCTGTTGGCAGTGCGTGTCTTGCTGACAAAGCTGGGTTTTGTAACTGAGAGACAAACGAGAAAATGATGAATTTGGCAATGCCTCCTTAAAATAAGCCAATTCCTTAGCTCTTTCCAGAGGGAAACTATGAGACAGTGCAGGGAACAAATAAAGTGACAGGGAGAAGCGTGGTGCCTGGGTAAGTGGAGAACCAAGTGTGATTTTAATTACCACGGTAACCTTTTCAAAAGCGGCACTGCCGGGCCTCCGTTCCGGAACAAAGCAATAACACCAACGGTTTCCCAAAATCATTTTAATAGCAACACAATGAGAGAGAGAGAGAGAGAGAGAGAGAGAGAAAGAGAGAGAAAGGAAAAGAAAGATAGGAAGAAAGATAGAGGTTAAAAAAGTTGTTTCAATGGAAATTGCGGCGTTTTCCAACCTAAAGGGAGCCCTGTCCCTAAAGGGATCCATTCTGTCTCCGGGGTAGCAGGGCTGAGGCGGCGTCACTTTGAAGATCACAGACAGAGATGCCACGGCACTGTCTGAAGCCAGCACTGCTTCTGCGCCGGCGAAGACAACACAATCTCTCCCTCATCGGCATACACGCTCTCTTTCTGTCTCTCCCCCTTCCCTTCCAATCTCTCGCTCTCTGCCTCACTCTCCCCCCTTCCCCTCTCTCTCTTTCCCTCTCCCTCTCACTCTCTCTTCCCTTCCCCTCTCTCTCCTCTGCTCCACTCTCTCTCTCTCTCCCCCTCCCCTCCCTCCCTCTCAAATTCAAATATGCTTTATTGGCATGACCACACATTGCACAGCCAAAGCAATTGTTTACATAAAATATAGATAACAATGACAACAATATGAATTACAAAAAAGATGCAATATCATGTATATATATATATATATATATATATATATATATAAATAAATCTCTCTCTCTCTCCCTGTTTCTTTTCTTTGCACTTCACTGATCCACACCCTGCCCCCCCTGGAGGATAGCATGAATGCTGCCTCTGCTCTCTGACATCATTATTCTCTCCCCCCCACACACACACCACAGCGCCGCACAAAGAGGCACAGAGACAGGGAACTTAGCGGTACATCAAGCCCCCACAGGAAGGCACACAACAAGGGTAGAGGTTGGCTAGAATAAACCAATTACGAGCTCCTGAAAATATCATGTGCAGAGAAGAGAAGTGAAAAACCAGACTCTGAGGGGTTTGAATGGAAGACTCTGCAATACTCCCAGTCCATTATCTCCTCTGGGTTCTCAGCAGCTAATTGTGTTTCCACTTTCACACACAATTTTTGACAAAATTCACACAGTGATTAGTATTATTATTAATATATTTCATTACATTACACTACATTACAGGCATTTGGCAGACGCTCTTATCCAGAGCGACGTACAACAAAGTGTTAAATATAAGTGTATGAAGGTAGCAGAGATCATTGTTAGCATCCTCAGCCAAATGAATGCCTTCTGTTCACATCCTGTCCATACCACATGGTTTCCAATTCCAAAATAGGTCATCAACTTAACACTACTCACCTTCCACCGGTAAAACATTAGGGATCCTGTTGATGTGACCACAGACTTATAAAGGTTATTACAAGGTTATAACAAGCAATGTGGGCAGGGGTCAGGGATGGGCTGAAAGTGAATTCATTTCCCTGTACTGTCATGATTTTCACTCCCACAATGCCAGCCCTTTGATGAAGTCGTAGTCCGATGGCGCGTGCTGGGCAATGGTTTGCACTGGTATGCCACGCACACGCATTTCCACCCGACCTTGGTGTTAAACTCAGCAGATCGGTGCTGTGAAACCCTGTCGAGGCAGCCATTGGAGTGGAATGCAACAACTTAATTTTCCCGCACGCTGGGAACGGAGAAGCTGCCCCGGAGCTGGCCACAGCCCAGTCATCCCTCGTTACCTTCCGACATTACCCCCCCCCTCCATCATCCGGCTCCACGGGCAGGCAGGCGTTATTTACAGCAGCCCTGGGGTCTGCCACGAGCCAGTCTCAACTCCAGATGCTCCATATCCGATAAAGCCTCTGGAGAACCTTTCTGGCCTAGGCTTCCTGAAATATGACTGGAATGGAGATGTATCGTTTAGAAACCCGAAGTAGAAGAAAAACGAATGAATGTTTTAATGTGATCAAGGTTACCCCTGGTTTGACTATTGGTTAATTTCAACTAAGGTTTATAGCAATAAAATAAAGGATAGAAATTCTTCAAAATCTGTGTGTTTTCACATTGCTTTCACAGTTACAAACATTTCAGAATTTCCGCACGACTCCGTTCCCGATCTGTCCATATCTCAGAAGCTCAACCGTGACTGCAAACACAAGTGAGCAAACCATTCAATTCAGAAGCGACGTACGTGTGTTCCTAATGCAAGCCCGCCGTCCCGTCGACACAAATAGCAAGCCCACCCACCTCACATTTCTGCAGAAGAGGAAGCCGACACCGCCAGCAGACGGTGAAAGATTACCCCCTGATTGTATTAACTTGTTTGTTCAATTTCAGACGGCCGGATAACTCCAGCGCCATCACCCCTGACACATCGCAGGGCCTGAGCCATCAGTCCTCCATCTGCGGCAGGGAGCAGCTAGGCCCCGATCTGAGCCCAATCTAATTTATACAGTGCCACTGAGAAGTGTCAAACCATCAGTCATGCCTGACGCTAAATTCCACTGCCAGCCTCCTGCAGACAAAGTGAAAGGGGGGCGATCTTATTTACCGAATATATCACTGCATATTCCCTGCTGATTTCATTGTTTGCCTAACGTCCTCTTTGATAGCCATGGACATTACATTACATTACAGGCATTTGGCAGACGCTCTTATCCAGAGCGACGTACAACAAAGTGTTAACAGTAGTCAAGAACAGTTTAGCTGAAAGCCACCCTAGTGGGAAGTACAGTTCCTAGGTGCTAGGAGCAACCACATAGTTAAACTAGGACCCTGTAGGTAAATCTGTAGCCACAATTCAAAGGTAGCAATAAAGCAATCAGTGCGGAAAATAATGCCTAAGCCTAAAACAATACATAAACAAGTAGACATGTGTAATACTAAGCAACTACGTCCCTAAGTTAACAAAAACCGGACTACGGGGAGAGGTGCACCCTGAAGAGGTGAGTCTTCAGTCGTCGCTTGGACAATTCTTAGCATTTGGTTTTACCCTGTAGACTGCAACACATCTACTTTAGACCTCAATACAGTACAGCGTGTTGGTGGAGACAAAGCATGTTCATTCTCACTTATTCCCTCTATGTGAGACTGATTCACACATTTCTGTGAGCCCTCAAAACACATTACCGGTACAGCGCCTGGGGTCGGGAGAATCCTCGAAATAATCAACAAGGACAATTAGTGAGCAAATCTCTTAACAGGCTCCAGAGAGCAGATAATTGAACAAAGGACCCCAGGGACCTCTCATTCACGAATCAAACGCAAACACGAAACCATACAAAAGAAAAATCGATGCCCCCCAAACCCCGTCGACGCCCACCCGCCCCGAGCAGATCGAGATGACAAGCCACAAAATCGACCGCTGCTCACCAGGTGCTGCTGCTCACCGCCACAGGCCAACTCTCCCCCGGTGACAAAGCCAGAAACTTTGGCAGAGGTGTTTCCAGGTACGGCAGCCTTGAAGAGGTGGATTAAACCGTGGTGCACACCACAAAGAGGCAAATTGGAGGCGGTCCAGGTGAAGCCTCTGGGCCCATCCGGCCAATTACAGAGGTCAGGGATTAGGGTTGTGGTGCGGAGCCTGCTGGGGGTGCATGGAGAATGTCAAACTCCCCGGACTGTGACCGCCCACACTCTCCACACTACCCCCACTCTCCCCAGACACTGAGGAGTAAAAAGCGCTAGAACACTCTCCTTAAAAGCCCCAGCTCTACAGAGACACAAGTCACCAATCTTCTTTAATAGGTGCCTGATGTGCCTTCCTCTATTCAATATGCTCTTAGTGGTACAGGAGGTGTTGGTGGACGTGCTGGTACAGAGTAGTGAATTTCTTCCATTAGTGTTTGGGGCATCAGCCTGTTGTTTTTTTCCTGATTATTTTTTCCTCATTCTTTCTCCTAATTTGGTGGCCATTTGTACCTATTGGTTTAACTATCCTGATCAGAGCCCACCACCTGACTATAGGACCAGCCCACAACTCTGAGACTGGTAGTGACAAAGATGAGATGGAGCAATTTTAGCATGACCGTGATAATGATCTGCAAAAATAATTTCACTCTGCTAACATTTCTCACTTCACACTGTCATATTGCCCTAAATTATATTCAGCAAAAATATACAAGACATAAAGCATCCCCCCAAAGACCGATGTCAGCTTCAGTTATCAATACTTTATTGTCAGTTGCAGGAATTGTAGTCTACAGCTTCACAGCTTTATATTGTATTTGACTCCTTCAGCCAAACACCATCACTCAGCAAGTCAAATATCAATTTTAAAAGATTAGTAATTTTTTTCCATTAAGTAGTACACACGAGTGGTTCCCAACCCTCTCCTAATGGACCCCCCAGCCGGTCCATCTATTTGTTAAATTCCACCACCAGCGCACCTGATTCAACTACTAAACGGTTGTTAAGTTGCTAACTTAACAGTAGGGTAGGGTTATCGCAAGGACTCTTATCAGACGGCAAAGAAGGTGAACTGAATTGTCACTACGAAAAAAAAAAAAACATTCATGATTTGTGTTTGGTGCTGTACTGAAGGACAAGCGAACATTCAGAAAATTAAACTCAAGGACAAAAAATAGTTAATTGGCTTTTTTTTCTTTGGTATGCATAGAAGTTATGCGTACTATATATGCAATATATAGTACCATAGCTCACAAACAATCAGTGGTCCAACATCCACTTACTGCTGACAAGTCCCAGAGGATACAGCTCAAATATGGAAAGGTTGAACCAAAAGAAAAGTAATCACTTTTCAGTGGACAATCTATCATTTATTTGCACAATGTAATTATAGTGGTTTCTTCATAGATAAGACATTTAACTCCACTCCAGTTTGTGAAAAAAACCAAATTTCCTTCACCTGGTTTAAGATGCATGAAAGGGAATCTTTGATTTCTCAAATCCATTAAAGAACAAATATCAAAAGGAATGACTGATATACAGTAGATTCTAGTGTAATAACTGTCACTTGTGTGGCAAGATGGCTTAGATTAAATGGTTATTTCTCAAAGAAATGGAGCACATCAATCATTGGGTGGTTATAAATTCCATGTTTATTTAATACAAAAGTCTGTGTGCTTTATGATCGGTGTGCTTTACATACTGGGTAGAGGAGAAAGACCTTGTTGGTACGAAGACAAAACTAGATTTAGAAGCAGGAATACCGAAAAAGAGAAGATGCTCAGATAGAACTGGTGCAAGCATTTGTCTCTAACCAAGGAAATGTTTGCGTCCTCTTAATCTTATCTGAATGCTTGCTCGCCAACTTGGATTTAATTTCACACACGCGTACACACAGACTAGGGTGCGCTAGTGCACACACACACACACACATACACTACACTACGCGCACACACACACACACACACACACACACACACACACACACACACACACACACACACACACACACACACACACACACACAAAATGCAACAACGGGGGAAACCAATGATCATGGAGCTCTTCGGACAGAAAGGGTCCACAGTCTGTTCCCCGCCGCGCCGCATCACAGCATCACAGCATCACAGGGAGCGGAGAAGCCGACAGAGAGGGGAATTAAAGACGGGTCCGGGAGCAGGGGGAGCGTTGGCGTGGAGACTGCCACATTAGCTCATCCTCAGGCCCACCCCACTCCGTTCTGCTTCACTACATTTCCAGGGGACAACGCACACACAAGGCCAGCGGGGGCCCTTCCACCCCACAACGGGACGCAGGGAGGGAGGGAGCGGGTTCAAATCAGCAGTGTTTGCAGTCTCTCGCCAACCTAGAACTGAAACCTAGACTTCACAGGCAACTATCAACTATGATTTAAAACAATCTTTATTCTTAACATTATTTTAGATGAGCAGCTGCTTCGCTAATCTGTTTCTATATAAAACAGTTTAATTCTGAAGGCATGACAAAGAGTTATCCGAGTAGCAGTTTTCCTTCATGCCCCACTGAGATTATTTTCAGGATGATGTCTTCTCATATGCAGTGACATATTTGATGTGTTTCCTGACGCGTAGGAAACTCCTGTCCAACATTTTCGACAAACAGTTTTTAACATTACACACATTTAGCAGGCACTCTAATCCAGAGCGACATGCACACAAACCATCAACTGAAGCAATTAATGTTAAGTACCTGGCTCAAATGTACAACAGCAGCGCCCCACTTGGGAATTGAACTTGCAACTTGCAATTCCCAAACCATTATACTAGTAGCCTACACTTCTGCCTCAGTTTGGTCCATGACACAATTTCCATCTCTGTGTTCTACTGGAAAACAAAATATTGCCCCACACCTGACTGAAATGTGGAAGGAGGATCTTCAAATTTGGGTTTTTGTTGATCAGTACTAGCCATCTTGGCAAAAGGAAGCCTTAACCAACTTTTACCCAAGAAGGCGACTACGCAAGTTAATTTCACAGTTCGATCACAACTGGGTCAAATTATATTGTGCAATTGTTGCTCTCGGGAGAAAAATAATTTAAAGTGATGGGATGCACAAGGCCACAGTGTTAATCATTGCATTAATTCTTTCTTACAATTCAATTCTATAACGTCGACAGGACTCAGCTTAAGGCGCAGACAGCTAGCTAGCTATTGCAATGGCTATACCCAGTAAGCACACTACATCGCTGCGATGTCTGGATAAGAGCGGTACATCTGCAATACACTGCATTCCTTTTTGGAACTTGTATATAGGCATTGTATAGGCCTAGGGTGTCTGAACATATTCATCATGTACAGAAATTGATTTGTCGTCACTACATTGGGTCGACATCAATTTGATGAGGGAAATGAGACTTCTCCAGTACATGCCCTGGAAATTCTAAGCACAGAGGCTTGAATTTAAACTTAATTAGAATTGTAGATTTAACCAAAAGTGTTCTGCTATGAAAAAGACGTTAGGCTGGATAGCTAGGCTACCTATATTCATAGCAAGTCCATTAGCTGGCATTTATAAATTATGAAAGTTAATTATATTTACATACGTTTCAGAATTTTCTTTTCATTTCATTCTGTTTTTCATCATCTTCAACGTTTTGAGCAAAGTCAAATGGGTAACGCCCAGCTAACTAATTCGCCTAATTAAATTAGCAAGCTAATTTAGCTAATAATTGCTTTTCAATGAGTGAATAGCTTGCATTGCGTGTTTAAAAAATAAGTTACTTTAGCTATATGGTATTTTGTCAGTTACTCATGTAATTTTATTGGCAGCACTTACGTTAGCTACAGCTATTTTCACCAACTTAGCTAACATTACAAAATCTAGATAGCTATTGGTCACTGGGCATAATTGGTTAATTCGACTAGTCTTGTAGTCCTCTTGTCAGATTTTCCTTCATCATGATATCAACTGTTTTATGTCTAGAATTAACGTTAATATGAGGAAATCTTAAAAATTCATATAGTAGTCTAGGCTACATAACCTCATCTCCTCAGATGCAAGCAGACCATTGCATTGCAATATTAGGCTGCCAGTGAGCAAGAGCTCCAAGGCAGACATTGTCTTGCAAGGTTGAATTTGTGAACCACATCGGCTGTCCTTCCTTTAGCTGCTTAAGAAGAATCGTTATTGTTGCTCAAACCTGCCCAACATTCACGATAATCAAAGAAAATGAAATCTGCAGTTTTCATAGATAGCTTGCTGGAGATAGGCCTGGAATTACAGTGACTGGTGCATGAAAAAGTTCATTCGAAGTTAATTTACTTTGTGTAGGATGCAAATCGGCCTTCCGTTTAATCATGTTAGCTGGTGAGTTAACATTATGCCGGTAATACAGCATACCTTGTTATGGTGAACTGTCTGTAAACTGTGGTCTGCTGCTTCGCTTATATTTTTATTGAGGTTTGGTGTTTCCCCAAATCGCCAGTAGGAAGCAGACAGAATGAGAGAAAGAGCCGAATCAGAGATGACAATGCTTTCAAACCTTTACAGGCTGAATACACACAGTATAAATTGCCTATTTTATCAGATTTGTATCTTTCCAATAGAAGTGCAGGTGAAATGCAGGCCATAATTTCAAGAGTGTAAAGGTAGTGTAGGGTGGGAGTTTCTTGGGTCATGGGATCTGGAGATTAGCTGTGGGTAATAGGCATTCAATCCATTCTGTCTGTGGGGGCGGGGGGGAGGCAGAACACTGGTCCATCTATCAGTGTTGTCTTTCATTGTTTTAACCATTGGGGTGAAACAGATTAAATTTAAATGTAAAATTTGAGGGGATCTGAATGGCTATATTCTTCATGTTTTTAAATGGGCCGTTGGGTGCCCCACTCGTAACAAATTAATTGTCCCCTATTCAAAACAGTCATATCTGTGCCCCCCAATAATTTGTAGATATAATATTGAAAAAGTGGTTATGCTTGGTTTGTACGATCTAAAAAAATAAAATAAAACTTTTTCAAAAAGATACAATGTGAATCACAGATGCCCTACCAGACTGGTATATTGTATAACAGTCTTTGATGTGTTGGCAGACACCCACATGTAGGACAAGTGATAAATTGGGGCTAGGACTGCAATTCAGAAAATTGTCGATTATCGTTAGTTTAATTACATTGAGGAGGCGGACAACATACAGTAGCACAGAACACCCAAACTCCACGTTTTCATCTCTCAGGGGCTATGTGGTTTTAAATTGCACTAATCATGCATCCAGTTGTGGCACCCAGTGGGACAGTTCTGTGGAAGATCTCATAGCGATGTCATTTTTCCAAAAGCTTATCTTCAATTAGCGGAGATCACATTATGCCGTGGCGTCGGGTTCATCAGAGCTGAATGCCAACTGATGATATATTGAAAAATGCCCCCGATTGAATTCACACTCGAAATGTAGATTAATGATGCTCTTCACTTTGCTACTGTAGGCATAGGTAACTATATCGCAGCAGAGTAAAAAATAATGAGTAAAAAATAATTGTGTAGTGTAATACAAAGTTCATGACAAATTTAGGGATATTTTGCTTTAGTGATCGTCTCTACAACTGGAGCATGGAGAATGTGTGAGGCTTGAGAATTGTGGCTTATTAACAGAGGACATGTGATATCAGCTGCTATCCTGCAGTACAGACGAGAAGCTCAAAAAAGAAACCGTTGATTCCTAGAGATGGAGGCACTTCAGGAGGAATGCGACGCACCTCGAACTCAGTCGATTCCAGTTTCCACGTAATGCCTCTTGAACACCAGGGGCAGATTTGTTACTACAGCTATAGCGACAAGGCAGCTTCATCGAACATCGTCGGGGGAGAGGGTGCCCCCTGGCACTGTCTCCCCCCGTTTGTCATAAACACCCAGGCTCTCCTCCATCTTCAACCCCCCCCCCCCCGCCCCCAGACCACCATCCACCACTTTCCCTTGACTAACCTCCCAGAATTACCTCGAACAGATGGTTTTGTACACTTCCATTTAAAATCAGAGATAAGAACAGGCCAAAGCCAGCGCTCGAGGGTAAACACTGATTGAATTTGCTACAGCGGTCAATTTACCTCAGTGACAGCTGACCGGCGAACCCAGAGTGTTTATCTACCCCTTTGAGGGGTTCTTGCCCGATCAGGCTTTGAAGATTTGATCGCTCGTGTGAGTGGAGAAGATGTAACATTCAACTCCCCCCCGCCCCTCAAAATAAATTAACTTTGTTCGCAATAGCGGCAAACTGCCTGAGACTTTCCACTAGACAGCAGACACGGCGGTGAGAGTGAGCGGTCAAATGGGAAAACACCCCGCTAGTGGAACTATCAGCCCCAGAAACAAAATTTACCCAACATCCTGTTCTTCTCCCTCGACTGGCGCTGGCCGTGGAATTTCTGTGCCTTCATCTCAGACAGTAACAAGCAAAGGCAACCTTAGCACATAGGTGGGCTGTCCTGGCTGCCACAGCTGTAGAACGACTTTCCTCCCTTCCTCTCAAAAGTTAATGTTTGCAGGATTTAGTGCTCACAATGACTGACTTTAATATCGGCACATGCTTAGTTTGGGGAGGGGGGGGGGGGGTTAATACATAAAAATTAAACACCAAAATATGCATAATTTGAAATGTTATGTATGCTGTCATATTATATATGAATACCGAATTTGCATTCCAACACCAGTTTCAATGGGGAGATTTGATTAAAAAAACGAAGAAAACAAAACAGTGTGTCCATATACTAACCAAATGGAGACTCAAATTACAGATAATGAAATAGTCATTTTTAGCCTATCATTTTTTGAATAGCCTGCCCTATTCTCTGCTATATTTTTTCTTCTATTTTTGATATTTATTGCCCAATTCAGTATCCAATTATACCCTCTTTTTTTCATGTCAATTATCCCCTCCCTCGTATGAGAACTGACTGCCGTAGTCCCGAGACCGGTAGTAAGCGCTGCACCACCTCCTCCGAGCCGGCACCCACCAAGCCATCACCTTAACACACAGGACCACTCATATATGCAGCAAGCTCATTCGCTTTCATCCCTCCCCCTCCCTGGGGCGGACAGCCAATTGCCGCCCCCTAGTGGCACTCCCGGCCAGAGCCAAAGCTGGTGTGACCTGGTGGAATCGAACCCCGGTCGCAGTGGGCAGCGTCGGATGTTCTACCGCTACACCACCCTGGAGGCCCCTCTGCTATTTTTTTTAATGGGTTATGTTATGTTTATGACAGTTTTATGTTTGTCTTCATATTTTGCCATGGGAAAAGATTATCTGTGAAAGATTATCTGCTTATTTGATTATCTAACCAAGTACGTGGGTACGCGGGTATCACTTTAAACTATGCAAAAATGAGGCTTCGGTTAAAATGGAGTTATAAGCCCTGGGTGGCATAACTGGTAATAGCACATCTTCTAAGTGCAGATTGCCCACTGCAGCCTGTGTTCAATCCCCGGCTGCGCCAGCACAGCTCTGGTCGGGAGTCTCGTTCAGGGGTAGCGTTTGGCTGTCTGCCCCAGAGGGAGGGGGGAGGGAAGCCGGCATGAGCTCGCTGCAGGCACAGAAAGCTTCCCTGTGTGTATTGGAATCACGGTCGATGGCCAGGCATGGTCCGTCTCGACTTTGTCACTGTCGGTCCCACGGTGGCAGCTGTTCCCGTAGTTACAGGCAGTGGGCTTGAGGGGGGGAGGCAGATAAGTTGAATCAATAGAGGATAAATGTGGCCACCAAATTGGGAGAAAATTTTGAGAACTTCTGAAATATATATTTTTTAACATTTAGTTATAATACAGAAGTCGTGGACCTGAGCTAGCATTTCTCACGCTTTGCAACGAAAGCATAGCAACTTTTCAGAGAAATACTGAAGAGTATTCAAATACTATTTGAACGAATGCACATGTTTTCTCTGAATATCGAACAGGATTTTCGCCATGACGTCAAGCCATAGAGCATAATGAGACACTCCCGAGAAGCCATCTGGAGACTGACTGAAATTACTTTTGGATGTATTTGAGATTAAAGGGAAGACACCTAAGCTTTGGTCACATGACCACTCTCAGAGCAAAGACAAGGGGCAGGAGCTCTAAAAACACGGTAAAAATGACAGATCAAAACAGAACTGCACTTAACTGCTCACATATTTCCCTCCGACACTAATCCATCACTCGGAATAAGTCTGCAACTGTGGAGATGTGATTGGCGTAGCTGCAGATTCTTGCCCTCTGGGGTGACAGCGTCTCTCCAGGAGCTGAGTCACCCAGGCTGGGCGGAGCAGGGCTGGTGGCGAGGGTCACAGCGCTACACCAGACACACTGAAAGGGCCATAATGAAAAGCAGAGCCAGAGGGGCCACAAAACCACCGCCTTCTGAATTTAGCCCCTTACTGACATTGGGGCAACGAGCTGGCAAATTCGCTGACAAAATGGAAAGTGGCGCTCAGAAGCAAGAGCAGCTGGTGCGTCGCTGGGGTTCAGCTCTTTGCTGGTTCAGACGGCGGCTGCACTCTCCGAGCCCCTGGGACGGGCCCCGCCATGTTGTGGTGAGTTTCTTATCAGCAAATGCAATGCACACGCGCACACACACACAATAAACACAGACACACACACACACACACACACGCACATGCATGCACACAGAAACTCCCTCTCACATGCATGCATGCGCACCCCCCCATACACACTCAAACACAGACACACACACACACACCACACACACCCCCTCTCGCATGTATGCATGCGCACCCCCCCATACACGCACAGACACACAGCGGCCTGTATGAGCCAAGCTCTCGCTGTTCAGGAGGAAACCACGGCGATGCCGGGAGCATGTCAATGAGGGGCCCAGCTGAGCCAGGGCCAGGGTTCCATTACCCCCCGCTGACAGGGAAGGGACCCTGAGGGGAGCAGAGAACCGCTCTGCAATAGAGATAGCAGCGCTCACACACAAACAGCAGGCCCTCTCTCCCACAAGATACACATTGGCACCTCTTCCTGGCCCCTTTTTGTCACGTCGATAAAGTTACAAACCTAACCCGACCGAAGGCCCAGGTGGGCCATAGACCCAAAACGCAATGAGGAAGGAAGGCCGGGGGGGGGGGGGAGGCAAAACATGTCACCGCGAAGCTCTGCCGTCTCCCTAACAAATCACCCAAGGGAGTGGAGAAAGTGCAGAGGTGAGCAAAAAATTGCTCCACGAAGAGTTGCAAACAGTGTCATAAACCTTTAATGTGTGGCTGACAGATAGCGGCAAGCAGAAGAAAAAAGGGGAGAGGGATGAGCTATTTTCAGAGCTGCAACTGTCATTCATAATTCACATTATAGTTTCAGCTGGGAAAAAATATAACTCCTTCAGCCAGGCAGTTTTTTGCCCCCACCAGCTTCTAACAGTCTTATGCAATTATTTGCTGAATAACGTCTGAATCAAGTCATAGAACTATAGCCCCTTAGAGAGCTTCTCTGGGGTTGAAGATTTGGGGTGGCTGCTAAGATTGCCAGATGGGATGGGTTGGGGGTGGGGGGGCGGGCTGGATCTCTTACTTTTCACACAAAATCAGAACAATTCCAAGTATCAGAACGAGCAGCTATTTTTGGCGCAGTCAAATTATTCATGGCTCCTTCTCTCCTTCCTTCTACCACCCACCTGCAGTTATAAGGATGCCCTTATCAAAAAAATAAAGTCCCAGCAGAATGCATATTTAAGACAAATATAGTGCATGTACATACTCTGCGTTTAATACGGAGTGACACTGATTTTCAGACCGGAAGATGTTCAGAGTACGGTTGGGTCAGACAGACAAGGAATATGGGGAGGGGGTGGGGGGTGTGGCATGTGGCAAAGGGAATGAGACAAGGACAACACTATGTGCACTTAGTTGCTATGGAGCACCCCCAATGTCCCAAAACATTTAACTTGATAAAATCGCAGCACTTTATAGATCCCATTTGCACACCTAAAAAGGACAGAAGATGAGAACATGTTGGTCCCAGGGCGGCCAGTACAGAGAAACACACTCTGGCACTTCACAGCAGCTCCTCCACAGGCAGCCCTCAGCCCTTACTTATTAATACGATAGTCACTCCCCAACACTGTAAATAGGATGCCACACTGGAGCACATTTTTCAGTCAACATAATTCATCTTCCAGCGTTAACCCCATGTCGCTTCCTTTCTGCCCCTGGATAATGGGCCTTTTTGTCACTCAGAAATGGCCTGCATGTTCAGATAAACTCCAACAATGTTTCAGGGCCATGAAATGCCCTTTTTTTATGGTTAGCGATTTAATCAATCCTGGAAGCTGAATGTGATTAGCGGCGCCTTACATGGGCCAACCAGCAATGAAAAACAACAACAACAGCAACAATGACAAAACAAGGGGAAATCGAATCTCTTTGTGAAAAAGTATGGTTTTGTGAAAACACAACAGAGAAGTTCTATGATAAACTGAAATCCACAAGCCAGTCTTGGGAACGCGAGAACTAAACGGCCACTGTTCATCGTCTGGCCCTTTAACTGGCCATAAGACGCAGAGAAAGCTGCTCACTCCATCAGAGTGGGAGGGAGGGAGGAGAAGGGCCATTTCTGTGGATCTGCATCCTCCAGCGACAGCCAGGAAGATGAGAGACAGCAGTTCAGAGAGGCAGAGAGCACCCTGCCACAGACAGCAACTCTGTTCCAGCTTCTCTCACCAGAGAGCTGGGACACATGGGAGAGAATCCTGCCATTCTCTCTTTCTCTTCTTCTCTTTAGGTCTCTCATCCTCTGTGCCACGCTCTCTCCTTATTTCTGTCTCTCTCTCCCCCCTCCCTCTCTTTCTCCCCTCTTTCTCCCCCCCCCCACTACACAAGCGTGTGCCTGTACAGCACTAGCATGTATCCACAGCAGCACCATACATCTACACAGTAATGAAAGTGATCAGGCTGAAAAAAAGCTGAAAATTGTAATGACGTGTTGGCAGTTCAGTTCAGTTCAGTGTTTGTTTTACAGACAAAAATGTATAATTCATTAATGAATAAATCCAAGAAGCAGGCCCTGGAAGTATAAACATTTATTTTTTATCAAAGTAAAGTCTTCCTTTATTTATATTAAACATTGAACAAAAAGTTAGGAAATTTGGGTTTGAAAGGGTGAGGAACCAGTCTTCTTGGGGTGTCGTCTTCTTGGGACGCCCACTTCGCGGTCTGTCTCTGACATCCCCCGTTTCATGGAACTTGGCCTTCAGTTTGGAGATGGTACTAGGGCTCACTCCAAATAATGCCGCAACTTGCTTTTGCGGAACACCAGCTTGAAGTTGCCCTATCGCACGGGCCTTATCGAGATCAGACAAACGTGGCATGCCGATTCTTGGAGCAGACACCAATTGACCACTGTAGCAGGGCCCATGCTCACAGGTGCTGCCAATCAGGTGCCAATCAGGCACCTGATTGTCAGCACCTGGGGGTACCAGAAGCTCAAAACAAGAGTTAATAGCAACAGCAGAATAAGCTGTTTGGCATTGGCAGAGAAGATTTGGCAAATTTTTAATGGGCACAACCCACATACTCAGCTGTGCTGCTCATCCCACAAATGCATGTTCCTTACAAATGGGGCACCATTTAAAAGGGAAATAAACAGTCTTTCCAGCGGTATAAAATGTATTGCCAAGAAGCATTGTTACAACAGAGAAATAATCTACCAAACACAAATTTCCAAACTTTTTGTTTGATGTTTATTTATTATTAATTATTACTGTTTACCATTCTGTTGGTAGGCTACATGTGGTACTCTGTTTACTTGGTGCACAAACCGTCTGTTCAGGTCGGCACAAGGCGTTTTGTGTGCCGGATTTAAATGGAGTGGACACCACGCCTAAGCGGCACAAACCGGCATTGTGCTGGCTCGGGTTTTAGAACGGATCCAATGATAAGCTAGCAAGATAGGCGCAAGGCATAATGTTTCATGACTGACTGCTAGTAAATCATGCTAGTGCTAGCCAGCTAAAATTGAAGCCTGTATCGTTTAAGTGAGTTTGAGAAAGGCTGAATATTAATCGTGGCTATAGCTGGGTAACCACAAGCCTTAAATGCTTTTTTCTATCTGTTATCCTACCTCTTGGTTGTTCACGTGGTCGACCATTGCAATTGCTGGTCGAGCTACTCCCTGCTTGTTCAGCTAATGTTAGATAGTGTAACATTAGCATCAGTGACCAGTGAAAAAGCTGTGGACGAAGTGTAATTCGTACGGCAAATTTTAATTTTGTCGTTGTGCTTTTTGCTACGGATGTGATCTTCCAAAGCTTTAAATCCTCTGGAGCCATAACTGACATATCCGAACAATAGTATTTTGCCAGGAATATCAACTTTTTTACAACATTCACCTACTGTCACTTCAGTAGTGCTCCCATTGACTGAAACAAAGTTTTTTGTCCAGCCAGTCCCAACGGAATCTGTTTTTTACTTGGCTTTCAATTTTTTTAACCTCAAACTATCGTTTTTCTCAATCACTTTTGCCATTCTTCCTTTGTGGTCATTTCACTGTTTGTAGAGGCTTTAGCTAGCTAGCATAACCATGACAGTGACTATGCCTGTACTGCTGTCAACCTGATTGGTCTATCATTAAGTGTGGCGATTGACAACAGATGAAATCCAACAAGGCTTATCGTGGGTCATCAAGATTGCTTCTCCCCCGACCAAAAAAACCATCAGATCTACACGAATCTCGTGGTTGATGCTTTCTGATCCTCTTTCATTCATTTATACAGCCTCACACACATACAGCAGACACCTATACATATGAATATCAGCACATATGCACACTAACAAAACCCTACAGAAATAGCAGAGCAGTATCACCACTACACACACCCCCACGACCCACCCAGCACATACCTATGCCCCAACTGTGTCCTCAGCAATATTAGAGTGTGCATATTTGGCATACACCAGCACATACACAGCATTGCAATTGCACTGATACAGTAACACACGCAGCATGCAGAGCAGAAAGTCCTCTCCACCAGCAAGTCATCCTCCAACGATCTGCCTTCAATGCTCCTGGGCACGGTCATTACTCAAGCCCCGCATGTTCCAGCATCCACATCAAGGGGAGTTCAGAGAAAAGCCCCAAGAAGCAGAACAAATGGTCAGAGCTTCCGCAATCGCTGCAGGCTCTCACACCACCCAGCAAGATGTCTTCAACTGCTCACTGGCCATTTGTGAAGATCGTAAATCTGAAAATCTGAAGCGAAGCGGTTTCAAACCCACCAGACCTGGGTCAAATGCATTATTTGAAGCGTTTTAAACCTTTAGACACCGGTGAGTGTTCCTGCAGAGTACTGACAATTTTTTTATTTTTGTATAATTTTTATAATAATTATTATTATTATGTTGTGGCTTTGGGTCTGCCAGACCTCTTCCTGTCAGAGTTTCCTCCAGTTTCCAAGTGCCTTTTGATGGTGTAGGAAACTACTCACTGCCAAAAAATGTACATTATTTTTCAGTTTTTGGTAACCTAAACTTTTTTTTTAAGCTCTGGCAGTTTATTGCTCACCTTTGTACCATTTCAGGTTATTCACTGAAATTTCAGTAAAAACTGGAAAATGGGGGGTGTTCTAAAACTTTTGACCGGTAGTGTATCTTTTTCACCTTTTTCAGAGGATTGTACATTTTGGTTAGTAACATGTATCATTGAAAACTCTCAGGGATTTAATTTTTTTACCAGCATCTAAAGAGTTAAAGCAGTTTACAAATATGCATTTGACCCAGGTCAGGTAACCACATCCAGATAGACTAAGGGATACTTTCTACACTATTTGACCTCATTTTGTGAGCTGCATGACGATGGTCGGTTGTTCAACTTGTACTTTGCTCCATCTCCACAGGTACTGAAGAGGGAGAGTGGATATGAGTTTGAAGCAGTTCCAGCAAAGCATCCACTTTTAGCCTCCATGAGGGAAGATTTGAAACACAGCCACAAAACTCCATGGTAGCTCATGAATAATTATGATGTCATCTGGCATTATTACACCCTGCGATACAGATTCTACACAGCTTCCCTGGGCATGTTGCAGCGGTCACCCGTACCTGCCGATTCTTCCTTCACAACATCAGGATCATTCACCCATTCTTCACTGGGTTACATAACTACTGGTTCAGGCTTTAGGTAAGCTCAGGCACTACTGTGACACCTTGCTGGCTGACTTACCGGCCTGTGCCATTAAGCCACTACAACTAGTCCAGAACGCCGCTGAACGTCTGGGTTTCAACCAACCAAAATTCACACGTCACTCCACTACTCACCACACTTCACTGGCTTGCTATAGCGGCCCGAATCCAATTCAAATCACTAGTGCTGGCATACCAGATACCTAAAACCCACCTCTTCAGACTACACTTTGAATGAATATATTCATTTAAAAAAAAATATATATATATATATATTTTTTTTTTTTTTTAAATGCACCAACTTTTTTCTCTCCCTGTTTTGTAGGTGCAGTGTGCATCTGCTTACGATGGCATCTGTTGTATTGTTGCTGTACTGATTTCTGGCTCTAGCTCTGATTATTCTTGCCATTTTAATGCTCTTATTGCAAGTTGCACTGGATAAGAGTGTCTGTTAAATGGCTAAAATGTAAAAATTTCAATGTATTCTAGTGTCCATTAATACGAACATTAAATTTGCCTTTAACTGCATTGAAAGCATCTCCACTCCAAGACATGCTGAACAGCATTTTTTTATCCTTCCCCCCTTCTCCTAATTTGGAACACCTAATCGTATTCTATTCACTGCAACCTCCGCTGTAATTTCAGGAGAGAGTAGACAAGAACGCGCTCTCCTCCAAAACTTGTGACATCAGCCGCTGCTTCTTTTCACACTGCAGTCTATAAGTTAAGCTTACACAGACATGAGGCAGAGGAAGACACTTCATGTGCAGCTTTACACTGGCAGAAGCCCAACTGACCAGCAGAAGATACTGCTGTTTTTATTTATTTATTTTATTTAATGTTTATTTAAACGGGGTAATCACTTGAGACTGAAGTCTCTTTTCCAAGTGAGCCCTGTGTACAAGCACAAAACAGAACGAAATGCAACAAGAATAATAAAATAAAAGATACCAAGAAGTAAAACAGTCAATGGAAATAATAGTATCGGCGGCCTGATTCATAAAACAATACAAATTAAAACAATAAAACAAATAAGAATAACAAATAGGCACATTTTAAAATGATCAAATGGCACCAACGTTTCCAAGTGTACGACGAGACACGGATAACCCAGCCGACTCAATCCCTCCCTCCCTGGGCAACGGTACTGCCAATTATGCGTCGCCCTGAGGGGCTGCTGGCCACAGCTGGTGCTGGCACAGTGTGGATTTAGTACCAGACCATGCTCCATCCACACACTAGAACAGTGCCTTAACAGGATGCAAACCATGGGGCTCATCCACACAGTAGAACAGTGCCTTAACAGGATGCAAACCATGGGGCTCATCCACACACTAGAACAGTGTCTTAACAGGATGCAGACCATGGGGCTCATCCACACACTAGAACAGTGCCTAACAGGATAACAGCATGCAGACTCAACACTGAAGGGCATCATCCACACACTAGAACAGTGCCTTAACAGGATGAGCCACCCAGCAGCCCCAAAACAGATAATCAGCCTCGCTTTCAACACTGAAGGGCAGACCTATTCAGACGCAAAACCTTTCACCTCACAAAAATCTCTTGACCCGATTCTTTCATTTTATAAATGTGTTAAAGGATTTAATCTTCATAATTTTCTTTAATAATAAGGTGCAAAACCTGTCAATTATAAAAAGAAAATGAACAGTTTCTATACTCTAATTCCTGTCTAACTGTATAATTGTTCAGGTTCTGACATACACCTGCAATCCTCAAGCCATTTTTTTACATTAACATATCGTATTGTTTCAAGAAAAACATTTAAATTGACGGATGTCAGCCACTAAGATTGTCAGCCACTAAGAAACGGACTGCAAAACGTGTGAATAAAAATAACATGGCAAAATGAGATAATGCGGTAGTGGGACGCACTTTAAGGCATCACATTCATGTCTTCAATAAGGCGAATAATAGTGGCATTAGCCATAACAGGAGTCTGTAACCTTTTTGTCCAATCCGAAAGAAAAGGCGTGAAAAATGATCTGTCACTCCCTGGTCCATTATACGCAGCCTACCTGCCAAGCAGAGAAAGTGCTCCTTTAGCAGGGAGATATTACAACGTCTGGAAGACTGCCTCCTGATATCCATTTCACACTGACTGGTTATTATTATTGTAGCACATTTATGCCCCTCCACCCCATCTCCTCCCCAACTCAGACATACCTGAACGCTACGCTACGCTAAAATTTGAAGACAATTCAGTAGCATCACAATAGTTGTTCTTTTAAAACATTTGCAGGACTCTCTTGTGATAGCCAATAATAAATAAATAAAAACAGCGGGATAACATGGGATCCCGTCACGTGCTACTTACGCACTGCACCACCGCGCTGGCTAGCACGGTTGTGACGCTTCGCCCCTTTCCGTGGGTAATCGCATGTACACGGCGGGCGGGCCGGCCGGCCGTCCTCGCGTGTTGCAGGGCGCCTGGCGATCGCTCTGCCAAGGTCCTTCAAATGGCGGCGTTCATTGTGCGGCTGCGGCAGCCGAAGACTAACAGCCCCTGAGTTATGCTGACAGAACCATTTGTGCACAGAGGCCCGAGGATCCCTCTCCATCTCCCCTTTTTTCCGAGTGACATTTTGGAAATGAATGATATTTAGGGCCGGATGGAATTTCATTTGAGCAATGAAATTACCCAAGGTTAAAGGAAGAAAAACAAATGCAATTAAGGCATTGATCTGCAGACAGAAAACAGTTACAGGGTGATCCATAGAAGGCAATAACCAGAGTCTATAAATAAGGGGAGCTGCACAGCGTTGCGTAGCGGTAAATGATCCATCAAACGGGGAGCACTTTGCCTCTCCCAAACAGCAGAGAGAACAACAGGGATCTACGTAGTCCCTCGGCCTTTGGGTAATAAGCATCAGGCCAACGCAAAAATGAAAAACTCCTGGAATGATAACATAGATTTGTATTTCTTTCTTTTTTGTCCCCAAATGGAAGAACAGAAAGATGTAACTCGATTATCACATATATCATAAATCTCGGGGCAGAATGAATAAACTTCTGTGATGAAAAATTACAGACCCGAATCTCAAAAACCAAAAATTATGGATTGTACCCTATCCTGGAATGGCTAGTGGTATTATGTTTTTTTTTAAGTTACTGAATAGCAGGGGTTTAGTCACGGGGGAGTCAGGCAGTCAAACTACAGCCCAAACAACTCATATGCTACATCACCAATTTATAAATATGAAGAATTTGAAGAAATTCATATTCATATCAGAGAAGGGATGCATGAAATTGAAATAACCCTTGCATGAACTACCTTGTTGTATCCATCAAGACACTGAATCACGATTCATAAGAAATTCCCAATCAATATATGTTGAGGGCAGAAATAAATGAAACATTGTTTGGCTTCTGTTACGACTGAAGGTATTCATTAGTGGAAAGTATGCTCAGCAGAAGAGAAGGTAAAAAAAACCCAGGACCTTAAACCCGATGGGATTCACATTAGTAATGATTTTCATGTACACAAGGACAAAATAAAGAAGATGGAAAGCAAAAAGTATTCCATAACCAAACAAATGTTTTGCCGGAGTTGTCATCGTTATGGCCTAAAATGACCTTTTTCAAGACAGAGTAACATAATTACTTAAACATATTTACACATGGCAGTAGAACAAGGGAAGATGAAGGGCCTCCCACCAAGGTAATTGGCCAAGTTGGTTACATCAGAATGTTTAATTATTTATCAATCACAACACAAAATACATGTGGTAATCTCAATGTAAATCACAAGACCGATAAAAATAGTTGAAATTGTACACCCTGCGGCAGACATCAGAGGAAGAAAGAAACTGGGTGTCTGGAGTTCCTTTACCTTCCTTTATTGCAATAGCTGAGCTTGCAGAACTGGACCTGTTCATTAAAGCACCTGAACGCAGCGTCCAGTGCCAAGCGCTGGCCTGCCATCTCAAATGAGCAGCACAAATCACTTGGCTGAAGTTGATGTCCCTGATAAAATTCGCTGCATAGGTGCTAATGTTACTGGGCTAATAGGCCTCCCCTATTGCTGATGGAATTCATTTTGAACTAGAAAGGTACAATTTCAAGGAAAACTTGAAACACTCAGAGTGCTTACTTTTCATACGCTAGAACAGAAGTGTCAAACTCAAGTCCTGGAGGGCCACAGTGGGTGCAGGTTTTTGTGGTTTCCCTTCAATCAGCAGCCAATTTAGGCCTTGGAAACAAGGTGTACAGAATTAATCGATGACTTAAATTAATCATTTAAGTGCAGCAAAACACCAAAAACCGCTAGATACTGTGGCCTTCCAAGACTAGAGTCTGACACCCTGTTTGAGAATCAGACATTTGTAATATATAGTGACTTTTTTCATAGTGGGGGGGCAGTATTTCACAAACGAATTCAGGCTTACTTCAATTTAACTGGCTTTAATTAATGCGATAACTTAATTCTGTCTTATTCAGTTTCACCACACCGCTTTAAGAAAATATGACCTGGCTAACTGAAGTCAGCTTGTTCGATAGAGCAAACTCCATATACACTATATGGCCAAAAGTCAGTGGACACCTGACCATCACACCTATATGAGCTTGTTGGACATCCCATTCTAAAACCATGGGCGTTAATATGGAGTTGGACCCCTCTTTGCAGCTATGACAGCTGCCACTCTTCTGGGAAGGCTTTCCACAAGATTTTGGAGTGTGTCTGTGGGAATTTGTGCCCATTCAGCCAAAAGAGCATCTGTGAGGTCAGGCACTGATGTTGGACGAGAAGGCCAGGCTCGCAATCGGCATTCTAATTCCTCCCAAAGGTCAGGGCTCTGTGCAGGCCAATCGAGTTCCTCCACACCAAACTCATCTAACCATGTCTTTATGGACCTCGCTTTGTGCACAGGGGCACAGTCATGCCGGAACAGCAAAGGGCCTTCCCCAAACTGTTGCCACAAAGTTGGAAGCGCCCAATTGGCTAAGATGTCTTCGTATCCTGTAGCATTAAGAATACCCTTCACTGGAACTAAGGGGCCTATCCCAAACCCTGAGAAACAGCCCCAGACCATTATCCCTCCTCCACCAAACCAAACAGTAGACACTATGCATTCCGGAAGGTAGCATTCTCCTGGCATCCGCCAAACCCAGATTCGTCCATCAGACTGCCAGATAGTGAAGCGTGATTCATCACTCCAAAGAACACATTTACACTGCTCCAGAGTCCAGTTGCGGTGTGCTTTACACCACTCCAGCCGACGCTTGGCATTGCGCATGGTGATGTGAGGCTTGTGAGCAGCTGCTTGGCCATGGAAACCCATTCCATGAAGCTCCCGACGCACAGTTCTTGTGCTGATGATGCTTCCAGAGGCAGTTTGGTACTCTGTAGTGAGTGATGCAGCAGATGATAGGCGATTTTTACCCGTTATGTGCTTCAGCACTTGTCGGCCCCGCTCTGTGAGTTTGCATGGTCTACCACTTCGTGGCCGAGCTGTTGTTGCTCCTAGACGCTTCCACTTCACAATAATAGCACTTACAGTTGACCGGGGCACATCTAGTAGGGCAAACATTTCAAAGGTGGCGCAAACATTTCCTATGACAGTGCCGTGTTTAAAGTCACTGAGCTCTTTACGAACCATTCTGAATTCTAAATGTATGTCTGTGGAGATTGCATGGCTATGTGCTGGATTTTATGCACCTGTTGGCAACGGGTGTGGCTGAAACACCTGAACTCAATAATTAGTAGGGCTGTCCACTGACTTTTGCCCATATAGTGTACATAGCTAAAGGTATAGAAGGTACCCATCACCGACTGCTGAGAAGGGGGTTAAAGGGAAGATAAGGAAGAGAAGCGTGATGAGACAGCATAACAAATCATTTTGGATACAGGGGAATGTGTATATTTGAGTTGTGTATATTTAAACCTCACTCTCTGGCAGAATAAAGGAGACTGTCAAAATGTGAAAATGAAGAATAGACTACATAACCACTGGGAATGCCATGATGGATTATAGGCCTATATGTACAGTTGCTCACTACTAAAATTGCAGGGAATTAAACTTGCTTGTCTTGTCTATTCCGTCAAAATATATATACTGTAGGCCCCCGGGTGGCACAACCAGTAAATGCACTTGCCTGGGTTCGATCCCCGGCTGCGCCATCCCGGCTCTGGCAGGGACTCCGACGGGAGCGGCAATTGGCTGTCCACCCCAGGGGGAGGGAAGCCGGCACAAGGTCACCACATGCACAGAAAGCTTCCCTGTGGGTGTATATCGGAATCACAGATGATGGCTAGGCAAGTTCTGTCTCGAAGGAGGCGGTTCATCGAATCAATCAAGGGTACAATTAGCCAACAAATTGGGAGAAAAACGGGGAATAAAAATCTGATTAAAATATATACACTACTGGTCAAAAGTTTTAGAACACCTCCATTTTCCAGTTTTTACTGAAATTTAAGCAGTTCAAGTCCAGTCAATAACCTGAAATGGTAGAAAGGTAAGCGGTAAACTGACAGAGGTTAAAAAAAACTGTACCTTGCATATGACTGTGAAAAAATATGATCAAGAAAGTAACAAGGATAAAAAAGTCATGGGTACCCAGGAATATTCCCAAATTGAAGCACTGAAGACACCCTGGCTAATCACTACATTGTCCCCTGTAGATTTCAATTATTAATGTGTAATGTCATTATTCTTTACTTCAGCCATTCACACACTGCTCTATAGAGCACATTGCTTTATAGGATTATTCCCTTAACAGGATATGAAACTTCCACCTTTCCGGAGACCAAGTTGTAGCTTAAATCTTAATTCTAAATTTCTCCTCACTATCCTACAGTCCCAGTGGACTTAATAAAAAATGATGGCAGTTTTTTCCAGAAAGGAGAATGTCCAATTTCATTGGTCGGGAAGACATCAATTTAAACCCACAGCGAGGATAACCTGGGAGTTAGCCGGCTACACAGCTTTAGGTTTAACGCCCGGAATGGGTTGCCATGGAAATAAGCCTGACAAGATGTAAGATCTATGCCATGAAACCAGAAAGACTGACTTCCACAATATTTACAAAAGTTATCTGGCTAACTCATTCACCCAGCTCTAACCCTCCCCCCCCATCCCCGCCCACTCCATCAGTCTTATCTCAGACTGTAGAAACCTGGGCAAGGTCATGAGTGAAATAAATAAGGTAATGTACAATAACATAGCAACCACCAATGGAAAACTGGATAGCTACTGACTGCAGGTCACTCAACATCCTGGAGGATTCGAGGATTCGATTTCCTACAAATTGCATCTGCCAATCAGTCAATCAGGTACACCTTGCCACCCAGAGGAATAATTGGTTCAAGGATTCACAACCAGTATGGAAACTAAAAAAGTTTAAAGACAAACTTTCTCAATAACGCAACGACCATCACGTTTATCAGTGATCACTGTACATCAGTGAGCAATAATAATGTCTGTTTTTCTGCTGAAAACATTTTAATCATTTTCAGTTTACTTCAAAGCAAATTCTGACTGCACCGTATAGCAGTGACTGGGGGAACTGATTAGAGTAATCATTTCAAATAGAATACATGAACCTTGAGTTCTTGGTGTTCTACTTTCAGAAAAATTTAATTGAAAATTAAACACTAAAAACTAAGCAGAAAGCATCCACATACATTTTTGTCTGTCTAAACAAGTCTGCTAGTTAGCCTGGATCTTATTTTGTTTTAATGACTATTTTGAAACAGCCTCAATAAAAATGTTATGGGCGATGTTTTAAAGTGCAATTAAAATTGAGATTAATCTAAATTTAGTATTTTAATCACAATAATTTTTTTAATCTTACACTCTAATATGACTAGTTAGCATAAATAGCTGGGGTATATAAATATTCAAAAGATTTAACATAGAAGGAACGTGACTACATCTAATTTATTCTTACAGTACTTTTCTTGTGCTTTTAATTTTTTAAGTGAATTGGATATAACATATGGCATGGATAAAAACCCTTCCACAAGCATACATCTAGACATATATGGAACATATTTAGCTTGGCCATCATTTGTTGTTGTTTTCAGAAGATGTATATCTTCTTTTCAGAAGAATGTATAAAATGCTTTTCACCTTCAAAGATGTGTTCATAAAATATTTCAAGTGCAATAAACACTTTGGCCTGCCATACTGTACTATGTTTTCATGTGCAGTACTACTTTACTGTCGAATAAAATTAGACAATTCAACAGCACAGTGCTTTTGAAGTTTAATGCGAGACCAAATGAGATGGATTACCGAGTCAGGCTCCTGTAGACCATGTCCAATTCATCTCATTGACTTCCCCCATCTCAAGAGGGAACAGGATCCCCAAAGAAGATTTTATTAAATTCATTGCTTTTAAAAATTTTTTTTTACTGTTCATCTGTTGGTCCCTTAACAGCCAATCTCTCCAACCTCCCCATTCCCAGCCGGTTCCACAGACTTTAGGCTCTAATGTGTGGCCAAACCCTGTCACCCTCAGCCCATCTGGTGAGCTATACGGCAGGTTGTTCAATTAAAAGGTCCTTAAAGTCCCCTCTCCCCTGGCTGGCTCCAGAGCATCACCGTGCGCCGTCTTCCTGCCCAGTATCGCATTAACACTTCCTGATCAAAGCACAATGAAAACAGAGGGGAAGGAGATCTGTGGCTTATTCCCCCGGAATCCGCCCGCCTGCCCATACGTCTCAGCCTTTCTCCATTCCCCGCCTTTTGTCAAGTTCTTACCCGCAGGTTAATCCATTACCAGCCAGCCATACTCGACAAACAGGCATGTACAAACCGTGCCTCAGAACAGCGAGCCCCCACCCCACCACCGAAATGTCCCTGGTCCTCACCGCGGGGATGAGTAATGGAGCTCTTAACACAGAACACCCATAAGCAGCTCACTCCGCATTCCTATGCACGCTTTTCACATCACGTCTATATTCAAGTCCTCTCTGGGGACAACGTCTTGCACAGCTCCCCACCCCCCTCCCCCAGCGTGCAGGCCTGTCCGTGTCCAATGCCGCAGACTAGCTCAATCATACTTAGTGTCATTCACCGCCTTTCTCGGTCACCTTCGCACAAGCTGTACACGGCAGTTCCACCGCTGCCCTGCGGCTGTGGCTAACCTCGTACGAAAACCTGTGGGACACAACACTATTAGAACTGAGGCAAGGCCTAAAAAATGCATTTGACCTAAAAATATTCACAGCCTTGCAGGTTGTGCTGTGCATTGATATTGTTATTTTGCCTCATTTAATCAGTTAGGAGGGGACGGTGGTGCAGTGGATAGCAGCCTCACAGCAAGAAGGTCTCGGTTCGAATCATTTTGCAGTTTGCATGTTCTCCCGTGTCCGCGTGGGTTTCCTCCGGGATGCAGTCCAAAAATGTTAGGCTAATTGGAGAGTCTAAATTGCCCATTTGAGTGAATGGTGTGTGTGCCCTGCGATGGAACCTGTCCAGGGTGTATTCCTGCCTCTCGCCCGGAACGCATGCTGGGATAGGCTGCCCTGACCAGGAATGGCTTAGATAATGGATGGATGGATAATCAGTTAGGGGAAATGAGAACCTGATTATCATTTTGCAGTGACGACCTAGGGATGCAAAAATGGTAGGAAATGCACCATTTTGATATGAAAAGCAACTTGCAAGAGTGCATTAAAATGGCTAGAGATCAGGTAACTGACTAAATTTAGGAAACACCAACAAAGTATCTTAATAGGGCATTGGGCCACCATGAGCTGTCAGAACAGCTTCAATGTGCCTTGGCATAGATTGTACAAGTGTCTGGAACTCTATTTGAGGAGGGCTGCAACAGCATTCTTCCATGTGAAATTCCATCATTTGGTGTTTTGTTGATGGTGGTGGAAAACGCTGTCTCAGGCGCCACTCCAGAATCTCCCATAAGTGTTCAATTGAATTGAGATCTGGTGACTGAGACACCGATGGCATATGGTTTATATCGTTTTCAATGTCATCAAACCATTCAGTGACCACGTGCCCTGTGGATGGGGCACTGTCATCTTGGAAGAGACAACTCCTATCAGAATATAAATGCTTCACCATAGGATGAAGGTAATCACTCAGAATGGATTTGTAAGGGGTTGACTGGCCCTAAACCATGCCAGGAAAATCATAACATAACATCACAACAGAGCTTAATTTACTCAAGCGTTTCCATTATATGGCAGTTACCTGTACAAGGAAGCATTCAGGGTTGGGGTAGGGGGGTTCTGACTCAAACCGATGACGGCACTGACCACACAGGCCAGGAACAGACTATGAAGTTCTCCGGCCTTACTCACAGCCTCAGAAATTTCCGGGCGGAGATAAAAGCAGAGAGGTCAAGAGTCAGCATTTAATCATGAAGCCGGAAATTCATCCGCTCACTGTAAAGAAAAGGGCAATGACAGGAGAGAGAACTGAGAGGAATAGGCATTGTGCTCAAAACAACACACACACACACACATACAATGTAACCTGTTGATCAGTAGGCTATACGATAAACGTATTCTCCAAATGGACAATATTAAACTCTCACCAAATAAGCTTGCCTTAAAGGAAATTTGGAAACATTATCCTAAATCTCAATCTCCTCCCTAACAAAAAACGGACTCTTAACAAGCTGCCACTGCGATTAGTAGAATTTCTGGTGCAGTCTAACTGGCCTTGCAAAAGCAATCACAAAGAGGTTGCTCCGTGATAATCCAAGTGGGTATTTCTCATAGCGGGATTAACGAGTCAACCAGCCAACTGTTACAAATATTTGGAATTGGGATAACATTTGATTGGACAAAGTCACTTAAAAATATTGACGATAGCTAGGGCCTCCCACGTGGAGGGCCTCCCGCATGGTCTAGTGATTTCAACGTCCGACGCTGGCCACGGCGACCGGGGTTCAATTCCTCGTCGCACCAGAATCGGCTCTGGTCGGGAGTGCCATCGGGGCGGAAATTGGCTGTCCACCCCAGGGAGGGGGGAGGGAAGCCAACACACACAGTTCGCTGCGCACAGGAGTGGTTCTGGGGTACCGGAATTACAGTCGACGGCACGACAAGTGTTGTCTTGGAGGGGCAGCGCTTCGCCCTTGTCACTGCCGGTCACAGGACTACGGCAGCGAACTATAAGGTAAGAGGGATTGAACTAAGCACAGCGGGTAATTGGCTACCAAATTGGGAGAAAAACGGGGTAAAATCGGAAAAATATAATTATTTTAAAACAAAATATATATATTTACAAAAGTTAATGGCCAACACCCTCATCCTGCTTTTGTGATATCTGATGCCTTATCTTGGCACGGTGTGATTACTCATTATCCCCCAGATCATGGCCTGTTGTTGACAGAATACATTTGACCCGAAGACCTTCCCCGACTAGAAACAGCTGAATGTGAACATGCTAGAGGGCAAGGGACACCGCACTGACTCTCGGATATTCCACTGGCCACAAAGACCTTGTTCTCTGGATAAGTGTGGCACGCTGATTGGTTCCTTTGCATGTTATGAACTCTTGATTTCCACCAGGATAAAATAACTCGTCAACTTTGGCCACTCATCTCTCTGATAAATTCGGGAGGGTAGTGCTCATGCAACATCAATTACCTGGCTTTAAATCAATATACCAAGTCTGTCAATTAGATTCTGCTGAAAACACGCAGTGCAATAAGAATGACAGTTCTCCCAGTGCCGGGTATAATGCACTTCTATTCGATCGTGTTGGATTTACACAGAGCCCCCGGCAACACTGTTGCTGCAAAGCACAATGGGAAGTGACTGGAGGAAAAAAAGAGATAACGTGACAAAGAACTGCTCTTCATGCCAATTTATTTTTGTCTCCCCTGTCACATAGCTTGCAATTAATTTTGATTCAGATTGTCCCCCCCATCACCGTGCAAGGTACGAGGCACTCGTGTCACTTAATGGATGGAAAGGGATGTGTGGTTTCGCTGCTGTATTCCAACCCTGTACAAGACTCTATTGAGTAAAGAAACTGCATTCATATTTGATGAGCAGCTATGGCAGATATCAAAAGATAGTTTGCAGGCACTGAGGTTTCCCGCAACTGAAAATAATGACAAACCTCCAAAGTCACCTGTTTACACAACCCCCCACCCCACCCCCGGAATAAGGACTTATTAAAGGACTTACTAAAAACATTGTTGTGGCAATGTCTTTATGACATTGCGACAACATTTATTCCAAACATTAATTTCACTGCGCTATCAAGGCCATTTTCAGGGGCCGAAAGAGATTGAGGCTAGGAGAAGAACAAATTGCTTTCATGTTATGGAGGGAGCACTCCCTCTGGACAGCAAGGAGCAGGACGTGTCTCTGCTAATTAAATTTCCCCTACCCGCTGTATTTAAAATGATAAGCTGTAATTAAAACATTTAGCTCAATTGTCTAAAAACAAAACATATTTTGGTTATTCTTTCCACAACTAAACTGAATTTCATTTTCCTGAACCACTGTCTCCTCAAAGCCCAGGGAGAGTTGCTATAGCGATGGTCATTGTGACACAGATTCTGCCAGGCAATCGTGCCTTTCCTCTCTAGCTCACACTCACTCTGTCTTTTCTCTCTCCTCTCATACACACACACACACACACACACACACACACACACACACACACACACACACACACACACACACACACACACACACACACACACACACACACACACACACACACACACACACACACACACACACACACACACACACACACACACACACACGCCTCAACGTTCGATCAAAAGCTCAACAGCTTTATCTTAGTCAAAACAGCTTCCGCCAAATTGTTCTGATCCGGAAAAGACATCTATCCTCCCCTTGCGCACCCATCAACAGCAAGCTGAAAAGCCCTCAGAAATCGACAGCTGAAGTACATCCCATAGCTTTTGGTTTGTGCGAAGGGGGTGTGCATTTCTGTGTGTGTGTGTGTGTTTCCTGTGCATGTGTGTGGGGGTGGAGGGGTTTGTAGAGCAAGAATCAATCAAGAATCAATGAGAATGTGAAGCCTGCTGTCACTGTCATTTAGATCCTTTTATCCTGGGTGCATGGAGCGCATCCACCAGCTAATGCAGCCAATTACCTTGAGCTGAGAGAAGGACGAGACCATCAGAGTCCTCCTTTCCCCTTCTTCAGATGACGCCTAAACCATTACAACCCCAGTCTGCATATAAGGGAGAAGCAGGACTGAACAAAATCCACCCCCCCCCCTTCCCTTTCCACAACCCCTTCCCCTTATGCATGTACTTCAAATAATTATGAATCACTATGGCGAGTAGTTGAGGTATTCTTAAAATATCAGCACCCAAAAAGGAAAAATGACAGCTGTTTTCGGTTGTTTTAATGTTCGGAACACATTAGCCCTGACGACACAACCTGAAACATCGATGTTGCCGGTGTTAGCAAAGCTGCTCTTTTTCACAAGGCAGGCTATAATGCAGTAGGAGGATCCACCTGTGATATACAGAAGACGGAGGGCTCGTCCTCTGTTGACATGGCACAGGACAATCAGGGACGAGTACACTCACAATGACACAAAGAGGCACTGGCTGGCCATTTTTATGCAAACAGCAGACGAAACACAACCTTGAAACAGAGCCAGTCTTCATTAAGATTCATATCAGGTGGCAGGAAAAGAAATCATTTAAAATATCACAAAGACCATTAAAACATAAGCATTACTGGGAGCCATTGGTGACTTTAAGTAGTCCATTTTCCCACAAGTAAAAGGAAAAGTCAATGTTTGTAAAGTGCTGCTGCACCTTGCAATGCATTTATTTATTTATTTCCCCACGTTGATCTATGATTCAGAGTGTTTCTTTGAAAAATATTTCTCGGCAATCTGTGTCTTTTCACTCCCCATGGTAAATTAGCAAAAAGAAAAACACTATTAGGAAAGATACGTGCTCAAAAATGGCTTAATGATCCCAGCCAACAGAAAGCATCTTAATAAGGCTTTTTGCACATGTTAACGATGTTAATGGGCACCCTTTGGTCTGTGTCATAGCTCTCATTTGGCACATGGTCTGTGTGTGTTTATGAGACTGCGTGCCAGTTCAGCCCCTCTGTGCTCTGTGCAGAGAGTGTGTGTGTGTGTGTGTGTGTGTGTGTGTGTGTGTGTGTATATGAGAGAGAGAGAGAGAGAGAGAGAGAGAGTGTGTGTGTGTGTGTGTGTGTGTGTAAGACACAGAGAGAGAGAGAGAGAAAGAGAGGGTGTATGTATGTCTGTGACAGAGAGTGTGTGTGTGTGTGTGTGTGTGTGTGAGACAGAGAGAGAGGGTGCGAGTGTGTGTGTGACAGTATGTGCATGAGTGAGAGTGTGTGAGTATGTGCGTGTGTGTGCCAGAAAGTGAGTGTGTGTGTGTGTGTGTGTGCAGATTTGTCAGAACAGTGTGGTGTGTGTGTGCAGGCTCACAGCTAGCCACCAACAGAATTCCGCCTCTTTCCTGCTGGGCTGTCGAGACGAACGCAGATGCAATTTACATTCACACAGATGGGCCCAGGAGAGCCGCACTAGTGAGTCTAACATGAAAGTTCCACCTGCACACAAACCGGTCCTCATTATCGCATTATTTCTGACTGGACACACCAATCGCACCAATTCCCAGCTACCGCCCCCCTTCTCATCCCTCCTGCAGACCCAGAACTTCAAACCCTCTCCATTAACGCCATGACAACAGCAGCAGTACAGCTTCCTGCGTTTACATGTTCCCTTCGGAATAATTCTTTTTTGCAGAATTTTCCTCGATCCGACATTAATAAGAAGGTGCAAAAAAGATTAGAAAAATAAATAAATAAATAAAAACCTTGCCACAGCTCTCTGCAAAAAAATTACAATGACACACCCCTGAAGCGGTCATACTCTAACGCGCTCTAGAGGAAAAACACTAATCTCCTTCTGCTGCCCTGTTCTTCCCGAGCACCTGAGTCCAATCCAGCAGCAGCACAATTACACCTCCACCAAAACTACATATTTATTTTTTACCACAAAACACTCACTTTCTTCCCATTTCTTATGCCCCCCGCCCCTCCCCCGCTATCATTACAATTTTGAATGGAAGGTCCGGAAATGAACTTAATGAGGACAAGGCTGGACCGCCACAAAGGAAGATTACATCACAGAGCTCCTCATCTGTTCCCAACGCAGACAAAAGGACAAGAAGCGGCCGTGGGCCAGGAGAGGCTGCGGAGGCCCATTAAGCAGCTGTGAGGGGCACGGACCCCAGGATGGACTCTGGAACACTCACTTCCAGAGACAAGCCTGGCGCTTTGACTCTCTCCAGCTCAGGGCCAGGGCTTTGATAAGGGTAGACTTGCCTAAGTATGCATCCCCCTCCAATCACCATAAGAAATAAAAATTTCATTTTCATTTCTGGGCTTTATTTTATTCATGCGTATCCCTCTCCAATGGCAGAATTGCACATTGATTATTTGACTTAAATGATAGCCTTGTTCAAAGTGCATTACTTTTCATTTAGATGAAAATTCTCTTTTTGCACACACGTCACCCAGCAGGCACTCTGCATGTCCCCTGCAAATGTGCTTCCTGAAAAAAAGATCTGTGGTCCACAATATACTGGGGAATGTTTTAAAGATAGCACAAGACTGAAAGGTCACCAGAGCTGCTTTTGTGACACCTGGCAAATAAAAGGTTACATCATATTCTGTGAGTTGTCAACATTCCGGACATCTGTAAAAAGAATACTCAATAAAACACTACCCCGAAAAAATTCCAACAGAGTGGAAAAGTACCGTCAAGGTTGAAATAGTAACTCTTCTCTTGCTTTTCCGTTTGCGCACTGACCTCTAGAACCTGTCAAAGACATGGCAGGTGAGATAAGCATCTGGCTCAACATCGCAGGGCCCCATTTTCATTCACCACTAAATCCAGTCCATTTGCTCCAAAGATAGGCAGGCCCAAGGGACAGACACCCCGAGGGGAACCATATCAGCACAACTGGGTCACAGGTCCAGTCCTTTGGAGCCCGGTCCGTCGCCATGGCCTCTGCCTCCTAACACTCCAGTGCATTATTCAGGCTTTCCACTGCTGCTGGGAAGGTGGATGACGGTATGACCTTCGGTACTAGCCCTGCAATGCTCTTCCTGCTCCACTACACCGAGTCAGCGCCAGGGATTATACTCACAGATCAGCCTCCATCGGGAGCGCAACAATGAGTACAAGCTAGCAAGCGAGGGGGAGATTGTGTCAATGGGTGGTGGGCGTCATGAGTCTGTGAGGGGGGGGGGTTGGATCTTGAGGCATTACATACATAAACATAGATATCCATAAAATTGGAATAAAGTTGACCCCGAAGTGGGGGGCGGGTCAAAAAAGGGGGTGGAGGGGCCTGCGATAGCGTAGCGGTCTAACGCACCCGCATTGGCTGGAGTGTGTGCAGCCCATCACGGTTGTGGTTCAAAACCTGACTGTACCAGAACGGCCCTGGTGGGGAGTCCTGATCGGGGGCGGCGTTTGGCTGTCCGCCCCAGGGGGAAGGGGGAGGGTGAGCCGGCACGAATTCGCTGAGAATCGCGTAAGGGTGACTCGAGAACGTGGGTGGGCAAATTCCATCTCAAAGGAAGCGGAGTTCGTTGCCCTCTGAGAATTAGCTTGCCTCGTAGAGAAGATCGGCGAAACAAATCTGAAACAAATGTTTAAAGAAAAAGGGGGGTGGGACCAATAAATAAATAAATAAAGCTCCAGCTCCAATGAGGAGTCTGGAGAGACCATGCACTGCCGAAGCTGCCTGAATGAATTAAGTGGAACGCAGACAGAGAGGTTCTCGCTTTGGTGCCACATCGCCACTTGGCAGCTGCAGACATTTTGTAGCCAAATGTATTTGAGGCTAGTATTTGTAAAAAATAAAATAAAATAAAAAAGTTTTTATTTTTTTCCTGATTTTTCTCGTTTTTTCCTTCCTTGACCGCAATAGGTAGATCAGACTCGCAAAGCACCAGTCAATGCGAGTGCGCTAGATGCTATTCAAGGCCCCTTTGTAAATGTATTTGCACATTTTGTAAAACCTTTATTTAACCAGGTAGGTCAACAGAGAACTTAATTCTCTTTTGCCATGATGACCTGAGGAATCAATGTGGGTAATAAATGCCAGGGATCATACGGCATGATTAGGTGGCCAGAGAGAGTTTTTTATTATTTTTTTTTTACTATACTGGACCGTTCAATGAAAATTGATTTGAAAATGCAATTAATTTTATTCTGGATAAACACAAGACTGTTTTGCATGTGTGCTAGGTTTGTCACAAATGCATTTTGAAGAATAACCACATTTACATCATATTTAAAAGTAGTTCTACTAGTTCTTCTACAACCCAGGCCGACTCAATTTGCAGTGACACACAATATCAGAAGAGCAAACATCACAAATCACCCAAGGGGGCGCTACACTACATCGGTGGTGGTTGAGGTGACTTTCCCCCCTTCACTGCACTGCACTGCACTTTGAGACCATGAGATAAAAGGTGCTATAAATGCAATCCATTATTATTATTTTATTATTATTGTCAATTAAAAATGACAGGCATGACTGCAAACATCCCACAGCATGTTTCCATAGCGAGCAAAAGTTGCTTATGAAGCCCCTCTCTCTCTCTCTCTCTCTCATTTAGCTCGCCAACAAGGCTGCTCGTAATTACAGTTAATAACGATAAGGACCAACTAACAGGACCCAAATAATTAATTAATCACTGCAATCAGATACAAAGTAGGCCTCGTGAATGCTGGGCTTAGATGGAGCATGCAAATCATTTAATTCGGTTTACCGCTGTGAGCGCAGGGGGAAAAATAAATCCTCCCGATTTGATGCAAGCTTCTGTAAATGCAGAACCAGAGCAGTGTTCTGAGGAGACGCTCCGGCTGTGACCCAGTGGGAGGGGGTGGGGAGGAAGGCAGGGTGTGTGTGTGTGTGTGTGGGCAGGGGGAATTAGCGGGGGAGGGGCAGGTCTGGGTCCTTGGTACAGTGTTCAACAAAAATGCGTTTAACAGCACAGAAATGTGCCTTGGAGGGAGACATTTCTCTTGGACTGTGCTTTGATGTAACATGTATGAAATTGACCATTTCCTGTACCTGTAATGGCTATTGTATGTGTATGTAATTGACTGAAAAATGCCCTGCCTTGCTTGTACTTCTGCAATGTTTTTAATTGTTCAGCGCCCTGGGACACCAGGTGTGAAGAGGGCTATATACAAATAAAATTGATTGATGGAGATACCCGAGAGCGCCCCCTACTGCTATGCGGCATCCTGCCAATTGAATTTTAAACAAGGAACAAGGAACAACAAAGGTGGGGGGTGGGGAGGTAAACATAAATGTTCTAATTCTATACCATGTAGTCCACTGCAACTCGTGTTCCATTGCTTTAACATGACTCACTGTTTCCCGACACAGGGAAGAGCACTGAAATGTGCTCTAAAAATAAAGACGGCTTGAGATGATTAGCATTTCTTCACATACAGTACAGCACACACTGTTACTGACGCAAAACCACCGCACTCCAGAAAACCTGGCCGAATGCTTTAAAAGAACACCTGCCTGAGGAAGCTGGAAATACAGATTTGCCGTTTGGGACGTTTGAGACCTTACCTTAGAAAGGTAAGGCTTAGAAATGTGGGGATTTTTTTTGCAGTCCTCTTGCATTCTCAAAGGTCAAAGCCATCCCAGCATTAAAAGGTCAGGCGTTTGCAATAATGGCGTAGCTGAATCATTTGGCTTCGCCTGCGCAAGCAGCGTCCAGACCTCCAATCACAACTTCTTTGAAGGTTTTGATTGACAGGAGTGTGGTGAAGCACACAGTCCCATCGGAAATACACAAATGAGGGCTTAACCCCCATTTGGAAACTGGCAAGAACACACTCCGGAGAAGTGGAGAAAACCCCAAAAAAAAAAAAACATTACATGAGTTTAATATTTCTCAGGACTGTTGGATTTGCCCAAATACCTGTTCACTTGCACCCCGGCATCTACGGTTTCCATAGGAACAACAATAATGAGAAGATCATTATCAAAGTGCCCAAGTAATATTGATGTCCAGGCAGTTCAAAATTCTGCAGTGTTGAACGCAAAAGAACGGATGCCAGGTTTACAAACTAGGATGTTAAGGGATGTTTTGTTTTAAAGGTCGTTTCGCTTTTGAACACTATTATTATGCAACCAAATTCAGTAGACACCCTTACCCAAGGCACCTTATAATTAATGCGACAACAGCTACAACACAATAACCAAGCAAAATATATCAGGAACTTAGGTCAGGCATTGAGTAAAACTATGGAATAACATATAATCACAGGTTATAAGGGGTAAATTGAAGAGGTTATTAGAAGGGGATAATGGGTGGCTCATCCTGTTGAGACACTTTAGTGTGGATGGGCCACATACTGAATCCGGACAGTGCCACTGCCAGCTGTGGCCGGCAGCCCTGCAGGATGACGCATGATTGGCCGTAGCATCACGCAGGGAGGAGGGGTGGGTTTAGCCGGCGGGGTTGTCTGGGTCTCATCGTGCAGCGGCGACCCCGTCTGGTCGATCGGACACCTGCGGTCTGTCTGCGCCAGCTGAGCACAAAGCATACTCCTCGGACACAGTGACCGCGCAGCTCAGTTGGTGGACTGCGGAGAGAAAGGAAGCGGCGGTTGGCCAGAGCGCGTTTCAGAGGAGGGCCACATAATTGGCGGACGGGGATCAAACAGGCTCACGAATAAACTTGGCCATTCCATGAGGGGAATAAGAATAAAGAATTAAAAAATGCTAAAAATTGGGCCAGGAATAAAATGAGCCAGCAGGGGAAAAGCATATGTACTGCTTGAGAGGACCGTATGCCTAATGTGCTGCAAGTATCCTGCCTGTGAAATAATAATGCAGTAAAACTACACAAGTTCTCCTTTGGGCTGTGATTTGTTTGGCTCCCTTTACAGTTATGCAGAATTTATGAAAATGCTTGTATTAGTCTCCATTGTACAGAATCGCTGCTCACAAGCAGTCACCTGCCAGGTTTCAGAGAAACACCATCACAGACTGATTGATTTCATTTTGATTCCGTTTCCAGGTTTACGTACAAAGACATTTCAACACTCGATGCTTGAACCCCAAAGTCTCAAAGAACATACTAAGCAAGATATGCTGGATAAAAACGTTGCGATTGGAAAATGAATTTGATTAAAAAATCACATGACACACAACCAGGTTAAAATAATTCCCAAGTTCCCAAAAGGTGGACTGGATTGGCTCTGACGTAAGACGTAGAACAAAACAGACTGCCAACCAAATACTTTAAAACTTCAGACAGCAGAATATTCCTGTAAATTACTGACAATTTTAAAAGAAACACTGATGTAGTTTCACAAATAGTCAGAACAATGTTCTTCTTTCATATGATTGTACACAGAGCCTGCTTCATAATTACATGTTTAATTACAACTGCCAATAGCTCACTACTTGCACTCACAGAACATTTTTTGTGAAACATTTTTGTTTCATTTCTGAACATGATAGGTGTAAAAAAAAAAAATAAGGAAAATAAAAAGTGTTCCATGGGATGGTGCAACCAGTAAAGGCACTTGGTCTAAGTGCAGGTTGCCCATTGCAGCCTGGGTTCGAGCCCGGCTGCACCAGCCAGGCTCTGGCTGGGATTCCCATTCTGGGGCAGCGATTGTCCCCCAGGGGGAGAGAGGAGGGAAGCCGGGATGAGTTCACCATGTGCAAAAAGCGTCTCTGTGTGTTGTAGTTACGATCGACGGCTTGGCAAGTTCCATCTAGGGGGAGGCGGTTGGGCATCTGTCACTGCTGATCCAGGCTTGCAGCGATGAAGTCGCACAACGTTTAGTTTACTTTCGTTTATTTCACATTTCACGGTAAAAGAATACAATACATGGATACATCCCAATGTACATGTACATTCTAAAAAGGCATATCAAGGATGACACAGAAAAGCCCTAGGACTTATTTACTTATTTCCATCGTGGTCCTTGTTGTTGGGGTATGACGGGAAGGGGTAGTTGAATTAGAAGGGGGTACAATTGGCCACCAAATTGGGGGAAAATTGGAAAAAAATCTTAAATAAATGTAATTTATAAAAAAAGAAATCCAAATGTGCATTGAGAAACTTTTGTGAGATTTTCCAAAAAAACTGAACCTTCTCTAGGAGAGGGTTAGGAATAGCCTTTCAAGGGTCTCCCGCGTGGTCCAGTGATCCCACCGGCCGTGCCAGAGTCGGCTCTGGCCGGGAATGGCACCGGGGGCGGCGATTGGCTGTCCGCCCCAGGGAGGGGGGGAGGGAAGCCGACAGGACGTTCGCTGCGCACAGGAGTGGCTCTGTAGTTTTGGGTTATGGTCGACGGCCTGGCGAGTGCCGTCGTGGAGGAGATGATACTTTGCCTTCGTCACTACCGGTCACAGGGCTACGGCAGTGAACTCACATTACAAGGGGGATTGACTTAAAAATAGCGGGTGTAATTGGCTACCAAATTGGGATAAAATGGGATAAAATCAGAAACAAAAAAAATTGAAAGGAATAGCCTTTTAAACATTTTATGATCAGATTCGACTGCCAAATTTTCCATATGCTCTTGAATATGTGTTTAACGAAAGCCGAAAACTTTGTGAAATGTACTCTATAAAATATGTACAAAAAAAGCTTTAAAAAAAGTTATCCACAAAACTCCTGTAGAGTGCAGGGAGTCAACATATTTCCGTTAACTGACAAACTATCCCGTAGGCAAACCACACATTCTGAAAAAAACGCCAGCGGCCACCATCACGCCAGCCGATACAATGCCCATCCCTGGATATTTACCAGGGCCATATCAAAAGAGTGCACAGCAACTGGCAAAAATAGGACAACATTCCACAGAGTAACACTTTGCTGCTCAGGGGGGCACACGACAAGGCCTACACGCCGTGGGGCGGGTGAGCTACACAGGGGGCATACTGCACACCTAAAGCGCCGAAAAAACCACGCAGAATTAATTACCACACGGCGCTGACCTTTCCTGTTCAATAAATCATAAAGCCAGGAGGGGAGGCCGCCATTGTCAGGCTGGTGGTTGCGGGACGCTGAGGTTTGATAAACGACCTCCTCCTGGGATCTGGAGCTGTATCGACCGGAGCGCACACGACACACACTTTTTATTTTTTTATTTTTTTAAAAGGCAAACTGGATTCCACCCAACAACGCTCGCCTCTCCATCACAGGGGGCTATTTACCGACATTCTCCTTTTCGGCCGCGTCAAACAAATCATCTGCCACAGCTACAACTTTCCCCAAGACACTCAATTAAGCTGCAGCTGGCGCATCTCGCAGTAATGCAGGAATAATGCTGCTTTCTGGTGGTGTAGTGTAAGGGCGAACGGTGGGGGGACTTGTGAAAAATGAAAAGGCTTTTAGGAAAGAAACAGCACAAACGCAGCAGGGCCTTACAACTCCAGTACTCATTGGCTCCAGGGCTTTTTTTTCCATTTCATTACATCGTCAGTCTTTAAAGGGTAAGGAAACAGATTCGATTTAGCAAATCAGAAAACCAATTAATTGAATTAATCAACAGTTTGAGTGGAATGGCAACCAGAAACAGTCTAGCCCCCAGGGGAAACAGAGCTCCAAAGTCCAAATATAAACTCAGGATGTCTGCTCTGCTCCCAAACGCAGCTCAGGCAGAGCTATGCACACGAATGCAAATTCAGAACAAATTAACATGTTGCCAGAAGTGAGACTTAATCATGCGCGTAATGCTGAACAGCAAACGAGTAAATGTGGGCAGACAACCTGTCAACAACCACGGAGGGAATGACAGGAAATGTGCCTTCATCATCGCTGCACCATGGCCGCTCCAGAGAAGTGACAAGACAGCTCCGTATTCCGTCTCATCTGTCCTCTCTCTAAATCATTGTGGAGGCATATAGGGAGGCATTTCTTCACTTCTTTTTGGTATCTTTGTAACTACACCATGAACAATTTCTTCATAATAAACCAAAGCTGGGCGGATCAAAAAAGCAAACCAAAGCAAGCTTGTAGTACACATCGTCTCACCCACTTCAATCAAAAACATGTTTTTTTATCCATAAACTGGAACGAATATTGCTCATCCTTATTGTATGCATACTGAAATGGTGAAAATGTCAACAAATTGTCTTATTTACAGTCAGCATCGTCTGTAGTTATGTCTCCTGACTATAAGGAACATGGAGCGAGACGCTGGGTCACTCACTCCTAATGTGAGAGGGATCTAGGCACACCATCCCAGCTCTGGGTCACAACGCTCAAAGCAAGACATGACTCTCAAATGACCAATCTCTTTGCAGATACTTCAATTATAGAAACATTTTAGGCATTTAGGGCAGTTATCCAGAGCAACTTACACAGGGTTTTTATAAACATTTATTTACACTACAATCTATTTATACAGCTGGATATTTACTTTAGCGATTCAGGTTAGGTACCTTGCTCAGGGGTACAACGGCAGTGCCCCACCCGGTAATCGAACCCACAAGCCCATGTGCACATTGCAAGATGAGAAGTGACCCATTCCGCTAGATGTCTTGACCAGATCAAGACCGTACTCTTAGAAGACTGATACAAATTAAAGTAAGTGGCTTGAACAATCACAATGGTTTAAATATTAATGTGTGTTTGCAGACTAATTGGCCATGGAGAACAAAGACAGGGGGACCATTAGACAGTGAAATGCCACTAAACACAGTAGTCATTAAGACAGATTAAAAGGAAGTGACTGCAACAGTCTGATTTGTTGTCAATTATGCTGCTGTAGGCCCTAGCTACAAACCACATCCACATGGGAAAACAGCAGCAGATAGAGCCAAATTATTATTTTTTTAAATATTTTATCACCAAAGACGCATCTTTTTTGACAAAATATGAATTTAACAGCCATAAGCTACTGTCTAATTTACAACATTACATTTTTGAAATGCGTTTGTCTTGCAATTTGCGGCGCTTTGTTGATAAAGAACTAATTATCACAATTTAATACGCAAGCTTGTCAGCCTCTTGGTAAAGCATTAGAGACAACTTAGCCTGAAATTGTTTATGCGTTGACCTCATTGTTATGCCGTTTAATTAAGACTGTGCGGTGGGCTTTTGGCCATCTCCGTCAAAAAAAACTACCACCACCCACTGTACACAACCAGGGTACCCTGGAACACAGACCGAATCATGTGCACAGCAACAAGCTTTGACGATGACAATGACAAAAAATGTTTAAATATAACAAACAAACAAGGCATATTTCACAAGCAGTAGTTCAAAGTAGAGCATTCTGCCAACTACTCTGGATGCATGGCCTCCTTTGGAGCAGGTGTGTGGCCTCTTGCAGCTTTAGCCCTCCTGCTGGAAAACAAGGGTATGACCCGGGGGCTACTCAAATGAGCCTTCAAACAAACCAACCTCATCCTACCATCACATTTTCGGACCTTTCCACCCTACTGACCTACAGCACACAAGTTGTCACAATCTGGATGTAAGCTTCGCTACAATTAACACTAATTTGCTACAATAAAACCACGGTAATGGCAACTTGCATCATTCCCTGTCCTTCCGAACAAGGAACAGGTTTTTTTCCTTTCTGAGACAGCTTTCATTTAGACACTTAGCAGACACTCTTACCCAGAGCGACTTACAGTTTACATTTGTTTTACATACTATCCGTTTACACAGAAGGATATTTACTGAAGCCATTCTGGCTAAGTGCCTTTGCTCAGGGGTACAACGGCAGTGCGCAAACCCGGGAACCAAACCTGCAACCTCTGAGTTCCAACCCCACCTTCCATAACCATAACCATTACACTGCACTGTACACTTTCAGCATACAGAGCTAAGGCCACACTGTAAATAACCCACATTAATGTGTCTGGGCAGATGACCAGTGGACATAAACTCCAATCAGCGTGAATAAGCCAGCAGGTTTTTATCAAATTATGAGTCATGGCTACTACAGCGGGTGGAGGTTAGGTGCCCTGGGCGCTCAGATTTAGAGTTAGCAAATTGCTTTTCTATCTCTGTTCTTTCTCTCCCTCTCTCCATGTTCATCCCAGAGGGCAACGGAAAAGGCCCGGAGCCGATTGGCCTTCGTTACCTGCCTGAACGCACAAGCCTCATTAACAGGGCCAGCTACCGGCTGATCGATCATTACATAACACACGGAGCCCCCGTTAGTGATTTTTTTACACACTTTATTTGTTTATGCATTTATTTATCGCAATGTTGTAATATTGTAATATAATGGGGGAGAATCACAGGTGATTCTCATGTTGGTCCAGCTGAATACTGTGGCAACAGATCACCTTCTCCTCCTGAGGATTTCAACCAAACAGGACATTTCCTTTACAATGTATACGTGCAAAAGGGACAAAAAGGGAATTGTGCAATAAATGTGCCAGAAAGATCAACAAAGAGACTTCAACAGACTGCTACAAGCCAATCATCAGGTTTTAATGTGTTGAAATTATACCCGCAGCTTTAATAGCAAAATGTAGGACAACATAGTAAATGGAAACATCTGACCTTGAGATTCCAAATTGAACCTGAAACTAGAAGGGAAAACAGCGATACATATTCTGTTTTAAATTCTGGTAAAGGGGTGGCAGAATATTTTAGATTTGTGGATCAGTTTTTTTTTTTTTTTTAAAACAATTTGGTCTTAAGGAATTCTTAAGACGAATTCTTGCCAACTGTAGACTTAGTTCATCACTACAAATCAAATAAATGTTGTAAAGACAATGCAGACATGAGACCACTGATTGATAAAGCAGCTTGTTGCCTCTTTGGAACTTCAATACATAAAACCGATAATAAGGTTTTATAATAAGGACAATAAGGCTGAATGGAGGACATTACCCATTGCAAATGGACTATGCATATAATATGCATATCATGAAAATGCCCCTTGAGTGAAACGTGGAGAAAACTGCCAATGAAACCCACTATAGATGCTTCATTTTAAATTCATTGATTTGAAGAGCACTTTATGTAGTGGGGACCCAGTGAATGGGAGAATGGGAGGGGGGGGGGGAGGACATGGGAAAACCAATGCAAAGACCTGAATCTTAAAACAGGCTTGTTTTCTGTTTATGAAATGCCACTCCCCCCAACCCCTCTCCGCCCCACCCCTGTGTTCACACACAACTGTCATGGTATTAAAGAAGATCAAAGGATGCATCACAATGGTGCTTTTTAAGAACCTTCAAGCTGCTATTAAAAGCCTTGTCATCTTAAGGAATAAATCCGTGAATACTGAATACTACAAGGGGTAAGGATATATTTCCCAAATTTTAACAACAAAAAATAAATTAATTATAAAAAGTCTCTGTGAGTCCACTTACCTTCCTTACTCAAGGAAAGTCATACTTCTTTGTTGAACATCCACAAATTTGAATTTCAGGGGCTGTTTCCGGTGGACTGGCTATGTATTCGAAAGCCTGACAAACAGCCAGATCATCAAAGCGGTTTCTCCATGAACAGACATACGGTACTTTCTGATTCAGACAATCCATTTGAAGGTACATGAAAGTGTGCTTGGACGGACAAATACTTATGTCCTTGCACATACAAGAGAAACTAGTTAGTCAGCGTGCAATATTTAAGATGTTAGGATATTTACAGCTAGTTGCAAATACCTATTCAACAATCCTGGTGGAACGCTGCGATAAAGAACCTCGAGGACTCAAATATAAAATAATGTTTTCTATTATGTTGCACAACGTTGTACAAAGCGTAGTAACAACAGGAACACATTCCGGTAGTTAACGTCAAAACGACACGAACCAGACAAGACAAAAATGAATCCCAAGTACCTGTAACGTTAGACTACATCTATTTCCCCAATTTCTTTGGGATGCAGTTTAGCATAGCCTATTAGCTAGCTGGGACAGTGCAAGAAATGAAGCAGAGGGACTTGAAATAATTTAAAACACTTATGTTTCGCTATCCAGATACAGCCGAAATTCTAAAGAGCAGACATCCGCGCAATACAATGAGCGTTGTGTTCATTTATATTCAACTGCGGATGCTAAATCCATTTAAAATAATCCTCCAATGATTAAATCATTGCCCACAGATTCAACGCGGTCTAACACACCACATGGCACTTGTAAAGTAAGATCAAACATCTTACCTTTTTCTTGTCCGCCTGGGATCGGGTAGAGAGTGCTGTTTCAGAGAGCCATCGAGGGGACTTGCTTGCTTGGCATAAACTCCCTTGTATGTGAGAAGCAAATAAATAGAAAGTCGCTCAGACGCAACTGAACATTTCAAACGGCAGCACAGCACTCGGGTCGGCACAGCACAGCTGCGAAGGCTGACAAATCTCGCTCACGTCGACGCCAGCGGCGTCAAGAGACGCACTTTTAAGGTGGCTTTCTCTGTCCCCTCAATGAATCCGATGCCCATTTCGCTAACGCATCATACATTAATGCATGCGTATTTCATCGAGCCGCCCGGGGTTTGACACAAATGTGCTCACAATGATCAAAATAAAAAATTACGCGAGGACTTAATATGCATACGGCAAAAATAGTTATTTTGGCATTTTTTAAGATCATCCTTCACTACCCTGGAATTACTCTGACTGCAATTAAGTCAGGAGTATAACGGAGACGCACACAGCCACAAGCACTACGCCCGCCAACTCAGAATTTGGATACGGTCACCTGCAACCAGTGTTTTGCTACCGTGTGACCAAGCAATCGTTTAGATTATATTACGATTTAATTAAAATCTCACACGACCCTCTCAAATATTTGGGCGGAAAACTTTCTGACAATGTCCAACTGTCATCAGGAAGTGTATAGGAATTACCGGTTAAAAACAAACCTATTTGACCTCAGTGTATGTCTATGACACACGCAAAATATGCACTTTCCAAATTAATCTCAAATTTCGACCACAGAAAAATGTTAAAAAGGCGAAATGAACCTTGAACAATGAACAACTTCGATACGTTTACCAGATAAAGGTCATTCTAATCTCTGGTCTGGTGCAGCAGAGACGGTTTAGAGCAGTGGTTCTTAAACTCGGTCCTCGCGACCCGCTGTGTATGCTGGTTTTCATTCCAAACAAAAGTGTACCCTCTGAATTGTAACAACTGTTCATTGTTGTTATGTCGACACAATTTCTATTAAACCATGATTTATTCTGTGGCATGGCCATATTATGTCAGAAATAGCCATGAAGTGTATGCCATGAACCAAAAATCTCCCATATTCCCATCCCAGGACTTTAAATCAGTACGATCAACTAATGCTAAAGGCCTTATTGTTGAAAGTGTGGACACCTGGTCACTGAAACTAAACCGTATATAGAAAATGAAGAGTTCAATGATATAGCAAATTGCAATGAGCCAAACCTGCATTGTGTTCAAAATAAGTTTAACTTGCACATGTCACACTTTAATTTATCAAGGGATTGGCTGTAACAAAAACCAGCATACACAGTGGGTCCCCAGGAGCGAGTTTGAGAACCACTGGTTTAGAGGTTTGCACTGGCAACGTGCACACACTAGGGAGAAATATAAATACTCCTCCCTACGGCAGTGTGCACAGCTCAAAAGGAACTGAAGTAAAAGCACACTTGACACAACACATTATTATTATTCATAAATAACTCATGCTTGCAAGTTAAAATGTGTTGTATATTGTATATTTGTATATTTTCAATGTTGGGCCATAGTCAAAATTAACCCCATTAAGGCTAATGGCCACCCACATTAAGTCTCCATCTTAGCCAGGACATTACTGAAGCGGCACACTGCACCACTGCACTCATAGGTTTCAAAACTGCCATTCTCAGTGTGTGCAATGCTATTGGCACACAACTGATTTCAAATGGTGTATATATACAGTACACACAGCATGTTTCAAGGTAGCTCAGAGGGATCTTGCTAGATATTTAAATGGATCTTTCAATTATAGGGAAATGTTCTGAGCTCGCATGTCCTCTAGATACTGATTATTTCTGACAGACTCCCATTACCATTTTCAGGAATTTATTTTCATTTTTTTAAATGAGTCCTTTTGTGAAAGTGAACAGCAGCACATTTTATATCAATGCAGCGGCATAATATGAATGACGCACACTTTTCTTTCTTTCTTTCTTGCAGAAGCATTTTATTTTGAAAGGGTTTTTCACACAGGTGAAAACATACACACACAATTTGTGTTCAAAAGCTCTTACGATGCTCGCATTTCGTAGCTATATTTTGTTTAATAGATACACATTCATAATACCACACAAGCACAAGACAACACAATATACAACACGAACAAGAGTGACACTACAAAGTTTAGCCATGAAAAAAAATGTACAGTTAGCATTAAGGTCAGTGTATTTACAGAGAATGATGCGATATATGGTTATTAAAAATCTACCTCAGCCTAAATATAGCTACAGAGTATATACATATATATGCATATTTTTTACAAGAGGGTTTTACAGTGACAACTGTCACTCACGGTCATTTTTTTTATCCACCGTTTTTGGTGTTGTTAGGGTTAACTAACGGGCGTCCGTCCCAGACACCCGGGAGGACGTGCGGTGGCTGAGGCTGCTCTGGACGAACTCCTTGAGGCCCCAAAGGCCTTCAGAGAACAGGAACTCTGTATACCAGTCCCAGCACTTCCCCATCTGGATGGAGAGAGCACTATTAGTCACGGCCCACTCAGAAAACCCCCCCAAAGATCACCCTCGCTAATCACTCAAACACAGTCCATTAACTATTGATGACCAGCTTCAAAATCACATCAGAGTATTATATATATATTTTAAAAAATTTAAAGAAGAGACAATGTTTCATACCTTTATAGAATTTAGGTCCAGCTCCTTCCTCTCGGGCCAACACTGATTAAAAAAGCATAAATATTCATCATTTCATCATTTCTTTCCCTGCCCGTAAACCTCAGTAGTATAGTATTTGATGTTGCAGTTGGACCAAAAAGGTACTTGTATTATTAAACGGACTGAAACTGAAGGTCTTTCTCATGTAGGGCCCATAAATAATACAAAAGTGATTCTATATTAATGTATCTTTTATAAAAGATACATTAATGTCACATTCATCTCCTTGTCCAGCCTTAAACTTTGACTAAATTGCAGCCTCCTGTACAGGGGCAGCTCTTCTCGAAAGCAGCAAGAGGACACTTTTAACCTTAGCATCAAGACTTGGGTGAACATGAATGGTATTTGCTGTACCAACGTCTTTGTGCACAAGAACCCATTTATGATATACAAACGCTGTAGCCATCTCACAGGTACGGACAATGGAATAATTTCAAACGGCAAGGGAGGCGGTTTAACCTTATACTTGAAGTAATGACATTTCTTGCACATAAAAACATAAGAATACAATGACGAGAACAGGCCGTTCGGCCCATCAAGGCTTGTCATTTCCTAGTCTTAAGAATATCCAGTACTGTATCAAGCCTGGACGTGTTTCTGCCTCCACTACCTGACCTGGCAAGCTGTCCCACGCATTGACAGCTTTCGGTGTTAAAAAAGTACTTCCTAGGCCTCCCGCGTGGTCCAGTGGTTACAACGTCCGACGCTGGCCACGGAGACCGGGGTTCAATTCCTGCTCTGGCCGGTAGTGCCACCAGGGGCGGCGATTGTCTGTCCGCCCCAGGGAGGGGGGAGGGAAGCCAAAATGACGTTCGCTGCGCATAAGAGTGGCCCTGTAGTACCGTGTTACGGTCGACGGCTTGGCGAGTGCCATCTCGGAGGAGGCGTTACTTCGCCTTCGTCACTACCGGTCGCAGGACTACGGCAGCAAACTCACATTACTAGGGGGGGATTGACATAAAATAGTGGATCTAATTGGCTACCAAAATGGGATAAAATCAGAAACATTAAAAATTTATAAAAAGTACTTCCTGATATCCTTACAGAATTAGCCTTTAACTAATTTCCACCAGTGCCCTTTTGTTCTGTGTGGCACAGAGGCGGCTTTCACCGACAGAGAAGTCCTCTACCCTACAACACGGCGGGTGGACTAACCTTCTGATGAAAGTCCACGGCGTAGCCTATGAAGGCCGGGTGGTGGATGAGGTTGAAGGTGCTGCAGCACTCCGTCACCTTGCTCCTTGCCAGCAGGTCCTCTGCCAGCTCGATGCCCATGCCAGGCATGAAGGCCCTGGAGTTCCACAGGCAGTTCACCATAGACACCACATACTGGTTAAACTCCCGGTACGTCTTTCTGCTGATGTGAAAGGGCTTCTGGGCAAAAGAAACGAGGACACGAACAATGGAATCGCTCAGTTTTAATCCTGCGAGGAAACACTGTTCTTATGGCAAATGTGAGTGTGATTTCAGCACTGATGTTCACCTCTAAAGAAGCCTTATGATACTATGAGTCTGGCCAAGTTGACATAAGATAAGTCAGCTCAACCTCCAGGGATGTGCTTTGCTAATAAACCAATGGTCAGTTACAACTTCATCTTGTCTAGATGGGGCTCCAATCGGTGGCAGCAGTTCAAGCCAAATCAGGCATTAACCGATAACACAACACTGGATGAAGGGGATTGCAAGAAACGTCTCTCACAAACTGTAACTTCCCTTTCCAGATGCTCTCAACAGAGTGTCTGAGGGCGAGACTGCTTGTAAAGTAACGCCACACGTTTCTCCCTATAGTGCCTTCCTTTACCAAACAGCTCTAGCCACTTCCCAAGTTGGAACAGGGTTTTAGACTCACATTTCCAGGCATCGTATCCAAAGAAAGAAGTATTAGGGGTAAAGTTAAAGCAAACATTGACGTTTATTTTCCTCTTCATTCAAAACGAAATATTCTCAGTTTAACTTAAAAACAAAGCAAATGCGATTGTTCCACGTGTAATGTGTTGCGATGTCATGTGACATGGTCAAAAGACTAACTAGGGCTCCCTTGGTGAGGCCCATTTCTTTCATTTATGAGCAATTTCCTACTGCCATTTTTATATAAGAATACAAGAATTCACCCAAAAACATAAACAATAACAATAATACCACAAAAATACAAAAACCCAGAGCAGGAAACCTGTAATGACCTGCGCTCTTAAGATGTACACAAATCACACCAGATCGCTTGGCCAGGAAGAACTCTCTGCTGTGATATAGAAAAAGTACATGCAAGCCAAAACAATGGAAAAGTGCCTTAATGGGATGTTGGGTCACGAGCCACCAGAACAGCTTCAATGCGCCTTGGCATACAGAGCCTTCCATAACTGTTCAATTGGGTTGAGATCTGGTCACTGAGACAGCCATGGCATATGGTTCACATAGTCTTCATGCTCATCAAACCATCCAGTGATCATTCGTGCCCAGTGGATAGGTCATTGTCATGCTGGAAGAGACCACTCCCATCAGGATAGAAATGCTTCACCATAGGATGAAGGTGATCATTCAGAATGGCTCTGCCATTTACCTTGCCCTCTAAAGGGTAGAGTGGACCTAAACCATGCCAAGAAAATGCAGTCCACACCATAACAAAGCTGGCAGGATACTTCATTTGCTCAAGTGTTTCCTTTATTTTGGTAGTTACCTGCACATCGCAATTCATGCTCTCGGCTACTTGTCATTATCTTGACAAATTCAAAATAAATTTATACGTGTGGGCATTTCTGTCAATTGAGCAATTCAGCATCAGTACGTTGTTCCAATCTTTATCTTGAAAGAGAGCGTTCGCAGCCATTTCCATGTTTCCCTTGCCTCAAACTCCCATAGTTCATTGTAAAGTCACCGTCAGTGATATCCATGGCATGTTGGTAAAAGGCTTGCTTGGGAACTGCATGATTACAGTGCCAAAATATGCCAAAAATCACGAGCCCTCCAGAATGTTAAAAAGGTTTGATTCAGAACAAAAACGAATCAAGCTATATTTGGTATAGACTACTACAATAAACATAAGTAGCAACATACGGATTGAACTAAGCACTGTGCATTTTTCGCGTTAAATACGAGCTCAGTTCCTGCCCGTGACTCCTCAAATTGATTTCAAAAAACCTTTGTTGAGCAGATGAGCAGGGTTCATCACCCTGCCCCTCTTTATCTTTAAATGTACCCGTTTCCTACACTGTCATTCGCCGTGATCCTCAACTACAATCTCCCTCCCTAAAGCAATCCAATGCAGTGGAGCGAAGCACCAGTATTAGCACTGAGCAGTGCCTGGTTTAATGTTTTGGTTAATTTATTCTACAATTCTGATAACCAATATGATTGTATCCTAAATAAACTAAAACAATTCCCCCCCAAAATTCCTGTTTGTTAAGAATTGATGGTACAAATTTCCATTTTAACATGTCATTTTAACAATTGTTGTTATTATTATTTATGTATTATCAGTATTATTAGTGTGTTATTTTGAATTCCACATTGTAGGTTGCCAGATAAGAATAATCTGCAAAATGACACTAAAAGCAACGTTGTGCAATTTTCCAACAGGCAGCAGTAAACTCACACACACTAAAACAGGAACAAATACAAATGGAAATGACATAGGGAACTGCATACTCTTAAAATGACAATTTTCATACGTGAGTTAAAATGGTTAATACCTGGGACTGCCTTTCTTGAAGCTTGGCAGAGACCAGACTTGCTCTGTACCTAAAACCCCCCCCAAAGAAAACAGAGATATGACATCAGATATACATGACAAAGAACCTAAGAACCTAAAAACTGAAATGTCAATTAAGGTTGTTTGTTTGTTTGTCATTGCAAGATTGTGTGTTATTTAAGTCAAGTCAAGTTTATTTGAATAGCACATTTTATACACAAAGGCAATTCCAAGTGCTTTACAGAGAAGATAAAATAGATCAAAAAGAAATATAAAAAGACAATGGAGTGATAAAAACATAAAAGGGTTATAATAAACTTAACTTAGAACAGAGATAAAGACTTAAGACTAACATGCTCATACTTATAAAACACATAAAAGAGATAAAAATAAATAAAATCAATCAAAGTGCAAAAATTTACTTAGGGAAAGTTTCCTGATAGTAGGAGTTTAATTATATGCGATGAGGGACTAAAATCAAAAGAGCAAGAGTTTAGTCATACGCGGTGAAGAACAGGAAGGTTTTCAGCCTAGATTTGAATACGGTCAGAGATGGGGCATGTCTGAGATTTTCAGGGATTTTGTTCCAGCTGTGAGCAGCACAATAACTGAATGCTGCCTCTCCATGTTTTGTTTTAACTCTGGGAATGTTCAGCAAACCAGTCCCGGCTGACCTTAAGGATTTAGCGGGTTCATATAGTAAAAGCATTTCGGATATGTATTTTGGGCCTAATCCATTATGTGATTTGTATACATTAACAGTATTTTAAATTCAATTCTCTGACAGATTGGCAGCCAGTGGAGAGACCTGAGGATTGGTGTGATGTGATCACATTTCTTAGGTTTGGTTAGAATTCTAGCGGCTGCATTTTGGATAAGCTGAAGCTGATGAAGGGCACCTTTGGTTATGCCTGAGAGAAGGCCATTACAATAGTCAAGTCTACTAGAGACAAAGGCATGGATAAACTTTTCAAGGTCCGGTTTAGACATGAATCCTCTGATTCTAGCGATGTTTTTCAGATGATAATAGGCTGACTTAGTTATTGAGTTGATATGGCTATTAAAATTTTGATCCGAGTCCAGAATAACACCAGGATTTCTGACATGGCTACTAGTCTGCAGAGATGGGGAATCAAGGTAAAAACTGACTTTCAACTTATCTTTATGGGCTCCGAAGACAATTACTTCAGTTTTGTCCTTATTTAGTTGCAGAAAATGTTGGTGCATCCAAGTAGTGATCTTATCAATGCATTGAGATAGCGAGTCAATGGGGCCGTAATCATTCGGCGAGACAGTTATATATATCTAGGTGTCATCTGCATAATTGTGGTAGGACATTTTGTTATTTTGCAGTATTTGGCCTAATGGGAGCATGTACAGATTGAATAAAAGAGGGCCAAGGATCGATCCTTGGGGGACTCCACGTCATGCTGATTTGCTCGGATTCAAAGTCTAAAGTGTCAAAGGCAGCACTGAGATTGAGTAATGCTAAAATTGAGATATTTCGAGAGTCAGTGTTTGTGCAAATGTCATTTAGGACCTTGATAAGAGCAGTATCGGTACTATGACAATCAAAATCCTGATTGAAAGTTGTCAAGGCAGCCATTCAGGGTCAGCAAGTTGCTAAGTTGCTGATAGAGAATTTTTTCGATGATCTTGCCTATGATTTGATATAGGTCTATAGTTATAAGTACAGACACATCTAGGCTGCATTTCTTTAAGAGAGGCTTAAGACCACAATTTTTAAGGCCTTTGGGAAAGTGCCTGAAAGAAGAGAGCAGTTAACTATCTGTAGTAGTTCCTCTGCTAGACAGATAAAAATAGTTTTGAAAAGGCCTGTGGGCAGAACATCAAGGCTACAGATGTCCAGCTTGGATACTGTTTCATCAAGAGTTTTATAGTCAATAGTATTATATTGTGTCATGATAACCGAGGTAGCTAGGTTTGAGTGCGGTGGGGACAAAATTGCTTTACTTGATAGAGCAGAATTTATAGATCGTCTAATATCTAAAGTTTTCTGATTAAAAAAGGTTGCAAACTCATTGTATTTATTCTTGGAAAGTAGTTCAGGGGCTATTGGTGGCAGTGGGTTAGTTATCCTATCAACAGTAGCAAAGTGTGCGTGTGTTCAGAATGTTTTTATTGATGATCTCAGAGGAAAACAACAACAACAACAACAACAACAACAACAACAACAACAACAACAACAACAACAACAACAACAACAACAACAACAACAACAACAGATTGACTCACATTGTTGTTGAAGGTATGAAGTCTCTCTTTATAGATTTCAAAGTGAATTTGAAGATTTGTTTTGCGTCATCTACGCTCTGCTTTACGGCACTCCTGCTTCTGTGTTATTACAGATATAGCATTTCTCCAAGGTGCTTTATGTTTACTAGAGAGTGATTTAACCCTAGCAGGTGCTATGGAATCAATGACTTTAGTGACTTTTGAGTTAAAATGATCAAGGAGATTATTAACCGAAGATGAAGCAAAGGTTGGGGTCAGTGATATGGCCTCAGTAAACAGTGCACTAGTATTCTCTTTGATAATTCGTTGTTTAACTGTCTGAGTTCTAACATGAACGTCAGTAGTAATTAGCAGGTCAAGGAATATGTAGCAATGATCAGATAAGGAGACGTCAATTACAGTGACATTTGAAGTGTTGAGACCTTTGGTAATAATCAAATCTAGAGTATGGCCACGATTGTGTGTAGTCCAAAAGAGTCCAAAATGGCAGTTAATTGTTTAGCACCATTGTCATTGGGGTTATCGATATGGATATTAAAATCACCAAAGATGATAAGGCAATCAAATTCAGTGGAAATAATGGACAGTAGCTCAGCAAAGTCATCAAAAAAGCTTTTAGGTGTATTTAGGTGGCCTGTATACAATAAGTAGCAAGATTTTATGAAGCATCTCAATATGACGGGCAGGTATTCGAAGGAGGTGAAAACCCTAAGCGCTGTCTGTTTACACTGAAATGTATCCCTAAATAGGGTGGCAACACCGCCTCCTTTCCTGCCAGTTCTGGGAACATCTATTAAATTAAAATTTGGAGGGGCCGTCTCAATGAGAATTGTTGTGCCGCTACTTTTGTCCAGCCAAGTCTCAGTTAGGAATTTAAAAAAATCTAGATTGTAAGAAGTTATAAGATTATTGATTAAAAATGATTTGTTCGTCAGGGATCTCACATTGAGAAGAGCTAACTTTAATAACTTTGGACTTGGGATTGGATCTAGAGTGACTTTAGTGTTGACGAGGGATTGGTGCCAGATTGGATAAATATGCTGTGCCAGTTAGTGTTTTAGTTACTCTATTCCTAGGGTTGATTAGGACAGGGATAGAGTCTACTAAGGGTCCTTGCCTAGTAGGGGGGAGGGGGCGGGCCATCACGGCATAATGATGACAGGGGAGATGGGAGGAAGGGGAAGGGAGGAGGGGTGCAGGAGAGAGAAAGTCTCTGGCAACGGACTGGTGCTTGAGTGGTGGATCTGATCCCCGCTTTAATCAGTTCAACCAGCTTGTCGGAAAATTCCCGAACTGGGGAGTCAGGGGAGTAGAAGGAGTTCATGGATGATGGAGAGCTGGGTGAATGGTGGGGAGGGTTCGCATCAACATCATTGCACAAGGGGGCTTGCGGGTCATTGGGCTGGCTAATTTGGGGTGGGGGGTGTTGTGCTGGGGAGGGGGCATTATTAAAGCTGCGCATTATTTTTACTTCTCCAATTGGCAAGAGTCTTCTGTTAGTTTTGGCAAGGTGTCAAGCACCGTGTTGCAATGAACACAATCGGGTGTGTTGGTTGGGCTCTTGGTGTTCCTGTCTTCTCTAGGATCTTCATTTAAAAACCTTCTGTATTTGCTGTAAAAGCCGGAAAGGTCACCTTGCTTTCCTTTTAAATGCATGTAAAATACTTATTTGCGGGAGCAAAAACAGGCTACAGAAGACTTCCTCTCTCTCCTCTTCTTCTGACGTTCTGTCTTTGATTAACTCAGGTCCATATTACAGTCAAACCAAATTATGTACAGTCAAACCGAAACTGTAATATGCAAGACTCACCTCTGTGTACTCTAATGCCCCTGTCTCACATGTGTGTACTGTAACATTTCAGCCTCACCTATGCATGATCTGGCAGAGTCGATCTACACTGACGGGGTTGGTGGCCAGCAGAGCAGGGTAGAACACTCCTGCAGGGGGCATGAGCACCAGGGGCAGGTCATACTTCAGGTACATACCACACACCTGAAATCCAGGGCACAAGCAGAAAAGCAAAGAGTTTTAGTAGCATGCACGCACACCCTACAGAGAAACTGAACATATTTACTCTTTAATCAATATATACATTTGAATTTCTTTGTGTAAAAAAAAAAAAAAAAAAAAAAAAAAAAAAAAATTGTTTTATTTATTTTTATTATTAGAGCAATTTCATCATGATATTCATGAATTTTGTGGGTGTTGCTACCGTCTCGTAGAAGTCCAGAGTGAAGCTGAGGAGCAGGGTGTGGTAGCCCTCTAGCTGCAGCCCTACAGTGGCAATGCGGCCCACAAACTGGACCAGCTCCACCACCGAGTCCATCAGGCCAGACAGAGTCATGTTCCTACAGGCGACAGGAGGCAGTCATCAGACAGCAGCACGTGGCGTTGAATCTGGCCAGAGCAAACACAGGGACCCAGGTGTGCCACACAATGCCCTGATCGCTGCTTCTCCTGCAGGAAGCCACCCACTAAATCCTACACAAATCAAAAAGCCCTCTCACAAGCCTTTCAGCTCTGACTATGGAGCAAAACAGTCCTTGGGAGTGTACCCCAGAGCAATACCATGTTTTCAATAGGAACACCTTCTGGAGTAAAACAAGTAAAGATAAAATTATTCGGTCGTTGTCTCGGAAGGCATTTTGCAGATTTGTCTTTCATTCTCTCTTCAGTAAAGAGCACGATTAAAAACAGCAGTTGAAAATGCGCTACGGGAGAAGGGCGATTAGAGAGACGCTCACTGTGGGGTCTGGCTGGTGACGCTGATGTCGAGCTCATCTTCCAAAGCATACACCGAGTGCCAGGTCAGCCACTTCAACAGCATGCTGTTCAAACACTCTACGACACTGCACTGGAGGGGCGAGAGAGAGAGAGAGAAGCAGGGACAGAACGACGGTCAAAGTGGGAGAGATACAGGTCAAATTCAACCTAAAACACTTGCAATGCTACCTTCGATACCAATGCTACCACTACTTCAGGGCTGAGAAAACAACTGGTCGAGGGGGTCTCTCCAGGCGCCGGTCTGTCTTTGTCTTTTGGTTACTTTGCCTTGTCTACTGTATTCAATTGTTAAACGCTTTGCCATTCTGGACAATTATTAATTTAAGACAGCATACGGAGTATCACACTCCCACAGTGCGAAGATCTAACCATTACATCCCGTGTATGGGCTTCCTATTCTCATGCATTCCTTAGGTCAAGGTGAGGCCAGACATTCTGACAGAGCACTATCCTGAACCGCATTCCTCGCACATAAGTAAATGCTGAATATCTCCTACGCCCAACACTGCTGTTGAAAATCAACGGCAATTTAATCTGTCGGGCTGAGAGGGAAAACCTGATTTCTGAAAAGAAGCACAGAGAAAGGTTTGAAAAATACCTTGAAAAACAGAGATGAGGTGAAGAAAAGCTGCATCAGTGGCTCAAAAAGGACGACTTTGATACCTGGAGAGAAAGAAAGGAATAAAAGACTGCAGACTGAGAAAACGACAATAAAAAAAACTTTCATATCCAAGGCACACATGCCTGTGCAGCGGAGTTCAGAGACGAGAGTCAGCACGTGAATGTTCGCTACAGCATGTGATGTCCGAACATGATAGCACTTTAGCATATGATTAGTTCCCATGTCTAGGGACCTTGGTCTTTAGCTCAGCGGGCTAATTGTACCTCTTGTTGAGAGGAGCGGCTGGTGTAATATCCCCCAATGAGGCTATTGGATGTGGAAAAGCATGACCTTTGGACAGCCAGGAAGGTCAGACAGAGAGAGCAAGGGACCAGGATTACCTCAAAGTGCAAAGTCAAAAAGTATTTTATTAAAACAGACCAGCTGGGGTTTTATTTGGGGGGGTGGGGTAGTTTAAAAAGAAAAATACACAACAATGTCGATCCTAGGGGTCGTTGTTAAATCCACAGACAGCCTTTGCAACGTTTCAAGCTCTTATTCAGGGGCACGTTTGAGAGACTGCAGGGATGGGACTCACGTGAGCTGGGAACCACAGCGATGTCACTCAGCAAGCCCAGGATCTGTGTGCGGAGGAGCGAGCCATCCCAAACCCTCAGGAACCTGTACAGGAAGACCTCGGTGCTGGAGAAGCCCTCCTGTGGGGGGGGTGAATCAACGTTTGTCTGGGGCAAGACACAACTCATTTGGCTTTCTTTATTCTCATTGAACATAGTCTGTGATTCTCAAAATCATGACAAAACTGTGCCATTGTAAAATATGAATAGAAATGTATTCAAAAGTGCCTAATAATACCTGTGCCTAAAAACATTGCTTTATAAATAGTATGTGGAAAAAAGTTGGGCTCGAATGCACCATTTTTAAGAAGAACATGGCCCCCAGAAGGTAAGAAGAAAAAAGGAAGTAAAAGTAAGAAGATGTGGCAGAAGAACCCCGGTCGAGGGAATCATTATTAAAAGTATCTGGGTCTCAGTGAATTTCCCCTGACAGGTGCGGGGGTCACAGGAGTTAGTGGAGCCTGGGAGCGGCGCTAGCTCACCTGAAGGAGGCGCTGTGTGGAGATCAGGGTGTTTAGGAACCGGGTGGCCTCTGCCATGTTCTGAGAGCTGGCCTCCCTGCAGAACAGAAACTCTGTGCAAATGAACAGAAAGGGAAGAGAGAAATTAGGTCATCATTCCCCCCCTTTATCTGACAAGGTGAGATAAGAAAAACAAAAAAACACACAATCAACAAAAAGAGGATGCTAGTAGTGCCTTACTGCCAACCCCTCGTGTTTTTGGAATGGTTGTGGTTTCTTTTGAATAAAATCACCCCTAGACAGGGCGGGAGCGGGGCCTCACCCTCGTGAAGAGAGTGGCCGAGCCAGAAGTTGAGACGGAGGAAGGCGGAGTTGTCCCTCACACAGTCTATGTAGTGGAGAGCCAGGGGGGAGCCCAGCATGGACCCCATCTGGGCTGGGAGCTGGAAGGCAATCAGAAAAAAACACTGAAACGTTGAGTGCCAGGGTGTGAGCAGACACCCAAAGACCTGGGCCTTCTTGGTGCCCTCTTCTTCTGGGGCCGGGTGTTGGTCGCGGAGCTGCCAAGGGGGGATTCGTTGGTAAACCGCCAAACAGGCACGGCGACACACAATCTTTTCAATCTTCCGCTAGCACAAGTGGCAATCGATTGCACTTGAAAGCGAAAACGAGCCACGGTTCTTCAAAAACACTAGGCGCGGGGCCCCCACTTTTGTGTGCTTGGAGAATAATTGATGAATTTAGAATAGGGACAAATACTTTCCACAGCCACATCATTTATTGCACAATCTGATAATACTAAAGAGCACTGTTGAAGTGTTTTAACCAATAAAAGCAAGAGGGGGTCAAGCATACTGACATTTAGCGACACTATGCTGGATGCCTGGTCTCTGTCTGTGCTTGGCGAGAAAACTCCTCAGCAATGATCCAATTACTGTGTTGTTTTGACAAAATCACGCATTCAAAAGTGCGCTTGACTTTATCATATTGCTGAAAGGATCATGAGACATGGTGCCTCCAAACCCTAAAATTTATATATTAATTAACACCCATTAATTACTACTACATCAATAGTAGTTACCTGTTTAATAATGCATTTATTGCGGAAAGTGCGTTTGTGGAAGTTCTGATCTGTTTGATCTCATTTAAATTAGGGCTGGGTGTTGCCACACAAAACAATGTGTATCACAGTCAGACACAAACAGATGATGTAAGAAAACTCTTCAACTTCTGAATAGGACATTGTTTTTGTTGTTTGTTTAAATCACACTCCCTGCAGGCAGGCATTGTTGTTCAGAATGTATGTGTCAAAGGCTTACAGACATACCACAAAATCACGTGCACGTATTAAATAATAATAATAATAATTAATAATAATAATAATAATAATAATAATATTTGCCATTTAGCAGACACTTTTATCCAAAGCGACTTACAGTAGTGAATGCATACATTTTTCAGTATATGTGGTCCCAGTGGGAATTGAACCCACAACCTAAGCGTTGCCAACGCTGTGCTCTACCAACTGAGCCACACAGAACCACACAGAACCATAATACATGCATTGCGTATTTTGATACAGGGCCAAGAAAGTATCCTGACACTCGACTGTGTCGATATATTGGTGCAGCCCTGATTTATATAGGCCCTCAGTTAGTAGATGGAGAAAAGATAGACAAATCATGGAAAATTCAGTGAGAAAGAGAAATGCAGTTTTGAAAACAGACTTGGCCCTTTTTAGCAATGGGAAAGTGGAAGACTTGCAATCCAAGCCACGGCCCTGAACTTCCCTCACACGAATAATCACTTGAGCCAGTGTCAGAGTGATTACTTGAGTGGCCAGCCAGAGAGAGAGAGAGAGAGAGAGAGAGAGAGAGAGAGAGAGAGAGAGAGAGAGAGAGAGAGAGAGAGAGAGAGAGAGAGAGAGAGAGAGAGAGAGAGAGAGAGAGAGAGAGAGAGAGAGAGAGAGAGAGAGAGAGAGAGAGAGAGAGAGAGAGAGAGAGAGAGAGAGAGAGAGAGAGAGAGAGAGAGAGAGAGAGAGAGAGAGAGAGAGAGAGAGAGAGAGAGAGAGAGAGAGAGAGAGCAGCAAGAAATGTACCCCTAAGACATATGAGTATTATCCATTACCCATCACCCCACAGTAAATCTGTGTAATCTATTACCCATGAAATGCCTATAAAATGGCTCTTACAGTGATTTCAACATAAGCTGAAATGGTTGTTTTAAGCATTACACACATATAATTCATACTATTTAAGTATTTTTCACTTGCTTAATTTTTAAGTATTAGACAGTGTTCATCTTTTTACACCTTTGTAAAACTAGTGTTCTTCCTTGTTTAATCGCTTACATTTCTCACACCCTCTCTGTGTTACCCAGTTTTGAGTCCAAACTCAAACATCTCGCTGCCAGACAATGCCAGACGAACCTCAATCTGCCCAAGCTGACCCAGAACAACCCTCGTCCTCTCTCAATTTCACCTTCGACTCCTCTGCACTTTAATGATGCCATGTTCCTTCCCCTCTCCTTGCATCGCCAATCTTACATCTGCTTGCATTGCACCTCACTCTCAGTCATTTCCTTTCAATTAAAAAAATATAACTACTATATCCACAGATTTATCAACATGGTGCTATTATGTGTGCGTGTGTGTGTGTGTGTGTGTGTGTGTGTGTGTATATATATACAGGTAACTGCCAAAATAAATAAAACACTTGGGTAAATTAAGGGTTCTGGTGGCTCTGTTATGGTATGGGGGTGCATTTTCCTGGCATGCTTTAGGCTCTTGGAGGGAAACGTAAACGGCAATAAATACAAAGCCATTCTGAGTGATCACCTCCTGATGGGAGTGGTCTCTTCCAGGATGACAATGACCAATCCATAGAGCACTAGTGGTCACTGAATGGTTTGATGAGCACAAACACGATGTAAACCATGTGCCATGGTTAAGACACTCAATGCCTATTAAGACGTTTTTATTTATAAACTACAGGAAATTACGGGTCACTTTCTCCCTTGCAGCCGTAGGAGCGATGGCTCACAACAGATGCACGAAGCGTAACACGGTGACTGCGTCACGGTGACTGCGTGACACGGTGGGTGACTGCGTGACACGGTGGCTGCGTAACACCACGGTGACTGCGTAACACGGGGACTGCGTGACACGGTGACTGCGTGACACGGTGACTGCGTAACACGGTGACTGCGTGACACGGTGGCTGCGTGACACGGTGGCTGCGTGACACGGTGACTGCGTGACGGTGACTGCGTAACGCGGTGGCTGCGTGACACGGTGACTGCGTGACACGGTGACTGCGTGACGCGCGTTGCGAGCAGTATTTAGATATCTGCAACTGGCTCCCATCAACCCTGTATATCGAGTGAACAGCTGCCTCACAATATGGGAGCATTTATACCATGAATAAATAATGAAAACAGCCAGACTGTCAATGAGCTCAATGGCTGAGCCTTTCCTGCGATTAAATGACAAATGTGTCGCTCACCTGGGAAATGACAAGATTTAATGGTGGAGAAGCATCCAGCTGGAAAGGATCGATTGCGCTCCCTTGTTGCCGTGACTGATTTGTTTTCCCTGAAAGATCAACTGTACTGGTGGATCTGTCACTCCTTCCCATGGTGACCCTGTAGTCATAAACTATCAGAACGACCCCTTGCACAAGTCGGCTCCAGAGATGGTCAACTAAATTTATGTAGCATAAAACGTATACAAATTGCTGGCAACCTTTTAAAAAAGATTTATCAAGGTTTATCAGCTTGATGGTCCTGCCGAGCAAGCGGGATCTTTAAAAGCTTTCTGCAATTACCACATTCATTACATCTTTCAATATGAGCCTGATACATATACCCAAGTATGTCATAAATCAGTCAGTATATCTAGAGCTAATATAAGACCGAGAAGTTAGCATTCGGACGATAAAAAAAATAATAATAATGTGAGCATCCAAAAGTGAAAAAGAATCGAATGTTTCTTGGTAAGCAAGGTCCGAGTTGACGACCATGATTCACTTAAAATCTGAAATAATGAAACAGCTCCACCATGTGGCCACAAAAAAGAATTACAACAACATTCTGATTCCATGCACGGGACTTGCATGCACCATCTGAATGGATCTAAAAACAAGAGAATTCCACCTGCATCCCTCTCAATTTGCTTGTGAGGTCAATAGGTGGCGGTTTATCTAACTGTCACAGTGCCTCTGTAAGCAGGTGATGAATGTGGCTGAGGGGAGCAGTATTACCTCAATTCGGTGGAGGTTCTCCAGCAGGTGGGGGAAGTCCCGGAGCTGCTCCAGGGGGAGGGCCTTGCTGCTGGACACCCTCAGAGGTACGGAGCTCACAGCTGGGATGGTCAGGTGACTGAATTTCTGAAGAGAGGAGAGATGGCCTGCCAGCATTAAGGGAGTCACTGATTGGTATATCTTCATCATCCCCGAGCTGCATATTCCTAAAAAAGACGGTTGATCACACAGAGTAGACCTGTTCAACAAACAACTGCCATCTTTGTTTCTTGCCAGTGAAATGCATGTTTGAGACAGAGAGGAGGTGGCATTAGATGGCCATTCTATGCCCATCAGAGGTACAGGCAGGACAAGGTGCTGTTGGAATGCATATACTACACACAAACTCACAACCACACAATCTCCCAGCAACAGCCCACAGTCTCCCAGCAACAGTTCAGTCTCCCAGCAACAGCCCAGTCTCCCAGCAGCAACAGTCTCCCTACAGTCTCCCAGCAACAGCCCAGTCTCCCAGCAACAGCCCACAGTCTCCCAGCAACAGCTCAGTCTCCCAGCAACAGCCCAGTCTCCCAGTCCATGGTCTCTGTACCCTTTTCTTAGAGTTGGGCTGCGTCCTCATGCTGAGGTTCAGCCGGAGATCAGTGAGCACGCCTGCGTTGTTCCTCTTCTGCACGGCGCTCAGAGCCACCTTCCAGGTGGAGTTATGGTTCTTAAATCCACCCTGAGGAAGGAGAGAAGAGAGGGGGAAGAGAGAGAGAGAAAGAGGGAGGGGAGGAGAGAGAGGGAGGAGGGAAGAGAAGGAGGATGGAGGAGAGAGGAAGGAGGGAGAAAGAGGGAGAAAGAGGGAGAGAGAGACATGATCACAATTGCTCCCACCTCAAACATCCCCGTGCAATGTTCTCCTTGCAATCAACGCAACAAACCTTCATTTTGGATGGAAAAGACAGAGCGACTAACTCTGGAGAGAAGACTTTGTACAGTGCCAGCAGGTGCATTAGGAAAGGCTGCTTGCCCTAGAGAGACAGGGAGAGAGAAAACACACAGGCGCGTGGATGTCAGCCAGTAAAACTCCTGAGGTTAAAGCACATCAGTTGTTTACAGCAGAGGTGACTTCATGTGGGATGCCCAGATTGTTCTATTCAACGACAAGACCGAGTTGTCACTGGCTGCTTAAAAATAATGATTTAATAATATTGCTGCTGGTGTCAAACTCAAGAACGTAAGAAACGGGCATAATCTTTCAATATGCCATTATTGAACACTTACGCGAAAAATCATTTAAGTACATATTTACCATTTTGACCTGAAGATCCAGCAGTTTTCGGACTCTGTATGGTCGAACTGGGGGAAAGAGGTAATAGGATTCTAAATGGTAATGTTAAGATCACAAGCAGATATTGTGGCCAATATCAGTGAGCAATTGTGCAATTGTGACAATTATTAAATGGTACAGTAAGTGTTAGGTCTTGAGCAGAATTATTTCAGTACTTACTGCTCTCCTTCCTGGTCAACAGGTACAGCAAATGGCAAATGTAAGGACACTAAGAAAATGTATGGGGGAGAAAAACAAACACATTACCTGCACCATTCTAGCGAAAGCAAAATCGCAACATATATCAACACAATGCAAGGACTTGGTGTGAGCAATATACACTAAAAATCATATGGTGCTATTTCTAGGCCATTTGCACAACAATAAAAGCACAACTATGCCAAAACAAAACAATTCAACAAACCAATCCAACAATATAGAAATTGTCATTTGCTAAGATATTTCTCTGACAGAAAACGGACATAATTTCAATCAAACAACATTCCTGTAATCCAAAAGCTCCAAACTGTGGTTGTATCTTCTTTGGTCAAGCTGTGTTAACACTTAAAAGGTATTTGTTAGGAGACCATTTCAAACCATAGAATGTGAAAAATGAAGTGGATAGAATTGGTTATAAACAATATGTAACCCCGCCTCCCCCAATGTGTTCAGTCAAGAAGCTTACCTCCACCCAAAAAACAAAATGGAACTGGTTATGGAACTGGGCTTGCAATGCTACGGCTGCAGGTTCAATACCCAGGAGGGGCATTGCAGTTGTGTCCTTGAGCAAGGTACTTAACCAGAATTGCTTCAGTTAATACCAGACTGCACAAAGTGATTGTTTGTAAATAAATGTAGAACTGTGTTGCTCTGGATGAAAGTGTCTGCTAAATACCTGTAATGAAATGTAATGAAACGTACCTAAGTTTTGTGCACATATTAATGTTCAACGATGAAGTCAAGCAGCCCACTAAGAGCTGTGCCACCAGACTCAGGGTTTGACTCACCAGACTCTCCTCAGTCACGAAGCTGAAGATGAAACCATAGATGGCCCGCAGCTGGTCCTTGGAGTCGATCAGGTCAAAGATGGTCAGCACCCAGCGAATGAACAGAACCTGAGGCCAGGGGGAAAACACTGGCTTAGCATCTTCCACTGGAAACACACTTCCATCAAGCATTATCCCCAATGGTCCCAGTGAGCACCCACGAGCACCCACTGGATGCTAAAACATCCAAACGGCAGCTAGATTTTGTCATAAAGTATATTCCAATAAATCTAAATGTAATGCATATAAAGCCCTAAAACATTGTACACATATTTCCATAACCATAACACACATTTTCCTCATTTACATTTGCAGGTTGGGGCAATTTTGACTTTTCACGACTTGGATGTGAAACTGATGAACGGAACTTTCCCCCTTTGTATAACAGGTTTAGCGGCATGAACGCCAGCAATGTGAATGATTATACCAACTTACTGTTCGATAGCTATGAGCAATGATCTCTAACCATATGAATGCACTCTTGTAAGGCGCTTTGGATAAAAGAGTCTGCCAAATAACTAAATTGTAAATTGCTGATGTTAATCAGCCAAAATGATTCATGCTCAAAGCTTTTCACACTTTGTACTCATAAAGGCCTCTACATGCTTGTGCGTAAGCAACGGGACTGTGACAGGACATTCCTCTGCAACATGTTGCAGAGCACTTGGTAATACATACTTCTGCGTAACCTACACAACATGGTGTCCTTACACTTCCTGAAGCTGGTTCATTTTATACCGTGTTGAACAAATTATGTTAGCTATCAATTGTTATTTACATAACAAAAATAACAAAAATTCACTTTATATTGCAGTAGCATAATTCGAACAAATTATGCTTGTTATCTATATCGTTAGCTACTGTTAGCGAGCTTTATTTGCAAGAGGATAATTGATCAAATAATGGAAAGAATCAAGAGCAGAGGCTGGAGTAAATACCCTGCGTACATGTAGCGGATGGGCTCTGGTGAGCACCTGCTGCCGAGTGATGTGGATAAGAGTACGATTAGTTCCCGGAGTTAGGGACTTGAGTCTTTAGCTCGGCGAGCTTAATCGCTCTCTTGTCGTGCCGGAGATCCCCTCGGTTCAAAACTCGCTGCGGGCAGAACCAATCCCGTCACATACACACGGCCCTCCATGGCTCTGAGTGAATATTCACCTGCGTTTTCATCGCCATCTTGCCAACACATAACCAGGACACTCCTTGGATGATGGCATCCTGTGGCACCACGGTCGCCGGGACCAAAATCTTCAGGATGCGCACACACTGTTGGGATGCTGGACACAAAAACAGTGCTTAATGCATATAAAAACGAACAATAAAACATGAACAGGAAAAACAGCACCATTTTATTTTTTTGTCAATCTGCCCAAGAGTGAGGACAGGTGGAGAATGGTCTTACACATGCGGGAGCTCAGAGCGAAATCCAGTAGAACAGAGATGGCTTCTGGGGAAAGTCCTTGACTGAGAGCCACCCTCTCCACCACAGCCACGTGCCACTCCAGCACATCATTCCCCTTCCAGGGGGTGCCCTCTTCAACTGCAAAACACAGCTTGTTATTCGGCGGCTATGTAGGCCTTACATTCCTCAGTGATTTTTTCATTTTACATTCCTCAGTGATGAGGACAAAAACAAACTGATAGGTTCTCCTTCCTTCCAGCAGCAATCAACATTTTGAATGAGATGCACAAAAGATAAAGCACTTTATTATTAAAGTTTGGGGAAAATACTGCACTGAATGCACTCATGTAAAGTGCCTTATTTCAGCCTCTGTCAGCTTTTCATGATGATATCGGATGTATGTACAGGTATTGATGGTGTATCTGTAGTATGAATACATTGTCTGTTTAATTGGTCATTGTTTTTCTGAAATGTGTCGTTTGTTGCACCAGGAAAGTAAATGTTATGTTTCCGACGTGATTCACGAAATTACTCTGATCACAGCTCTGGTTCAACTACGTTTGATAGTCGGCTATAATCAATCAGTATGTGTTGATAAAAATTTTTAACGTAATAATTACAGTCGTCCAGGAAAGGCTTCATCATTTTGATAACGAAACCAAAGGGTCGGCTCATTTAGTCAGCCAGCTAGTCAACGTTATCTCATTTTTTTTAAATGTTTAAAACACTTGAAAATTGCATGGCTAGCTTTACCTTTGCCTCTGCCCCACACGCAAGCGAGCGTGAGTTAACTTTAATTAGCAAACAGACAATACTTACACCTAATTATCCTTCATTGTATAGCTAGCAGGCTTGGAAATGCTATTTGAATGTATTATGTAAGGACATGTGTTAGCTGACAGAGGTAGGTAGGTATGTATATAGGTAGCTAGTTAGTTACGTGGCTACTTGGCTAATTGCTATCTAGTTGATATGACATCGAATTAGTTCATATGGCTAGCTGATATGACATTTACATTACATTTTACATTTTAAGCATTTAGCAGACGCTCTTACAAGATATATGACAGGCCCCTAACTCGTTGGCTATTTAGCGCGACATTGTTAGCAAAACAGACAGCACCTCGCGTAAATATAGCCAATGATAGATAGCTATGGTTCTCTTTGTTTACGATCGAACGTTAGCTGACGTTATCTACTTACACTCCGAGGATGGGCTGGCGGCTAAGGTGTGGTGGGCCAAGCTAGCTAGCACGCTAATACTGTCGACAAAACACTAATTCATGGTTAACGTTACAATTTATCTTGCGTTAGCTAATATAGTTAGCAACATGCACATCATACAAATTAACGTTAATTTCACTGTGCCCGTTAAAAATACACAGTATGTAGCCAGCTAGCTAACGTATGTCAATTCGGTTAAAAGCCGAAAAAGCAAGCCAGTTAGCTTCCTACCTTGGGAGAAGTACTTCAATGCAAGCAGAAACGGATCCTCAGCCTCGTTCTTTTTTCTGGCTTTCTCTGCTACTCGCAAACTCCGATCGCTTCGGCCAGAACTTAATGAATCGTTTTCCGAGGAATAATTCATATCTAACCTCGAAGGGTCAGATTTTTTTGACATTGCAACATAATCAAGTTAATCGCACTGTATTCCTGTAGCCACGGCATAACCTGGTGGTTGTAACGAAATCCACAAAACTCAAAACTCAAAACTTGCGCGCCATCGTGTGCGCAGGCGTACTGTACGTCTGAAACCGGAACCGCCTGCCCAAACACTTTTCGAGCCAACATGGCAGCCACGCACTTTGCACATTATATTTGAATCAGAGAATGGGTACATGAAATAAATAATAGTGGTAAAAATAATACAAGTGTAACAGAAATATAAGCTTTCAAGGTGGGATCGTCATAATCATTCTTGGTTTATAAATAACATGCATTGTTATGATCTGATTATTTTTGAATTTCGACAAGTTCAAGTTCAAGTTTTATTTGTCATGCATAGGTACAAGTACACAGTACAATGAAATTCTTACTTGCTGTGCTCCAGTCCAATGTCAATAAAAAGAAGGATTTCTTTGGATGGATCAGGATGAGGACAGTTTAGGAGCCTGATGGCTATGGGGTAGAAAGTGTCTCTGAATATGGTGGTCCAGGTCTTTATACTCCTGTATCGTTTCCCTGATGGCAGGAGCATGAACAATCATTGGTTAGGTTGGGTGGGGTCATGGATAATGTTGTTGGCTCTCCTGATGACATGTGTGGTGTAGATGTCCCCCAGAGTGGCACTCTGATGATGTGCTGAGTCGCCTTAACCACCTGCTGGAGGGACTTGCAATCCGAGGCAGTGCAGTTGCCATACCAAACTGTGTGACAGTACATGAAGATGCTCTCAACTGTGCACCTGTAAAAGTTTGTTAAAAGCCTGGGGGGCATGCCAATTTTCCTGAGTCTCCTGAGAAAATAGAGGCTCTGTTGGGCTTTTCTGACCAAGGTGGCGGTGTTGTGTGACCATGACAAGTCCTCGGTGAGGTGGACTCCGAGGAATTTGAAGCTCTTCACCCATTCTACTTTGGCCCCATTGATGTAGACTGGGGGGTGCAACCTGCTCTGCTTCCTGAAGTCTATTAACAGATTCTTGATTTTGCCCGCATTAAGTGACAGGCTGTTATTGGTGCACCATACTGCTAGGTCTTTCACTTCTTCCCTGTATGCTGACTCCTCATTGTTCGTAATCAGACCAATGATTGTTGTGTCATCCGCAAATTTGACAATGGCAAAGTTTTATGCGGTTGACAGGGGAGTAAAATGAGGACACAAAGTGTTCATGACATTTTACATTACATTACATTTTAGGTATTTAGCAGGCTCTTATCATACACAGTTTACATTTTCTTTACATACAATCCATTTATACAGCTGGATATTTTAAAGCAAGTGGGTACCTTGCTCAAGGTACAACACAGCGCCCCACCTGGGAATTGAACCTGCAACCTCTGAGTTGTTCAGCCCATGACCATGACCGAGGTGCTGGAGGTTAGACTCCCAATCCTGACTGCCTGTGGTCTGCCCGTGAGGAAGTTCAGTATCCAGTTGGAGAGGGAGGTCTTAAGGACGAGGGTCTGCAGCTTGGAACACAGTTTTAGGGGGGCGATGGTATTGAACGCTGAGCTATAATCAATAAACAGCATCCTTAAATGTGTGTTCTTTTTCTCCAGGTGAGAGAGGGTGGTGTGGATGGTAAAAGAGCTGGCATCCTCTGTAGAGGAGTTTGAGCGATAGGCGAACTGTAGTGGGTTCACTGTGTTGGGTATAGTGTTGAGTATGTGGAGTAGCACGACCCTCAAAACACTTCATCAGGATGGGGGTCAGTGCAACAGGTTTGTAGTCGTTCAGACAGGTGACTGTGCTTTTCTTCGGCGATTAAAAATGTCAGTGAGGACGATGGCTAGCTGAGGGGTACAGAACCTCCGGACCCGGCAGCCTTGCGAGCGTGAACACGGCTGAGGGTCCTCCTCACACTTGTAGTGTTCAGCTGCAGGGTCTGCTCCTGCTCAGCCATACTCACTGGGGATGAACAATGGGGGTAGTGTATTGGGCTTCAAAGCGAGCATAGAGCCTTCCATAACTAACGACAGATAGGCCTACAATGCAAACTGAAAGGTAGACCCGCTGGACCACAAAGGAACTGCACTGTATGTGTGGTCATATGTTGCAAAAGGAGAATTTAAAATGATTTTAATTTTATACAAATATTCACCCCACAAAACACACAACAAATGGTCATTTTCCTCCAAACATCTTTATTTTGCATTTTTATACAGACTTTTTAAAGCATGGTGATATACCAAGCTTTTTTTCCCCTCTAGAGCCTCCCGCAAGATTGTATGTCCAATCACACAACAATTCCTTTATCCTCAGGACACAGCCCCTTTCCACTTAACCTGAGTTATTTATTTTCCAAGTAAAAGAGTGCAAAGTCTAGTTTCCCTTTCTATCTGTTTCATACGTAGAGTAAAAGCAGTAAACATGCTTACTGTGTTAAAATGAACTTTTGATAATCCCTTGTTTATTTGTATTTCTTCTTTCTTGTGGAGAAATCCTCTCCACAACAAGGATCACTGTCTTATTTCTACTTGTTCCACTTCCTGGTCAAAAAGGGACACCGTGTAAAGAAAGACCTAGAAGATATTTATTTCTACTAGATAACAGCAATTGAAGCACTGTTTATCCTTGAAACCACTACTTGGCAACTACTTATTTTGCTTGTATCCCATCTTGACCGTAGATTTAGTTTTTTCATGCCACAAGAAATTAAGATTCAAAGTCAGTCAAAGACAGTACTTATGCCATAAGAAATTAAGATTCAAAGTCAGTCAAAGACAGTACTTATGCCATAAGACTATTATTTTTACGTGGCAACTAATTATTAGTTGATAGGGGGATGAGATGGGAAATGGAGCCAGTACTGAAAAAATTGCCCTTCTTTATACTTTCCTCCCCTCACAGATGAAGGACAAAGGACAAAGATCAATTAATATAGATGGGTACAGTAGATCATCAAGGAAACTATCTCTGGATAACTAAAAATAAACAAATGCAAAATGTAAAAAAAGTAGACATGCATCTTTAACCCCACCCCCCGAAAAAAACTTTTTTATTTGGCCATTTTATTTATTTCACATATCTGACAGGAGGACCTTTATTTTGCATGCACAGAAACAGGAACGAGGACAAACAGAGATAACAGTCGTCAAAGAAACACAGGGAAAAGATTCAAATAATATCAAAATACCAAAATACAAATGGTTCTCGTTCTACATATCATCCATATACACATGTAAACGTGTGTATGTGGAAAAACTGTGAATGTTTTTCCCCCCCTGTATGAACACTACAAATAAGACAGTAATGCTCATTTAGAATGGCTTAATTAGCCTCAGCCAAATTATCATGCTTAAACCAAATTATTATGCTTCAGCATTTTAATTATACAGGATATCATTATTACCCATTCATACAAAAATTACCATTCACTCAGCTTTACTCAAAAGATATGCGTAAAGACAAATGTAATGGTCAGTTGGTGTGTTTCACGTCATATATAATAGTTTCACACAGAGATGTATAATGCAAATATTTGGAAAAAGAAAAAACATTTTGAAGATGGAGGGAATGAATGTTGCATCAATTGTCTTGTTTCCTGAAAGAGTCTAAGTCAAAACAGTTTGCCACATGTGATTGTCCGATGTCTGGTGAGGCCTTTGAAGGGTGGGGGGGTATCTTGAGCGTGCAGCTCTCTCTCCTGTGGTGAACGGTCTTTTTTTCCAGGATTCATTATCCAGTGAGAGAGGCATCCAAGCTTCCTCCTGGCGCAGCTCTGCCCAGCTTGGGGACGAGGGCTAGGACACCTTGACCTTGTTATTTTCCTCGGCATTGACCTGCTGCTGCTCCCGAGTGTCCTCCCTCTCTGGCCTCTCCTCGCTCTGCCTGGCAACAAGGAGTCGGCAGGTCAGCAGGATACCGAAAACCAAGGCGTGCGCGTATCTTTTGAGAGGGTCGCCCACCAGCTGGTGAAAGAACAGCACCGCCAGTATGACCAACAGCAACAGGAAGTTGGCTACGTCCTTGGGCCTTCCGGGCACAAGCGTCAGCACCACTCCGCAGCTCAACTCCAGTGTGCCGATGATCTTTCGCAGGAGCACTGAGCTGATGCCCATTTTCTTCAAGCCTGGCAGGGCCTTGGCATAGCTCTTGTATGCCCGTTTCTGGAACAAACGAAAGCAAAAGACGTATTAGTTTACCAGGGAGAAAGTGGGCACTGTCAGAGGGGTTTGTAGTATGTGGCTTTATGAATTTAAGATAAGGGCAACATTAAATGCTGTGGACTCTTCCCACTTGTACATTTCCAGTAGTTTGGGAAACTAATTAATGTCCTAATTCATTGGAGTCCCAATTTCACAATGGGAACTGATTAAGATCTTTCCAGCAGGGACCCAATTTCTAATTTCCACCGAACTGGCAAACAATACGGTCTACAAATGGACTCAGCTTATCATGATGGACACTACTGCAGACAGAAACAGGGGGACTGTACTCCAACAGCACTGCGAGTGATATGACTGCATATATTATATATATAGTGTATCTACAGCAGTGATGGCCATATCATGGTGATGGCAAGGAAGGCCATATTGGTTTCTGGATTTCATGCCAACTACTGCTCTTAATTATTTAACTGGGCCAATCACTTTGGTGACCTGATATTTTTGCTAGATTTCTTGGTAAGCTCACAAGCGATCCAGCATTGGTGTATATAGCTAATTCGTTTACAGAGCAAGGGTGTTTGATGGAAACAAACACTTCTATACACACCAGCCCCCCAAGAATGGAGTTGCCCACCACTGATTTATAGGTAGGTGGAGAGGGATGGGAGCCAAAAGACTTGGGATTTGCTGAATGCCATTCAATTTGACCACATTTTTGTATTTATAGTGTTTATTAATTGCATGGTTGATTGCAGTCTCTTAACTCTGTGTTTATGATTCTTCAATTGTGCAAAATTCCACTTTCATAACAAAACACTGAGAGGTACTTAAATAGAAATGCTCATTATCATTTCAAATCATCTAATCATCAAAACCCCTATACATCGGTCATCTAGAGGTGTTCATCGTTTACCGTTTAAATGATCTCAATTTCGCAAACGTTTACATTTTTCCCTGCACAGCAATGTGGTGGTACTTTGATATTAGTTAAATAAAGTTTGTCACTGAAATTGTATGACTTGTTTGCGATTTTTTGCAGAAGAAGGCAATTAATTGTAGTTCAATTAGGCTCGCATTTCTTGAATTATCTGCAGGCAAGAGCGTCAGGACATTCGCTATTGTACACAATGTGCTAGTAGGCCTATATATTTGTTATATTGAATTTAATAACTAGGTTGTAAATTGATATCGTTTTGATGGTTAAAAATCACACTTTAAACGTCAGGTCAGTTGTGCGTTTTTAACTTCCATGCTGCAATCTACAGTTGGTTATATGTTAATTTAATAAATGCCTCAGATAACAATGTTTTTTGTATGACTGGTTTAGCTAAATTACTGATCTGAGCTTCCAGGGTATGATCCACTATTCTACACGCTTGTCTTTTTTGGGTTGAGGAGGGGCTAGACTATATATTTAATCATTTATAATTTGAGTCCGTCTTAACGCGTAAAGTGGATAATAACTGTATTATGAAATGTTACGGTGGTAGCCTTTCAAAAAGAAGGCCTTGACAATAATTACAATAATTAATGTGTAGCCTAAAGCAGCTCGAAACAGCGTATCCAGTCATTAAAGCAATGTTCCAAGACTAAAGACAACATATCGTAAATTTAAAAAAAGACATATGATATCGATTATTATGAAAAATAAAAACCGTAAATCTGTCTGTAGATTTGAAACTACATCCAGTTTGAGAGCAAAGCTGGCGCGCTCCTACTGGATAAACGGTATAACATCAGCACCAGCAGGTGCAGCATAGAATGTACTGGAAAGACCGCCATGGGAGAAGAGTAAATTCTACAACGGTTGTCATATCTATAATAATATATAGATATTTTTTTACTATATATATATATATAACCTACTCGTCTAAAATGTGTTTATATTAATTTAAAATACAAATATTTAAAAGTAGGCTATTGCGGACAATGACAAAAAATATAACATGCAATTTAGCCTACATAAAATATATGCGGTGAAAATGCCTGACTCGATCACTACGAATCATAGTTTCAGTCTAGCTGGTGATTTAGCCTAAATGATTACATATTTAGCGCTGATCTTAATGTATAAAACCCTTAAACTAATCTAATAGGACTGTAACCTCTTCGGTGTGTCATAAATGTAGGTCCTATCGCGACGATTAACGATTATTATAGACAAAACCAAAATGCATTCCGTATCTCACTCCATCAAAGCAATTTCTTGGCGAAAACTGGTTACTTAACGAAACGTGCTGTTTCAGAACCCCAAGCAAGGCACAAACGCAATTATCCCTGGGACAAAGGCTTTGCCCTCGGCGTGCTGCAGACATGTTGTTGCGGTGTCCATAAGTGGTATTTACTTACCATCTCACTGTAAGCATCTTTGCTTAGTCTTGGTGTGAGCTTAATTGTGCCCATAAACACGAAAAAAAGGCCAAGGGCGAAGGAAAGGGCTACGATGGTTATCGTCCTTGGAGAAGCCATCTTCGCTTCTTTTTTTTTTTTTTTTTACTAACAACGCCGCGATACGGAAAAAGACGCCGCCGTTTTTCGAGCACCCTCTGAGCTCGACAGCCTGTGAAGACGAGCAGTAGGGACTAGAGAGCGAAACGGGATTGGTAGAGAACAAAGAATGGTGACATGTCGTCCGCCACAGGGTCCAAACGCCCTAAAAACGCAAGTGAATTCCGCTTGCAAGATTGACAAGTTCATCGCGTTTCACTTAAATAAATCAGATTGTGACTCCCATCCACACACTAAAATAGTGCCTTACCAAGAAGAGCCACCCAGCAGCCCCTTTTAGTTGTTTTTTAATAATTATATATTTTTAAACACTAGAATTCTTACACTGGTTTGTCTTTAATGGTGCAAAATTCATGGAACTTGATTGGCTGTTTATCTAACAAAATTTGAATTAGAAACCATGATAAAAGGTTTCGTACAATGTAACGTTTTAATTTTCTCCTAGCAGCCATGTTTTAATTGAATTCACAAGGTACAGACACCGAAGTATATTGTACTTGAGTAACATTTATTGCAAGATAAATATTGTAGCAATAGATATTAAATAATATGGAGCTGGATGCATGTTGGAGTTCTGAACGTTGTAGAGAGGTTGATGGTAGTGATAGGAGAACGAGGTATTGTGGGTGGGGCTAAAATTAGGTGTCAATCACTGACTTGAAAAATGTATTAACTCTTCACAACAAAACAATGATTGGTTCAAATAAGTGAGCTTCTGGTCGCATATTGTAGCTACAGCTATTTTTGGTGTCAAGATTACCTCTTTCTCCCATCACTCGTTGGCATATTCAGCATAATTGGCTTGGGGTCTTGGTTTGGTGCTCTTCAGGTTGTATGAGATTAATTTACTATTTGCGTATTATGGGTAAATAGAAAGTCAAATGTAATGATTGGTGGCAGTGTTATGAGTATCAGGCATGTGCATGAGTATTAGTCACTGTGCTGATGTAAAGAATCGGGTGGGACAATGGCACATCTACCAGTGGCGTGTCCAGGATTTTGTGCATGGGGTGGCAAAGTGGGGGCAAGAGCACAATAAGGGGTGGCACCAGCCTGTTATGTATAGGATGAAATAACATTGGATATGTGATTGGATACACACAGTGTAGTGTATTGGTAGTAATTAATTATACACTAATTAAATCATAGTACCAGCTCCATCTATGGGATTGTCTAGGTAATAGCAGCATAGGAAACAGCAGAGTTTCTGTTACGTTCTAACTAAATAAAGATCCAGCATCCAACAGCTGTTCGGTCTCCGTCTCAGTTATTAGTATTATCCGAGTATATTACACACAGGATATGTGATTTACAACTCTGTGCAAAATGAATGGGCAGATAATCACACACTATTGTACTGGCCACCTACTAGTTCTATAGGCTGTAATACTTGAGAGATTTGGTCATAGTTCCGTATAAACACAAATTACTCTGGAATAATGATGAATAAAGCATGAAGAACTTGATATGATTCAGTTAGCCTATATGAAATAGCATAGGTATGTTACCGTAAATCTGCATGACCCACATAGAATTGATCCAGGTTACAAGCTTTATTGAAAATATATCGTCCATTTGCACACAAAAAATTAACTGAACTAAAAATACATTTTATCCTTTTGCTAATACAATTTTCTGTTTATTTTAGATTTGGTCTATTTGTCTGTTATGGTCTTACTTTGTTTTAACTGTCTTGGCTTTTTAAATTCTTCATTTATTTTGTGAAGCACCTTGTGTTGTACTGCTGGAAAGGTGCTCTAGAAATAACGATATTATTATTATTACTGAAATTAGGGTGTAAAATTATTTTAAATTAAATTCTATACTTGTTTTAACCATAGGCGGCACGGTGGTGCAGTGGATAGCACTGTCGCCTCACAGCAAGAAGGTCTCGGGTTCGAATCCAGGCCGGGGGCCTTTCTGTGCGGAGTTTGCATGTTCTCCCCGTGTCCGCGTGGGTTTCCTCCGGGTACTCCGGTTTCTTCCCACAGTCCAAAGACATGCACGTTAGGCTAATTGGAGAGTCTAAATTGCCCGTAGGTATGAGTGTGTGAGTGAATGGTGTGTGTGCCCTGCGATGGATTGGCGACCTGTCCAGGGTGTATTCCTGCCTCTCGCCCGGAACGCATGCTGGGATAGGCTCCAGCACCCCCCCGCGACCCTGACCAGGAATAAGCGGCTTAGACAATGGATGGATGGATGGATGTTTTAACCACTATGGGGTTCAAATCACATCCCCACTACATGGCCATATATGGCATGAAGATGTTGGGCAAATTGTACAATTAACATTAAAATGCAACATATAAACCATAGCATTAACCCTTAAGTACAAGATAGTACAAGTACGAGATAGCTCCAAAAAAATCGGATGTTTAAGTGTCCATTAACCTCAATCGTCAGGCTCATAACATTACAGTATAATGAACCTGACCAGATTGGCACTGATGTGAGGCAAGTGGGGTGTGGGATGGTAAAGGATGTGATTTGCTAATAAATCAATGGTCAGCTTTGCTTGCAGGGGTGCTGTGGTGAAAGTGCCTAACAAGTCGTCCCGCAGCAACGACAGCAAAATATTTCTGACATATTTATTAGGATAAATAGCAGAATACATATCCTCATGAACATGGCTTTTGTAACAACATCGTATGGTTAGTATCGGCAAAAAAACAATGTCCCGCACGAGTACAACTAACAAGTGTACAGCACTCGTGGCTACACTGCAAATGGAAAAATAATGCACAAGGGACAACTACAGTAATTGCATTACACTGTAAATAACACGTATTCGCGGAAGCGTCTAAAACATTATGCGGTGTGGCAAAGTAACGGTATTGCCCGCAATAATCCGCGAGGCAGGTTCAGTAGAGTGAAAAAACGTACCGCTCAGCAGTACATACAGGACGTAGCCTACGTCACCGAAAGTAGTTGGATTGACTCGGCATTTATGCAGTTAAGTAAGACCTGGCCAGCGAGAAAGTGATCTAAAATACCTTCCTTCTGATTTTAACTACGTTAAATTAGCCCAGAAGTATAGGCCTACGTACATGTTCTACTCCTATTGGCTGCTTAGTATCCGATTTTTTCCCCCCACACCCCAGTTGATATGCATGTCAGAGTATAATCCAGTTCGATGTCAACCACCAAGGGAAGTCCTGACTCAGTGAAGATCAGATTCCAGTTCTACAGCCATACAAAAATGCACAAGTTCAGTGATTGCCAGCTCATGCCTGCTAACCATTGGCAGTAGCACAAATACAAATGATCATATGATTATGATATGACTATGATTGAGATTACCATATTGTACATTTTAGCATAAGAGTTACAAGGTCTGACCTGTGAAATTAAACATTGTATGAAATTGCTTAAAACAGTGGTTCACAAACTCAATCCCGGGGACCCATCGTGTGTGCTGGTTTTCATGCCAATCATAATGGCAACTTCTGAACTGTAATTAGGTGTCAATTGTTCTTAGACATGTTTAGGGGAAATAACAACGAGCCAAACCTGTATTGTGTTAAAATAAGTGTTAAGGAAATGAATCATGTAGAACACATGTTTTCAACAACCTTTATTGATCAAGAGATTGGCTGTAACATCAATCAGCATGATTAAATGATCAAAGTACTATGCCTGCTAACTGAGAGGTATTCATTTCCAGAGATTCGGGGAAACTGAAAATGATGGGGTCATCATTCAAGTGTCAACCATTGTGAAAACAAATGTTCATTTGTGCTGGATATGTTTTCAATGGGAATCGAACCCACAACCTAAGCATCGTCAGCACCATGCCCTACCTACTGAGCCACACAGAACCACCATTCAGCAGAAGGATACACCACAATCCATTTAAACAACATTGATTTAAAGTTGTGCTGTCATTCTTTGGTGAATTCTTATAAGCTATATTGTGGAGGCCAAGACACAGCTTGAGGGTCTGTAGACATGATCAAAGATAGTTAATTTGATATAAAAATTGTTAAAAAGATAAATATTGAAAGATTAGAAGTTAAGATGATAAATAATTAGTACATTCATGGAGTAATGATTATTTTCATTGTATGCCTTAGCATTAGTAATTGAGTACTGTTGCTTTAAGAAAAGAACCAGGTAACTTTGCGCCTTATGCAAATTGGGTAATTGTGTGTGCCGACTCGGTTAATGGAACTATGGAAGCAAACGGTTTTCTTACCGCATTCATGTTCGCATTCATATTCGCATTTATATTCACATTCATATTCGTGTTTTAATTGTTGTAATTCAGTGGATTATTCTTTTTTGCTTTGGAATATTTAATAAAAGGATCATCTTCATTTTTTACAACGGTTTCTGAAGTGGACTTGTGTTCGAATGTGTAGGCTACGTGAACGTGGAAAGTGGAACGTAGCTAGCGAACAGAGAGCGAGTAAGACAAGTTGCAATTTCCCCCGACGATTTTAACCTCTACATATATGTTGATGCCGTTTTACAAAAGCGATATGGATCTCGAACCTCTGGTAGGCCTATATATTGGCTGAATATTGGCACAGCTAGGGGATGTTGTTAGGCACGACGCGAGCGGAGTATATTCATGATATACCACGCGTTCTCGTTCCATATCGCTTTATTAATCAACACTCTCGGTTAGTTAGTTTCAGTTTCACCCTCAGAAAGTTAGTTTCATGAATTTAAGAAAAGGTTTAATTTAAGAATGTGGCCAACTTAATCAATCAAACCTACCAAATAAAATAAACATGAACATTAAATCTGTAATTTTAACTAATGGGGCACTGAACTGCAATGAGTCAGATCAGCATACAGGTAACTGTCCAAATAAAGTAAGTTACCCTTGAGTAAATGAAGGGTTCTTGTCGTGGTGTAACGGAACGCAGTTGATCCCTGATCCGTACGGTTCACCCCCCACAGTTCGGAATGCATATGAACCGCGGATTAATTGCTAAATTTAACCATCATAGAGAAATACAGTTCTTCTGCCGCTGCTACGTTTTAAAGTGACAATTCCCTAAATGCAACCATGCATGTTTTGGTTTGCTTTGTTTTTCATACGAAATGCCTTTCTGGGAGGCGATCTTTTAATTTTTTATTAAATTAATTAAGGCATAAGACCACCCTAGTTAAATCGCCTAAGGCGTACTGAATCTAAAAATGTATTTTGTTAAATTTTCGAATAAAGATTTAGTGAAAAAACTGAAATTGTCATTCATTCATTCCTTGAAAATAGTTCCTGGTAATTTTTTGTGGAAACGCCCCTTTTGTCTCCCTTTTCTTCTTTTTTTTGCTGATCGGAAAAATGATCCGATCCGCAAGACAAATTACGTAGAAGCAGGTAGAGGCCGTAAATATGCAAAGCCAATCCGAGTGACCACCAATGGTGAAGCACTTCTATCTTGATGGGAGTGGTCTCTTCTAGGATGACAATACCCCATCCACAGGGCACAAGTGGTCACAATGGTGTGGTTATTAACGTTAGTCATAACTTGCTAGCGCGCACGTTTACTAACGTGATCCTAAGTATCCTTAATTAATTAATTCTCTTTTTTACAGCAAGGATGGAGAGCACGACTCGACATTTGGTACGGTAACGTTAGCAAGTTCGCTAGCTTTTATTTTTGCTTGCTCGCTAGATGACTTCTGGAGCCAGCGTAGTATGCCGCTTTCAAAAAGTTTGCTTGCTATCCATTAACTTAGTTATCTAGGGAGCTAACTAACGTTTCCTTCCATCAATTATTGAACGGTACTTCATAGCTTGCAGTTGCTTCCGTAGCTTGTACTAACGCGAATTTTAACAGGATATGCGACTTGTGGATGCACTTGTAGGATAGCTAGCTAGCTAGGCTGCTTTCCATCTTGAATATTAAATATTATTATGATCGTTAACTAGATTATTCTAGGCCACTAGCTGACCTGCACTACAGCCTACGAACTTTAAAACGTAATGATCATTATTGTATTATATAATAGGCTACGTTTGTTCCCACGCAATATTAATTGAACCGTAGCATTAATTTAGTGCGTGCAGTGGGAGACAGACTGTTCAGGAGTGTCACCAGCAACTGAATTGTTTTCAAACGCATCTGTAAAATGGCCTGTTGGCTATATTTATATGGTTATATTTATATTTTTGTATTTGTCATTTTGCATGCAAACAGAAACGTCAACTGGAGGGATTGGGCGTCCGCGATGTTAAAGAATTTTGGCTGACTAAACAACCAATTCAGGTTATTTGTCACTTAATGAAGGAATTGGGAACATCACATTTGTAAGTAGCTCAAATGTAACCTATATAATGCTATGCATAACTTGCTGTGTGTGTGTGAATAACTGATGTACAGTGAGGTAGATGATCCATGGAGTAAACATGAAGTGATTGGGATGGCAGATATGCCATCCGAGAGGTTACGGGTTAGTGGGGCATATTCATATAATATACCATACTATCTGTATTCTTTTTTACAGAGAATAACATAATGAAGTACTAACATTTTCCCCTAAGCTTGTTGCACAATTTGACTTTGAAGTAGACCAGGGTTTCTCAAACTTTTTTACTCCACGACCCCATTTTATGGGTGGGAAAAAATCGCGACCCCATACATAAATGATAGTGCAATTACAACGCGGAAAAACTTTAGTCCAGAAACATATATTGGTGGTCTATTTCCAAAATAGTAGCAAATGCATTCACAGGCTATATCTTTATGAAAAACAAATAAAACAGACTTAATAGTAGCAAATACAGTACATTCACAGGCTATATCTTTATGAAAAATAAAACGGACTGCTTAGCCTACTTAATGGGATGGATGTGCTTGGAGTGTTGAACACTCTGTGTTGTGGTTCTCTGTGGCTCAGTTGGTAGAGCACAGCGTTGGCAACGCTTAGGTTGTGGGTTCAATCCCCACTGGGGCCACATATACTGAAAATGTATGCATTCACTACTGTAAGTCGCTTTGGATAAAAGCGTCTGCTAAATGGCGTATATTATAACACGGTTCATCGATGCGTGGCTGCGCTGGGCTGAGAAAGAGGCGGAGATCCCCTTCAACTCTCAGACGCGATCTATATTTATTTTGCTGCTGTTGCAGTTTTAAGCACGGTTTTCTGTCCTTGTAAAACCTTTTGTTTCCTCTGAAAGAAATCTAGCGCTGTGTTTAGTTTGCAAGTGGCGTTGCATTTTCCATGGCTTAAAGCTCTCGTTAGCTAGAACTTCCCCACACACGACACATTGCGGTCTTGGGTCCTCCTCATGTCCTGTCCATGTAAAGCCATAGGTGAGGAATTTCGGGTCATAACTTATTTTATTCCTTTTTGTTTTATTTGTATTTTTGTAATTTTCTGCTGGTCTTTTGTTAGAATTTGACTCACCTCCAGCACCACTCCTGACAACAAACGTGTCAATTTTCGTGACTGCTGTATTGGCGCGCTACACATGCAATGGGGTGCAGTAACGTTAAACGCATGCGTTGGATTAAACTCATGCATGTCGGTAGATTAAAAATAATTGGTCAGAAAAGACAGATTTTACGAAAAAACAGGCAATTTGTTTTTCATTAAAAAAATGTAAAGAAATGCTTATGGTTTAAAAAAAAGTACATTTATTTTAATTTTTTAATTTTTTGGCGACCCTACCATGACCCTTTGGCGACCCCAAGTGGGGTCGCGACCCATAGTTTGAGAACCGCTGAAGTAGACTGTAACCAGCCAGTAGGGGAGAGCGGGGTATGTTGTCATACTTTTCACTCTTGTCTTACCTGTAGTGGGCGCAATACATCGCAATGGTATAAATGTCATACCAAATGAAAGGTGGAAGTCCATCCATCCATCCATTGTCTAAGCCGCTTATTCCTGGTCAGGGTCGCGGGGGGGGTGCTGGAGCCTATCCCAGCATGCGTTCCGGGCGAGAGGCAGGAATACACCCTGGACAGGTCGCCAATCCATCGCAGGGCACACACACCATTCACTCACACACTCATACCTACGGGCAATTTAGACTCTCCAATTAGCCTAACGTGCATGTCTTTGGACTGTGGGAAGAAACCGGAGTACCCGGAGGAAACCCACGCGGACACGGGGGGAGAACATGCAAACTCCACACAGAAAGGCCCCCGGCCTGGATTCGAACCCGAGACCTTCTTGCTGTGAGGCGACAGTGCTATCCACTGCACCACCGTGCCGCCCAGGTGGAAGTCTTGGGCACATATTGTATCCATTACATATTCATATCTTCTTTCAGTATGGAGTTGTAGACAGTTAAATAGAGGGTGTGCACCCCATCAGGGAGTAAGTTGTCACACTATGTCATAGTATGTGGGGTAAGTTGTCACATTGGATTATCAACAAATAAGAATACAACTAAATAATTGTGAATATAATTTTTTAACTTTCAAATTCAAAACTAAGTACATTTCATTACGGAACTCATTCATTAAATAACAAAATGCTTAGTCTTAACAAAACAGATGTGGTGTAATGCACAACGAAACACTTCTAATCAGACTCATCTTCAGAGTCACAGTTCTGGCACAAATAAATTGCCTGGCCTGGGGTGCAAGCATCATGGGCCCACTTCTTGCATCTCACACACTGCACCCAAGTCTATTTTGGGCGGCTGTTAGAAAATGGCTCCATGCAGACTAGGCAGAAGCACTCCTCTTCATCTGATGATGACTTGTCTATTTTTCTTTTTACTGTTGCCTTTTTGTTCTCGGCAGATCCAGATTTTGCACTTTGCTTCCCTTCCTCCAGAAACAGCCTGTTTTTAGATTGTGATTTTTCCATTTGTAGTGCTTGCTTCACAGGTGTGTCTGTTAGAATTGCGGTTTTGTGCCGCTTTCTTCCATTATTAGTTTGTTTTCGGGAACCAGCTTTTGGAAATGGCCGGAGGTCTTCTGGAGTTGGTAGTCTGCTGTCAGCACTGGCATTGCTGGGTAAGGGTGAGCTGGCATGGGAACTGAACGGATCTGTGTCTGTGCTTGTGCCTGGGAGGGCAGGGTTGGTACTGGGGCCTGGCGGGGCAGGGCGATCCATAACATAGGATGGCGCAAACTCAGTTTCCAAAAAAACATCCCTGTTGTAAGGCTGTACCCCAGCTACCCTAAAGCCAGCCTGAATGTTCAAGGGGGTTGCAGCCACAGGATAAGCGATTGCCACAATCCCAGGAATGTCATAAATTGACATTGTTTTCCCAGGATTGTTCCTCATCCATGCATCACACGCTGTGTTGATGTGCCCTTTTAGCGGCCCGTAGACAGACCTGTCTAAGGGTTGAAGCTGATGAGAGCAGTGGGGTGGGAATGGCACCATAATTATGCCGTTTTCTTTCGCATAATTTAGTCCATCAATGGACATAGGAGATTCGTGGTTGTCCAAAAGGAGTAAACATGGTTTCTCCTTTGAGCATTTTGTATGCTCAATGAAATGTTTCAGGAAGTCAAAAAAGTGCACATCTTTCATCCACCCCGAGGGATTTGCTGCTCTCTTGCTGCCAGGTGGTCCGTTGTTTAAAAAATGGTCGTGGAAGTTGACACAGGGAAATATGAAATATGGAGGTACTATGGAGTGTGCACAGGCCAGTGTGACCCCGTTTTCAGCGGAGGTCAGTGACCCTACTTGTTTGAATCCGCGTCTGGCCACTACTTTGTCAGGCTTATGGACCGTGGTCACCCCAGTTTTGTCTACATTCCATATGTCCCCTGGTCCAAATTGATGTCTGTCTAGCACATTTGCTAAATTGTCGAAGAAGGCATTAACATTTTCTCGGTTGAAGCTACTAGCTCTGGCAAGGCTAGTTGCCTCAGGCTTTCTTAGCGACAGCATTGGGTGCTGTAAACCACTCAGGGCTGGCCTTTTCTGTTTCTGCCCACATTGGTGTGAACTTCAGCTTGTGTGCCACAGCAAACTGGTAGGCAAGTCTTTTGATCTCACTTGGCGACAGACCAAAATAAATGTCAGCTGACCTAGCGATATAATGAACAAGCTGCATCTCCAAATCAGGTGGAAATACCTGCCGTGGCTTTCTATAGCCAACCACTGCTGGCACGGCTGCCTGACTGACAATTTCTTCGCTGGTAACCTTTTCACAATACCGAGTCAGAGTACCATAATTTATATTAAAATTGTTTGCTGTGCTTCTGATTGATTTGTTCTCCAGCTTCACCTGCCTGACTGCCTTCAACATTATGTCAGGAGGTGTGCTGCCATTCTCTGTCTTTCTTTTATAATTTCTCACCATCATCTCACTTTCTTTGGTTCCTTCGTTCCTTCCTTCCTTTCTTCCTTCCCTCAATGCTTCTTTTCTTCAAAAACACATTTCAATTAGCCTCATTGGAATTAGGCTGCATCCAGGGACTGGGGCAAGTCGTCTCATGTGACAACTTGCCTCAAAGCCATTGAGACAACTATCCCAAAATGGGCTAATGTTTGCTAAATCTCAAGGCTAGTTCAGCATAGGACTGCAGCTAACATATCAAGAGACACCTTATTGTCTCCTTTATTTGGTACACAAATATAATTTTGAACATTTATACCTAACACAGTTTTATTACATAAAATGTAAGGTGCCATTTACTTACTTTTGAAGGAGACAAACACGAAACTTGTGCTCACATGTAATTAAAGTGATCTTTGACCACCTGCGAAAAGGAATTTGAATTTGACCCTGCCACAAAGTAGCTATTTGATTTTTGAGATAGTGTCCCTGTGGTTGGAGGCATGAACAGTGTGACAACTTACCCGTGGGACAACTTACCCCGCTCTCCCCTACTGGTAAAATAAAGTAAACACCACCATAAATTAATCAATTAAATCAATTTTGAAACAAAATAAAATGTGGAAAAAGTCAAAGGGGTGAATACTTTTTATACCCACTGTGTGTGAATATAGGTAACTGCCAAAATAACTGACTAACTGACACCAACATAAAATGTCTTTAATAGGGCGTTGGGCCACCATGAGCTGCCAGAACAGCTTCAATGTGCCTTGGCATAGATTCTTGTTTCTGAAACTCTATTGAAGGGATGCAACACCATTCTTTTAATAGAAATTCCATCATTTGGTGTTTTGTTGATGGTGGTGGAAAACGCTGTCTCAGGTGCCACTCCAGAATCTTCCATAAGTATTCAATTGGGTTGAGATCTGGTGACTGCCATGGTATATGGTTTACATCATTGTTATCCTAATCAAACCATTGTGACCACTTGTGCCCTGTGGATGGGGTATTGTCATCCTGGAAGAGACCACTCCCATCAAGATAGAAGTGCTTCACCATAGGATGAAGGTGGTCACTCAGAATGGCTTTGCATATATTGCCGTATTTGGCTTGCCCTCTTAAGGCCTCTACATGCTTCTAGGTAACTTGGGATAATTTGAGATCTGGTGCAACAATGCATTCTGCAATTTATACTAGCAAAGGCTATGCAACATGGTGTCCTTACACTTCTGTACACTAGTAGGTGTCAATGAATTGAACAAGGTTGATAAAGTTTTCATGAAAGTACCTTCAAACTTCTTCAGCCAGTCTTTCCTGAAGCTGGTTCATTATATACCGTGTCGAACAAATGATGCTAGCTATCTATATCGTTAACTACTAGCTCGATGAACTGTGACCTATGAATGATGACTATGACAGCTCCGCCTCCATTTGCTAACCAACCAATCAATGATGTGCAACATCTACGTGAACGGTTGCGCTGCGGTCACGAGTTAGATTTTTGTGCTAGGTACACGGCACCCTCTGAAACCCTCTCTGCTTAGGTCGCAAAGGTTGCGTGGATGTTACAGAGCCCTGGTTGTGTTGCTGTCGTGTTGTTGTCCTTCGGGCATGTAGAGGCACGTAGAACCCTAGAGAGGGTTGAGTGGACCTAAACTATACCAGGAAAATGCACTCCACACCATAACAGCCACTAGAACCTTTCATTTACTCAAGCGTTTCCTTTATTTGGGCAGTTACCTGTATGCTGATCTCACTCATTGTAGTTCAGTGCCCCATTAGTTAAAATTACAGATTTAATGTTCATGTTTATTTTATTTGGTAGGTTTGATTGATTAAGTTGGCCACATTCTTAAATGAAACCTTTTCTCAAATTCATGAAACTAACTCTCTGAGAGTGAAACTGAAACTAACTAACCGAGTGTTGATTAATAAAGCGATATGGAACTAGAACGCGTGGTATATCATGAATATACTCCGCTCGCGTCGTGCCTAACAACACTGTGCCAGTATTCAGCCAATATATACCAGAGGTTCGAGATCCATATCGCTTTTGTAAAACGGCATCAACATATATCTTGTAAGAATTCACCAAAGAATGACAACACAACTTTAAATCAATGTTGTTTTAATGGATTGTGCTGTATCCTTCTGCTGAATTTATATGGTGGTTCTGTGTGGCTCAGTAGGTAGGGAATGGTGCTGACAACGCTTAGGTTGTGGGTTCAATTCCCATTGGGACCACATATACTGAAAAATGTCGCTTTGGATAAAATCGTCCGCTAAATGGCATATGTCAGTGTTACAGTGTGAACTCCATCCATCTGAAAACCCATCTCTGTCTTTGTAGGAGTCTCTTATTCTATTCCACGGAGTTCCTGCGTGTAGTGTGCTATGAAGGCAGACGAGACCCTCCGCAATGGGAGTTAATACAGAAAACCTGCAACTTCGTCCGACAGCTAATTGCCAGCGTGAGTATGAATGACTTGTATTGTAAAACCCCTCTAGACATTGAAGAGAACCTTGTAAATTCATCTGACTTAAAAGTAGCATTTTAACAGTGTAATTGCATTTGCACCAACAGCTGTTTTGATTAGTAAATGGATGGTGGAGTTGCACTGCAATGTAAAAGAGGTGGAAATTAAGCGCCACTAGGTGTCATCAGAATTCAGTGTCAGTTAAGTGTCTGTGGTTTTCTTGAATACTCTTCATATTTACATGGTCTTGCGGATTGTTTATTGCACGGTGAAAACATATCCAGCACAAATTAACATTTGTTTTCACAATGGTTGACACTTGAATGATGACCCCATCACTTTCAGTTTCCCCGAATCTCTGGAAATGAATACCTCTCAGTTAGCAGGCATAGTGATCATTTGATCATTTAATCATGCTGATTTATGTTACAGCCAATCTCTTGATCAATAAAGGCTGTTGAAAACATGTGTTCTACATTGATTCATTTCCTTAACACTTATTTTAACACAGTACAGGTTTGGCTCGTTGTTATTTCCCTGACATTGAACCCAAACTCATTTTCCGCAAGTGGTTTAGTTTCAGTAACCAGGTGTCCACGCTTTAAGCAATTAGGACCCTGCTGAATTCACCTGCCAGTCTATAATTGAATCAATTAAAAAATGTAAGTCATTGAGAAAGCATTAGTTGATCTGACTTATTAAAAGTCTTTGGATGTGAGTATGGGACATTTATTCTTCATGGCATGAACAGCTATTTCTGATATAAAATGGCCCTAAGTGGGCAAGTAATCCTTCATAATAGAAATTAAACATGTCTAAGAACAATTAACACCTAATTACAGTTCAGAAGTTGCCATTATGATTGGCATGAAAACCAGCACACACGATGGGTCCCCGGGATTGAGTTTGTGAACCACTGTTTTAAGCAATTTCATACAATGTTTAATTTCACAGGTCAGACCTTGTAACTCTTGTGCTAAAATGTACAATATGGTAATCCCAATCATAGTCATATCATAATCATATGATCATTTGTATTTGTGCTACTGCCAATGGTTAGCAGGCATGAGCTGGCAATCACTGAACTTGTGCATTTTTGTATTGCTGTAGAACTGGAATCTGATCTTCACTGAGTCAGGACTTCCCTTGGTGGTTGACATCGAACTGGATTATACTCTGACATCCAGAGTTGGCGAGAGGGGAAAAGAGGTGTGAGGCAGCCATGTTGGAAGACATCCTGGGCAAGGAGATTAATAACAAACTGATGATGATAGACAAACTGTTATACCAACCTCTGATTGTTTGTCTGATTTGAACAGTTTTTTAAATAAACAAAAAATGAAGATTTATATGTTTTTGTAGCCTTCATCTTAAGTGATTTTAGTAGAATACATTTTGAGGTTCCAGTTGACACAATAAAGAGATCACATTGTGAAACTTTTGTTCTGTCAAACCATGGCAATTCCCTCTCATGCGTGAGAACCTTGTAAGCGCTTTTTTTTTTAAAGCACATTTTAAACAATAATATAAAAGTAAAGCAAGACTATAAAGCCTACTTGTTTCTCACATCAGCATTAGTATAACACAGAACCATACATCTGCATAAAAAGTATGTACTTTTATATTACAATTTCATAGTGTGACACTTGAACCAGTAGTTATAAAATACAGTATACCAGTGATTTCTGAACTGCAGTTCAGTAAAATACATTTCTGTAGAAGAGGTGAAACAAGATTTATGTAACCATGGGGTGGATGTGCATGTGTTTGGCTGCAGTATGATTATCTAAATGTCTGCAGGACATAATTGTCCACTTTGGTGAGGCCCCTTGCTTTTATACATTTTACATTTTATCTCAAGCTATTTGTGTGCAGAATTGCAAGGACATAATAAAACCTGTGGGAGGGAATTTCCTGACTGTCACAAGTAGTTTGACAACAAATAATTTTAGCTCCTTGCTGGTCTGTTCATTCAGGTTCTGACTAGGCAGGAATTCCCCTCTCATTCAGCTTGGTGGAGCTTGCTCAAATTTGATCAGCTCTTAGCGATGAAAACATGGTGGTTTTTCAATTGTTACTGCTTTTTTAAACCGCACAAGACGAGTTTATGAGTGCTCATCAACCACCACAGTGCCAGAGATTTCAGCAAATGGTGTGCTCTCACACACCTCGAGACTGGGGATGATCTTCCTCTCAGTGACCCTGGTCCTGTCGAGCTTTCAGAGCCAAGATGGCTTTCCTGTAGAGGTCTGTCAGAGAATTAAAAAAGAGTCAGCGTTCTGTTAAAAAACAAAAACGATTAAAAAAAATTTACTTAACAAAAACATTTCTTCCTCTATGAGAACATTGGAGAAAGTGAGCTCTTACCAAAAGTAGCAGAAAGATCCACCGGCTGTGAATATCCTGCCGGAATCTGTTCTGTATTTATTTTGTTTTTCCTCTTCACTTTCACGGTCTTTCTTTTTTTCTTCTTTTCTCCTTTTCCTTTGCGAAAAATTACATTTTAGTGCTTAAATTAAAACAACATAAAAATAAAAATGTTCATGGCAAGAATTTAAAAGCCAGGTAAAATTGGGAATTTAATTAAATTCAATTAATCCCCTCAGGAGCAATTTAAACAGGGCAACAATATTTCTCCAGGTCAATACCAGTACCTTTCTTTGTTTTGGATTCGTCATTGTCTGGGGATTGTGGGAGCTCCAGGGTCTCCTCGTTCACTTTGGCTTTGCGGGTCAGCCTCCCGCGGTTACGAGGCAACAGGGCAGTGCTGGCTCTCTCCTCCTTTTGTCCACTCTGCTCTTGCTCTGCCTCTGTGCCCTCCAGCCCCTCCTCTTCCTCCCTCCTGCCTGTGCTGTTCACGGTGTCTTTAATCTTCACCTGCTTCTTCTTCATTTTCCTCTTCAGAGTGTTTTCCTATAATAAGGTGCCATAGAGGGATGAGTTTGTCATGAGTTCACCGTGAGAAATTGACCCAGAATGTTCTGGCATGCCTGTATAAATATACACTACCAGTCAAAAGTTTTAGAACACTCCAGTTTTTACTGAAATTTAAGCAGTTCAAGTCCAGTGAATAACCTGAAATGGTACAAAGGTAAGCGGTAAACTGACAGAGGTTTAAAAAAAAAAAAGTTTAGGTTACCAAAAACTGAAAAATAATGTAAATTTCAGTTATAAAAAAAGGCCCTTTTCAGTGAACAAGTAATGTACCTAGCACTAGTGAACAGCTGTTCTGCAGCAATGTAAGTAAATTAAGCCTTGAAAGTTGATGCAAACAATTCCTACAGGTGTCCCAACTTTTGTAGATTACTTACAAACCCTCTGTATAAAAACTGTGTTGGAACAGAGTGTTACTACACCCTCTGAAGCATTATTTGGACAATATTGCACTGCAGGAAGTAGTATATTGCTATCATAATGGCAAGAAAAAGGCAATTAACAAAGGAAGACAAACAGACTATTATAACCCTTAAAAGTGTATGTCTTTCCTTTAGAGAAATTGCAAAGAAGGCCAAGGTGTCAGTGAGTACAGTTTCTTAGACCATCAAAAGGCACTTGGCCCCCTCTCGCCAGAGTCGGCTCTGGCCGGGATCGCCATCAGGGGCGACGATTGGCTGTCCGTCCCAGGGAGGGGGGAGGGAAGCCGACATGACGTTCGCTGCGCATAAGAGTGCAGGTTTGACAGGTCGAGTGGCAGTAAGAAAGCCATTGCTAAGAGGGCTAGTGAAGACTGGAAGAAGGTCTTATGGACCGATGAATCCAAATTTGAAATCTTCGGTTCATCACGCAGGGTTTTTGTAGGCCGTCGAGTAGGCGAAAGGATTGTTCCTCAGTGTGTGACACCAACTGTCAAACATGGAGGAGGAAGCGTGATGGTCTGGGGCTCTTTTGCTGGATCCAGAGCCGGCGACTTGCACAGATTGACTGGAACCCTGAACCAAAAGGGCTACCACAGCATTTTGCAGCGCCATGCAATACCCTCTGGTCTACGCCTAGTTAGTCAGAGGTTCATCCTACAGCAAGATAATGACCCAAAACATACCTCCAGGCTATGCCTGAACTACCTTAGAAGAAAAGAACAAGACGGTAGGCTTCAAATCATGGAATGGGCAGCACAGTCTCCAGACTTAAACCCCATCGAGCTGATTTGGGATGAACTGGACAGAAGGGTGAAAGCAAAGCAACCTACAAGTACAACACATTTGTGGGAACTTCTGCAACAGTGTTGGGAAGAACTTTCCGAACAATATTTGATTTCAATTATTGAATGGTACGAGTGTGTTCGGCTGTAATATCTGCAAAAGGTGGCAACTTTGATGAGTCAAAAATGTCGATTACATTTTGTTAAACAAAACGATTCCATGATTTATTTATTTTATCTCCAATTGTTTATTTGTTCAGAGTACATTGAAACATTAAACTGTACATTTCAATAAAAACTGAAAAAATTCTAAAACTGTTCTAAAACTTTTGACAGTTTTTTAAAAATGTATTGGGTTGTTGTTTGTGATACTATGAAAATACTGGAATCGATAAATTAACAAATAGACCAACACATCTAAAATATGCGAAATAGGTACAATAAAGCAATGAGGCAGGGGAAGGAGGAAAGGAAAACCTTTTTCAAGATATTTTGAATGGGCTCCCGTTTGCTTTCAGGCTGGGGGCCCTTGTCCTTTTGGGGCCACTGTGCTTGACCAAGTTCAGTCTTGCTGGTGTGGATTCTACAACGAAACAGCATTCCAAAACGCATTAAGGACTGACCTGAGTGCCATCAACAATCTCAGACTACCAGTCCAAGAAAGATTGAAACCTGAACTTCCCCTGTCTGTAATACCCATTGTTTTTTCTGTGAAAGCTTGAGCTTTCTCTGAGAGTGGCAGTGTGGTAAAATGGTTAGGGAACTGGGCTTGTAACTTGTAAAGGTTTGATTCCGAGGTGAGTCACGGCCGTTGTACCCTTGAGCAAGGTACTTAACCTGAATTGCTTCAGTAAAATATCCAGCTGAATAAATAACTGTGTAAATCACTCTGGATTAGAGTATCTGCTAAATGCCTGTAATGTAAAAGTTGTCCATTGAATTGTGTGATTTTAATGATAATTGTAATCTACTACAAGAGTAGCATTCTATTGGCTGCTGTCCAATTTTTTTGCATTTTTTTCATGTAATAGTTGTGATGGTGAGTTGAGCGAGAGTGCTGTCAAAAAGTATCCATGATTGCAGCGGTTGAAAATAGATTGCGTCTCCTGGCACACTAGTTCCCTCCCCATTTCTGCTACCTGGTGGCCATTTAACTAATATTTAACCAATAATAAAGGGGGCGTGTACAAATAAGTGCTCTCACCTGTCTTCTTTGAACTTGCCACGCCCTTTCTCACTTTTCCCACGCCTGTCCTTCTCCTCTGGGCCCAAGGGTCGTCTGTTATCCCGTGCCACACGGGCGCACAGTTCAGGATAGTCCAGACACACGGCATGCAGTAGCCAGCGTAGGCCCCGCAGTGTCTTCTTGTCCGACCACCTCCGTGTGTCCAGCAGAGCAGAGCACGGCTCCTAAGGGGCGGGACACCAAAACCACCAATCACAGAGATCTTGCCTTACGGTCTTTCTGTTACCCATAAACTGATTTAATTGATGTCTTCTTCATTTTGCTTTTCTTTTTCTTTTCTTTATTGAATATGTACAGGTAACTGCCAAAATAAAGGCAACACTTTGGTAATCGGGGTGGGGGTTAGGGTTAGTTTGGCAGTTAGTTAGGATTAATTTGGGTTAGTTTGTTGCCGTTATTTTAGCAATTACCTGTACATAATACATAATAGCCATTGTTAAGGGTGGTCAAATTATAGGCCCTTTTGGATTTTTTTTCCTGAACACCCATGTAGATTTATTATTTTGCGTTTTGAAAAAAAACTATTTATTTCAATGTAGTCATATATTTGCGAACACAAACGTGTGCGCGTGTGCACTTCCGTTGACTTCACATTCACAAGACTGAGACTGAAAACACAAAAATCTCAAAACCACACATCCTGTGGATGACACTGGGAGTTATATTTATAACACAGAGAAGGGAAATTCCTCTTTCTCATGCACATGCACACACACGGAAGACCTATCTACCTGACTAATAAATCTGTTAAAAAATTGTTTTAAATTGACCATTTGTTTCAATGTAGCCATATAGTTGCAAGAGAAACAAACAAACATATGCGCGTGTGCACTTCCGTGCATGTGCATGTGCATGCACATTATTGAAAATCTAGGGAACCGCCTAGATTCTTTTCAGTGACACTCTCACGTTGACTTATTCACAGTCAACGTGAGAGTGTAACTACTATCTGTGCAGCACTCACAATGTGGCAGAGAGACCGGCTCTGATTGACCAGCTTCTCCAACGTCAGAGCCTCGATCAACTCGCTTCCCAGCAAAGCGCCCGGCTTGTCCTGCTTGTTGGCCAGCCTGAAACACACACACACACACACACCCCAGACCCCAACTCAACTCGTCATCACGAACTTCCCGCACACGTGCAAGTGTCACAGCATCACTGTGGTAACGTATCTGAAACATGCCAGCGAAGCCCTAGCTGTATGTGGTTATCATGCGCCCTGCTGATCTGCATAAGCCAGCCTGAACCTTGAGCGTTAGATTTTTAAAACGCAGAGAGAGGGAGCGAGGCACTTACACAAGCAGAGGCTTTCCAGCCACCCTGGGTTGCTTCAGCAGATCCACCAGGGCCTCCCTGACCTCACGGATCCGTTGCCTGTCGCTGGAGTCCACCACGAAAATAACCCCGTGGGCTTCGCCGTAGTGGTCCCTCCAGGCCCCCTGAAGCTGGGGGGCTCCGGCCACATCCAGCAGGGTTACTAGGAAGTTGTCCACTCTCAGCTCCGTCCGATTACATCCCTGGGTGGGGCTCACTTCGCCTGGAAAGACTGCATACAGGGGTCACACAGGGCAAACGCTGATCACCCACTCACAGACTCTACGCGCCACTCCAGCATGAGCACACCATCCTGTGATAGCTGCGTCTCCATGTCACGGTACCTTTCAGGATCCCCCGGACCATGGACGTTTTCCCCGCGCTGTCAAGACCAACCACCAGCACCGTGACCTTCCTGAAAAATGCAACATTAGGATTACATTACAGGCATGTAGCAGACTTATCCAGAGCACAGTTTGACATTTCTTTACATACAATCTATTTATACAGCTGGAAATGTACTGAAGCAATTCAGGTTAAATACCTTGCTCAAGGGTACCTGGGAATCGAACCTGCAACCGTTCCATTACAAGCCCAGTTCCTTAACCATTATAATACACTGCCGCCTATTGGTAAGAGAGTACTGCTAGATTGGTAAGAGAGATGTCCAATGGTAACTGTAGGCCCATCCCATCACATCAAGATCTTCCATCGATTCAGGAGGGTCACACAAGTGCTCTAAAACACTTGCAGGCCACCAGGTGAACTGCCGCACCTACTGCACCGACAACTGTGCAGCTGACGCAGCTGGTACAGACTACAGGCACCCAATCGAACACAACAATGACTCATTAGCAATGCAGTGGGGGTTGTCATGGTGACTGAATCCTGCCCTCCCTGGGTGATATTATGGCCCATCATGCATTGCTCCGAGACTCCAGACCACAGTCAGCATTCGAGGGGTCTGGCTTCGATTCATGCTGTAGAGCACCACTATTCTCTGCACACTCATTTGCAACTCGGGGGCCCATGGTGTTATCCTTTCTAATGACAGTGCCTCTGTGTCTGTGTTAAGCATCATTACCAACTGCAGGTATGAGGACAAGACAGACATGCTTGCAATGGTTCACTGATTGCATGAGGTTAGAGAACTGGATGGACAGACTGTAAAGACAGAAGATCTATGATAACTGAACCAATTACCAATCATACAAACTTGACAAACTCATGCATTTTATATGTTCTGCAAGAGTGCCAACAAAAAACATAAAAATGTACTGTAAGGATTTAAAAAAATGTTCTTTGGTTAAACATTTTAGCAGGAAACATCTTCTAATTTGAGGATTGTTCGTATGATTCGGGAAGCAAATTCAGTCATTTTAACTTTTCTGACTGGACCGGTGATGGAACTGAACAAAACACCCTCAATTTATTTATCTGACTGCACACAGCAAAACATTTAACTGAGTCTTAAGTTCACACATGGGGTGAAAACACACAACTTGAGCAGGGAGGCGAACACATGAAAAGGGAAATATTTGTTATTGTGATATGGAAGCAGGTGCATTCATGCTCGCAGCTTACGCAATATACAAAATTTTGTAGCTAAATTATGTAGCTAAAATATATAGTTTTTGGGAACTGGAACAGGTGATTTCTGAATTACTATCAATATTAATCTAAATAAATACAACTACTGCCCAATGTTCTGTAGAGGAAAGAAAAGTGTTAAATTTGGATTATATTCATATATTCTGCCATGAGAAGGTCAAACTATTCCAGTTATTCCAAGCTGTTTAATAATGCACTGTAACATACACCAGTAATTCAGCATTACACTATGAATCCAGGCAAAGCAGCATCAAACCTACCACTGTTCCACGAAGAGAAAGCAGTGGGCAGTCAGATTATTTTAAATATGTAACGGCATGCAGTATGTGAACATGGTAGACCACAACACAGTCAGACAACAGTTATGATTACGTTGAGGGAAACAGGGTCTATTGTAAACAGCTCCCTTCAAGTGAAAGCCTGATGTGGTGTTAGTGGCTAGCTCAGGAGCGCTGGTGTCAACGCCAAAACTATCTCACCGGATGGGTTGCTGGAATTTGGACACCCAGCTGCAGCAGTTGCTCATCAGGTTGAACATGTTGTCGTTCGAGGAGCCCAGTCAACATCTTATCTTCAGGTCATATCTGGACGCATATCAACATGGTGATGTGGCCTGCCAGCCACAAGAAGGCAGATATGACTCATTGATATGGCTCAGACAATAACGGCTTGAGTTGTGTCAAAGTTGCTGGAAGTTGTCAAAGTTTGACAAAGAACTTTGTCAAAGTTGCTAAAGTTGTTGTCTTATCATTGTTGTCTTATCATTTCTCTTAACAGAAGTTTGAAAATAAATGCTACATATACTAAGCGAGTATAATTGGTGGCAATACATTTCAGTCTTGTTAAAGCAAAAATATTAAATCATGTAAGTTAATGTACATTTCTGTTTACATTCTGTTCAGTAAACACAGAAGCATATGTGTTTAGGTTCCAGTGTTATGAACTGAAATATATTTCAGTGCCTTGTTCTAGTTGTGGTTGTCATTACTTTGTATGACCATTACCCTGTTTTCACATTTGAAAGTTCAGAATGAGTGAAAGACTTAACATAGTTGTGAATAATTGACAGTTGTTTGAATACAAAAGGGAGGCTTGTAAGATTTTTGGATTCCATTAAACTCCCATCCGTGTTTAACTCATGCTGGCAAATAAACATTAAGGTATAATGGATTTGAATACTGTAACGTGCACATGCAATTTGATATTCTTGCATGGACATCTCATAGTTATTGTTTTGCCATATGTGATCCCTGAATAAAGGCATCAAACAGAAGTCATTTTAGACATTACAATTAAAACACTAGTAACCACACTACAGTAGAATCAGATTTGCATCAATTAATATAGAATGAGATAAGCATGTGCATCCACTTATTTAATGGTGCTACATTGAGCTTTACAAATGACAAGCCATGTTTTGATCAGACATGTGAAGACCATGGCAGGTCAACACTGCTGTTACAGCACTCCATTGGAGATGTTCTTTGTTCATTTTGATGACAAAGCACATTACTACATTCCTAAGCATTCCTAAGCAGTGTATGACTCAAATACGTTATTCACCAACTTCCTCTGTTGATGAAATGACTCTGAAATTATTACTGGTTTCTAGGTTACCAGTGGGACTGAGTAACGTAGGAAGACCTTCATATAGCAATCCCCAATCAACAACAGACAGAAGTTGTCAAAGGAGCAGAAAGACCCAGAAATTGATCATACAAGCGTAGGCCAGATTTCCTGTTGATCTGCTACATATTCGTAAGCTCCTAAAGAACAATCCCTGTCCATTGGTGTCTTGTTTCATCTCTACATTTACATTTTAGGCATTTAGCAGACACTCTTATCCAGAGTGACTTACACAGTTTACATTTCTTTACATACAATCCATTTATTCCTCATCGCATGCTTGCATGTGTATGCAGACTAAATCCTTGCAGGTGATATCAGTAGCTGCTTAACAATCTAGTGTAGTTCAGATACATTTATGAGAATAAGAGACAAGACACAACCAAAGTTTAAAATGCAACCAAAATAAATGATCACATTCCCTACTTACAGGAAGATGTCTATATCCATGCGATTGTTTGTGTTTGCCTCGCCTGTGACATTTTGCACCACTCAGCTAACAAGTAATCAGGCTCAAATGATTCCTGTAATCCTGTAGTCACCTCATACACATAGTGCAGTCTGGGAAATGTGGTCCTTGCTTGTCTGCCAATCATTTGTGTCTCTCATCTAAGGACTGTGCTCCTCATTGGACGCTCTGTGATATTCTAAATAGGATCAGTGCAAGTCGGTTTCAGGAAAGGCATGTCACCATATGGCAAGCTGGTTGTGGCATCTGGTGACAGACAAATGTATTAGTAGCTGAAAAACCAACCGAGGCGGGTGTGGGGGTGTCACATGACACAATGGAACAGACTAGTTAAAGTCAATGACATTATATCTGAGTTCAGAACATCCCAAGAACCTTCCAGGGCCTTGAACACCAGTTGTGTGCTAGCCTATCGTAAGCTGATCATTGATTCCCTGAGATGCCTAGATTCCACAGTTTTGCTGGAGAATACTAATAGTAGACACCTTCTTATTCTTTTAACTTTGTGGTGTATGACTATACCCATAATGTAGTGATGCATTACTATTTGAATTGTCTTTTTGTCAAACTGTACCCTTTTTTCTTGTGACACTTTCAATTTTTCAAATGTGTTTGAACAATGGATATTAAAATGTAAACAGTAAATAGTAAAATGGTTTGTACAATGTAACATTGTTCATAAAAATTTAAAATTAATATTTTATTTGTTTATTTATTTGTCCGGAACTTAACAAAAGCATTGCTACAATGTAAAAAAAACAAGCATCAGATACATTGCTTTAAGTTTTTATAGCCAAAGGCTAATTTCCATCATCTGTCCCCAATAATCTACAGAAAAATAAAAGAATTTATCAAAAAGTACAAATAAATTAAACTAAATATATACACAAACACGTATAGGTATAAAGGTTTATATTAAACTATATACTATTGCTATATTAAAATATGGTTAAAAACCATATTTAAAAAGTTTGAGTTTGCACGTTAAGCATGTAGTTTCATGTTTTCTAACTGTATGCTTAGATTTTTACTTGCTGGACACAATTGTATAACTCGCTAAAAATTAGGCAATATTAATACATTCATTTAAGACGCTTAACTGAACATTAACTGTATTAGTTCTCACCACTAGATGGCCTTAAACTCAAATAAAAGCTCTTAATCAGCGATGTCCAATCTTATCTGAGAAGGGCTGCAGGCTTTGGTTGTAGCCCAGTACTACAACACCTCATTCAACTAATCATGGTCCTGATTGTAGACCATGACTAGTGAATTAGTTGAATCAGGTGTGTTAGTGCTGGGCTACAACCAAAGCCTGCAGCCACACCGGTCCTTCTCCGATAAGACTGGACATCCCTGCTCTGAATAAAGGTTCTTACCCAGGAAACTTCAAATGGCTAACTGGAAGCATGGGACTCTGGTGAACACTGGAATAACCTTAAATCAGTTTCATGAACAGGATGGACACAGACTAATGTCTGAACATTATTATGTCTTTGTGAGAGTCTGAATATGGGGACATTACACCCTGACCAATTTGGTGCCCTAGGCAAGATTTTAGCTGGTGCCCCTTGCATCACAGCCAATTCCACCACCAATCATTGTGTTCATACACTCGCACAGAAACTACTGCATAGCTTTACGTCTTTGAGACTTTATTTTTCAAATAAAAAGAAGAAAACATTTTTATTATTTTTATTTTTAGAAACAAAACAATTTTTGATCGTTCACTGCTAGCCTACTCATAGCTCGTGCTGGACATATTTTTGCAGCAACAAGCTACGTAAAAGGACAGAAGTAAACACAAAGACAAATATAGTTAACGTTTTCATTTTTATACGATTTAAAAAGTGTAGCCTAGGCTACAGATGTAAGAAATATGAGGTAATAAATGTGATCTTGGTAAATTGCAATTAATTGGAGGACCAACGCATATAATAATAAATATGAAAGATTATATAGCCTAGTGTGAAGTCACTGTATGGTACCTTCTGCGCTCGCTGCCCCCGACATGACTCCCAAATGCCTATGTAGAGGTAAGAAAATTGTAGCTAATGTGATGGGAAAAGCCGTGTTCTGCTTTTGTGAATTTGAGCTGGAATGTTAACAATGTCAATATTAATGTCACCACAGCGGTCGCGCTCTTTTTTGTCACTTCAGATAACTGGAGCGGGAGGAGGGGGTGATGCTGCACCGCAGCCGTGGACAACGCAGAAAATAAGGCCTATTTAATAAGCTATGTAAATATGTTGTTGTGGGCTTTTTTGTAGTATTTGGTAATAGTGTTTTCCCTTTCTTTTAACCCCCCATGTTTTACCCTTTTCTTATTTTTTCCCTTTTATATTTGTCCCTCTCCCTCATTTGGCGCGCCCCCTATGGATGGACGGCGCCCCTAGCATTCGCCTATATCACCTAAGCCACGGACCGGCTATGCATGGAGGTACGTATATATATATATATATTGGCATTCAGGCCAAAAAGTTAAATTTGTGTCTCATCAGACTGGATAATCTTTTTCCTGATGCTCTTAGAGTCCTTTAATTACCATTTGGCAAACTCCAAGTGGGCTGTCATATGCCTTTCACTCAGAAGTAGCTTCCGTCTAGCCACTACCATAAAGGTCTGATTGATGGAGTGCTGCAGAGATGTTTGTCCTTCTACCAGGTTCTCCCATCGCTGTAGAGGAACTCTGAAGCTCTCTTAGAGTGGCCATTGGGTTCTTGGTCACCTCCCTGACCATGTCCCTTCTTGCCCGGTTACTTCGTTTGGCCAGACGGCCAGCTCTAAGAAGAGTTGTGGTGGTTCCAAACTTATTCCATTTCACAATGATGGAGCCCACTGTTCTCCTGGGTGCTTTCAATGCTTTAGCAATGTTTTTATACCCTTCCCCAGATCTATGCCTCAACACAATTCTATCTCGGAGGTCTATGGAGAGTTCCTAGGACTTCATGGCTTGGTTTTTACTCTGACATGCACTGTCAACTGTGGGACCTTACATAGACAGGTGTGTGCCTTTCCAAATCATGTCCAATCAATTGAATTTACCACAGGTGGACTCCAATGAAGTTCTAGAAACATCGCAAGGATAATCAGTGGAAACAGGATGCACCTGAGCTCAATTTTGAGTGTCATAGCAAACGGCGTGAATACTTATGTACATGTGATATTTTTTATTTTTAATACATTTGCAAAACTTTCTAAAAAACCTTTTTCACTTTGTCATTATGGGGTATTGTGTGTAGAATTCTGAGAAAAAAAATGAATTTAATCAATTTTGGAATAAAGCTGTAACAGAACAAAATGTGGAAAAAGTGAAGCGCTGTGAATACTTTCCGGATGCACTGTACCCTACCAGAGCAGAAATGTGTATCTCAACAAAAACATTTTTACTCACAAAGCATATCCTCCCTGTACATCAATATAATACAATTCCTAAATTCACTCTGTATGCCAAATTACTGATATCATAACTGATGAATGAAATGATACCAGGTTACAGCTAAACTTTCATCAATATATTTCACAGAAATTAAACAAGCACTGTTAGAAATCAATACTTCCCATATTTTCCTACATTCATTAAAATAACTTGGCCCTGTGTTTCTTCATGATTCTATATAAGTTTGTGAGAAGCTTTTTTATGTTGAAAATTGAAAATTTTACAGAGATATCACATCTTTTTGAATTAGAGGTGATGATATTGATATCATGTTTATGTGTTTATATGTGTAGCCTAAAGTCATGTCAACTGAATCATGACATTATATATATATTTTTTTGAACTATTCAGGGTATCACTGTCACTGAATTAATAAGGTAAATGCAGAATACGTTACAGAGATTAGCAGTATTGTTTCAGTAGGCCTACTGAAGATTTTGAGAATCTGCAACATAAATTGTGATTTGACTGTATTCTACAACAACCCATCTACAACAACAGGGTTTGTCATTCAAAAACTGGGCAGACAACAGCACAAAGTGATAAATTATGAGTCTATGTGGTTATTTAAAAGCAGTCAATCAGCAACAAGGAGTCAATAACGTGTTTGATGCCAAATTGTGGTGTAAAACGGTGAACAAACAAAAAAATGACAGCAGGTAAGGACGAAATCACTGACAAATTTACAAATAGGCCTATGTTTAATACTGTATATTGATTCGGTAATGTAATCATAGAACATGTGGTCGCTGTGTGGCAGTGTGGAATAAGGACCAGAATTTGTTGTGTGCTGCGAATGCTGAAGTTGTGTGTGAGTTGGTATATAGTCATATAGTGGCACAGATCATCTAACTTGAACACATCTATTATGATAATGTTAAAGGAGGTTATCGTTACTGACAGAGAATGTAGCTGGCGATTCTATTCATGTTACTATAGGTTGAAGTTGTGTTCCTTATTTTTAATTCATGCAGTTTTAACGTGAGCATTGTTCTTTTAGACAGTACCATTAGTAGGCAGCCATCTTTCCCAAACTAGCAATGCAAAGCTTCTATGGGTGGGGAGGGTAACAAACTAGCAGTAGATGGCTAACTAGTAAACTGTAAATAATATGTGACTTGGAGCTAGGTAGTGCGCTGTTGACTTTTGTTCATAAAACAACTGACAGTTAACACCATTAACAGTTAATGTTAATGAGGTAGCAATGTAGACATCAAGGGAAGGTTAATAATGGAATATGTCACTGGCGAGGTAAAAACACTTCAGTTAGTTATTTACCTGTGAACTGCGGGAAGCAAGCTAGCTAGCAGGTTATTGTTGTCATGAAGTGCTGAATAGCTAGGTTGTTACCCCAGTGAAAAAATATGATGCAGGGTTTATACATGTAATGATACAATGTCATTTTAGAAATATATTTGTTGGACGCATAAATTAAAATTAATAAAGTTACATAACAAATAGTATCTTCTTCTAATAATCTTCTGGTGTTCTTCAAGCCAGAAAATGGCATCTATGACATTTTTTGGAACATGTTCTATTGGCTGAAATAGCATCATCCATACATCTACAATTGACTCCGATACAATTTTTTTAAGACTTCCCCCAAACCTTCTTTGAAAATCCCCCATCTATGATTGACATCCATTTTTGGTTTGAAACTTTCCCTGTTCATTTTTCAAAACCATTTGGCGGAGTATCCCCCAGTTTGGCAACCCTAATCCTTGTATAAAACAATAGCACTTTTTTGCGTGTCCTGCCATTGGCAACGATGAATGGATGGTGTTATTGGTAGAAGTAGTTCTGAACAAATTATGTTATTGGTTGAAGTACATATTGACCAATGGGGAGAATTAATCATTTGGGGCATGGAGCATTTTTGATGATGTAAGTAGCAGGAAAATTAAGAAGGAGAACCAGAAGATAAAGAAGAAGAAGAATAAGATAAGGAAGAAATGCAAATTAATCCAAGTTTGGGGATTTATTGTGAAGTTGTGTCTGAATTCTGTGTGCTTACATGATGTCAGAGGGTACAGAAGTTAATGTTTGTAAGGACTGAAAGTCTGTGTGACCATTGTAGTTATTTCTGTGGGAGACCCTGAAAAGTGCCAGACTCTCGGTGCTGTATAGGTATGGGGTATGCCCCGCCAACCTGTAACTTACCAGATAAACCTGTCATCCCAATAATATATATATATATATATATAATTATATATGGAAGACTATTTGTTGTATTGAATACATTTCACATAACATAAAATACTGATATGTGGGTGTATCGTTAGGAAATAATATGTTGAAGTTGCGTTTCACAATGACTTTTTTCTGGTTATTTTGACTGAATGGTGCGTTATATTGCTTTGCAAGGAATGATGGGAGCCAAACAATCGATAACTGTTTTTTGTCTCTACACATCATCTCGTTAAGTCATTACAGCTCCATCCACTGAGGGCTATCCTTTATCTGTTGACTAAACTCTTGAGATTTTGACCACAACATTTGGCTGTGACACAAATGGCACTACACCCGCTGCTGTTCTTAAAGACATACGGTCATATTTTGTGCACCTAGTACGTACTTTGAGGGCTTAAGTGCACTACACCAAGGCTTCCCAAAGTGTGGGTCAGGATCACTGATGGGCTAAGAGGGGTTGAGGCGGGTCACAAAGTACAAGTGAACTATATTTATTTTACTCATCCTACAGACATTGGCCTGAGTCAAACAGAACACTGTTGCATACTTGCACTAGTTGTTTTGCAGTTGTTTTGACGTACATTTTTTAATTTAAATATATATTTGAACATATGCTGGGCTACATTTGTAATAAGGGGTGGGCCACATAAAATGTATTTTCTCATTAAGTGGGTCAAGGGCTTGATACATTTTGTAATTATCGTCACACGCCATGTGACAAACCCTGGATGGAACAGAGCAGTCAGGAGACGGAGTGCAGTTTGCCGGTCTACGGACCGGATTTTTCACTTTATTAACAGTTCTCTGTTCCCACACTGGGCAGAGAACGAGCACCGGGAGCGTACAATAAAACAAACAAACACTTTACCCTAGTTGCCGCGAAGCTTTCGGGTAACTAACTGAAAATAGCAAAACCAAATTAAACAATATCGAACAGGCACTTTTCAGTTTTTCAGTTTGTTCGATATTTTTTCTTTCGCTTTTCTTTCGCTCCTCGGTCTCTAACGCCTCTCCCTCCCGGTTCCAGCCCCCTACTGAAGGGAGCAGAGCAGTTTTAAAGCACACAGATGTAATTATTAGACACAGGACCAGTGTGTGCGCTTACTGCTCTGCCAGTGGGCGTAGCCGCTAATCGTCCTGATTAGATGCCGAGACCGACGCCTTCCACAATTATATATCTAGATTTTTGTACATATCATTTTGTATGTAGGCCTATACATTTATTGTCTTTATCAGGGCTGGACTGGCTATATAGTCTACCGGGCAAATGCCCGGTGGGCCGGTCTAGTTTTGGGCCGGTAGGGCCTCGGTAGGGCCGGTAGAATCATTTTATATATATTATACCACGGACCGGGTGTTCCGAGGGGCGCAATACATTTTTCGCGCATATAAACGAACTGGTCTCAGCTTCTTTTCGCGCACCCCCCCGGCAGGGCCGATTTTTTCTCCCAGTCCAGCCCTGGCCCTTTATCGTTTAAGAAGTTGGTGTTACAGACACTTACAGTTGCTTCTTTTGTTTCATTTTCAACATGACCCACTGAGCCAAATTGGGAACTGGGAAATAACAAATGACTAACGATATATATTTTTTTGTGTTGCCCTTCTAGAAACCTGAACAAAGTGGCTTCACAACTTGCAGATCGTTCGAATTAAGTAATTGTCAAGAATTTCAAACAATTAAGGGTTTTACCAATATATAACAGTGTACATTTATATCCTGTCATTTATATTGGGTACAACAAATAGATTATGGTAAAGTGGAAGACATCTCATACAAAAATAAAAAGAATAAAATGAAATAAAATCTGAGAAGGTGATGAGATTTGATCATTCATGTTATCATATCAGTGGGAGAATAAACATAAAACGGACATTTCTGAAATTCAAAACATCTCCACTGGATGGACTCTGCCCATAAGTTAATTATAGATCTCTGGCACGTCCTGCAGGGATGAAACTGCATTTGAAAAGCAAGAAAAGATGTCTATTTCCAGCCTTAGTGGCTGAGGTTTGGACTCGATAAATAAAATGTAAACACCATAAGACACTCTCCTACTACACTCTCAAGACCGATATATAGATATATATATACAGTGATGCTTGAAAGTCTATGAACCCTGCATGGGGTGGTCATTATTTTCATATATTGCAGAAAAATAACCCTATAAAATCTTTATCTAAACCTCAATTCTTAACAAAGATATTCCAAATAAAGGACACATACAAATAAATATGACATATTTTCATTGTTCATTTAACAAAACTGGTTTATTTAACAAAAACTCAGATATTCTTGTGTGCAAAAATGTGTGAACCCCTTCAATCAATAACTTGTGGCACCTCCTTTAGCAGTGATGACTTGAAGAAAATCTCCTATAGCCACTGATAAGACTCTGGCATCTTCTTTGAGGGATTCTCGCCCACTCCTCCTTAGAGAACCCAACCGACTCAGTGAGGTTTGAGGGTTGTCTGGCATGAACAGCCCACTCCAGGTCCTGCCACAGCATCTCGATTGGATTTAGGTCAGGACTTTGACTTGGCCAATCCAAAACACAAAACTTCTTTCTCCTGAGCCATTCTTTGACAGATTTGCTTGAATGCTTTGGATCATTGTCTTGTTGGAACACCCACTTTCAGCCAAGTTTTAACTGTCGGACTGATGGCCTGACGTTCTGCTGAATAATTCTCTGATATCCCTCAGGAAGAAAAGCAGCCCCAGATTATGACAGTCCTGCCACCATGCTTGACTGTAGGGATAAGGTTATTTTGGTGGTGGACAGTGTTGGGTTTTCGCCGGACATGCCATTTTTGATTGTGACCAAAAAGGCTGATTTTGGACTCATCCGTCCAGAGAACAGACTTCCAGAAACCTTCAGATTTGTCCAGGACAAACTCAAACTTAAGATGGGCAGCTTGGTACGTCTTAGACAGCAGAGGCTTCTTCCTGGCTACCCTTGCATGGCAGTTCTATTCAGTGTTCTTACTGTTGATGGATGCGTAATGACATCAGGTGTAGCGAGAGAGGCTTGTAGATCCCCGGACATTATTCTTGGGTTGCTTTTTACTTGATTTCTTATTTTTCTTCGCTGTCATGTTAAACACTCTCCATTTGTATATTATTTGTCCCACAGTGGACTGATGGAGCCCAAGTCTTTTTGATATGATTTTATATCCTTCTCCAGACTGATGCACACTCACTACCTTCTTCCTGAGGTCCTCTGAGGTCTCCTTAGATCCTGGCATTGTGTGTTTTGCATTCACCTGTATGCATTAACCTGTAAGGTTTCTATAGATCCCAGCATGGTGTGTTTTGCGTTCACCTGGTTAGTGTGGTATAACACCAAACTGACCAGGTTTCTTACCTGTATTTATGAGAGTGCCACCCAAACTCTTTCTTAAAGATCTGACCTTTGAGTGGTTAACTTGGTTAACTATATAACCCAATTATATACCCACCTGATTCTACTTACCTACTTGATTTAACTAAGGCAACAAGAGGTTCACTTATTTTTGCACATTCATTCATTATTTTTTCCATATTTTTACTGTACTATATGCACAATTTATTCTAAAAAAAAAATTAAAATTGGTAAATATAGACCCTTTTATTTCAGAAAAGACTGGTTCTGATTAAATCAAGATTTTGTGGTAAAATCTCTAGATTTCTATGATGGCACAAGGCGTTCACAAACTTTCAAGCATCACACACACACACACACACACACACACACACACACACACACACACACACACACACACACACACACACACACACACACACACACACACATATATATATATATATATATGTATATAGAAACAGAGTAGCTGAACAGAGTAGTTTCACCACTTGCAGATTGTTATAATTAATTAAATGTCCAGAATTTAAAACAATTAAGAGCTTTACCAATATACAACACTGCACTACCATGAAAACAGGACCTGTCATTTGTATTGGATACAACACATAAATAATGGTAATATGGAACACTAAAATAAAAATAATAAAATAAACTTTAAACTGAACCTTCTGAAATGCAAAACATTTCTGTCCTATATACAGTAGTATTGGTTTAGTGGCAGGGACAGCTTTGAGTTACCTTTGGCAGCAATATTTCCTGCAGTTCAATATTATAGAAACAATGGAAAGTCTTGCAAACTCAGTCGCCATTAATAATTTTCCACCTGGAAAGAGACAAAGATTTGACTCAGAAAGTAAGCTTGTCTATCTTTAGTAGCTTGTACCTCTTATATCAGAAGATACAGATTACTCATATTTAGGATACAGAATCTTGTGCAATGATTTATTGCAAACCTATCTTTCAAAATTCACCAGAATACAACAATAAGATCCCATCTCTAAGTGACCACGAAATAGTTACATTCCTTCCTCTGAAGGGGAAGACTCATTAAGACATTTTCCCCATGGTCTCAGATAAAACCATGATAGAGCTGTCGTGATTTCCCTCATCATAAGATTTACCTAGGCTAACTGTATTGAGACCCAATAGTAAACCTAGCAGTGAAGTTGCAGATATTGCCACCTAGCTAGGAATGCACCATTAATCTGTTAATGACAATAGTTTTTTTAATATAACTTAGTTTTAAGCCTAAAGTTACATTACGAGTTCACTGGAAGTGAATTGTTGTATTCGCGTGTAGACTATATAGCTACCTAACGTTGCAATAGCAGAATTGTGGATTGTTATTGCATTGTGTACAAATGGTGCGAACCCTGTACGAACAACGCAAGTCTCACACAGCAATTTTTTTATGTAACGTGTTTGGTTTGAGATTCACATAGCGATAATACGTTTTCGATTTCTTCAGATAAATATGCTAATAAACAACACGGTCGCGTGCATGAATCAGCAACAAATCAACACGATTTGATTTTAACGGTCGTAGCCATGGGCGCTAGGACCCAGACCAAGGGAACAAGCGAGGGGAGATCGGGCTGACAGAAACAGCGTGCTGAGATAGCACACCTGCCTTGGCTGATCACTGGGAGTTAACCAACCAGTGCACTACTCCACAAATTATGCGATATGGGACTTAAAGAAGAGAAGGGTACCTTGGACCAACAATTTGGATGGGGTGTACAAAGTACAGCTTTATTTCGCCGCGATTGAATGGGGGCACCGAGCCCATCACCACAGACTGCACGCGTGGAAGCGGTGACTCGATTTTGGGGTGTTGTATGGTCGGCTAGTTAGAATAAGTTAACGTTAGTGACATGAACTGCTTTCTAAAACACACCACAGAGTCTATATTACAGCGTAGCATAACCGAGGGGTATTACTTTGATATAACAATTAATATAAATTGAGTGGCTTTCTCATTTAATTCAAGTAGGCTAATCTTGCGTATTGTCACCCAGGTTAACGTCACTGCGTGTGATAACTTTGCTCATTTAAAGCTAGCTTCCACATCGGGTTGCTAAAATAAGTAATCGTTAGCTAACGTTACTTTTTGCGAAGACACTGAGGTATTTTTTCGATTTCTAGATTCGGTATAATGTTACGCTAGCTGTAACTTGGTTTACAGTTAGTTGTAATACTAAAGTTCAAAGCTAACTGTTTTGCTTGTTAAATAGCCGTAGAACGAAACTATGGCTGAAAAGTACGAGGGAAACGAAAAGGACATCTTCGACTACGAACATCATCAAGCAACTACTACGCCTCAAAACGGGGTCATTGTAGTTGTCGACCATAGCAACATCCAGCCTCCGTTTGGCGTTGTGATCGCTACCCTGCTGTATTGTGCCGAATTCGTTAGCGCAGCGATCCTTTCCAGCATGTACCATGAGACTGATGACCAGTTCTGGCTTGGTCTAACAATAACTTTCATGCTAGTGCCCTCGGTGCTGACTCAGTTGACGCTGATCTTTGTACACCGGGACTTGCGAAGAGATCGGCCTCTTGTCCTTTTCTTACATCTCTTACTAATGGGACCGATCATCAGGTAAGTGGAATGATTTATGTCTCCTTACTGAGAGTACAAAGAACAACTGATTGAAGCGACGTCTACTTGAAACTTTGATTAAATAACCCAGACTAACCGTGGTTTTTGCAAAATATAGTATCAGATTAAATTCTACTGGAATGTGAGCTGTATGTCAACATCGTGAATAACAACGCTGCACAATAATAAAGAGACACACCTCACACGTGACTGGAAATGGTGCGAGGCACCCCTTCTTTCCTCCCAAAGATAAGTGAATGTCACGCCCCCAACCAGCTCCTCAAAGTACGAGTTCTCTAAATGGAAACTCCAGAAAAAGCCCCCAGGGTTATTCTCAGGAAAAATATTACTCATCTTTTTCATTATGTAACGCACATCTAAGAAGTGCTAGAGATAAGTGCACTTGATCTTTAACAAAGTACACACAACCTACGGTGGAAGGCGGAAGGCATTCCTTTGCAAGGATGGTATAAGGTCTTTCTCAAAATCCTTGCTCATAAGTTACGTTTTTGTCCCTGCTATATTTAACTGATCACAGATTTATTTTGTATTGTCTTAAAGTAAAACATTTGAACACCGTGGGACTATTTGATGTGCTCAATGATGTGTGTGTCATTTTGATGGTTTAGTGAGTAGGGAAAGGGTGGAAGTTTGGACAGAGAGCGGGATGACGTGTCCTCCTTATGGGAATTAGGGTTGTTGTTGTTCAGAAACATGCAGACTTTGATTCGATAACCATTCCCAAAGGAAGATAATGTCAGCCTATTAAATACGACTGTGTGGGGCTGTCTGGGACAGTTTTTGTTGTTGTTTTTTCAACTTTCAAATGCACTAAACTTATGTCTTGTCAGTAACATTTTCATAAGTCTAGAAGGAGCTACTAAAGTAACTACAACATCTTAAAGTTTATGTGTGTTTAGTGAGGAGTAGTGAAGCTATGATGGATCTGAGGTTAGGTACATGGGGAAAATTGGCTTCTATTTTTTTGCATTTGTCACGAACAGCCCGATGGTCTGATGAGGAGACTGCCACATACTGATACCCGGGCAAAGGATGAAATCCAGAGATATTAGAAAGGTTGTGTCTACAATGGACAAAGATACTGGTAGAGAATTAATGTTAGAGAAGATGACAGAGCGATGCTTTTCAATAACTTCACAGTGAACGTGTACACTTAAAATCTGGATACATTTTTTTTTTTAAAAAGGCTGCTGTCTTTGTTCTCTGTGGTATGAGCTGTTCTCTGTGGTATGAGCTGCTCTCTGTGGTATGAGCTGCTCTCTGCTGTTCTCTGTGGTATGAGCTGCTCTCTGCTGTTCTCTGTGGTATGAGCTGCTCTCTGCTGCTCTCTGTAGTGTGAGCTGTTCTGTGCTGTTCTCTGTGCTATGAGCTGTTATCTACTGTTCTCTGTGCTATGAGCTGTTATCTACTGTTCTCTGGGCTATGAGCTGTCCTCTGCTGTTCCTACCTTTGTCAGATGTTGTTTATGCCTTTGCTGTTTTATTCTGGGGTGTTTGTTGTCCGTAGCTCTTGAAAAAGGCATAGCTGAGACATTGAGCTGCATGATTTCAAAGGGCTTTTTTGAAGGTTTTTTGAAGGAGCGCATCCAAATTTCTTTAAAGTTATTTGCTTTTAAGTTATTTGAAGACCCACCCGGACCTCCCACATTATCCGTGACAGTATGTATCCATCTCTGACTGTTGAACGTTTTAAGGAGTAATAGCCCCAAACCCAACACTCAAGCAACACAAATGATTGAGAATGTATTGTAAAGTAAAAGGGTTTTGAATAAACACGAGTTACCCACCTCAGTGCTTTGTAACTTTGGTGAAAAGGGTACTGTATTCTCTGTGGTTTTGTGTGGTGAAGTTTAGAGCATTTTATAGAAGTGTATCATTCTATTTAAGTTGCCATTGCAAATCTGCCGCTGTACAAGTATTTCTGGTAAACACCCCACATTACTGACCCTAGTACTGATTAGAATTGGGCCTAATTATTACATTTGCAATGCTTTCAATGACAGGCGGGGCAAGTTGTTGTGACGTTTGCTAACTATTAGGGTATTAAACAACAAAAACCTCTCCTGGACATGTGCCCTTTAACTGGGTCTGAACAGTTGGCAAACCAGCGTTAAAGGACCAAGGTCAGGGTGTAGCCTTGATACATGGCCTATAATTATCTATCTGGAAGCAAGCTCTGAGAGCCAGGATGTCTGGGGACGTAACTCCGTCTGAGGGCAAATTATCTACCGTTCACTGCCACCCAGCTTTGTGGCTGTGGTACCAAACCCATGTTTCATATGAAACCAAACCATGTCTTTCTGAAACTCAAACTCAAGACCCTTTTTCAGTTGTCTTTACTGAAAAAAGCGAGTATTGTATAAATCTCTCCAATATCAATTATATTCAAGCTATTATTTGGGGTTTTGCAGACGTTGTCGTATAGATTTGACTCACAGTAAAATATGCAGTATATTGGCTACCTAGTCCTGAATATAGATGATTAGTCAACTCCTAAATCCATTGAAAAGATATTCAGTTGTCTTTTGGCGCCTGATAAATAATGTTGTGTTCTGATGGCAGTTGTTGGTATTGAAGATGTGCTAATCAGATGATAAAAAGTTGACCAGTATTATGTAAATTCTGGAGCCCTTTACCTTGCTACCACAGCCAGGTGTAGCTCAGTGATGTAATCATAGATCCACTGGTCTTTCCTGCTTGTCCAATTCACTTTCAGTGGTTTCTCAGGTTTTGTTTTTGGCCATCTATGTAAGGACTGAATATGGATGTCCTGACGATAGGATCAGGATCGGGGATGGCATTCAAGCAACAATGTAGTGTGTAGGACATCATGATACAATTCAAAACTGCCTCTGTGTGTGTTCGCTTAAATGGGCGGGGGGTTCTGTGGACAGAAGTAATCATGGCCTCTTTCAGGAAACTGCCCACTAGAAGCTGAAGTACAAAACCACCACAGCTAGCCACAGGCGTGTGGTATACACAAACAATTAAACTAATTTTGATCTATGAGCATTGTGGGAAGGAAATGCTTCATTCATATCATTATTATGTTATGTTTTTTTTTTTTGGGGGCTAAATAAATGTTTGGTAATGCTCTGCATAAACAGCTCAAATTACACTAACCTCCCAATGAACTGAAACCACTTTACAAAGTAAGTTAACATTTGATGACTCATTGCCAGTACAGTCAATCGGAAATCCCAAGGCAACAGCACTTCAGGCCTGTTAATATCCTTGCTTGGCAGAACTGAAAGCACATATTGGTACATTGTATTTTTGTGGTCTATACTGTGAAACTGGTTTCATGGCCAAACTCATGCTGTACTGTAAACTGCAGTGTGTCTGAGTTCATCTGCACTGCAGTGTGCCTGTGACCTAATCTAGACTGTACTCTGCAGTGTGCCTGTGAGCTAATCTAGACTGTACACCATAGTGTGCCTGTGAGCTAATCTAGACTGTACACTGCAGTGTGCCTGTCAGTAAATCTAGACTAGTGTATGACTACAGTTCAGTGTCTTCCTGCAGGACCCCATGTCAGTATTCAAGTCGGTGAATGACTGAAGTTTGTTTTAAAATGGTGAATAGCATGTCAGGGTAAAATAGAGTATCTCTCAGTGGGATACAGCCAGGGAAATGTTACAAGCCATTTCTAATTACTATAGCAAAATCAGCTTTAAAAAGACATTACACACAGTGAAAGTACATATTTTTGTGCAGTATGCACCTTAACTGTAAGTGAACTAATAGGCCTATATTTTTGCTTCCCTCGGGCACGGTCTCTTATCCCTTGGCCTCGGCACAAGAGATGCAATAATGTATAATAAAGATAATTACAAAGAGGCAAGCTGACATTGATGGTTTCAGTCTGGGCTATGTCATTGGCTGACTATGACTAAGCGTGCCCTGTGGTGGGACATGATTGGTTCTATGACAGGGAGTCCTCAGTGGTGGGACATGATTGGTTTTATCCTGCCGTGGGCAGGAAGAACATAAGGTGGCCAGGGCTCCTTAGGTTACCTCTGCATCAGCCCCTGCTAGCCACTTGCCTAAGGCCACCATTTCAATCAAACTAGGTCTTTACAATAAGGAAAATCCTGACTAGGTCATTGGAGGCAGGAGTATAGACTATATGCTGTGAGCTGCAGTGTTCTTTGAGATTTCACACTTTAAGTTGGTGTAGAGACTACATGCTGTGAGGTGCAGTGTTCTTTGTAATGGTGAGTTACATCCTAGACAGTGTTTTGTTATTTGTACAAATGATGGATGTGTTTTTTCTCTCCAGGCTAGACTACTACTACTACTAGGCTAGGCTACTAACCATAACCTACAATCTTATGAAAGAAGAATTTTGTTCTGAATATTGGTGACAATAGAGGTTTCTTTTAAAATTTCAGTAATCTACAGGAATTTTACTAGTGTTTAAAATAATTATTTTACCCAGGTTTGATCAAGATATGAGCAAAGGTTCAGAGTTCTGTAACTTTGAAGAATTTTGTGTCTTGACATATTTAACAATTGCAAATATAATCCAAATAGGTGATGGCTTTACCATGTTACCTTACAACACAGGTGTCAAACTCATTCCACGAGGGCCGAGTGTATGCAGGTTTTTGTTGCAACCAATGCACTACACCAGGTGATTTCACTAATTAGCTCACTTCTTCAACTAAGGAGGGAACCTAATTGAAATAATCTGGTGTAATGCATTGGTTACAACAGAAACCTGCACACACTCGGCCCTCGATGGAATGAGTTTGACACCCCTGCCTTACAACATTTTTGTTCATACACAACCTTATGAAGTCACATACAATTATGTATTTATAATCCTGATCTTGATCTGAGTCTAGGGTTTTTCATGTCTATCTATTTATGTGGAGGGCGTCAGTCTCGGCAACATAAGAGTGGCAGGGTTGCCTTTGTTTTGCCACAGCATGGCTGTGGAGGCCTTTGGAGCAGTGTAACTTTCCGGGGGCCGGTTTGGCACTCTCGCAGGGTATGAGACTGCGAGAGTGTGAACTGTTGCCCGGAAGGTTGTTCCAAAGGCCATAATTGGTAATCATTATTCAATCAGTTAATTGGGGTGGATGTCAAGTGAGGAATTCACTTGACTGATTGTGTTTGTGTGTGAGAATGTGAGTGGGTGTGGTGGATGTGAATTGTTTGGTGTTGAGTGATTGTGAGTGGGTGTGTGAATGATACACAGGTGATTGCCTCACGAGTTCCACCTGAGCCAGGCAGAAAGTAAGCCTATTTAAGAGCAGGTGGGGCGAGTGGGGGAATCAGTTTTGTTGGTCTTGTCATTCATGTGTGCATATCGTAGAGAGTTGTTGTTGGTCTGGTCGTTCACGTGTATGTCTGTGTGCATGCGTGCATCATGTGGTGTTGGTTTGATGTAAGGTGTGACGTAGTGTTGTGTGTTCCCCGCAAGGGGGCTTCCGTGTCAGAGGACTTGGAGTCTGTTGAGTTCTGTGTGCGTTGTCTAGAGTGACTGAGTAGAGCGCTTCCTGTGTAATGGGAAAGAGAGAGGGGGCATGTCTCTAGGCAGGGCATGGGTATGGGAAGCACTTGAAAAGTCACCGGATATGTGCGTGCCTGGTGAGGCTCTAGTGCACAGGTGTCAAACTCATTCCATTGAGGGCCGAGTGTATGCAGGTTTTTGTTGCAACCAATGCACTACACCAGGTGATTTCACTAATTAGCTCACTTTTTCAACTAAGGAGGGAACCTAATTGAGATCACCTGGGGCCTCATTTATAAAACGTACTTACGCACAAATTTGATCTTAGAACGTGCGTACGCTCAAATCCACGTCAAAGTTCAGATTTATAAAAACGGTCTTTGACGTGGAAAAGTACTTACCTCCACGTCAGGTTTCAACCTGGCGTACGCACTTTTCCTTGTGGCAATGTTGGAGTACTGCAGGTATTCGCGGTCTCGTCTCTTCTCTGTCCTGACCCCTCGCTGGTGAAATAATCTTCCGCAATCGGTCAGGACCGCGGAATCACTTGCGATCTTCCGCGAGAGACTCAAACCCACCTTTTCAGACTCCACTACCACTGAATTCTGTACATCTAGCTAATTGGCATCACCACTGCCTACTTGCTCAACACTATATACCCCTGCTTACTCCATTAAAAATAATAATTGACTAACCTTTTCCTTCCCAGTGTTACAGGTATGGTACGCAGCTGCCTGCAATGGTTTATTGCTGTATTACTGCACTGATCTCTTGCGCGTACTATGATTGTTCCTACCATGTATTAATGTCCATATTGTAAGTCGCTCTGGATAAGAGCATCTGCTAAATGCTTAAAATGTAAATGTAATGTAAAATGTATTCGAAATCTAACAGCGCCAACATGTCGTCTGCTGCCTATTATTATTATTATTATTAGTAGTAGTAGTAGTAGTATTACCAGATTGAACACATTGCTTAGGCTATACGTAATGGTTTGCACAATACATTTATTAATAAATTAAAACAACATAAGCTAAGCTACTTGTGGAAAACAAAACAAAAACACACATTGGTTTTCCAAAACTACCCCAATTAGCATAATTGACACATCCTTGAAATGTATTTAATACATATTATGGTTCCACGTGTAAAACACTTCGGTCAATCTGTAGGCTATAAAATAGAATGGCTTCGCTCGAAGATATCGCCAACCGCGCAATAAGAAGGGAACGAGTTATTAGAGATTTTGACCTCAGTTTTAAATCAGTTTTAAAATTATTTACGTCCTTCAGGGACCTTTGCTGCCCCCGTTCACAGCCTGGGCTACAGACTGCCAGGCCACGTACTTGGTTTGTACTGGTAAAGCCATTGAAAGGCTCCCAAACAGCGTCCCTGCACGCAGCTGCACATCCGCCAACAAGACCTCGATTTCCGCCTCGCTAAAATTCTTTTTCTTGCAGCTCGCCATTATCAAGTAGAAAATTTCTGTTTTGATTCGTGCTCCTTTATATGCTAATGATATTAATTAGGGGCGTTTACAAGGCGGAGATCTAAAACCATTCAGCTACACACAATTTCAAGATCATTTGCGATTTATAGATTTCACATCTGGGCGAGTGGCGTACGCACGTTTTTTTGGGCGTACGTTCAGTTTCTCTGAATCACACTTACGCACATTTCAGAAATGATCTTAGATCAAATATAGGATGGTTTCTACGCAACTTTTTATAAATGAGGCCCCAGGTGTAATGCATTGGTTGCAACAAAAACCTGCACACACTCGGCCCTCGGTGGAATGAGTTTGACACCCCTGCTCTAGTGGAACGCCGGACTGAAGAGATGCGGTGTCCTGTGGATGCATGGAAGCGGTGTGGAAAGCCGCTGACCATCTGTTTGTGTGTTCCCCGGAAGGGAAGTTTTGTTTATTTTAGTTAATTGTTTTTGCCCAAAAGCTTCGCAGTGAGTAGGGTGAAGACTTTGTTTTATTTAACCTGCTCTCCCGCTGTTTATCACTCCCGGGTCTGGGGGAGAGACGAAAAGTAAGATCCGGTCCGGAGACCAGCAAACATCCCTCTCCTCTGCCAGTTCTTACCATCAGCTGCTCTGCTCAAATCGGGGGATTTGTCACGAGGCGTATTACAATATTGTACACAAACACGCACAGGTTCAGATAATTAGTTTTGTCTCAAAAATGTAAAATAAATTGTCTATTGGTCTCTGTTACTTTATGGGAAAAGGATGAGGTTCATCTGTGTCACCTGATGCCATTAAGCTCAAAAGAAGAAATATTGACAAGAACTTGAATTTGTGTTGGCGACTTCCTTTGATAAAACTGCCACCCACAGGCAACACATTTAGAGAGTGAATGGGAATGGGCATTTAGCATTTAGCAGATGCTCTTATCCAGAGCGACTTACACGTTTTACATTTCTTTACTTACAATCCATTTATACAGCTGGATATTTTACTGAAGCAATTCAGGTTAAGTACCTTTCTCAAGGGTACAACAGCAGTGCCCCACCTGGGAATTGAACCTGCAACCTCTTGAGTTACAAGCCCAGCTCCCTAACCATTACACTATACTTTTCAATTCATTAATTGAATTTTAATTAATTTCCTGAATTGGCTGAGTTGAAATGGAATTAATCCCAACCCTGATATGCAAGTTTTGGCATTTCCCCTGGATAAATGTGTCTGCAAATAAATAAATGTATAAATGCATTAAAAAAACATTTATTTTATTTAATGAAATAAATACATACAGGTAATTGGGTTGGGTTGAGGTCTGGTGACTGAGATGGCCATGGCATATGGTTTACATTGTTTTAATGCTCATCAAATCATTCAGTGACCACGAGTGCTCTGTGAATGGGAGCATTGTCATCCTGGAAGAGACCACTCCCATCAGGATAGAAATGCTTCCCCACAGGATGAAGGTGATCACTCAGAATGGCTTTGTATTTATTGGCATTTACCTTGTCCTTTACGGGATTCAGTGGACCGAAACCATGCCAGGAAAATATTTTGGCAGTTACCTGTAAATATAAGGGATAAATATATTTGTGGTGGTCTGTTGTTGCAATCAGACTGAACCGATTAACAGCCCTCGTTACGGATGAAATGTTTATTTATTTTTTGCTTCAATCGGGTTCAGTCAAATCTGGCCATGGAGCGCTGCACTTTGTCCTGAAATCAGGATTCAGCCAAGGCCCAGAAACCAGTGGCCCACATCCGTTCGGATCCTATCAGCAAGCATATGGTTTCCTGTTGTTAAAGCGCTGTCCCTTTGAGGAGACACTCATTGAAAGGGATGTGATTTTTTGCACATGAAACCTGAACTGTCGACCCCACTGAGCGTGCTCCAGCCAGAAGTGTCCCCTGACAGTGTACGGTGCCAAGTTTCCCTCAAGAGCGGTCAGTAAATTACCTGATCGCATGCTCCCTTCCGCTCTGCGCACAATGCGCAGCCAAAAAAAGCCCCTTAGTAACACAATACGCGTTTGATCCAAAACCACCACTGGCTAAGTGGCCGCGTGGGAAAGCCACAGGGCTCATCCCTCGCACAGCGCAACGAGACGTGCGGATCACTGCACAGTGTACCCTGGCGCCCACTTCGCTAAGGAGATGTCGGTACGTTGCCGTGAGGGTGCATGTGAGCAGTAACGTTAAGTTGGAACACGATACTCGACACTGCGATTTCTCACAGCTCAGCAACTAGGAATGAGGTGCTAGGACTGATGCAGTGAATGATGCACCCCCTCCTCTGCAGTGAACAGTTATGTCACATCAAAAACAGGAGGAGAGCGGCCATTCCTGGTCATGACCTACTTCACTACTTCCTAATCCAAGTTTTGTACTGTAGCTTGTCACCAGAAATTCAGCTCTGTGTTGTGAGATCACTAAGGGATTTTTACTGTAAATGACAAATGAGATGGAATGCAATAGTAGTCACTGGATTGTAGGTTGCAGCTCTTTAAACAGTGACTGCTCTAGTTTCATCTGCTTTCTCTAAATGGGTGTAAGACTGCCCACAACCCTTCATAACACATTGTTGGATTTTAAGTTGACCCTGTGGAAAAAGTTAAATTGTACATTTTTGTATTTATAATTTCTTATGAATAAGAAATAACACCCATTTTATACACACATAATACTCCTGAAAGTGTTTCCACGTTTGAAACAAACGTTTCAAACCTATTTTTTACCTAAACACTTTAGCAGACAAGCGCTCAGTAATTCAATGATGTCTTGCTTTAGATCGCCATCTTGTGGACATTAATGGGTAGGACTGCATAAGAGCATCGGGCAAGTGAATAATATTCATTAAGCTCCGGTTAAGATCGTTTGGATGTAATTTTGTCAGGTTTCTGTCAGGGGTTACCATAACCTTTTACTGCTGTTGTACATTTGAATATCCAGTTGGATAAATTAAATAACATTTGAAAAGTTCTGTAAATTGCCCCAGATATGTATTAATAATAATCATTATAATTAATAAATATTGATCTAATTTACAGTTGCTTGTGTTTCGTTCTATTGCTATTTTAATGTGGATGTACTTCTAAGGTTGGAAATGTTTGTTTATATATTTATATATATATATATTTTAGCCTTTGACTAGAAACACTTAATGCAATCCATTCAATGCTAACATTGTTTTTGTGCCATCAAATGGGAGTGCTTTTTTGCTAAGTCCCTGATAAATAAACAAACAAATAATTGTACATAAAAAATGGTGTCCACTAATCAGTGTGACTCAACCTGCTACTCCATCAGGGCCATGTATCGCTCCCTCTCTCCTTCCCTCCCTGCAGGTGCATCGAGGCCCTGGCGGTGTACTTCCAGGCGGGTAAGGAAGAGGAGCCCTACGTGACCATCTCCAGGAAGATCCGGCTGAGGGAGGGCGGGGGCACGCCCATGGAGTGGGAGGTGGGACACTCTGAGCGCAGGCTGGCCACCCACCGCAACGCCTTCAAGCGCACCGCCGTCATCCAGGCCTTCCTGGGCTCCACCCCCCAGCTCACCCTGCAGCTCTACGCCACCATCCAGGAGAAGTACATGCCCTACACCCGAGGTAGACCCCCCACCCCACCCACCACCGCGCTTATAGGCAAAACACCAGGCCAGGGGCGAATACCTTACTTTAAGAGAACTGGAGAGTCCTGGCGCCAGTCCGATAACTACCAAGGTGCATAGAATAGGCAGTAACAGACAAATTCCAGCTACACTTTTCAGTGCAATTACTAAGGTAATTTACAGGTGAAATACATTAACTGTACAGGACCTTTAAATGTTCTTGTATGTAGAACTCGCCTGGAGACAATGGAGAGTGGTGTCTCACAAAGCCTTGTTTGCTGTACTGCATTTACTCATTCACTTTCTCAGTCTGTAGTACATTCAGGTTACAGGCAGACATTTGCTCTTTGCATTAGTATGTCAATGATCAGCGTTCTTTTGACGGAAGAGTGGGTGGACCATCATGGACGATCTTGCAAAGTTTCAAGACACACATATTGCAACACTTGTTGGTATTTGCCCTGCCTTGCTTTGTCTGGTGTACTGGTGTGCATCGTGATCCTCGTTTACTCTCTTCAATAAATCACACTTGATTGGAGCCTGTCTGAACACAGTCATTTCTCAGTAGAGAGTTGGAATTTCCACAACGGAATTGGTTGTTTAAATTTAGACTGTCTGTCTTTGACACAATGGTATTAACGATAAAGGACACTCTTCCGTTCTACTTCAAGTTTAGCTGGATTTTTTCTCCTCAAATACTTTTTTGGCCGTCTAAAGTAGTATTTAGTATTTCAGATCATTATTTGCCCTGAGGCTCTTGAATTTAATTATTTGCGGAAAAGAAGCGATAATCACAAACCGGTTTAATGGCATAAACAAACAGTTTGTGCAGGTCAGGTATGGCTCTTCACCTGCGCAGATTTAAATGTTGTTTACCCTATTGAGCCTGTTTGGGAGAATGTAATACAATATGCAGGTATTCCAGTCCATTTCACGCCCCTTGCACCGTGGGAAATAATCACAGCCGGTCCATGTATTTGTTCCACCACCAACACAGCTGATTCAACTTGTTAACTATTTAATGAGCGTTGATTAGTTGAATCAGGTGCACTGGTGGTGGAATTGAACAAATACATGGACCGGCTGGGGGTCCCCAAGGAGAGGTTTGGGGACCACTGCAGTAAAGAGATTTCCCACGGTGCAAGTAGATCTAGTTATTCTTCCTTCCCTTTGCTGTAATTACTCAAGGCACCACTCGGGGCACCACGATGACAGCAGCACCTGTTGTGTATTCCAGTTGCCCTGATGTCCATCACGCTCGTCTCCATCACCTACGGCGCCCTCGTGTGCAGCGTGCTGGCCATCCAGATCAAGTACGACGACTACAAGGTGCACGTGCGACCCGTGGCCTACCTGTGCATGGTCATGTGGCGCGGGCTGGAGATCGCCACGCGCGTCACCGCCCTGGTGCTCTGCAGCACCGCGCTCACCTACTGGGTGGCCCCGGTGGTGCTGGGGAACCTCCTCTTCTTCCTGCTCCACCCGTGGGCGGAGTTCTGGATGAGGAGGACCTCCCTGCCGGAGCACGTGGAGAAGAACTTCAGCAAAGTGGGCACCACGGTGGTGCTGTGCATGGTGACCCTCCTCTACGCCTGCATCAACGTCTTCTGCTGGTCGGCGGTGGAGCTGGACTTCGCCCACTGCGAGCTGATCGAGAAGCGGCAGAGGTGGGACCGCCTGGCCATCTACTACAGCGTGCGCCTGGCGGAGAACATCTTCCTCATCGTCCTGTGGTACTTCTTCAAGTCGGACTTCTACGAGTACGTGTGCGCCCCGCTGCTGGTGCTGCAGCTGATCATCTGCTACATCCTGGGCGTGGCCTTTATGCTGCTGTTCTACCAGTACTGCCACCCCTGCCGCCGCCTCTTCAGACACAACGTGGACGACTGCCTGCGCTGTGTCTGCTGCAGGGGGGGCGCCGCCCGGCAGCCCCCGGAGGTGACCCTCGGGCTGACCCCGCAGGGCCCGTACCCCCCGGACCTCACCAGCCAACTGGGATTCGAGCGCGAGACGCACATTCTGAATGATATCTTGGATGTGGCCTGAGATGGCCCCCTCCCCCAGTCCCCCAGTCCTCTTGGTCACCCCTCTGGGGGCCTGGGCATAAGGGAGTTGTACAGACTGAAAGCTGATTTGGGGCAGGACCGGTCAGCACCTTGGTATTTTGGCAATGCTGACAGCACCTCTGGAAAGTCCTTCTCCTCCTGTGACTCGCTCTCTGGTGACTCCAGTGCTCCTGCCTGATCGATCGCTGGGCTTTGGACTTTTGCGCGTTGCCTGCTATTTGCCCTGTCGATTTCCACGTTTACACGCTGAAGCTGTGTGCAAAAAGCCAGGTCACAGTACTAACGCCTGTTTGCTTTGGGAGAGGAAACCCGTTGCCTTGATGAGTTCGGTGTCTTGATTTGACAAATATTGACGTATGCATACGCTGCGCTGCCTGACACGCCGCGGGAGACCAGCGACTGTATTATGTTGCGTTAGGATACGATACGATGTACAAAGACAGCCTTCAGAGAGGGGGGGATTGTGACTGAGGCAGCAATCCAGGTGTGCGGGAAGCATGCCAAGCGTCCTCGGAGCTGCGGACTGAGTCCCAGTACGTACTAGAACTCCACCTCCCCCTAAAAGGGTTTTAAAACATACAGACACCCTTAAAGTATTTGTCTGGCTAACGTATGCCCGCAAGCCAGATTTACTCAACAGGGGCTTGGATTGCACCATACCATACACTTATAATTAGAACCTTGCTAATGAGGGGGAAAAATGTTGACAACATGACATTGGATGTCACCTTCCTCAAACTCTTGTTACATATCCGACCACGCCGTAGTAAAATCTTCAGTTGTGTTATAATTGACTGTCTACAAGCTGTAGTAAAGCAGGTGTATAGGTAGCTTGTTCCGGTTGGCGGAGATGCATCGGTTGTTTCTTTTGACCTGGACACTGGTTTAAAGTGGTGGTCATCATACATCGATAAATCTGTTAGTGATGACAACATTTGTATTAATTCAGTGATCGATATTTGGAATGATTGTATTTTTCACTTACTCGTAACTGTAATATGTTGCTTAAATGTCTATTCGGACCCATAAAGAGTCTATTTTTTATTACTGTTAAGGTTCTATTTATTCGTTTGTTTGTGTTAATTTACACGGAAGTGCTTATTTACTATTTATTTGAAACTTGAATCTGCATCTCCAAAAAAATAAAAGAGCCAAAATGATGAACTACATGGCTGCGCTTGTTTGTTCTCGGAGTCACCTGGTATTGTCATTAATACGACATCAATTAACTGTCATGTTGAGAAGCTAAAAACAAACGTAACAAATAAAACAAACAAATATCAAAGTTCGTGGAGAGATACGATCACATTCTGAATAAACATTCACAAATGATCAGATGACATATGACATTGACAAATTGTCTAGTTTGCGGGACGACGGTAAATATTCTCACACTTTTTGTAAACACCCGTCCGCCAGCACAGGTACCAAAACCTCAAAAATAGTGACGTCTTCCTCGTTTCTGCATGAATAGCATTCTTTGTTTCGGCCATTGCAACCTGAGGAAAGGTATGTTGACATTATGAGCCAGTACGGTATGTCGAAACGTGAACTTTCTTTCTCTGTTTCTTTGGCATTTTCTTCCTTGAGAAATTCCCGAATAACGCAAATGTGTTCTCCGCACATGTGTATTCCTCCCCGCCAATCGCATCATCAAGGGCGGGGATAGAAAAGGTAGGCCTTAAGTGTATAAATACTCGGATAAAGATGTGTGACAGTTCACCGCCGCCGAAAGTGGTGTTTGACCTAAGGGTGCAAAAATGGGAAACTGGATTATTAACCACGGACTGTCAGCACTCATACTGGTAGGTAAATGTATGTTTTCGGAATATAAAAAAGTCATCAATGGATGCGCTGTACAAATAGTTTTGTTATAGTTCGTAAGGAAAGCTAATATTTCCCAAATGTCTGCTGTATTTTCATTTGTGGAACAGATATTGCCAAGGATACCTAACGCATATTCAAGTCTTAGACAAAAACAGTTTTAAAAGCTTAGTGGAAACTGGTAAATAACGCTGAATGTTTCAATTGCAAATTGACAATGGGTCCATGAGAAGCCGTAGAACATGCATTAGGTCTAGGATACCGTAAACAAACGAGTGTCATCATCATCATCGATAATAAAAGTTGCCTAATTCGAATAAGTAAACAAAGCCTACATATTGTGAGAATCTAAGATGACTTGAACGGCATACCTATGCATTGTAATGAACGGGTTTATCCCCCGACAGAGCAGGGAAATGGGAAATGGCATAAGAGGTCCTCTTATGCCATTTCCCATTTCCAATTTCCCTGCTCTGTCGGAGCAAAAATGCCTCTGCTCATATTGATTCCGGATGTCTGGTTACGATTACAAAGCCTATTCTCATTTTCGAACACTTTACCTTTTGACTGGACCTACAGGTGGTGTGGATGGCCATAAATATATTCCTGTTTGTCTACTTCTACTTTTTCTATGACCTTGGAGATCAGTTTTTCTACACTCGCCATCTTCTTGGGGTAAGTGTTGTCTGAGGATTATCCATAAATGTTGAATGAAAACCTTTTTAATTTTTTTTTAAATGGTAATATCTTGATGCTGTACAATTCCACTTTATATAATCGAATCTATTAATTTAACAGAACGTTAAGTAGTAGCAGGACGATTGTCATAAACAACCATCATTATTGGCATTCATTAGCTTGACCAACAAAATGACAAGATTCGCCCAGAAAGCCACGCCACATTTAGTATTTCTCAGCTATTGGGAATCTTGTTTTTCCCTTCTTGTTTTAATATGGGGCATTACTCTTTGGCGTTTTTAATGACAATTTCAATGAAACACAATGCGGAAATTACAAAAGCAAAAAATACATTTGCGTATGGCATTAGACACGCTATTTTAATTAGAGGGCCGAAAGGGGTGGGATGCGATGGCATGGTTGACTGTATTCATATTCCACATGATTTCTGGTTTCAGGCTGCGCTGGCCTGGGCTCGAGCACCTGCGGCCGTTCTCAACTTCAACTGCCTCCTGATCCTGCTGCCAGTGTGCCGCAACCTGCTCTCTCTTCTGCGTGGGTCCTTCATGGTGAGTCCGCGTGCTGTAAATGAACGCTTAATTTCACTCCCGCGTCATCCTGAAATGTTACAAGATCATGTTTTTACAAAGGCAGGCAGTGTGATATAATGGTTAGGGAGCTGGCCTTGTGACGTTAAGGTTGCAGGTTAAATCCCCAGGTGGGACACTGCCGTTGTAACCTTGACCAAGGTACTTAACCTGAATTGCTTCAGTTAATATCCAGCTGTATAAATTGATTGTAAAGAAATGTAATCTGTAAGTCGCTCTGGATAAGAGCGTCTGCTAAATGCCTATAATGTAATGTAATGTGCATGCAATCATAAATGCAAATGCTTATTTTTTCAATCTATTTATCGTGATAGATAATCTGCCGCAAACCAATTTCCTTCTCCCGGACAATAAAGTTTTTTTTGTAGCCTAATTATACCTCTACACTGTAGTCTGAGAGTGAATTTACGTCATTCTCTTCTGGGAATATGGGAAATCCCTTGTTCCTCATCAAAATGTAATTGTAGAGCTTGCTTATATTCGAGTTAAGCGGTTTATTCATTCGGCGTATTAATTTTGTACATGGTTGAAGTTCGCTCTGTTTGTTTCAGTGTTGTGGGCGATCAATGCGGAAACAGCTGGATAAAAATCTAACTTTCCACAAATTGGTGGCATACATGATCGGCCTGATGACAGGTGAACCGTTTATTTCCTGCTCCGATAACACGGTTTAACTGATTAAAGATTTTTAAAGATTGGGAATGTGTTGTTGACATAGAAAATGATAGTTGACAGATGAAGATAATTTTTTTGTTTGTTTTGATTACTGGTCAAAAATATTTTTGCCTTGCAAGACAACACCTGCTGACACACATTTTTCAATTCACAATGCTTCCTCAAACTGATGAATAGTAAATACAGCCATCAAGTGACAGAAATATTATTTTGATATCAATGTTGTATAACATGGGGCTGACAATGCTTAGGGTGTGGTTTCCATTCCCATTTGGGACTACATATACTGAAACATGTATGCATTCACTAGTGTAAGTTGCTTTGGATAGAAGCATCTGCTAAATGGCAAATGCTATCCTGAAAAGCCCTTTTCTTTTCTTTGTACTGGGCAGCTGTTCACACTGTTGCCCATTTACTCAACCTGGAGTGGTACAACAACAGTAGACGAGGACTGTATGACACCCTTAGCACCACGCTCTCCTCTCTGGAGGACACCGACAATGGAACCTACTTGAATCCTGTTCGCTCCGCCTCCATCGTAAGTCAAATATCAGCCAGTGTTCAAGTACAAGTACTCCAGCGAGAGTATTTTACCTTTAGTCAGAAAAATCATGAAACTTGCATGATGGGGCACTTGTGGGGGCTCTGGCTAGTGATGGGAGAATGAAGTGTCATGACACTAAAAATTGGGTGGAGCTACCACATTCTACCAGTAACTCACTGATTTTTGAACAGTTTTTCTGTGAAGAGACCTTTTTATTGGTACAAACAAGTCAGTGATTGACAGATAATTGTAACTCCACCCATTTTTGGTCATCTCATTCTATCATTGGCTCTGGCTGTTATGAGAGGGTGTCATGTGATGCTTGTGTGCGATACAATTGGCTCTCTGTGCCCTCCAGACGCCGACCCACGTGGCATTCACCACCATCGCCGGGATCACCGGGGTCATCATCACCCTGTCGCTTATCCTCATCATCACTTCGTCCATGGAGGTCATCCGCCGCAGCTACTTCGAGGTCTTCTGGTACACCCATCACCTCTTCATAATCTTCTTCACGGGGCTAGTCATCCACGGAGCCGGGTAAGGCAGCAGACCCTATTTTTTCCCAATATGTTTGTGTTTGTATGATACCTATACTGGTATCTACAAGGTTAATGAGCTCCAAATAAAGTATTTGACCCAGGTAACTGGTGGTCACGATCTGGTGGAATGGATGTTCCTGTTAAACCTTCACCACCCTCCCCATTCCAGGCGCATCGTGCGAAGTCAGACCACCACGGACCCACCGCATAATTTCACCATCTGCAAGGACCGTCCGCAGGACTGGGGGAGGATAGCAGCCTGTCCCATACCACAGTTTGCGGGAGGGTTCCCACAGGTGAGGGACCAGGAGCTCCAGTTTCAGCCTGTACCTGAATGCGGAACTCTGATATTTGAAGATGGACTAGTCATTCTGATCTGTTCCCGATGCTGTGCAGTCAGTGCTTGATGGTATTCCCTGCTTGTCACTTTTTTTCTGCAGACCTGGATGTGGGTGATTGGTCCCATGATCCTCTACCTCTTTGAGCGCGTGTTGCGCTTCATCCGCTACATGCAGGCCGTCCGGTACAGGAAGGTAAGGGAGGCTGGTGGTCTGTGAGAAGATGAAGGTTGCTATGGGCCGCGTCGGCAGAGTGCAGGACACGGATAATCGTGTCAATCCCTTCAATCCCCTGAACAGCTCCTCACAAGAAATCTGTCCACAGATCGTGATCCGCCCGTCCAAGGTGCTTGAGCTACAGCTGGTGAAGGCAGGTTTCAAGATGGAGGTGGGCCAGTACGTCTTCCTAAACTGCCCCTCCATCTCCCAGCTGGAATGGCACCCCTTCACCATGACCTCAGCCCCCGAGGAGGACTTCTTCAGCGTGCACATCCGCTCCGTGGGAGACTGGACCCAAAAACTCATCAGCATGGTGGAGCAGCTGCCAGACGGCGCCCAGGGACCAAAGTAAAGCCCTGTAAAGCATTGATGCTTTAATGTCTAAAGGCAACTAACAGATGTGCTCGAAGAGGCTAGGGTTAAGGGTCAAATGAATCAGAACATGATATGAGCTAATTAAAGCTGACCTGTCTTGACTGTAGCCTGACCACTGACCTCTTCCCGCACTCTTCTCTCTCCCTTCCTCTCCCTCTCTCAGAATGGGTGTGGATGGACCCTTTGGGACGGCCAGTGAGGATGTGTTTGACTATGAGGTCAGCATGCTGGTTGGTGCTGGCATTGGGGTGACACCCTTTGCTTCCATTATGAAGTCCATCTGGTACAAGTTCAAAGAGTCTAACCCAAAGCTGCGCACAAGAAAGGTACAGTTCCGTTTTTAGAACAGACATGCAACTTTGGGACTATTGGTTTGAATTTGAACTGACCTATTAAAAAAAAAAAAAAAAAAGGAACAAATGATTTGCATGTATGGCTTAGACCTCTGACCAGACTTGATTTACAGACAATAGAGTTTAGCTGGTCCATGTACATTCACTGTGGCTGTTCCATCCATTGCACAAGCACTAGGATTTACTAATCCAATAAGCCTCCACTGACACTTTTTCCACTCGGGGCTATAATCCCAGAAACACTCAAGAAGCCCCAGTGTGTTTTTTCCAGTCTTCCCTACATTAAAACACTGGCCCCTGATGTTATTTTAGTTCCTGTCCAACAATAAGGTTGGGAATCATTATCACAAAGCCTTCTATGGCCTGGAGTCCAACAGGGCCATGAATTACAGCTTTTAGAGGGAGGGTTTACAGTTAGCAGGGTGCCAATAGACCAGACGCACTGCACTACCTGGTCTAATGTAAGCATCACAAAGCCTTGAAAAAGACATTGGAAAAGCCCTTTGTCTGAGTTCTGAGGAATCAGACTAATTGCAATAGTGGTAAACGAGCTACTGGCTTCATTAAAGAAGGACCAACATAGCTGGTACTGTAGGCTACGATGATAAGCTGTTCATAAGTTTATGTTATGTCAAGTTGCTCTGTCTGGCTGTATTCAATGTTCTTGCACGTTGTCATAACCTGATTTGTTACATTTCAAAACAATTACACTCAAGATGTCCAATTGTGAATGGTCGGAAATTCCAAATGCTTGCACAATACACCATTGTCAAAAACGTAACGAGATCCATTTAAATTGCATAACGAGATGAAATAAATTCCTGTTTCTCGGGTGTATCGTGGGTTCAGTGAGTTCAGAGTTTTCTGGAGCCTTTTTATTTATTTTCGCTTATTTCCTCATTCCAGATCTACTTCTACTGGCTGTGCAGAGAGACTCATGCCTTTGAGTGGTTTGCAGACCTTTTGCAGGTTCTGGAGAAGGAAATGGAGGAGAGAGGAATGGGTGACTTCCTCACCTACAAACTTTATCTCACCGGATGGGACCACAGCCACGTACGTACAGAGTCCACATTGTCTAAAAAAGGGCACAGTAAAATATTTTACTCGCCAGAGTGAATAGGCGGCAGTGTATTATAATGGTTGAGGAACTGGGCTTGTAATGCAAACATTGCAGGTTTGATTCCCAGGTGGGGCACTGCCATTGCACCTTTGAGCAAGGTTCTTAACTTGAATTGCTTCAGTAAAATATCCAGCTGTATAAATGTATTGTATGTAAAGAAATGTAAAAAAACCCAGAAGTGGCTCTGGATAAGAGCGTCTGAACAATGTCTGTAATGTAATGAATTCAGGCACAATTCCCTTTATTAGAGTTGCTGCTGGTGGTGGTGGTGTTGATGGTGATTTTTCACCAACATAGATTTCCACCCCTTTGTCTACCCTCAGGCAGCCCATGTGATGGTTCACTTTGATGAAGACACAGATGTTGTTACGGGTCTCAAACAGAAGACCCACTATGGCAGGCCCAACTGGGATAAAGAATTTGAGGAGATTCGCAAGGAGAACCCAACGTGAGTTTACATGTGCACTTCATAGCATGCCTAAATGCCTATGTTCAGCCTAGCTACTGTATGTCAACACTTTGTCAAAACTGCTCAGTACAATTAAGTCTTAATTGTACTTGTCTTTAAAAAAAAAAACTGTACAAACAGAAAGGAAAATGTAGACCAGGGGACAGACTGTGTAGGTGACAGCAATGACACAAAGACAGTGCACAAAAGGCCCTGTCACTTTTTTTTCTTTGTCTTGAACCTTCACAGGTCGGTGGTTGGCACATTCCTGTGTGGGCCTCTGGCACTGGCTAAGACTCTGGAGAAAAAATGTGTCAAGTACTCTGATGTGGATCCTCGAAAAACAAAGTTCTACTTCAACAAAGAAAATTTCTAAACAGAACACTTGTTCACCTTGATGAACTTGCTCTTCACTCTGTCAACTTGGGTTGGGATGTCTGTGGGTGCACTATTATAAGGACAAAGAGACACACCCTAATTGTTTGTTCAATAGATTTTTTTGCTTGAATGGCCAAGTGAGGTGAGGAGATGTATAAATACCTTGTGGATTCCAACAACCCAAATTGAAGTTGTGTTGAAGATTAAAACAGAAGCCTACCTACACCAATGATTCCCAAACTTGGTCCGGAGGCCTCTGTGTATGATGGTTTTAATTCTAGCCAATCTCTGGATCAATTAAACACGTTTTCAATAGCATTCAATTCTTCTACAAGTTTGCGATTGTAGGCAGGTTCTGCCAATTACCATTTGCTTGGCCTTGCTTGAACTTTTTCCACAAATGGTTTAGTTTCAATGACATGGTGGCCACACTTTCAGTGCTTAGGAAATCCTCACAGATTTCAGCTGTAGGTCTAACCTCTTTCAAAAGGAATCATTTGCCACAGCACATTACAGAAAATGACAGCTGTGAAATGTACATGTATTTAATTTTCATTCATGGGTTCCGAGGTTAAACACATCATACGGCTTTAGGCACAAAATCACGATTTACTGAATGGTATTAGTGACAGACAAGAAAAGCCTTATTTGTATTTGAGTGTCAAAGTGGAAAAATGCTTTTTGTCTGCATCACCTGTTAAACCTACATTGCTCAACTGAACATATACTAAAAGTACTGTTGACTGTACATATTGTACATCCAAAGACCTGCTCACAGCAGAAAACTATTCACCTGCACTTTATGCTGCTTCTTCTTAACAAGCAGCAGAGGTGTTCCATAGGTTTGCACTAGAGAAATGAATTACTTTTTAGAAACCAATAACTGGACAGATGGAACCTGGCCATCCTTACCAACATTCCTCATTTTGTTTCAAATAAATGTTTTAATGGCTTTGTTTGAAAACTAACTCGATGGTCATGTCCATGACCAGAACCTTATGCTGTACGTTTGACTAACTATTCTACTTATGACTATTTACCTGCCCCCAATGCTGTACAAGTCTCAAAATTCAAAATTTTTGCTGTTTGCTTCTGATATGAAGATGACTCCTGCTTAATAAAGTCTACTTTTCTTAACAACAATGAAGGAATTTGAACTTTTTTTATTTAAAGACAAATGGGGAAATAATACAATGTTCAGAAGACAGTTTCAATTTAAAAATCATAGCCAATATACAAAAGAAGCCAAGATCGGGCGAGTGACATCATACACAGGTATTCAACCTGCCCTGGAGAAACCTGGTCTGCTCTGGTGGTGCAACAGGTCTTTCACAAGGAGTGCTGGCATCTGTCCACGGTATTCTCATTAGAGAGGCTTCTCTTGTGCTGCTTCTAATGAACCTCACCTCACCCTGCCCTTATGACGCAGCACTTGTTGATCCTCCCCCCAAACTCGCACTAATTCCCCCAAAACACAACTAAATGTCATCAATACAAAACAGAAACAGACGTTTTACAATTGTGAAACTGTCTCCCAGGCTCTGTTGTACAGGCAGCTCAGCTCCCAGGCAACACGGAGAGTGCCAGCAGACTGGGGCACAGCAACCAGTCCTGCAAACCCAAAGGTAAGATAGAAAAGGATAATCAGATAACGTTTTATCAGATAAAGCATGGTAAATGAAAACATTTGTAGTTTACTTCCTTCTCTGAACCATGGCAAACATGAATGGCTGCTAGTGCCATGAACTGTTGACTCTTGACAAAGGCCTCGGCCGAAACGTTCAGTTTCTTTGTACTAGCTCCGGGTCAGAATTGAAGAAAAACGTATTGTCTTGGAGTACATCCACTTTGTCTACTTTACTGGTGCCATAAACTGACCAGGTGAGAATGGATGTCCAAATTGCCTCTCATTCAGACAAAGCCCATCGTGTCTCAGATTAACTACTCAACATGTTGCCCACCCACTGAACTCAACCCAAGAGCAAAAGTCTCCCAGCTGCTCACAGTCAATTCATGCAGCAAAACTGAAACGTACGGAGCGATTGGGTTCGCCGTGCATCCCTTCGGCTCTCAAGGCGCCCCAGCGGTCTTCTGGATCTGCTCCTTTAGGATAAGGATGCTCTGCCTCTGCTCGGGGGCAGCATGGCGATCTGTTCTGGGGTCAGCTGCAGCACCTGCATGATTAGGGCAGCCTGTACAGCAGAGACAGAGGCACAGTGTGAACTGATCTGATTTACACACTCACATACAAATGCACATACAGTATGTGTACCCACACACCACACACACAGAAATTGTTGGCATCACAAAAAAACTTGCCATTGACAATTGAGCATTGTCAATTGTGTACGATCAGTGTTTCACGGCTCTGTGGTAATAAAGTCTATTCAAAACACGGTGGATTAAACATTTATTATTACCTTGCATTAGACTCAATGCAAAGTTTCTCAATACCTGAAAAGTTGTCTTTTTAGAGAAGCAAGGTTTAAAAAAAATTAATAATAAAATGTAATACCAACATTATGTAGCTCTTATATTGTTGCATAAACATTTTAAATCAATTTAAATTTCGACTACGACTCATGCCTGTGCAGGCCTAACTTGTAGACTGCGGTGTGAAAAGAAGCGGCGGCTGACATCACGTGTTTCGGAGGAGAGCGCGTGCGTGTCTCCAATCTCCCAAATTGACAGAGGAGGTTGCTTAAGCTAAATTTTTATAGTGGCCCGGTAATTTATGCTGTTTGTATTACTTGGTATCAACTGCCTCGACACACTGGAGACGAGCACCTTCTCTGCCATAATGAAAGCGTTTTCCAACTGCACATTCAATTCAGCACCATTTACTACTTCATAATGCATCGTTTCGTGTAATGAATGTACCCCTCTTGATGACCACAGAGTCAAACAAAATGCCTAAACGTGCCCTTCCTACAGTGCCAAGTGAACAAACTCAGAATGGCCTTTGTTTGTATCGTTGGGTGTATCAGTAAAATGTGTTCAAGAGCTGCTCAGACTATTTATATGCACCCTGTTTCCCCTTCCACACATTCCTCTGAATCACAGCAACACAAACACCTGTTGAGCTTGTTGGTCTGGTTTGTCTCGATAGCAGGAAGTACATTGGTTTTTTGGCTCTTTACCTAAACCAATGTTTACCATGGATTTTAGATTTGGGAAGAAGGGGGGCCAAGCTTGGATAAGACACCCCCTCTTCCCTTTGAGAGCTGCACCCACCTTCTCATGGTCCTGAGAGGTGACTTGACTTTGACCAGGGCTGAAACCTCCTCCTCCACCGCCCGTCTGAGGCACTCCCGAGAGGCCAGGGGCCTGGTGAGACAAACACACACAAAGACACACAGATGCAGACGCAGACACACAGACAGACAGACACACACACACAGGCAAAGACACAGAGTGGCTTTTTAAGGAAGGAAAAAAATACTTGCATGTGTAGCATATGCTCTGTTTTTATGCAATAGTCAACTCATGACCATCTGTACACAGTATGAGATATACATATACATATATTGTATTGATTCGCAAATATGGAAATGATGAGTGCGTCTCATGCGACGTAAGACACATTAATAAAATATTCATCATCAATTCAATCATTCCTTCACAGAGGAATGCAGTTATGAAGGAACACAGGCACAAACATGTGGAGGAACGGCCCACATGGAGCTCTGTGTCCCGGAAGGCTAGTTACCATGGCGTGCTGGCCTGGGCCCTGCATTCCTGTTGGCATGGGAACCCTCTGGGTCGACACGGGACCCCTGCCATCGAGGCTGCGGGTCTCCACCGCCCTGGGGTCACGAGCACCAGGGATGGGAGCTGGATGTAATATAAATATATTAATAAAATAAAATAAAAATGTATTTAATATAAATAAATGAAATGAAATGAAATGAATGAAGACACAGAATGCCGATCAATAGCTGAAATCAGCTTTTCCATTCTCTGTGTTGCGCGTCTGGCATAACCGCGCACGCCCACGGAAAAACTGAGGAAGTATCACTCCACAGTATCCCTCACTTCAACCACAGACTAAACATGCATGCAATTATTCGGTAGAAACAGCAGACGTACACTGCCTGGCCCAAAAAAAAGTCACCACCTGGATTTACCTAGGCAAATAGGTAAGAGCCTTCCATTGGATAATTACTGCAGTGATTAATACGTTTTAGCTGGCAACAAGTTATTTAACCCTAACTGATGCAGTGAGTAGCTTCTCATTTCTGAAACAACCATGTCGGAAGACATATCCTGTGGTCGTGGAAAAGATGTTAATCTGTTTCAGAAGGGTCAAATTATTGGCCTGCATCAAGCAAAGAAAACAACTAAGGAGATTGCTGAAACTACTCAAATTGGGTTAAGAACTGTCCAACGCATTATTAAAACCTGGAAGGATAGTGGTGAACCATCATCTTCGAGGAAGAAATGTGGTCGGAAAAAAATCTTGAATGATCGTGATCGGCGATCACTTAAACGTTTGGTGAAATCATATCGTAAAAAATCAACAGTAGAACTCACGGCTATGTTTAATAGTGAAAGTAAGAGCATTTCCACACGCACAATGCGAAGGGAGCTCAAGGGATTGGGACTAAACAGCTGTGTAGCGGCGTCACTTGTCAGTGAGGCTAATCGGAAAAAAAGGCTTCAATTTGCTAGGGAGCATAAAGATTGGACTCTGGAGCAATGGAAGAAGGTCATGTGGTCTGATGAGTCCAGATTTACCCTGTTCCAGAGTGATGGGCGCATCAGGGTAAGAAGAGAGGCGGATGAAGTGATGCACCCATCATGCATAGTGCCTACCGTAAAAGCCTGTGGGGGCAGTGTTATGATCTTGGGTTGCTGCAGTTGGTCAGGTCTAGGTTCAGCAACGTTATGTGCCCAAAGACTGAGGTCAGCTGACTACCTGAATGACCAGTTTTTTCCATCAATGGATTGTTTCTTCCCTGATGGCATGGGCATATTCCAAGATGACAATGCCATGATTCATCAGGCTCAAATTGTGAAAGAGTGGTTCAGGGAACATGATACCTCATTTTCACACATGGATTGGCCACCACAGAGTCCAGACCTTAACCCCAGTGAGAATCTTTGGGATGTGCTGGAGAAGACTTTGCGCAGCGGTCCGACTCTCCCATCATCAATACAAGATCTTGGCGAAAAATTAATGCAACTCTGGACGGAAATAAATGTTGTGACATTGCAGAAGCTTATCGAAACGATGCCACGGCGAATGCGTGCCGTAATCAAAGCTAAAGGCGGTCCAACAAAATATTAGAGTGTGTGACTTTTTTTTTGGACGGGCAGTGTACATAACGCTGCCAAGACAACCCTCATGTGATAACCATCTTACAGATATGAAGGTGACAGGCCCTGTGATCCGATGGTGCTGATTGCAGTGAAGCTGCTGCTGGTGGTTATGTTATAATGCACAGCTGAACGAATGATGATCCCGATCACCTCTTACCTCTGGCTTCCATGGGTGGCCCTCTCTGTTCCATCATGGGTCCTCTGGGTTCTCCCATCATGCCTCTGGGCTCACCCATGGGGGCACCCCTCATGTCATGGGGCCCGACGTGGGTCATGTGCATGGGGGGGCCCTGGTGTGGAGGGGCCCCCATGAAGCCCCGGCTGAACAAACAAACGAACGAACACACACACACACACACACACACACACACACACACACACACACACACACACACACACACACACACACAACAACAAAGGATCAACATTGGATCAAAATTACCAATGAAAAGCATCCATTTGACAGCTGTCAAACATCAGTGCAGAGCCAGGGCCACATGGTGCCTGTCAGCCATATTAAATGCCTGTTAAGAAACTGTTCTTTTACGGGTGGCTTGCTCACCTGGGCTCCACCACCTCCCCCGTCACCGAGAGCAGAGTTCCGCCACGGGGGTCATTGGGGCCGTCTCCCAGCAGGCCCCTGGGGGGCACCACAGCAGGCCCTGGGGGAACCCCCCCGCGCATGGGCGCCCGTGGGTCTGACATGGGCACTGCGGAGAGACCCAATCACACGTGAGTGGTGAGTGGCACTGACGCGCACGGCAGACCCAACCAAACCGACGTGCAAGACGGCAGAAAAACGCTAAACACGGCACACGCACAACACGGAAGCTCACGACCACGCCACTCACAGGAGGAAGGAAGGAAGGAAGGAAGGAGACAGCTAAAGCAAGGGACACGACCACACGACAGAGAATTCTAAGGAGTCCGTCTCCCACGCACACAGCGCAAGCCACGGGCCCCTGGGCCAGCCTGCATTGTCACGAGCATACCTTCCATGGGATCTGACGCAACAGGGTTCTGAAGACAGGGAGATACTGTAAACGTGAAGGAAATGATCAGACTTCCTTTTTCCTTCTCAGTCTCCTGCTGATCCTACTGATAGGCTCTCATGCTTAACGGTGTCTCAATTACAGACGAAGATGAAGAATCATCAGGGCCAGACCTCACTAGACCCAAAGTAATTACTCAGCTTAATGCTTTATGAGGTGCTGTAAGCTTAATTTGACATTCAACACTGGAGGAGGGGGGGGGAATAAAAAACAAAAACAACAACAACAAATAAAACAAAAAACACACTGGCTCCATCACGGAGGGCCCACTGACAAGGACTGTGGTTGGTCCTGGGACTTGTGTGCAAGGCTCTCTGCTGGCCAGGACCTACGTTCGCTAGTGATACCTTGTGGCCGTTCGATACCGGCCTGCCCTGACGGTCCTACAGGAGAGTGCTGTGGGTTTCCTGTGTCCGCAGCAAACAAAGGAGAGAGGAGACAGGGCTCAGACACAGTAGAGCCAATACCTTGGAGGACTTCACACTTGGGTTTGAAATTTCTCTAATTTAAAAAAGAAAAACATCACTTTGTAGGAGGCAGGGGCCCAGATTAGGGTAAAAGTCATACTTGTCAAAGGGCAAGTATCTTAGAAAAGATACTTGTCCTTCCTAAAAGTTACTTGTCCTTGGTCTATTCACCTTCCAATTTTCCTGGAAAGTGCGATCTCTGCTCTCTGAATCTCTGAATCTTATTTTCGACTTGCACCCTCAATAAATCACATCTTTGAAAATGCGATCACTATATAGCCCAAAGATAGACACGACGGTTAACATTATTTATTTTCTACACGGATATTTATGTTTGACTTGTGCAGCGTGTGCTCATGGGACTGTGTAGCAGTGAAGCTCTGACAGGTGCCCGAAGGTAATGTTAGCGACTAGTGTTCTGACTGTACAATCATATCATAATGTACAGTCTAGTCGGGACTCGAACGAGATAGATTTTTCCATTCCCAACCAGAGTGTGGCATGGCAGCTACCGTAATAGCTAGCTAATAATTCCTGGATTTAACCAAGCAGGATTGCGGGAATAATTTGTGTTTGGACTGTAGGACGGTGATGAGAAATCACTGCAGGAAAATCACAGCGATTCTTCAGCCTGGCGGGAGGGCTCACTAAACTGAATATAGACAGTAACTAGCTAGCTAGTGTTCACGGCTATTGCTTACTAAATCAAGGCTTGGTAAGTGATAAATGCATGATCACTTACTAAGTCTTGTGTTAGCAAGCAACTTACAACAACAGATATCGATACCCTATGTCCATGGACGCTAACGTTAGCTAGCTAACTAACCAGATGGTTCTCCCTGTTGTGTCTATGTGCCGCGATCCGCGAACTTGCTTGACTGCTGCAACAACAACAAACGCGGTGAGCGCAGACTGCATTTTTGAATATCCGTGCATGACGTGTTTGTTACGATGTAAAGTGTAAAACAGAAATAGTTCCAGTTAGCTAATACTTTTTTACATTTTTTATCCTAAATTCAGTCGTCAGCAGGACGATCACTTGGAAATCGAAGGTCGTCCTTCTTAATTTTTAGTCGTCTGAGACTATAGGACGGCTGCTAATCTGGGCCCCTGAGGAGGGGTTGAGGACAGGGGTGTTTCCCCTCTAGCTCTCTCACACTCACGGAGATGGCACAAATTAGTCCTGTCAAAGCTAAAAATAATAATAATAATTCACAAAGACAATGACGCACCAGCCTGAAGGTGTGCTTGGAGAGAGAGCAGACTTAGGGCTCAGCCACTCCCCCCAGTGGTCACACAGAGCAACAACACAGAAAGTAGAGGACAGGCAAGGAGAGGAAAAAAATAAAATAAATAAAAGACCGAGAAAAGTAGGGAATTGTTTTTGTCTGAACCCCAAGTGTAAAGCCACACACTGGCACACACACATACGAAGAAAGACAAAGATAAGAGGGGCACACAGTCGCTCAAAAGAGACTGATACTCACCAAAGAGGTTGCAACAGATGTTTTCAGTGTGGAAAGACTAAATGCATTTAACTGTAATTGTCACCACCTAGCTTTAAAAGATGTCCTAACAGCATATTTATTCTTTTTCCCCCACCAAGTAAGATTGTAATGAATTTTGCAAACATCATCAAAAGCATCCATCTCACAGAGAATCGCAACTATAACTATGCTGTAAAAAGCCAACAATTCCCAAACAGCTGACAAGATTAAAAACCTCATCCAGCAGTCCATACTGCTGTGTGATCCATTTAAACAAGTCAATAAAAATGTATACTTTTTAAAACTTCAATTCCACTAACAGTAGTAAAAAATGAAAAACTGGAAGAATTCTCTTGTCTGGGGGTGTGGGACTTTACCTTGGCCCCTATCCATGGGACCTGGGCCCCCCTGAGGTATACCCATCTGAGGCTGCATCCCCACTGTGGAGAGAAAGAAATACAAATACAAATCAAGAGGAAAAACTGGCTAGTTCCCTTTCTGGCTCTTCCGGCCCGGAGGAGACGATTGCCTGAGAAGCAGCGGAGGGTGGAGCCACTTACCTGCGGGCCCCAGGGGCCCCTGTCCTGGCATTGGGCCGGCCGGACCTGGTCCCATCTGAGGCGGCTGCATCATCTGGGGTGCCCCGTTCACGTGCATGCCTGGCTGAACACAACACGCAAACATATGCAGGACGCGCACACACACACACCGCGCGCACACACACACACGCAAGCACGCACACACACACACACACACACACACACCAGAGATTCAGATTTCACACAAAGGTAGAGAAGAATCACAGAGTACACTTCCATCACCTGACACAACTGGTTCGTACGCAGTCTCAAAAGTATAGGACAAAAAATAACACTAACACTAGCTGTTTGAAATGCTTTGAACTCCAAGCCTCCAATCCAAGCCTCACAGAGATGGATATACATCTCAGCTTTTCACTATTCCTGCAAGCCCCTAAGACACCAGACTGAGTACCTTTCCTTGAGCAAACGGTGCATTACAAAAAAATGCTTGTTGTCAAGAGATTTAAGTTCATACCAAAGAAAACATGAAATGACCAATGACTTCTTTAAGAATATGTGTATAATACAGGCATGCTGGGCATCTGCTAGAGAAGTTGTGATAAAACCTTAGCAGTATGCCTGGTAGACTGTGTGTGATGGTACTCACCATTGGCTGTGGTTGAGAGACTGGGATGTTGGGCTGGGAGAGGGGTTGGCTGGGGACGGGAACCACCCCGACCTGACTACCAGGGATCAGGGGTTGAACTGTTGTCTGACGGTGAAGCATTTTCTGAAACAAGGAAGGGATACCAAACTGTGTAAATACACTTTTTTAAATGCCTCTTTCTCCTAATTTGGAATACCCAATCGTATTCTTGAGACACACTTGCTGAATGTCAGCTGCTGGTTCTTTTCACACTGCAGTTCACAGCTTAAGCCTGCACAGACTTGAGTCAGAGGAAGACACTTTTTGACCAGCTTTATACTGGAAAACCGTGGGCGCCCTATTGACCAGCAAGGGTCGCTGTCGCTGGTGTGTGATGAGACACAGACAACCTGGACTGAATTCCCTCCTCAATTATAGATCATACCAGGGGGCTGCTGGCCACAGTCAGCACTGGCAAGGTGTGGATTTGACTGTGGGGCTCAACAGGATAAGCCACGCAGCCGTTAAAAGAAACAAAATAAAAAATATTTTACTTTCAAAGGATATTTCTCACCAGCGCAATCTCGGGATCGACAATCCTCATGACCACCTGGGCTTGGAGCAGGGCGTAGGCCAACTGGGGGTTCTGCAACAGCATGTTCCTGGCCTCCTGGGGGCTGTTCTGCACACACAGCTGGGGCAACGCAAAAAACGAAACACAAATCAGGGGTGCTGATCTAGGATCAGGTTTCTCCATCCATTACCCAATCTTATTCATTGTCAACTAAAAGGCTAAACTGATCCTAGATCAGCACTCCTACACATTATGGGCATGGGCCCAGATCACTGATCCGAGACCAGTAAAGGAGTGAGGTCACTCCGGCTAACTCTTAAACATGACTATGAGGAGCATCATTACTAATCAGGAACACTAAAAAAACTAAACCAATATGGGATGTCCAACAGACCAACTACAACTTTTATTTTGTAATACTACACTGTCCAGATCTGAGGAACACATACAATTAAAGCCAGCAACAGGCAGAGAAAGGGTGTTAGAAAATGTGTCTGTTGTGATACCACATTGAGATCTACCATTCACCATAAATACGTCATCTGATGGATGAATATATTATATACGCCATTTAGCAGACGCTTTTATCCAAAGCAACTTACAGTAGTGAACGCATACATTTTTAGTATATGTGGCCCCATTGGGGATTGAACCCACAACCTAAGCGTTGCCAACGCTGTGCTCTACCAACTAAGCCACAGAGAACTACTATTACTAGAGAATGTACTATATTACCATTTGTAACTGCATTAATAAACATTGTAACCTGTTGATAAATTAAATGAAAACCTGTTTGTCTCTGGATGCCCAAGTCATCAGTTATAATATTTTCAGTAAAATGTCTGAATGTATCTAGTCACTATCAATTGAGGCTGTGATTAATTGAAACATTGAATAATTGATTGCAACCTGATTGACTATTTTTGATGCCAATCCATATGACGACACCAGGGGGGTTGTCTTCAGAAGGGATGTACCTTCAATTCCCAGAACACCCTGATGAAGGTCTGCTGACCAAAACATTACCTTTTTTAGTTTCAAGTTATTGTCCTAATAAAGTCTGATGAGTTTTGCAAGAGACACAGTGTGCAGGAGTATTGTTCAACATATTCAATATCTCCTCTCCAGGGACCTGTGGTTTACTGCATTAGGTGCGAACACTGATATATAATATATGCCATTTAGCAGACGCTTTTATCCAAAGCGACTTACAGTAGTGAATGCATACATTTTCAGTATATGTGGCCCCAGTGGGGATTGAACCCACGACCTAAGCGTTGCCAACGCTGTGCTCTACCAACTGAGCCACAGAGAACCACAGAGATATGAAAATGTGTCAGTGTCGTGGACCGATTGCACTCACTTTCATCTGCTTCATGAGTTCAAACATCTGTTCCGGGGGCAGACTGGCCACTGCGCGGCTTATAGACTCGGGAGCTTCCTCGGGCTGGCAGCCGTCTCCATAGGGGGACTCAATGACAGGGGCACCTGTCCCCAAACCTGAGGGCAGAGACAGCGAAAATTACGCCCGGGCGCTGGATCAACCACCACTACCAATTTATTTAGCAGTTCAAACAATGAGCAGTAATTTAAAGCAGGGATGGGGAACCCCGTTGCTGGTGGGCCTGTGCGTTTGGAAGCTTTTGTTTCCACCAATTACCCTGGCTCAAATAGCTAATTAACTGTATACACAAGTGCCTTTTTACTCAGACATTTCATATAGGGACACACAAGAACAGCGGTCATTCACAAGTTTCTCATTAAAATCAGCTAAAATGTCAGATTACGTAAAATTATTATCATTATCATCATTATTTGAATGGCAAAATAGAATCCAGAAACCGATACGACTCTCCAGGAAAAGAGTGAAGCGAGGACCCCTGATTTACAGAAACAGCCATCATATTATGAGTCCATCCTCGTTTGGGAGCAGCAAAAGGCACGCTTACTTTTGAGTTCCTCCTTATTCTTCTCGCTGGCAGCGTTGTCAACGCGGAGGGCTCTGCCGCTGAATTCTCGCCCATTCAGGTTCCGCATGGCACTAAGGGCCGTCTCTTGGTCCTGGTACTCACAGAATCCATAGCCCTTAGGCTTCCCTGTTTCTCTGTCATACACTAATCTGGAAGGGAAGTAAACGTGTCCAATCTCATGACAAGAACATGGTCATGGAGCATTTCTACAGTACTAACAAAAGGCAATTGACATATCAACTGACCTGTACTTTAAAGGAATAAAGCCATGTTCACAAAGGAGCTATGTCAACTAAGCGGATAAGGTATACAAATTTCAGCCATTTTGAAAGAAATGGAGGTAAAACATTTTTATCAACTTAAATGTCTCTCCAAGAGGTAGAACTGTGAGATAGCGTCAGAATAGGATTTGTTCTTAAGAAATTGTATAGAAATACCTTAACCGATGGTTTAGACAGGGCCAATTTTACTTTATAGTGCTGTAATAGCCTTGACTTCACATACCTAAAGCTGACAACCAGGCCGACTTCTGAGAAGATGTCTTTCAGCTGCTCCTCGGTAGCTTCATATGGAATGTTTCCAACTAAGCGAAAATAGGAAAATCGTATATTCATTGTTAGACATAAGTTACGTTACAGCAAACTAGTACATGAGGTTCGCTAACCCACTAGACAACAAGCTTGCGAGCTACCTAGCTATCTTACCTGACTGACCAATAATCATTGAATCAACCCAGAAGAAAACCCAAGAATAACTTTACATAATTCAATACAGACAAGCAATTGCTAATAAGCATTTAACAATAAACCTAGCTAACTTTCTCACTGAATTAGCCTAGTTATCTGGAGTTAGTGGAGTTTCAAATGTTAGAAGCTAACGGTAATTAGCTAGTGTTAGCTACATATGCGCGTTCTACTGCAATTGTCTAGGTCGACGTGTGTGCAACTTTAATCCACCGGTTGACGACTATCGAACGAGCTATTGCAATCATTTTATGATCTATAACTTCGTGAAGCCTGAAGGTCATGCTAACTTACCAAATACCGAACGAAGAGACCGATCAACAGCAGGGTCTCTACCCGCGGCAGCAACAACGGCAGCCGCTATATTCGCCATGTTCAACAATCTCCCACGATTGTCATTACCGGAAGAACTCCCTTTTGGCAGCGCTGAGAGGGTGGTCATGGGAAATGTATTTTAACCGAAAGGTTGAGATTGGGGAGAATATGGTTCGTCACATTAGGACTATTTAATATAAATTGTAGCGTGTATCGGGGCGGGCATATATCCCCGAAGTTATAGGCCACGATGGGTGTCAGTGAATGGAATAAAATAAACCGGCAGTTACTGTTTGTCCCACAACATCATCCTAAATAAAAGGAACATTTTATTTAGATCGATAAATAGGAGGCAGTGACCCATTTATTTGTCCGAAGGTGGAGAAATTAGTGTGAAGATTTGGGGCAACTGTGAAGAAAATTAATAAGATAACCAATGTCAGTATTGTTGAATGGCGATGTGTAAAGGCTGAGCTGCTAAAAATCTGAATAAAGAGCAGTATTTTGAGCAGCCGCTTGGGGTGCTGAAATAATGTTTATTGTAGCAGAGACATGTGTTTTATATTCTTGCATGCTTACTTCCTTAATTTTTTAGTTGAAACGTACAGTTGGGAGCACTGAAAACTCATATTCTGCTCAAGAATAAGTCAGACTATTCCTATTTCCTAACCAGGAAATGACCTTTCCCCACAGAGAGTGTCTGACAATGTCATATCATATACAGATTAATTAAGAAAAAAAGAAAAAAACAACAACAATTCTTCATTCATTGTAAGCTAACTTAATTAGATGTATTAAAGCATACATCTATAGTACCCTCTAAATATACCACCTGGGTTTAGCTACCTGCAACTCTGAGGTGACATAATACTTTAATCCCTTTCACATTGGATAACACTTATAAATCATGCCATCAGTTTGTTTTAAAAAAACTCTCTGTTCACCTTTCATATCAAGGACTGATGCCACCAAAATTCCAGCTACTGTAATTGCCATGAGTAAGATCATTAGGTTAATTTGTATATGAAGATTCTCTGCTGGCTCTCCTGACCATTTATTTTGCTAAAATTAGCCTTTTCCCTTTTGAACAAAATAGCTAGCTGGCTAGCTCACTGCATGGGATAGATTAATTATCGTAGCCAAAAAAAGTTGTAAAAAATGTGGCTTTGGTACACAGTTTTGACCCATCATTTGAGCACTTCAAAACATAGTTACTCTTAAGTATAGATGAAATATTCTTCAGTAAATATTTAATCTACAGGCTATGCGTCATTATTTATATGCGCATAATCAGTCAGGTATTGCCAATAAAAATATTGTATTGTATTGTCAAGAAAAACTTAGACACACATACATACATATATATATACACACACACATGCACTATGTACTAATTATTTACGAATATGTCATGTTGGCAGGTCACTAAACATAGGGGGCGCAATTACTAGTCTATGGCAAATCGATGCTAAAACCCGTGGTAGTATGTTTTAATTGACGCTACATTCGGCTAGCTATCATACCAGCTAAGAACTGCCATTTGCGAGGTATGCGTTATCTGTACATATGTTTTTATACACACACAAAATATTTGGAAAAGTGGTGGTTCCACTGGGGCTCGAACCCAGGACCTTCTGCGTGTAAAGCAGACGTGATAACCACTACACTATGGAACCGCACGACACACCATGGCATATGTACGGAACACATACTTTCAGAAATCCCTAATTAAAATGGCTCTGCTTGTTCTTTTCTGTGAAATCCAATAGCTTGTTTCACTAATATAACCAAGCATGGTCATATGGACCACGTTGTTTTTTGTACGTCAATAGGTGTCGATATCAGGCCTTCAATAGTCACTAGCCAGCTTACGTCACGAAACCGAGAAAACGCTAGCTGGTTTGCTAAACAAAATGTAAGAGTTTTACATTACATTACTTATCCAGTTTCTTGATATTCAGCAAGCTATATTTCAAGTATCTTGCTACTATGTGTAAATTCACATTGCAAGGGCTGGCACGCACTGTATAAAGTAATAGTTACTGGAGTTAATGGAGTAACTGCACAGTATAAAGTACAAAAGCAACACTGCGCTATTCATCTATGCTTAAGGCTATTATTATTATCAAAACAACCCGTAACTATGCTGTAGCTCGCTAAGTTAGCGACAGACCAAGTTAGGTAACGTTTTGAAAAACATTAAGGCTTTCCTGGTGGGAGAAAATATTAGTTACAATATTAACTATAGTAGTAATGTGCAAAGTAACGTACATCATTACCTTGTGTCCCTGATGTCACTCGCAAACAAACCGTAAAGCCATTTTAATTAGCTCAGTAGATCCCTGCAGTACCTATTTCAAATAACGTATCAAGCTCAACATTTTATAATGCTTTGATATTTAAATAACGTAATACAACTATATTGGATAGAAGTTAGAACTGTCCCTCAGCCAAACATTATTTCGCATAATTTTGTTTGACTTACAAATGTAGCTAGCTTGCCAGCCTACGCCCACGTTTATCACGAAATGGAGACCGTTTTTGAACGAAACGTGATCATTTGAAAGCTGTCTGCAGTCGGATAGGAGACAAGGTAGCCTACTAAGTGATAGGCGATTGCAACTCAACAAGCTAGCTAACATTATTTTCTAAAGATCCACATTAAATTAAAACTGAGGACGCCCCTCCACAACGTATTGTCCAACACCACACTTGTGGGACTCCTCGCAACGACCGGGCACGTGCGAAGAGTCCGTGCACTGCACAGGTGCAGCGGCAAGCGGCCAGCTAACTAACGTTACGCTTAATTTTCGAAACCGTCGCATCCGGAAAAAATACTTTTTGTGCACTCAACGTCACACAGGCAATCTGAGTTTTAGGATTTTGTGAACAGCATTATGGCCAAAACTTTGTAGGTGCCGACGTGGTTATATTTTGCTATCAGGTGTCATACGGTTTACCTCTTGACTTTAGTAATTCAATTACGAATATCCTGAGAAATAGGCAAATTTGGATGACAAGTGACCCTTAATGAACGGATTTGCCAAGTTGAAAACAGGAAATCCAGATGGACGTGCTATATTTCAAAATGTATGTTGCTTAGTGCCGTTGTAAAGTGCATCTTGCGTTGCGTTTATGAGGCCATATCGCACACTCTTAGCTAATAACACAAAAACGTTTGAAAGATTAGCATGTTTCCATTTCTGTTGTCAGAACTGAGGGGGGCACTGAAACATACCGGTCAATGGCACACCCTCTGACACAAGGCTGACTCTGCTGGAAGTGGGGAGTCTTTTTTATCGGAAGGCTGATACTGTATCTTGGCTCTCGGCCAGCCTTAACGGACGGCTTGTTTGCGTAGTTCAGGCTGCACATAAATCCAGACCAAAGGCATGAAGAAACAAATAACAAGAGTAGCAACGAGACCTGGCTGCCACACACTGAGCATTGTCCTGTTTGCAGGAAGCGCAGTGAAACAACAAAATTCTAAACGCTTTAGCTAACGTTACGGTAGTTGCTAATATGGCAGATTATAACTATCAGTAACGTGGCCACTCGTTTTCACACCGTGATAATATGTCAGTTACAAATATAGACTACATTAAATAGCACACAGCATTGGTGTATCTTCTTATTCAAAGCGTCTGCTAATGCGGTCATTCGAATTGGCACTCAATGTACGACCGTTTGTTGTGCTTGAAATCATTTGTAATGCGAAAACTATTTTCAACCCCTATTATTCTCGCCAACTGCTCCAAAGAGTCAACCAATATGGACTTCACCTTAAACATATGGTCTAAAAATAACTTGAATCTCTGCCGTTAATTACGAACGATTTTGTTGTTAAAGGAAAGTTGATGTCTAAAATCAGTAGTAGACCTACATACAGTATAAGCCTACGCCAAAGAAACCCACTGAATTATACAAAATAAAGACCGGAAGGAGAAAGTAGACGACGGGTGGAATGTGGATTGGCCACACGAATATAGCGATAGATACAAAATCCTTATCAAATTGTATCCGTCAGGAATATTAAGTTTGTAATAAAATGTATGTTAGAGGTTACTGACCTCGAAGTTCCATGGAAACGAAACATGATATAGGCTGTAGATGTATTATGTCTTGTAAAACAGGGCCTTATTTCTCGCTTATAAAATCAATATACATTTGAAATAAATACATTAATACATTGATAAATGAATACATCAATACATTTTCCCAATTTTCCTGATCTCTATAGGCCTACTTAACTGCTACTTTCAAAACTAGAAGTAGTTTATGATAGCCCCTGAAATACATGTTAGGCCTATACATTCGCAGCGGTTGTAGGTTCAGCTTCGAGGTAAATTAAAGGTCGCGTAAGAATATAAAAGAGCTGTGCACGTTTCCAAAGGCTGCGTGAGAATTTAACAAGACATCGCGAGACTTTCACATTGCATTGTTTTAAAAATCTCTTGAGTTTGGAAAATAATCGTTTTCGAATGTTTCCAAAGGCTTCTTTGCGTTACAACAGGATTCACGTGCACTTCAAAAGGCCACGTCTGTTAAGTTCCACTATTGACAAGTTTGGCGGTCCATTTAGTGTCGCCTATGCACGTATGAGAGTGAATTGAAGAGCCAGCGCATCCAGGTACGTGAGAGGCTTATTGTTAAAAAATATCCAGCTAATGGTGTTGTACATATGATGAAGGACGCACATTGGTGTATCTATCTAATCAAATAGATCAGTGTTGACATTATGTTTAGGGCCCGGAGAAAATCTCGAGTTGTGACAATCTGGGCTGTCAAGATGAATTTCAGCAGTTATCCTCCAGGTGTCCCTGTAGGCATTCCGCAATCATTCAGCAATCATTTGGCAATCAGCACAGATACTGTATGACTAATTATAGAATTAGGGACTAAAACAGTACAATACATTAAAACTGTTCTGTTAAAGGTGTAAGTGTAGAAGAGGTGAAACATGAGTGCACTAAAGACGCATTTCGTTGGATGACATATGAATACTGTATTATGTTTAATTTATTTAGCATATCTGGTGAGCCATCTTTAAAGCACACAACGAAGAGCGGCGGATAGCGTAGCGGTCTAACTCACCGTATCTTTGTCCGGTACGGGTGTGGCTGCCTATCAGGGATTCGAAACCCTGGCCGTTACTCCCGATCGAGGGCCGCATTTGGCATTTGGCTGTCCGTCCCAGGGGGAAGGGGAAGGGTAAACCGGTTGAGGAGCAGGTCGTCCGTGGTCGTGTTGCGTCTCGGAGGAGGCCCTGAAAATTGGCTCGGTCGGCGGACTCGTGGAGGAGGGTGAATTGAGGTGATTGTTCAACCCAAATTAATTAAAATATTTATTTCCTTCAATACAGAGTTGAGAGAATTCGCTGACTACAGAAGCAACTAAACCACCAACAGCTAGCTTTATTTCTGACAACAATATGATTCTATACCGGCAAGTAGCTAGAAATTGCATGCCAAGATGACCTCCTCAACAAGTCGCTCAGTCACATAGTTAACTTGGAAGTTGAACATGTATATAATATAGGAAGATGCTTTAATAGTAACTTAGAAAAGTATGCTGAAATTGGACTAGTGTACTTAACAATTTAGGTCACACTACCACAACTCCATTCTTGTGAACCTGTTTAAACTATGTGCTTCTATCTGCAAAAATAATATCAGATGTCAATACAACAAGTTCACCTTCCAAATGAACCACACAACTTAGTGACTTGGTTAGAAGTTTAAATAAAACAAATAAGTAAACCAAAAAATGAATGAGGATAACCCTAAATGTCTTAATTCATGCTGATAACGTACCAATGTAATATAGATCTAGTAATACCTGGTCTAAAACATTACATCTATAGCTTAGCCTGTGACCCAGATGTATGGGACATTCACCATTATGTTGACAGCTGGGTTTTGTTCCACCATCTCTCATTCAGGGATGCAATGAAGCATACAATTATGTGTTTCAACAGGTTGTTATGTTGTTATAACAAGAGCAGGTGTCTAATTAAATATGAATCAAATGCTCTCTGGAAACTGGCAGGTAATATTTTTCTTTCTACTCAAAATATAGAAATACTGCGATTCTTACTTTGGCTAAGCAGAATAGAATATCAATAGCCCACAATACTGCCACCAGCTGTTTGGGAGGCTGGTTGGATGTGCATTGTGATGGCTTGTGGGATGTTTGCAGTGGTTTCTGGGATGTTTCATTAGCATGAATACACCATTGGTTTCCTTTTCATCCAGGGCTTATCTAAGGGCTGATTTGAACCTTTAATGCTTTGAGTGTGTATCGTTGACTCCCAAAATTAGGGCTTAAGGGGCATTTGGAAATCAGGCTTGGCTCCAGGAATGTTTAATTGTTGGAGCCAGACAAAATTATGCATATTTTGGTAGGGCACTTAAACACGTGCATGTTGTTCAATATACTGCACATTTATATTGGGGGCAGTGGCGTAACCAGGAATTCATTTGGGGGGTTTGAGAAAAAACAACAGGTTTTAACCCTTGAAGGTAGGCTACATACACAAGTGAATTGTTGGGGGCTGTGTGAATTAATTGTTGATGGTGACTGGGTGGGGGGGGGGGGGGGTGCAAACGAATTGTTGATGGAAGGCTACTGTCTGTGCTGTCTGTCTCCTCATAGTCTAATAGGTCCACATTTCCGTGAATATTCTGCATCTTTGGACACTGTCAAGTCCATCCGTAAACAGGTTCTACATATCCGGACAATACGATTTTGTGAGACCGATCACATTGAAAAGAAACATTTCAGAACTGCATATTTGTATTATGCACCTAATCTGTGTTAAAGAAGAGGATTTGATTAATAGTGACAAGGACATATCAGTTGAAACTGCTGTACATTTGTTATACAATGGTTTGGCTATCGGGACAATGAAGGCTGTGCTCAAATTGGATAGCGGCTCAAAGTCCATCTGGATTTCTTGAGCCTGTCTCTCCCCAGTATTAATATATTGTAGGCAATTATTATAACCCGTCATTCTGAACACCCGGTTGTTTATCTTATGCATTGGTAAAAGCCATTGCTGACATGAAAGCACTAACGGCCACAGTGCCAGGACTATAGACCCAACAGTACCACTCTATATTGGAAATGCATCGACTGCAGTCACCGGCAGGACACGTTTTCATATAATATAAGTCAGATGTTTCCAAAACACAATTGTTCCAACTGTAAAGTGTCTGTGGAAGACCTCCAGAAGAACAGGATGTATAACAACAGCTTTCACCCCAGTTAAGAGGCGAATGCAAACCTATCAAATTTTCAACCTGTCCAACAGTAGCCACACGTTGAATCGCTAAAATTTCTAATAACACCGTACTCTTGAATGTTTCATAGGTTTTAAAGGTCAGCAATAACAGCGAGTAAAATAGTATGCAATTTAAGTTAAATACATGTATTTCAACTCTCGATATACATGCAACCTGCCTGTATTCACCTGTAGAGAACACATTGCCGGCTTTAGGACCCAGGATGCGCGATTTGCTCTCCAGCTGCTGCGGTTGAAAGTGGCAATGATGGAAGATCGTAAGGAGAAGCCCAAATTTCACCCTGGATGTATTCATATTTAAAAAATCATATTCGGAACCCGAAAGGAAAGACTTACAACTCGTCGTTTTTTCCTTGTGTCTAGGTGAAAACCTCGTGTAAAGCCACACGAGAACAGTTTGGGACTTAAGGTAAGGCGGCGCGATACCATGCCATTACTAATAACAAAGGCGCTGCTGGCGAGCGAGGGGTATTAAAGGGGCATTTCGCAACGTAATGGAGGGCGGTAGCCAAACTCTTTAAACTTTACACTAGCTTTAATGTACTATATCTACCACGTCAAAGTTATTAGGTCTGCACATTAGGCAACAACAGGTATGCAGTTGAAGTGAATACCTTGTCATTTACGAAGCTACTGACGAGTCAGGATTAGCGTTAGCCTACTCATTTCTGGAATTTAATCCCATTTCAGACCATCAGATATGTTGCCTTCATAGGCTAGGTTTAAAATGAATGGGAAATGCAACCACCCTCCTGCATGTAAGCCTGTGGATGATTATACGTGCAAAGTGTGGTAGCTAGTGTAGTTTTTGGTCTCTGGTGAGTTGGGACATTGTGAATTTTATCGGACTAACCTGTCAGAGCGCATGCATATTTACGCATGCTTATCCACCGAATTATAGAGGTAGTAGTGCCGAGAACTTTTCGTACTTAATTATGGTTTGTGTCCATAAACAATAGGTTAATAATAGCCCCTCGCCTGACAATATTCAGCATAAACTTATTTTGTTTTCCTTTACGCGTAGGCTTTCTTTTCCCCGGTGGGCTACCACCAGAAATGACAGGCTACAGTATTTTACTAATCGCAAAACGCTCGGTAGGCTACATTCTACTTTAATTACCTTCTGCAATTCGACAGGCCCAACAAGTCGGAGACCAGCTCGCTAAGTGAAATCAGGTGAATAAAAGTAACTTAAGAAAGTAGTGAAATACACACGGTCAAAATAAGTTTGTCCTTCACACAGCAAAGGGGAAACCGCTCATAGGCCTCCAAGTGTACTTTTCCCCCCCATAGGAAGCTGGTATGTTGTGGCAAAACATACGGTATTTGCCCCGTTTAAAGATTCTTAAACGGTGCTGGTCAATGTCATGTCGTAGCCTACTCTTATTTTGACAAATAAATAAACGCTACGGAAGCCTGAGCTTCAGTGTTTGCTGAAACAGTTTGTTGCGGTGTTCCATCGTCGTCGATTTCTGGAGAGCCTTCGTGCTGCCCGGTCGCTACCAGATCGCTTGCCGAGGTCTGTCGTCCAGCGATCTAATGGATATCTCTGGATACGTCTTGCTTTAGACAGCACAGCCCTGCAACGTGTGGATCGCGGACAGTCTTACTCTGTTCACCCACTCATCTTTTTTTAAAGCTATCGTGTTTTATTATCAGATATTTGTAATATTACTATATTCTGTTATTTTGCATCTGTTCTCAGTTTTGGTGACTGTGGTTTAATTGGTCTACAATTTATCTGACACGTAGGCTATTGAAAATGCGCGTGTAGGCTACGACCCGATGCTGTAAACCAAAAATGATTCTTGTTTCTTTCACACTCTTTCCCCTCTACAATAAGCCCACAGACACAGCTAATTTGTACAGTTTGAGAGAAAAAGCGGATGTGCCGCTGTATCAACGACACTGTCCACGGGTTGCGTCGCCGTGCTGCATTCAAGAGCCTAATGAAGAAATGGGTCATCGTTTGAGTTTTGTTTATTTTCATAACCGCATTTCCCTGTAGGCTACCTGACCATCGCAAATCCACAGTACCCACCGTTTAAAACTACATACACCTACACATTTGTTTGTAAAATGATCTGCATGATCATTCATTTTAAGTATAATTTGATTGTGATATATATAACCGAAGCAGTGTAATGTAAATGGGAAACATACATTGCACTCATATTTCTTCTTACATCTGAGACGGAAGTGAAGGTGTGAGAAACTGCCAACACTAATGGATTCAATAAGATAGTATATGGCATTTATTTCTGAAAGCAAGACAAAGCTTTTCCGGGCCTTCGTAAAGCTTCGACAGACTGATGTCGCTACCTGGCTTGACCTTGCAGACGCTTCGTTCTCAACACCTCGCATTCGGTCGTTCTCATCTGCATTTCCTCCTCTTCGCGAGAGCTTATTTAAACGGCAACGCTCGAAGGTGCCTGCTAGCCTGCCTATGTGTCGTCCGCCTAGTCTTGCTATTTAGCATTAGGATCGCGGAGGACTGTCTGTTGTAATTAGGGTTTGTAAATAATGCAACCGGCGGAAGTACAATGCCGATGGTGCTGACTCTACATACACTAACCCTCGTTATACTGCACGAGGGGCATTTACTTTGAGTGTTCGGCATTTCGTGCTTTTAGATTTAGTAGAAAATTCGTCTGTACCCGTTCACTTGGTTGCGCTGCTCGAGTACGTGTCAGCGCGAATGCCCGCTGTGTATGTATTACAGCCATGCCAATTGGAAATGATTCATCTCTGAAACACGGGAATAATTAAAAAATAATAACCCCAAACAAGTTGTCACATTCCTTACTCACGAACAACCACCGTCGATTGCGTATATTTGTTTATTACAGCCAGGTAAATACGAGATATCATAGGGAGAATTCATGACTTGATATTTGTGCAATTTCCACATTTTGACGAACTGGTAATTCATATACTGGCAACGTTTTATTTTCATATTTAGCTGTCAGCCACCTTCACTGTCTAATACACGTCGTGGTTCAATTTTGTGTATGAAACTTGGCCTACAGAATACTTTTTTTAGACGAATTAAAGGGATGGCAATGACAACATTGTACAACACAATATAATAAACATATTAAAGCAAAATATAGGCATTCTTATAAATTGTGACATGATTATAAAATGTGATAGACTGCAATTCATGGTTAGCAAAAATGTTTGTGTTTTCTATATTATACATCAAGTTAATGCTATATCAGCCGGCTGTGGCCATGGCTGTATTGAGCATATGAGACACCATAAGTATTGTCAGCTGTGTATTTCTTATTCAATGTGGATTTCTATGTGAGTATGAAAGATAATACTATGCCAGTTTTCCAAAACCAATGATCTAGCTTGCTTTTCACTGAGTTTTTCAAGGACAAATTACTCTTCAGGTAATTCCGAAAATACTCTTTGTCAACACAGCAGTTGTCCAAGAGGGAGAGTGAGAGCAGCTGAATAGACTAGCAGTATGAGACAGTAGCTCGTAGGTTTTTGGTGGTCTGGGATGCCTGACAGTGGAGTGGGAGATACTGGCAAGTGGAGATAGAACAGGTTGAACTTGGAAAGGTTGAGTTTGAGTTGGCAGGGCACTCATCAGTGAGGTCACTCGTTACCATTCACAGGGGCTTGGAGGATTGGAAGCTGTGTCCCTTCGTATATGCGATTGTACATGTGAAATACAACCTTTTGACGGTGAGCTAGTCTGTTGCATGTGCATATCGCATTATCACAATCGCCCCCTTGAAGAGCAGAGTGTAAAGCAAAGAGACAATGCATAAAATTTGATCCAGAGAAACCATTGGTAATGAGAAAGGATGATGATGATGGTAGAGGATGGGGCTTGAAGAGGGAGCCGTGTAAAAGGGCTTGTGTACATTATTAGCAATAGTCTAGATGTTTTTTGTCTGACAGTAGTTTGGTTTGTTTTTGCTAATGACTGGGGGGGGGGGGTCATTGCTGGGTGGACCATGTGACCTTCCCCAAGTTTTTTTTTTGTGGTGCACAAGTTCACTCAGGCTGAGTGTAGAATGGTTGAAATGGGCGTAGAGTCAGTGGTGAAAGAGAATAGGGGTCTTGATAGGAAAGAGAAATAATTGAGGGTAGATGTGAGTGTAGACATCAGTCATCAAGGCGACTGGCAAATAAGTCAACAGCATGGAGAGCTTAGGAGAGAGGCAAAGAGGAGGTGCAAGATGGTGTTGGAGTTGCTGTGGAATGTGACAGTATTCACATGGAAGGGGAGCTTGTGGGAGGATGTGGGAGAGGGGTACAATGCAAGAGTCAGGAGTGTAATACAGCTGGTATCAGACAGCTGCGTGCGTTAGCTGCCCAGGAAACGGGTGTCTGCTAAGCAAGTAAAATATAAATGTAATTGGGACAGCATGATAAAAATCAATGGTGTTATGGATTTTTGTTGTTTTTCACTGTACCAAACTCATTCATTCTCTGGTGTAATATAAGATTAAATGACATTTCACTGCCTTTGAATCTCAGAGGCCAGTTTCTTCAGGTCAGAGAAAATTATGGGCAAAACCATTGAGCCCAGTCAGCTTGTTGTGCGCACAAGCACAGGACTGATTGTGTGTTTGTGTGTGTGAGAAAGTGTGTGTACATAATACATGCTGATTAATCAGGTTAGATATCGATGAAATTGTAACATAGGCCTGTGTAGGACATATATTTCAGTGTGTGTTCATGTTTTCAAAGTGCTTCCTCTTGGTCAGGATACAAACAGCATGGTCCAAACAGACAGCTTTCAATTTAAAGGAAGTTATTGTTAATGGGAAGCACGTGCCTCCTTCTGACGTATAGTATGCATATATAACCTAATTCTTTTTTTAAAAAGCACTTATCAGATACATGTATGCCGGTGCCGGTCACTTTTAAACATTTACATTAGTTAAGTAGGAATTCTTTCCACACCCACCAGGGTCTCTGCTCCTCGTGTTAATTTCGCTGCAATGTGAGAACTACACAGCCACCTTTTCAAGCTCATTTTCTTTGGCCACTTCTGGTAGACTTAAATGCTTCTACCGTTGTACCGTGTAAGAAATACTTCAGTTATTGTATGGATTGTATGACAGTTTTTCGTATATACATATTATAACAAGCGATGTCTTTATTATCGCATTTCCTATTTTCACTTTGCTACTTAAGCTTTTTCAGTTTAGCGCACCGTTGCGATCCCCTTTCCCCTTGAGTGGCTGGGGCCTGCCGTGCATTCTGGTACCTGTAGTCCTTACTCCTCCCTTATTTATACTTTCATCGTGATGATATGGGCAGCGAAATACTACAAGCCCCATAGTGGAAGTTCTCCATCTGCCCCTCTCTCCCATCAGAGAGATACGGTACGGACTGTCTTGACGAAACCCCCCGGACTTTCAGAACCGAAAACGATTTTAGTGAAGTGCAACGGACTTGAACGAAACACACGGAATTCACTTGTCCCTTGATGCATTTTTTCCCATTTGTCCACTGTACAAACAGGTTTGTGATTGTTTATACAATTTGACATAGCTATCTGGTCAGATAATTATTTTTAGGAATTATTCAGTAACGTTACCGGAGTCGAAAAATAATCGGTTCGGCTCGGTCTAATTTTATATTTAAACCAAGATGCGGTTCGAGAAGGGCCGCGGGAAGGCGGTCAAAGAATTCTACGGATAGCTATCCAAACAGTGTCAAGCAATGTGTAATTCAGACTGATAGTCGTCTAGGGCAGACTTTGCTGCGCAGCTATACTGTCTGTGTTATTTTGAACACGTTCTGGACTGAGTATATCAAACATTGTCCTTCGCATCATGTATATTGGCTAACGTTAGCCAGTTTGCTTGCAGTCTAGTTATAAGTTGCATGAAGTGTGTTGTTACGATTTTATCTGTTTGAACACTTTTTGCCTACATTTTCACAAGAAGTGTAAATTGTTCTTTCCAGTGATTGCTTAATTTGCTCACACAAATAGTATCCTGTAGTTTGAAATAGCCACACACATATATTGTTAGGAAGCGATCTTTAAAACGCCCTACGTAACCTTGCTATACAACCTCGTGGTCTTTAACCAGGTAACTTTGAGGAAATATAGGCCTATGGAATTGGAGTTTGTAATGTTTGTTCCTTGAGATTGGGTCATCGACTAATTTTTGACCACGATATCGGCCACGACGTGCTTGTAGTCGTTTGGCCATAGGCTACTGTGGTCGTTCGAATGCGTACGTGTTTGACTTGGCAAGGAAACGCAACGTTGACAGCTGTCCAGTTTCGAACGTTAACGCTATACGATACGTGTAGACTTCATTCCCTCTCAAAAAGATTAGAATACGTATCTCTCTGTTCTAATCATTCGCATTGTCTTCCATAGTCCCAACATTGTGAATCACCTGAGAATCAGTTGCCGTTCTTTCATATTGTGATGAGCAAACTAGGACGAGCGGGTCGTTACAGAGCCCACTTGAGGGTATATAAATAATAATCTTAACACAGGCATAACAACCATACAATATTAAGATTGTGTGGTCAAAATTAACCGAGCCGTCTGCAGCCGACAACATTTTCAGCATCATCGTAATACTTGCCACTCGCATAGGTATCGTGTGCGAATGTTGGTTCCCGGCTGCACAACCGACGGTAGACTGGATCTCGTTCGGTATTTAGGGAGGGAAAATGGTTTATTTTTGTTTGTACTGTTTCATAATGTACATCGGCATCAGATAGGTTTAAAATTGACGCACACTTTGATCCGTTGTTCTGTGGTTTACCTAATCCCCCTGCTTACTCACACAGTCGCGTCAAACCAAGGAATTCGATAGCTTCATGCTGGAAAGCTGTCTCTTCAAGACGATACGACGTAGCCTATCTGCCGCAGAAAATTAGCTTAAAGATAGCATAACGTTAGAGAAATGATATGCTCCTTGTCTTTTGTATTAATATGTTGAGAATTCTGTTAATATAGGCAGTCAGCTATTATTTTCACATTTTTGTTTGCATGACACCATAGAGCGAGTTGCGGAGCTGTTACTTGTTTCTGTTCGGCGTGACAATTGCCTATAGAAGTAAATAAATATCAATAATTTTAGTCTATTTTACGATGTCATGACGAGAATATTATTTTAAGTATTCAACTGCGGTTTTCTCGCCCAGCAGCGATGTATCTGCATATAGTTAGGCTATTGAACATATCCGAAGGAGTAAGACAAAAATGTATTTATATGTATAATTGCATTTGTCTTGAACTTTTGTTATTTACGCGTGGACATTTACCCACTGTCCGCTATTATAGCTTGATTGCTTTGGTTCTAAATTGAGAAATAGTACGAGATGTGTTCCATTTTCACACAATTTTAAGTGACGCCTTTTCATAATTTGCACAGTGCGATCGCTTGGAGGTTTTAGTTTTTTTGTTGTATTTTTAAGGGCACTAGTACGCTGAGCGTCGCTATGCATTGCGTCGATGCTATGGATCAATAGCAGTCTCGTCACCTAGTCATCACGAGAAACCCACTCGTTTCATCCTGACTCTATCTTTGTACGGTGACGTGAATTAAGATCCAGAGAACACATGAGCTGTACATGGATGATGCAGACTACAGTGATTAATGTCGCATGTGAATGAAGTATGAAGTTTATGTCAGAAGTTTCAGCAGTAGGCGTATGTTTGAATGTGCTGAACTGAATTTGGCTCGGGAAAATGTTGGCGTCCCTACAGAAATCCAGTGGGCTCACTAATGTTGATGTTATTGTTGTTGTTGTTTTCATGGGGTGGGGGTGTTACTGCATTGTGTGAGATAACCAAGCAGAGAGGACAGCCCCCCAGTCTTTGCCCGAGTGCTCTGCTACAGCGTATATGGGTGGGTGATGCTGACCACATCCACCTGTGCTTCATTAAGGAAGAGTAGGGAGAGAGGCCATAGAGCAGGGGTGTCAAACTCATTCCATGGAGGGCCGAGTGTGTGCAGGTTTCTGTTGTAACCAATGCATTACACCAGGTGATTTCAATTAGGTTCCCGCCTTGGTTGAAGAAGTGAGCTAATTAGTGAAATCACCTGGTGTAGTGCATTGGTTGCAACAAAAACCTGCATACACTCGGCCCTCGATGGAATGAGTTTGACACCTGTGCCATAGAGAGATTGTTGATTGTTCTCCATTTGTGGAGGTGGGAGCAATGGGAAGTATGAGGGATTAAGAGGGGCAAAGTCTTCTTGCCCGCTGCCTGATTTGAAAGTTCATTTTTCACTTGTTCATCACAGTCTAGCTACCATTAACTAAAATGTTGAGTCCACACTTGAAAGTTGTTCAACTACAACAGGGGTGTCCAATCTTATCCGAGAAGGGCCGGTGTGGCTGCCAGCTTTTGTTCTAACCCAGCATTAACACACCTGATTCAACTAATCATGGTCCTGATTGTAGACCATGACTAGTGAATTAGTTGAATCAAGTGTGTTAGTGCTGGGCTACAACCAAAGCCTGCAGCCACACCGGCCCTTCTCGGATAAGATTGGACACTCCTGAACTACAATTATATTTTTTGAACATAATTGTAAACATGTGTTCAAAACAGCTTAAACTTGAGCTTCATGTGTCCTGCAAGTGCAGCTCAGTATTATAAAGTCAAAGGGCAAAAACTTATATGTATGTTTCTTAATTGTTTTTGATCCACCACAGTATAAATATGTTAGTTGTGTGCTTAAAAAAAAAAAAAAGCATAACTGATGAAAACCCAGTTGTAACCTTTGTACCAGCTGTACTCTGTAGAGTCTGAACTGAGCTCCTGCCTGCCCAGCACCAAAACTAAAGTGTTGCCTCTTCGTTCGGAAATTGTGACATTTTAAGCGAGGAAGCTTGTCTTACACACAGGAAGTGCCCCTGCGAACCAACACCCTGAACGTTTAATTCTTAAAAAAGAGACAAATCCAAGCACCTCGTGCTTTCACAAGTGCTGTGAAAAGCTCACAATGGTTCACTGTAATGACCTGGTTGCTCTAAACCAGAATACTGTTGGTTTTTCGTTAGTGTTAAAGATGATTCAGGAAATATGGAAGGAAGTGTTAATTATTGGAAATGGGGAATTGGCACACTGTAAAACATTATTTGTTTATTTTGTTTTAAAAAAGCTCAGTTAAGTTAATAAGTTAAGGTGCTTTGACACATTCCTATTCTTATCATTAAAGCACAGAAAGAAGTGTGCTTTTAATAAGTATATGATGATCTGTTATGAGAGAGATGTATTGCTGGTACAATGATGCTGTTGTTGCTTTCTGAGAATATTAATCTTCGACATATCCAGGCCAGATCATGGGTGAATTCAATAGGCAAAATGCTACACAAACCATTTGCAGTAGTGCCTGTTGGAGGTGAGGCCCAAAGCTAGTGTACAGGTATTCTGGTCGATCGGCCTGCCTGCGCCAGCTGCATGAGTAGTGTCCTGTTCCAGGGCAATGACTGCACAGCTCAGCTGGTGGGCTGCTTAGTGAACTGAAGTGGTGGATAGCTATGTGTTTCAGAGCAGACGCATGCCTGTCTGCGCTCTCACAATTTGATGGAGGGTGTTGTGGTCATGGGAGGGGCCTACTAATAGGAATTGCAAATTGGGATAAAAAAAATAAAAGATCAGTTGCATGGTCCAGGGGTACAAAGGTGTAACATAAGAAAAAATGACAACTTCACAAAGTCACTAATTAATCATCAGAACATTAATCATTTGTAAGCCTTGATTAGGAGAACAAATGTTTTGGTCAATATGAGAGTTTGAGCATTTTATATTCACAACGCTAACTTGATGTGAAAACTTGATACCACTACAACAATCCACAGCTATCGATGATCAAAATATTTGTTCGGGGTACAAGAAAATGTTAAATTTCGGGAGTTATTTACCAAGAAATCAAGAACATTTGGTACCAAAAGAACACTTGGGATATGAGAATGACAGTTCAAGCATTGCTATAGTTAACTCGTATTTTACACGGTCCTTAGAAAGCTTTTTCCAAAACAACAGTGCAGGATCTCCATGTGTTCGGGGTTGAGGATTCAATGTAATTTTGGAGTCGCTATTCAAGAGAGAGAGCTGGAAATTCGCAAAGAGTAAGTAAATCTTACGAGAAGTCTCGTGTATTTTTTTCGGAGAGAAATTTGGTTTATATAAATTAGAAATGTATGGATTTCTGTTTAGTGTGAGTATATTAATAAACAGCGTTACATAATGTGTCTTGTGGTATTTTGCTTCAAATCTTTCTTTCTCGACATCCATATTCTCAAATTGTGAGCTATATTCTTAGTACAACAGCTATAGTATGGAATTCAGTAAAAATTGGAAGATATTTGATGCATTCTTTGAAACAGCGTGTAAAAGTCTTGTTGCTGAGTCGATTTCATGTTACGCGTTACAAAGGAATTTGGCGCAAATGAACAAAAACTAAAATCGCTTAAAAAATACACGTTCACTTTATTCTTATGATACTTGGCATAATAGTAGATTAGCTACATAGTAACCTATGTGGAAAGTATCAATTTGATTTCTATTTTCTTTAGTACATTTTTTTGCCAATTTATACACTGGATACGTCTTGTACCCCTGGATCATGCAACTGATCATATATATATATATATATATATTGGTGCAAAAAGATGTTCATACACCTTTCACATGTGTGGTATGCAGTTTTTTGTGTTCTTTCTGTGCTCAACAGCACAGCTCCATGTACAGAAGGAGTATCTGCGAGTACAGACCTGAGATCAGCACTTCCCAAGGAATGTTGTGTTAACAGCACTCGTATGCAGGTATCACATTCTTCCTTCTGAGCATGGTGATCTCTAGTATCTCTTTTAAATAAAGCATGCTAGTACACCTGTTTGCTACAATAAAGATAACGTTCGCTCACCTTTTGGGCTGTTTGGGTGGGGGAGGGGGTACAAATGCTGTACGATTCCCAAGGAGACCAGTGTGAACAGTGAACGTGGACTTTGTGCCCCTGTCCTTACCCAGGTGGATCCTACTTCGATGAATGTAGCGGATGGAGGCCCTGTGATCAGAGAGGCCGGAGCTTCAGACGCGGCGTCTGCAAGGATGGTGGGGAATCCGCCCCAGACGCTGGCCCCAGAGCTGAGGGCGGATGGGCCCCTCAGCCAGCAAACTAACATAGCCACAGTGGTGGACTGCAAAGCCTCCGATGTGTCTACGAAAGGCAGCGATCTGAATCCTCGCCCGGAGGCCCCGCCGTGTCCCCAGCATGACCCCGGCACCCTGTCATTAGGCCCTGTCCCCGCAAATACTGCATCGTCACACAAGAACATGGAGGTTCTCAAGCCTGGTGCGGATGATGTGGCGATTTTTCCCCCCACGCAGCAGTGGACATGTGGCAAAAAGGCCCCCCTTAACCCGAGTCACGGTGGTGGGGGGAACCCCAGCAAGAGGACGCACACGCAGGTCCAGTCCGTCATCAGTCTCCCCGCGGGTTTCCAGTGCTCCTCACTCTTCAAGCCAGGCCAACCGGTCACCTTCCTCCCCTCCGCCACCTTCGGCTCCCCGCTGTGCAAGATCACCCTGCCCCCTGGCTTGGGCCAGATTGCGGCTCTGAGGGAGGCGGCGGCCAGCCAGTTCCGCGTGGAGTGCCGGCCACAGTGTTCGAGCACCAGCGTCACCCCAAACCTCCGGACCTTTCCTTACCACTTCTCCACGGCCAGAGCGCTCGTGCCGGAAACCAGGCCACCTGCAAAGATGGTGCATAAAAACAGGCATTTGACTGTCTCCGGCAGCAAGAGTTCCAAAGCGGGAGAAAAACATAGTTCGCCCCAGGATTCTGCATCCTCGTCCGCCATTGCTCATCCAGCAAAGCAGCCGGCATTGGTCCCTGCTCCTCAGCCCCTGCCTCTGCCCCCTGTTTCGGTCTCTCCCTCTACCCCTCCTAGCGCCATCACCACACACATCCGGCTAATAAATCACTTGGAGAAGGGTCCCCCTCGCCAGAGTGCCGATAAGACGTCCTTAACATATGCGAGACTCAAGTCCCCGTGCACCGTGGTGCACACAGGGTCTGAATTGAGGGACGTGCCCCTCGACTTGTCTGCAAAGTCCAAACGTCCAAAAACTGCTAAGGATCCTCAAAATGCTTCCATGGATGCAGAGCACTACCTTGCAGCAGATGTCAGTCAGGAGGATGACCCCATCCCTACAAAGAGGACTGTTTCTTCTGCTTTCGTGCCCGGCGCCCCTCTCTCCATCTTCCCAGAATCCCAGAGGAACGGCACCCCTTCTAAGCAAGCGCCGCGAATTCTGAATCACCAGGCTCACCAGGAACCATTGGCACCCTGGGCCAAAAGCCCACACGGCTCCACTAACAATGTAGCCGGGACCTATGTGGGCGTGGCCAGCCCCATATTGGCCTCCACACTGTGCAGCAAAGATGGGAAAGGTGCTGCCTTTGTGGAAGACTTGCAGAACACTGCTAAACAGGTGACAATCTCCATTATTGACCAAGGGGAGCAGCTGGTCTCTAGAGTTAAGAAAGGACCGTCTGTGGTGAAGGAGAACCAGCACTTCCCTGGATCCAAGTATTCTAACAGTGCCTGCTTACCCGGAATGCTGGTTTGTGCAACTAAGGACAGTTTCCCCACAGTTTTGTCCATTTCCGATGGCTCACAGCCTCACTGTAAGACCAGCAGCGGTAGGATGATCATACCGCACTCTCCCGCCGATGACAGTCCTGCACAGCACCAGCCCGTTCCTCTTCCGCACCAAGGGTCCACGACACAGCAAAAGGTCGCTCAGGTGAACCCCAAACTATGGGTGACGGCCGGCTGCGAAGGCCCCCTGTTTCAGAGTGCTCACACGAGCTCGTCCAAAATGCCAGAGAAAAAGTGGGGCAAAACAAAGTCTCCTCTGTCAAATCTCGAGTCCATAGTGAAGCAGAAAGCCCTGGAGACATCGGCACTTAGCGGTGAGGGATGTCGTAACCTGGGCCCTGTTGGTGCGAGAAGGCCTCAAGCGGTGAGCTTGCACTTGGGGTCCCGGGACGTTCCGGCAGGTGGATTCCCGCCACTCAGGCATGTGAAAAGGAGAGATGGAAAGCCTGAGTTGGAATCCTTGGAGGGAATACCTGCCAAAATATCCTGCAAGCAAGAAAAGTGGAGTATTCCTGAGGTCAGAGAAAAGGCCTTCGAGAAACGCATCAAACAGGAAAAAATCACGGGAAGCGAGGATTGCTCTGACAAGTCGAGACTCACTACCCATGCTCAGATATTGGGTGGTGGTGGTCCGGCCGAGAGAAACGGGGTTGAAACTAAAATGGTTCAACAGCCAGCAGTGGAAAGAAGCGAGGATAAACCTGTATCCGAGGGCCTCTCTCCTTGTGTGAAGCTGGAGGGAATCACTTTATCCATCCTCAAGGGTCAGTGCGCAGATGCTGCTGAACAGTGGAAGGAATTGAATGTAACCAGAGAGGGGTCCCCATCCAAAGGTGAAGCTGCTGTTGGCAAATACAAGAAGGCCAGTCGGAATAAGCTCAATAAATCGTCTTCAGCGTCCTCAAAAAAGATGGCGACATGCTTAAAGAGATCACGCGAACAGGACAGTGGCACTTCAGAGTGGCACCATCGCAGAAAAGTGAGACTTCATTCGCAATCCTTCGTGTATGCTGCGTATCATCTGCAGGCGCTGTTTAGTTCATACAGCCAAGAGTTGGCTCACTCTATAATTCTGTCATGTGTAGATAGTGTGAGGCAGAATTATAGAAAATTATGATTAACTTTAATTATGATACTTGCAAAACAACATTTTTGGAGCAGTGGTCAGAATACAAAAAAAACTCTTGAATGCTGTAACTAGTAATGCTGATTACAGTGCTCACATTTTTTAAGGAACTGTTTTCTTTGCAACTACTTTATGGAATTATTTCTCATCATCATGTTGTGTGCTTGTAGTGGTGGTGTTGTGTCTGATGTTGTGCTTATTGGGTTTATGTATCATCACGTCACGTTTGTTGTTTCTTTCTCAGGCTCAGCTGAACTTGCCCCTTGATAAATTAATTGTTTTGTGTTGTGTTGTATTGTATTGTATCAGTAAAGGTATGTGATAAAAAGACAGCGACCTGTTTTGTGAGCTGACTTAATTTCATGTGTTGCTGAAGAAGAAACAGCGGGCCAGCAGCCAGCCGGACACAGCCCCGTCTCAGCTGCCCGAGGAGTGGGAGGAGATAAGCAGTGGGAGGAGAGGCCTCACCGATGTGCCGCAGCTCCCTCGCATCAAAACTGCAGGTAATAAACACCTTCGGGTACAGAATTCTTGGGCTTTGATAAGCCTTCAACCTAGCTGTTTCCAAGGGGAGGGTGCAAACATACAGACATTGAAATCCTTTCATTTTGTGGATATATTTATAGAGTATATATACTTTAGTCATTTAGCAGACGCTCTTATGCAGAGCTTACAACACAAGAGAACATAACTGCATCCGCATTAGTTCTATGAGCAACCATGACACAGATCTGGCTATCAACACATCACTAAAGCGCTACTGCAAGATATCTATTTCAATTATAGAACCATGCCTCAACCTGTAAATATTGAAATGCATATGTATGTGTATAGTCTAGCTGTGTCCTCAGAAAGATGGGCCATTGGTAAATTTTGGCCTCCTGCAGGTAATGAGAGCAGCCCCAACGCGGATGCCCCCTGTTCGCAGGGCAGTCCCGGCTGGCTGAATAAGGAGGCGGGGCCCCCGGGGAGCTGCCCGCCCAAGCTGAAGAGGGGACGACGGCGGCGTACAGACGATACTCGCCAGGGCGTCCAGAGTCCCCCTGCTGTCACGGTTCTTCCTCTTCCCCCTCCTCCTCCCGCTCCTCAAACCCAAATCCGCCGTCCGAGGGGCAGGCCGCGCTCCACCCCGCTACCTAACCAGGCGGCTTTGGTCATGGCAAAGCCAGCGCCCGACCCAGAGGGAGACCCCTCCCCCAGGAAGAAGAGGAAGCGTCGCAGGAACAGGAAGTACCAGAACGGGGAGTATGTGATGGAGAGGGACCAGGCTGGAGAAGTGGACGGGAAGAGTGTGACGACGCGACAGGCCACCCGTGCCGGGACAGGTACCCTGAAAAATAATCACGGGCGCAGCTTTTCACTACATGGGCACATAACCTGCTTTGAGGTTGATTGAATGGGAGTACTTTCTTTTGTACTCCAAAGATTCACAGTGGCAGTGTGTAAGTGTGTGAGGGAGCTGGGTTTGCAACTCAGAGGTTGCCCGTTCAATTCCCAGAAGGGCCACTGCTGCTGTACCCTTGAGCAAGGTGCTTAATCTGAATTGCTGCAATAAATATCCAGCTGTATAAATGGATTGTAGACCTGTGTGAAAACAAGGTATGTGTCATGGTGTAGGAGAGTGCTGGTCTGAAGTCAGTTTTGGCGTCTTTCTTCCTAATAGTTAAGGTTAGGATTTGGGCAGGATTTTCTGATCCTGTATCAGTGCTTAAGGGTAACTTCTGCATCGAGCGTATTTAAATGTAATGTTTAATTTTAAATTAAATTTAAAAAATTATTTAAATGTAATACACACTGATGAAGGCATAGCTGAAACACATTTATTTATTCAGTCCACAAAAAAATTATCTACTTATTATTAAGTGAGTGTTGGCCGTTTAGTCTGAAGCTCAGCGATATGGATTACCTTTGGGCTTCAGCACCCATGGAAACGGAATTTTTGTGAAGTTGAGCATGTTTTATTTCTGTAACCCTGAAAAATAAACAGGGTGACTAACATATTAAACAGATGGACCACGTTTGAATGGATGTACTGTTAAGCCCAAAATTAGTCACACCTTTGATGAAGATTAGCAAAAAAGGCTGTATAAAATAAGCAGTACTAGGAATTACCTATATTGTATGCTCAAAGAAATATGCACCCTTCCCTCGCAAGAGTGACACTACTGAGTCATCTTATATTGTGTTTTATGAGATTGGTGAACATATTGCGGGCAGGCCTTTGACCATTCCTCTATACAGAATATTTAAAAATCCTTTGGTCTGCGCTTGTGGACTGCCTTCATTGGGTTCAAGTCTGGAAACTGAGATGGCCATTGCAAAATAGGTTAGTTAACCATTTCTTGGTTGATTTTGATGTGTGCTTAGTATAATTGTCTTGCTGAAAGATCCATTTGTGGCCAAGTTTCAGCCGCCTGGCAAAGGGAACCCCATGACATCATAGATGCACCACCATATTTCACTGTAGGCGTAGGTTCTTTTCAACATGAGCATCCTTCTTCTGACACCAAACCCACCGCTGGTGTGCATGGCCAAAAAGCTAAATTTTGGTCTCATCTGACCAAAACACCCCGATGCAATATAGAACTCTGATAGGAACCCGGTGTTATGGTTTGGTGAGACCAAAATTGAGCTTTTTGGCCATGCAAACCCCCAGCTGAACGAGGACCTGGAGAAACACTGGTTCTATATTCCAGTGGATATTCCAGATCTGTCTTATGGAAAATAATTCACCCACCAGATTGAGGCCAAGAGTTTGGCTATATGGTTCAGTTATGGCGAAAAGGTTTTGAGCCGTATCATTCATTAAGAGTCAGATCATTAGAGTCTGACGCAAACACAGAATTTGGGGTCAGATATTAGATGCTGCTGCTACTGTCCTCCATTAAATTCAGGTCCCAATCACCTCACCAATATAGACTGCTAGATCGTAGCTGGATAGCTAATGTGAAGTTCCAATTAGTAAGCTCATGGGGTACCTATAATGTTTTGATTTAGCAAATTCCTGTGACGATTCAGAGTTGAAAAGAGGCTGTTCATACTGTTGGTGTCAGTCAGTCAGTGAGTGAGTGAGGTAGCAAGCAAGCTAAGCTAGCTAGCTAATTCAATGAGTGAAAATAATTAGCTAGCTACAGATTGTTTTGAACAATGCCCAGGACTGATGGGCGATTGCAGGATGGAGACGAGGATCTCCCAGATATTAAAGCCAACTGCAGTACCATCATTATTTTTTAAGTCGTTTTTATTTTTGTTTCGTTTTTTTTTGCTAGTAGCCAGCTACATGGCTGGCTGAGGTTGAGCCACATAAACAAAAAAAATGCTACAGCGAGGTATGAATATTTCACAAATGCTTGGGCACTTGTTTGTTTTATGTCTGCAAAGTTGTTACTAGCGTGTCAGCTCCCCTTGAAGGCCAATGAAATCATGAACTCCAGCAAGTACCAAGGCCATTTTGGCTAAAACCCTGGTTCCCTCTGTCACGAATCTGATACTCCGCTGCAGATGGATCTTTCAATGATCCCAAAGACGATGATCCCAAGCATACCTCAAAATTCATTAAGAAATGGTTAACTGACCTCATAATTACTGTTTTGCCATGGCCATCTCAGTCTCCAGACTTGAAGCTGGTTGAAATGTGTGGTTTGAATTGAGGGCAGTCCACAAACGCAGATTGAACGATCTGAAGGATGTTGAAATAATGAATAATTTGAATAGTGAATCATTTTGGAGTTGTCTGTATATGATTAAAGAACTAAACCAGGGCCCATATTCATACCGAGTGCTGATCTTGGATCAGTATTACATATTCAAGCTCATAAGGGTTAAGGTTAGCACAGGGGTAGGGAACCCTGATCCTGGTGAGCTGCAGGCTCTGCTGATTTTTGTTGTTACTCAGCACTTAATTCATCAATTAAAGCAGTTGATTACACTCGCCTCACCTGGTTTCCTGGGTCTGAATTGGTTGCTGATTTTAGGGTGAACACAAAAACCAGCAGGCCCTGCGGCTCTCCAGGACCAGGGTTTCCTACCCCTGTGCTAACCTTAACCCTTATGAGCTTGAAAGGAAAACCTGATCCTAGATCAGCATTCCTACTCTGAGACGCTTCATGAATAAATGCCCTGGTTTCAATATTGTTGAGGCTTTCACTGCGCATCAAGAAGCGAATGCCAGGGTACAGAATCTTGTGCTGACTGCATTACTCATCTCTGCAAGACATTCCCAAACCTCATTTGCATGCCAGTGATCCATCTTGTACTTCCTTGGCTTAATCCACATCAACGAAGACTAATTATCATGCTTATTACTGTAACAGGTGGTGTCTAGGCACATCGGTTTTGTCAGTGCATGTTTTGAAGGCTTGCGGATACTGACGGGCACTCCTGACTCTTGCCTCTCTAGACCAACGGGTCGGTTTGTACCCACGGCTGAGCGCCACGTTGGCAGTTCGGGGTGCCAGCCCGGATGCGACCCCCAAGAGGCCCCTGCTGACCCGCTTAGGGGCCATACGCCACTCAGAGCACCCTGCCTCCCCCGAGCCCGTGTACAAACCCTCGGGAAAGAGGAAATTCAAAAGCAAGCACCTAAGCGACACAGAGGAGGAGGACAAGAAGGTAGTGAGGGGCACAACTTGGCTGTTTTTTGGGGGGGGGGTTTCATAGACTATTTGGAGGACTGCTCTGAGCCATCTGAATTTATTTATTTTATTTTATTTATTTGTGAGGGGGTTGTTAACACATTTAAGAGTGATGGGAGAGTGAGGTTTCATGAACACCAAAATGGGTGGAGCTACAGTGAGCTGTCAGCCAGACTTGTTCTACCCAATCAAAATAATTGCTCTCCACAACAAAACCACAATGATTGGTCAATTTCAGTGAGCATATATATATAGTTCCCCCTCATGAAGTTTCACTCTCCCGTCACTGGTATTTAGCCAGTAATAGCTTAAGGCATGGTTAGAGTGCCCTCCTATGGCCTAAAGAATTACTACAAAGTGAAATGAGCTTTTTCTCCTTTTCCTTTTCTCTGAGGAGCGCAAGCCTGAGTGTGAACCCTGCCTGTTGTCCTTGCAGTGCTAATTCTTTCATGTCGCAAAAATCTTCATTCCAGACTCATTCCAAGACCAAACGCGGAGGCGCCGGCAGGCGCTCCACTTCCCTCGTCGCCAACGGCGACAGCCCTCCGGTGAAGAAGCCGCCAGGTCTCCGCTCCCCCTCCAGGTGGCTGTCCTCCCCGCCCGCCAGCAGGAGAGGCAGCGCAGGGAGGGGTCGGGCTCCAGAGACCCCCACCGGCCGACCCGTTCCTCCAGAGGTCCGGCGGCTCATCGTCAATAAGAACGCAGGCGAGACCCTGCTTCAAAGAGCGTCCAGATTGGGCTACCAGGTAGAGCACCGCCCTCCCCACCTGCCCCCGCTGCGCTGCCTGAGCCTGCAGGGTGTTGACAGGGACATCTGTGGCTTCTTTGAACTGCTTATAGGCTGTTCACCCACTCACTCATTTGCTGGAGAACTTAATTAAATCAAGTCCTCTGACGACAAGGATTTGTCACGTATACAATGCCGGCTTTATGATGGGGTGTGTAGCCTCGACTAGACTTTGGACATGATTCCCCTAACCTTGCTCCCCCGCTGCCCCCATCCCCCCCCACCCCACCTCATCCTCCTTCTGCCTGCCCCTCCCCCTCCCCTAACTTTGCCCGCTCTCTTCTAACCTCACCCCCCGCCCCCTCTTCTCCTCGTCACCTAACCTCGTCCCCCTCCTGCCCTGCCCCCCATTTTGTAGGAGGTGGTCCTGTACTGTTTGGAAAAGGACGAGCGGGAGGTGAATCGCCGTGACAACGCCGGCTACACGGCGCTCCACGAGGCCTGCGCCAGGGGCTGGACGCACATCGTTCAGGTGCTGCTGCAGCACGGAGCCGACGTCAACTGCAGTGCCCAGGACGGCACGAGGTGAGCGCAGGGATCCAGCGGATCATTCGGGAGATTAAGGAGGGATCATGTCATAGGATTGATCCTTGTTGTGACATTTACAATGTATTACATGAGCATACTTATCAGTAAATGGTCGTACATGTGCTAGCTGAGATGATTCAAATACTTGGATTTTCCATATTTTCTATTCTAGAAATGGCCCTGGCTGTGTGTGAATTGGAAAAGTAGACATCATGAGAAATCTGCCAATCCTCTGGGAAGTTAACTGTAGAGGCTTGTTAACATTTGCATGCTGCAGCACACACCTCTGAGCTCCGAATGTAAAGGTCACCACTGAAATCTCGTCTGTGAGTGAACTGATGTGCGTAGGGACAATACTGCCCAGTACGGTTCAGCAAACATGGCTTCTGAGGTGAACCACCTGCTGTGGAGTTTAGTGGGTTTCAATACATTCAGTGAAGCATTGCAAATCTAAAATTGCAGCACTGTTTAATTAATACATGTAAGTTTTACCATAAAGTTTTTCCTTAAACTTGCTTTAACACAATGCAGGTTTGTGCGCAATGCCCATTGCTGCATCATTTAACTCATGCTTCATTTTCCACAAACAGTTCAGTTTCAGTGACCAGGTGCTTTAGTGGTTCTGTGTGGCTCGGTAGGTAGAGCACAGCGCTGACAACGCTCAGGTTGTGGGTTCAATTCCCACTGGGACCACATACTGAAAAACGTATGCATTCACTACTGTAAGTCGCTTTGGATAAAATTGTCTGCTAAGTGGCATATATATATATAAATAGTAGGCACTCGCATCCAGATTGACTTACACAGCTTTGATTTGAATACACAATCCATGTACAGTTAGATGATTATTGAAACAATTCAGGTTAAGTACCATGTTCAAAGGTACAGCGGCAGTGCTCCAGCCTCGAATCAAACCTGTAACCTCTGACTAACAAGCCCAGTTCCCTATCCACTGTACTTGCCCAATGTGTGACACTGATGTTCTTTTGTAGGCCGATTCATGACGCGGTGGCCAGCGACAATCTGCCAGCGGTGTGGATGCTGCTGAGTCACGGGGCGGACCCCACCCTGGCCACCTACTCTGGACAGACGGCCATCAAACTGGCTCATAGCCACAGCATGAAGACCTTCCTCAGAGGTAACCATCTAGCTTTAGACGGCAGCGATGACAGAGGTTATCACGGAAACATGGGAATGATGGGCCTTTTGCGTTGTGCCCGAAACAGAGATGTCAATGGATATCAGAGTGAATACCAGACCGAAGTCAAATACTTTATCTGAAATTCTTCAATCCTTTAGACATCAGTACAGGCCCTGCAGATTATGGCAATTGTTAAAGAAACATTTCAGCAGTATTCAGAGCAAGAATCTTCTTTCAGTACAATTGTGCGTTTTGGTTAGAAAAATGTTCCGTTGAAAATTCTCAGGGATCTGCAGTAGTGTTTTCAAAGATTTTGCCAGAGCTCTGTGATTTCTAGATGGTTTACATTTACAGCATTTAGCAGACACTCTTATCCAGAGCGACTTACAAAAAGTGCATTTAAACATGGTAAGATTAATCATGGTTAGTGCGAGAGATCAGTGTAGTAACACTGCAATAGCCATCATGGTTGACAGCTGCACACCGTACTTATTATTTATTTTTTTTTTTTACTTAAAACTCAGAATGGCTATTAAATGGAAATATTAAAGGGTCATTTAGAATGTAAGTGGATATGAGGGTGGATACTGAGTCTGGATTTGTTCGATTCCAGATTACTTTGCCGATTTGGACGGGCAGACTGACCAGGACCCCAGTGTGCACTGGGACTTCTACAGTAGTGCCGTGTTTGGTGAGAGACGAACACCACGCCATGTTTCATTCACCCAAGAACATCAACAATGTAGTTTTTGTATCTGCAGATTATAGTGCAAACACCCAGAGTGTGATGTGTGTAATGTCCTGCCTGACTAGAGATGATTCAGACCTGATGATTTGGGCAACAAGATCCTGCTCCAGTTTTATACGACACGCATATGCACATTGGCATTCATGCTCTCGGCTACTTTTCATTATCTCTACAATTTAAAAATCAATCATCTAAACTCTGTCAGTCGAGCAATTCTTCATGTCAATATGATGTTCCTATCCTTTCAACTTTGCCTTGAAAGAGAATGTGCACAGCCAATTCCGTTTTCCCCTTTCCTCAACCTCCCATAATCCATTGCAGAGTCATTGTCAATGAGGCCTATGAAATGTTGGTGAGATCCTTGAATGGGAAATCATTGTAATACACGACAGAATTTTAGAAGGTTTCCATTTATGGGAACCTGACGAAAACAAATTGAGCTATATTTGCTAAAGACACAACAGACATAGGCAACAACATATGGATTGAACTCTGCAGTAAATCTTTCCTGTAAGATTAACATAGTTTTTTTCTTTGTTTCATTTTGTGTTCCCCCAATTTGATTTTGGCTTTTAATTACAGTTACGGTGTACATTTTGAATGGCAATTTGCCGTTATCAATTTGTTGTACATGAACGTAACATCCACTAGAGGGAGCGCTAAGCATGTTGTGAGAGAACGCTGACCTTTCGGAGAAGTGTGCGGTTGGGAGGGATATTAAGACTCCGGTTCACAGATGTCACACTATGCATTTTCAGAGGTTGGACAGGAAGCATGCTGGGATCTCCTGCTCTCGTTCCCTGAGGAGGAGAAGGAGGAGGTTAATGAGAAAAAGAAGAAGAAGAGGGTGGCGAACACAGAGGAGGACTGCTTCATGTTTGAGTTTTCCTCACAGCCCCTCTTACCCTGCTACTACATCCAGGTGTTGCTGTCCCAGGGGTGAGTGAGCAGCAGAGAAGCGAAGGTGACATGCTTCTACCTTGAGTAACCATAGGAAAAGGCTGTCCTCACACTGCCAGCCTAGCTGGGGCCAGGAGCCCCGTTGGGGGGCGGCGATTGGCTGTTCGCTCCAGGGGGAGGGAGGAGGGAGAGCCGGCACGAGCTCGCAGAGAAGCGCGAAAGGCGTCCCTGGAAAAGGGGCCACAAACTCAATCAGTTTAGAATGTTCTCCTTGCAAAATCCCATTGGTCCCATTGGGACCACATATACTGAAAAATGTATGCATTCACTACTTTAAGTTGCTTTGGATGAAAACGTCTGCTAAATGGCACATGTTATGTTATTAAAATGTATTGTAGCGTATTGAAAAGATGAAAACTAATTGTGAAAATACTCACTTCTTGAGATGGAATTCGTAATATATACACATTTTCAGAAAGGGTTTTTTCATACATGCAGTTGGCCTGCTTTTGGGAGAATGCTGCACGAAGCAAAACCCCAAAATGGCTGAGTGATATGAAACTGTAGCCGTAATAAGCATGTTTTGACTCAAAGCAAAACCAAGGCTGTTAATAATTCACTGGATTTTTGCCCCCTCACAGCTTTTGCAATTGGTTCATCCTGTCGGACGTCCTGAAGCGCCTCAAGATGTCCGTGCGGATATTCCGAGCACGCTATCCTCACCTGGAGGTGGTGAGCGTCTCATGGGCGGAGCTCTGCAGGCAGGTGTCGGTCAGCCAGGTGATGCCGCTCCCATACGATCCCCAGACGGGCGAGGACGAGGTGGGCGGGCAGGTGGAGCTGGTGCGCTGCGTGCCGGACTTGCAGGAGCTGCTGGGCTCCTCTGTGCACTTCCTGGAGGAGGAGCCATCGGACAAAACCACGCCCCGAGGGGGGCAGCGTCCTCTGCCCGCCCACATCTGCCCCAGCACGGACTCACAAACTTCTAAGAGCGGCAGATCCAATCGGAAGGAAGAGAGGTGAGAGGGATGTCCCGTCTGAGTGCGATGGGGGCGTTGCCGTGGCAACCGGTGACCGCACAAACATGACGACCGCCGTTCTTCACAGGTCAGAGCTGGGAGGTTGATGACGAATCTCTGGACACGTACATTTCCGATTGTTAGTTTTGGAGGGGACATGCGTTCTATGCCACCTGTTACTTCCTCATGGGGAGGAGCCAGGAACGTCTAGTCACTGACTGCTATGACATCACCCAGTGGAGGAGAATTAGGGGGCAGGCACGATTGGACCTAAAATTTCAGGTTGTCAGGCGTAGGTATTTTTCATTATCCAATAAATGTTTTAAAACCTTATTTGTCTAATATGCATATATGTATATAAAAATATACATGTATGTCTTGCCATCAGGGTTAACACATTGGGATTGTAATGTATTATTGATATGGCGAGAGGGATGAATTTTGATTCCTTGTTATATTGTTTTTGTGAGTATTCACATATGAGAAAAATTGAATGTGTTCAGAAGGAGAGATAATCCCAAGTCTTTCGTCTTGGTGAACTCTTGTGTGAAGCTAAGAGGCTTAAGCTCAGCTAACGGTGGCAGGAGGGCCAGAGGGCCAGATGGTTCATCCGCTAACTAGCGAACTCCACATCCACAGATGACCCCCATGGATAGTACTATGGCTGACCACACACACACACGCTCATTCTGATTTTGCCAAATGTGGTAGGCTCTTGGGTCATCATAATTTGTTGTCCCTGGACCAACAACCCTATTTACCAATCAAACATGGGATAACTATTTGACATCATCAGCATTTAGCTAGCCAACTAGTTAGTAAATTGCTAGCTGCACATACACAGCAAGTATAGAGCTTGCTAGCTCATCCTTAATATTCTGGATATTACAATTGATTTATCTTCAAAATAATTGTATTATGAATAAAATGTCAAAAAGAACAAATCCTGGCATGGCCACCATGGTGGTTTGAAAAATCGGGCAAATTGCTGATGTCAAAAAGCTGTCCTGTGTTTGTTTGGTTGACAGGGTTGTTGGTCCTGGGACAACAAATTATGATGATCCAGGAACATTTCTCACTTGGTAAAATCAGGACGAGGCCACGAACACACACACACACACACACACACACACACACACACACACACCCCTCAGGTCACTGAGTCAGTATTCGTCCGCAGATCACTGTTCCTGCACAGTTTGAAGTCATTTATTCATTTGCTTTCGCACAGTCTGATTGCATCAGTTTTCCTTTTGAAGATGGATCCCAAATACTGTGCACTGTTCTTTAGAAAAAGAGTGAATATTTTTTGACTGTGATAACCAAAAAAAAAAAAGTTTACTTTCCGACTGAATGTTCTGCCTCCTATTGTTCTACTTCGGTGTCTGCCCTTAAGATATTCTATGAAATGCCACTGCTCCCCACCCCCCCACCTGGGAGAAAAAAAGGAAAAAAGATGATTTTATAGGCTGGCTTGATAAGCGTTTACGTGTAGGTGCGCAGGTGTGGGTTTTGTCTGCCACGTCAAATCAGCCCCGCGTGTATGATAACGGGAGAACGTTGTCCTGTTATCGGCTAACGAGGAAACTCCTTCGGGAAAAGGTCCCCAAGAACGGAGAGGATGGGTTCTTCCCATGCAGGTTTAACATGACAGCAACCTGCATCTTACCCCGAGAGACTCGCGGGACGAGGAAATGTCCTCTCACTGTCCCTCCATTCCCATTTGCCCTTGTGGTGTTATGAGCTCGGCCATGGCTGGTGGAACCTGTGTGTTTGTTTTTGTTTGTTTTTTGTTTCGTTTACACTGTTTAATTGATGTCCTTGCCTAATTTGATGAACTTTAATAATTATAATAATAATATATTTGACCTTTTTCACGATTCTGACAAAAAAAGATTTAAATAAGACTGCTTTTGAATGTTTGGTGCTTCATTTGAAATGTGTTTATTATTACTTTATTGAAAAGCGTCCATTTCCCTCCTTGCATACAGTGTTTTAACATGCAAAAGTACAGTTTTAATGTACTGGTGCTAAGCTAGATTTTGTGTTGACAATCAGTGTTTTGTTTTAATCTCCAATGATATTTAAAATGAAGAGACAGAAATGTAGTAAAGTGGAATTTCAGTACCTCTTCCTGCGGTGAGATAGTGAACAGCAGGTTGCCGGAGGAGTACCTTTGGACAATGTGCAGCTGACGAAAGCTCTGTTGAAATAGAAGGTATCCTTTTATTTGATCTTTATAAAAATCAGAATAAAGCATGATTGTGAAGTCTGGTCTTGAGGTGTTCAGTATAATGTATTACTTGTATAAATTGCTTTATTTTATATATATATATGTATATGTATATATATATGTATATATACACATATATATATATTGTTTGTGTCATTTTTTCCCAGATATGCAATATCTTACAAGATATTGAAAACCTACTTACTCTGTATATTACAAAAAAATGTTATTCTGGAATGAGCCCCCTTTAGCAAGGCTGGGCAGGTTTTTTCAGCTGAGATTTAGGGTGAAACTGGATAGCACCCAAATCACTCTCTGGATGACGTTCAGTTTTTGAGTGTTACATTATCATGATTCTTGGCTAAATGATTTGAGCTATTTATTCCTGATTGTGCCATTATTGATTTAATAAATAATTGAATCAATTACGGAGCAGTTCTATTTGATGACACTGCAATTTAGCACCTTTTTATTCTGTAGTGATTTTTACATTTGGGAAGCATGAGTCCCTACATGAGTCTTTCAAATATTTTGCCTATCATTTCAAGAGCTCAGAATCATAGGGTTCTACACATGTTAACATTGGAATTTACACCTGAAATTTAACATAAAAAAACAAAACAATGCTATACAAGATAATGCTATGATATGGGACTTGGAAATTCTACGGCTTTATACCCCAAAACTACTGCCTGCTGATAGAACAAAGAGTATATGAGGACACCAATTTAGTGTTTTTGATAGAAGCGTCTTTCATAAGTCTGAATCTTTGGCAGCTGAAGAATACCTCGTGTTTTCCTTCCCAATGTAGGTTATTTTAATTCAAATGGGTCGTTTTGGAGGACAACACGCTTCTGATTCCACTCTTACATTACGTTCTAAATGCCCTTTTCTGGCATAACCGAAACTAAATTAGTTTAATTATCGCTCCAGAGCCTGGAGCCAGGCACAAGAAATGTAAAACACTGGGCAGCAGTGACGAGCTATTGCAGTCGGAGGAAGGTGAGCGTAATGCATCCGCCAGGGGGAGGCAACAACTCGTGCGGAAGTGAAACAAACTGGAAAGCCCAGATATTTCACTGTTTAGCTAACGATACATGACAAGACGTGGTGAAGTTGCATTTGATATAAGTCTCACCGTCAGAATTTTAAATGTATATATATATATATGTTTTTCAAATTCGGAACATCTATATTTAAAAACGGGAAATCACAGACCCTGACATCATTCATATTTATTATTTTGTAACTGATCCGCTTGACGTGGGATCCAGTAAGTGACTTGAGATGTGTCTTTAATGCCAAGTTTTTTTTAATCCGCCTATATGATTCACGGAAGGTTTCATTGGTAAAGGTCGTAAAGTGTAATCTCACAACCTCGCCACTCCAGAGAAACAATTAGATTCATTGGAACAAAATGATTGAGCGTAGGGTGTGCGCCGCAAACACGGGCCGCACGGAACAAATTAAATTCCCTCTACTAAATCTTAGATTTACCATGAATAAGAAACGTGGCACGTAGTTACGAATAATCTGGAATGACTCCTCTTTATTACGCTTGCATTACAACTGAAATCTGAGTCAAGAGAGGACTCATCATTGGCAAGCAGCGTTTTGCTCCATTTACAAAGTTTACAGTTGGTTGCACAAAAGAAAAGTCAAATTAATGAGAACTACAGGTCTGTTGTTTCTTATGTTTCTTATTACTATTCTTATTACATGGTGCTCAATTTATGACACTAACATGCGCACAATAACTCTTACAGTAACTGATCAATTGATCAGTCTGCTAGGAATTAATTTTTATAACACTAAGTTTAGAAAGGAGTAAAGGTGCGTCCATAATTTTTTGTCAAACAACTCGTAAACAATATTTGATTAACAGTAATATTCTTCCAACAAATTGAGTTGGCATCACTTCCTGGTGATTGCGGTAAATTGCCTTGTAGGCCTCCTCCAATCCGTCTGGTTTTGGTCTGCGTGGGATTGTGTGTTATATAAACACCTCTTACTGTAACTAACGAGGCTGTCCGTAAGAGAGCTTGTCTTTGTGGGCCGTCTTAATGCCCCCCCCCGCCTTTGCTCTGTGCAGTGGCGTTGCGTGAACGGCGGTAATGTGACTCCAGTGCGGGTCCCTGTTTACCCGTCTACTGGGAAGCCCCCACGGGCTGATGGCGTGATCCCATGCCTTGTTTTGCATGGCTGCTGCCTGACCAGAGGAGTAGGGTTGCCAACTGTCCTGTATTAGCGGTATTTTAGGGACTTCCTGTTTTTGGGCCAAATTTGGCTCATCCCATATAACAAAATACCAATCAGACATCAAAATAGAATCCCATCATATTGTAATGGTGTAAATAAGTTCAGTAGTAATGAATGTTAGCTTAGCCACATTGTATGATAAGTAAGCTTGGCAGCTGCCATTGTTATTGTTATGTGTTCAGTCTCCCATGATTCCTTGTGTGCCAGTCCCCCATCACCCCTTGTGTCATTGAGTGGATTAATGTTGTAACCGTGACTGTGTTTATACGTCTAAGAAGTGACATGAGTTTCACATGTTCTTGGTTTTGCCCCGTGTCTATAAGCTTTGTTGTAGTAAAGCTGGTAGCACAATCATGGAAAAGCAAACTTTCCTGAGTCTTCCTTCAGCAGTCACTGTTACAATATACAGTATGTGTTGATTTCATCCGTACAACACCATACCCGCTTCGCCCCGTGTGCCCCGCCTTCTGTCCCATATTTGCATGATAGAAAGTTGGCAACTCTAAAGAGGAGATTCCTTGCAACTGGAAGCATGGTGCTGTCAGTCTGCGAGAATTCCCTTCAAGCTTCATACAGTAATGGAATCCTGTTGTAATTTTTCATCGTGGTCAGTTCAGCCAGGCTTGTAGATTACTCACTGTGGTTCTTTTGGGAACATTTTGTTCACCATCTTCCAGTTCACTGCCAGCCAAAAGAGCCTTGGGTCTCTCTTTTTTTTACTTGCGTCTGTGTGTTTGGAGCAAGTGTCTCTGTGAAGGGGAAATAGATTTTCACTTCCAAGATTTTACATGGAAAGGTAAAGAGGTGCTGAAGGAAATAGAAAAGGCTTTAAGGGTGTATTGATCAATGAAAGTGCCACTGTTGTTGCACAGTGCTGTGTTGTCTCGTTTTACATTAGGCAGCATATATTGTTTTCTTACCAGAACAGTCTATAACATCGAATATAATTTTGAAAGTAGATTAATAATAAGATGCTGTTCTCCATGGTGACATATAAGACCGTCTCGTAAATGTTTTTGACTTTTGGACAGAACAAACAAAACATTTAGGCTAAGCCACAGTGTTTCCTGGAAAAAAAACCTAGAATGACAATAACAGGGGAGCACCTGTGTGAGTCAGTTACCCTCAAGAGATAACTTGGGCCAAGCCCACGGGTTGCTGTTCTGTGATTGGTGAATTACACAAATCAAAGGGCTCCTCATTGGTTCCTGAACTGGTGGAACAGATTGTAGGATTGGATAACACCTGGGTGTTGTGGAGCATGCACTTTGGCTCCTGTAATGCCCTGGGTTGCCACTGTTTGTGCCAAGCCTCAAAGAGTCAGCACTTCACTGCTCCGTGCTGGCCTGTAAACAACAGGGTGCCACTTAAGGTCATGCCACAATGTAAATGACTAGAGTAGGGGGTCCCTATCCCTGGCCACAGAGAGCCGCAGCTTCTGCTGATTTTCAGTGTTATTCAGCAATTTTTTGATCAATTAAAGCGGATTATTACACAGTAAACCTCTCGCGACTGACTGGTTTCTTGGGTTGAAATTGGTTGCTTATTATAAGGTGAAAATGAAAAACAGCACACTCTGTGGCTCCCTGGGCCAACGTTGAGCACCCCTGGAGCACAGTAAATTAACTAATTGACCACAGGAAATTAACCACTTAACTTGTTTTTAAATTCAGCTCTGGAAACTAGGCTCTCCACCAGGGTTACTCAAATCTGGCCCACTAATCAAAATTCGGTCCTGGTTTTCCTTTCTTTGAACATTCATTCATTGTTGTTTTGTTCATTGTTAATTGTTCATTGAACAATTAATGCAATTGATTGGCCAGAGTATCTTCACACCAGGTAAAGGAAGGGTGGAAAAACAGCAGTGCTCGGCCCACGAGGACCATGATTTGAGGAACTCTGTTCTACACCTTTATAGGTGCATGATTAATGTTAAAGCCAAAACAAATAAATATAGAAAGAAAATGACAAAAATAATAATAATCTTGTCACAACAGACCATTAATACTGCCATTGACAAAATTGAGGATGCTCTCCTGCAAATGGAAATAAAATCATACTTCTATGTCTTTCAGCACATGGACTCCCTTTATAAACTTTGTCCACAGGAGCACTGTAGCTCTGGTTCCCATTTATTCCAGGAACTGTGGCTGTTGCTGTTACAGTCCCAAAGCCAAGACATCATCTCTGGCTTCAAGTTTCAGAAATGACCCATCACCAAGCCCCCTAAATCCCAACAAGGTGATTGGCTGTCAGTTTTGAGCAGATTATTTTTATTGATGTGAAAAGGTGCCAACTCTCCACGAGTTTCATGAAGAAGATATATCAAGATATAACAACACAGAAAAAAACTAGATATAGACTGTCCTTTCTGTCAGCAAGTGAACTGTTCATTATACCGTGGTCAAAACCAGCCCCATAAGCCATATTCACTTTGCATAACAGCTGCCAGACATAATAGTTATTTTGATGTCCTTTGTTTTCTTTTATGTTCTGTCATTGCTGGGCTTGCAGTCACCCTTAAATATCACGATGGCGTCATTGCTGTGCATGAAGTGTGAGGTAGTGAAAGGCTCACATCCCTGCTGACTCTGCTTTCTCTAGAACAATCTTTCATGACTCCTCCGTCATAATCCCAGCTGCACACCGTCAGAGAAACATTTAATCTTCTCCTGCTCCTGTCATGGATTCGTTAACCTAATTTCACAATTAGAAAACCTTTAGCATTGTTGTGGAGACAGATTAACAGCATCGTGGGGTTTTTCTGGTGACAATTTTGGTATTCAGAGAGAAAAAAAGGTTTGGTATTTTTCCATAAAGTTTCTTAAGAATCTGGTCCCTTTTTTCATGCCGGCTAAAGGCTATACCAGAGCTCTTATTTCTGCACCCCATGATTACGTAACATTCTCCTTTCAACTGCAACCATAAGGGCGCTCTGAAGTGTTTGTACTCCTTGTACTCCTAAACTCAGAAACTTCCCTTTTCAGCCATTTCCTGTTCACTAAACAGCCAGCTTCCCTCAGGCAGAATTTAAAGGAACATTTCAGACTTTAGCTTGGATGAGGATAATCCTACATACTACTAAATGTACAGTTTTCCCCCTACAATTGCAATAATTTAGTATGTATTTAGTTTCCTTTTATTCAATATTTTTAAGGACTTAAGTACATTTTATGCTTTTGGTTGCACAACAAATATATATGCATAATGATATCTTAAGAAGGAAAAGATGCATACAGTTTGCATTGTGAGGAAAACATTCCAGTTATTGTTATAAAATTAATTGTATGACTATGGATGGTGATGTGTATAGCCAACAATTGCTCTGTGCATATATATCTATAGTGTATATGCATGTCAGCGTTCACCTGAAAGGATATAATTTCAACTCAAACTTTCAGAATTGATCAACTGTGCATCCTCCCCCACCCCCCCCCCCCGACCCTCACCAAAAATACATTTGTCATTCCTTGACATAGGTATTTTTAGGGGTCTGAGATTTCAGCTTGAAAGTCTGAGATCTCATGTATCGTTCCAGACAGAAATGGGTGGCATGAGGAGCTTGGCTTTGTCACTGATCAATGTCACTGAATTAACTTTCTGAGCATTAATAACCTGGCCTCCGATGCTGGATAATCTCTCACTATTTCTGAACAATGTAGCCTCACGTCAGGGTAAGAAATTCCATGGCTCATGCTGCAGAAAGAAAACCTATAACTGCAGTGAGAGTAACTACCTGTCTGACATTGCCACACGTTACACCTGACTGCCTTTCGATCAGACATTTTAGACATTTTATTGTATTGTTGGCCCATTGTATATCAGTTGAGTGCATCTTGTATGGTCAGGTCAAACAATTAGCATGGTATTTTTGTGGAATTGGAATTGCTTTAATGCTTGCTGTTGCCAGCGCACTTTCATTGTGTAGTTTTGGTCAGGGTGACCGCCTGGCATAGCTTGTTTTGTCTGACTTGGCTTCCCATGGTTACCTGCCCGAAAAACCTGTTTCTATCGGTTGCTGTGCTCGCAGCAGTGGCATCAGAGTTCTTGTTCTATGTTAAGGCAGTTTACACAGTGTAGCATAGTTTGACAGTCTACAATGAGCCCTGCATTCAGGACTGCTACTTTAGCACCCATTCTTTTGGCCGCATTGCAGCCATTGCATTCATTTTGTGTTCTATTTAATTTTGTTCGCTTCAAACCTACTAAATCTATTATATATACAGTAGGCTTCACTTTTATTCATACCCTTGATAAAGATGAACAAAAGAGATCGTACAAAATAAACTATATAAGTAATGAGGTATATTTCATGCAAAAACAATCAGAAAATTATATTCTTTAATAATAAAGCATTGGCACAATCGAATGGATCAGATATTATAATTTTTTTCACCTGTGGCCAAGGTGTAGCTTCCTAGCAGAGGGAACAATGTTTTGGACAAAATGTCTTGGTGCATGCTGGAGTTCATGGTTCCATCTATTTTAATAAGGGCCCCAGGGCCTGTGGAATGCAAAACAACCCCAAAGCATTAAAGATCCACCACCATGTTTCACTGTAGGCATGAGGTGCTTTTCAACATTACCTGCATTCTTTGAATGCCAAACATAACACTGATGTGCATGTCCATAAAGCTTGATTCGGCCACAAGACATGGTTCCAATTGTAGTTCAGATGTAGTTTGACGAATTCAAGATGCCTTTTTTGATGAATTGTCTTCAAAAGAGGCTTCTTTCTTGCAACTCTGCCATAAGGCCATTGTCATGTAAGCGTCGTCGAATGGTAGCTTTAGATACCTTGTAACCCCAAGATGCCAGGTTGTTTTGGAAACTTGAACTATGCCTCTCTGACTTATTTTTGCCTCATGAACCATCCGTCTCCCTACACATGGGGGCAAGATAGACTTGCGTCCTCTACCTGGCAGGTTAGCCACTGTTCCAGTGGCCTTAAACTTCCTAATAATTGACAGTGGAAAGCGGTATCTTTTAACTTTTTAGTTTTTTGTAGCCATCTCCTGATCTGTAGAGGTAAATAACTTTTTGTCTGATGCTTTCAGGGAGTTATTTGCCTTTCATCATGATGATGGCTGACCACAATATTTCAAACATGTGTTCCCTCCCTTTTATACCCTAGGAAAACAGGAAACCATTGTAGGCCACTGTATAGTTCCACAACCTTCCAATGAACTTCAAATATGTATATTTATGAAGATTTGTTTTTGTTGGATTCAATTTAAAAGAATAGTTAGGGGTATGAATAATTGTGATCCAGATGTTTTCTTGAGAAAACAATATTATTAATAAAACAAAATATGTTTTTCTGAACAATTGTATTAGTAATGTAGGTTTGGAATTTTCTGAATTATTTTTGCATAAAATATACCTCATTTCTTATATAGATTATTTAATATGATCTCTTTTGTTCATCTTTATCAAGGGGGTGAATAAAAATGGAGCCTACCGTATATACAGTACATGTATTGTTTTTGTCATAGCAACCCAAGTCTTATGCAGCCTGACCCTATTTAAGAGTCTGCTGACAAGCACAAGCGGATGCAACTACTGCTTGTCCTTGTCTCACAGATTAGATTAACTGAAATTCCACTGCCAGGAGTAAACACAAGCAGTGACCTAGGTCTTTTATCTGTCCCGGAATCCACAAGGCTGTGCTATCGACATGTCTTCTCTCAGGCCCAGGGGTTAAAACAGGTATGGGGGCTGATGATTATCTCCTGCCTGCTGTAATGACTAGTTCCTGAAAAAAATACCTATTACTCAATTAGAGTGAAGTTCTTATGTTACAGGAACAGGGTACGGTTGGGTATCAGCTTCTGCACATTCGACAAAAAATTTTTTTATACATAAACGTATATTTACAATTACCTGGGTTTCTAACCTCTTGTTTGGATAATTTATACCTCTGTGCCTCCTGCAAAGTAACCTACTTCTCCACCATTTGTATTGTAGTATATAGATACATTTTAAATTTTATTAATTTGAATGTGTTTTGTTTACATTTGTTTTTACATTTCACATTTTTAGGCATTTAGCGGAAGCTCTTATCCAAAGCGACTTACACAATTTAAATGTCTTTACACACTTTATACAGCTGGACATTTTACTGAAGCCATTCAGGTTAAGTGCTTTGCTTAAGGGTACAACGGCAGTGCACAACCTGGGAATTGAACCTGCTACCTTTTACAAGGTACAATCCCAGTTCCCTAAGCATTATACTACACTGCTGGCCCAGAGTTTACATGCAGGATGAATTTCAGTTGGAGAGATCAGTCCCAGTAAGAGGGCTGGTGTGGGGGATGGGGGTGCGAGAGTAGGATTGCTTGGGGATCCAGTATAAAGCTAGGTCAGACAACTGGACACACCCACTTGCCTATTATGTAACATCTGCTTGAGAGAACATTCCTTGGCTTCACGACTAGTATGCAGGCAATAGTTGTCCTGCACAGCTACCCTACAAACTGCAGGAGAGACCGGGGGAGATGGGCAGGGGGAGGCACGATCTGCACGAACAGGGGCGTGCATGGCACTTGTGAGCACTGGTGATGGATTCTGGGTAATTTTACATGAGCCGTTGGCCAGCCTCTTGTTGCTAAGCTGACTCACGCACACAGAGATGCAGTAGATCAGTGTTTTTTTTATTGCACAAAACATCTTTTTGAAACAAATTGTGGTCGAAACCGAACCTAAACCGTCTAAACTTTGACCGAAACTCACTAACATGCCAGCCTGTGCATAAGCTTCAAAACCCTCACTTCTCCACGGGCAGTGTCACTCTCTGCGCTTCGTTCGGTATACGAGGCAGAAGGAGGAAGTGAAGGGAGGTGCTATGGCTAGACGACCTCAGGAAGACATCTGAAGAGACGCAAAAGAACAGAGCGTTCCCATCTCAACGGTTGTGCTGTGTCGGCCGATACCAGAAACTCTCAACAGCTGTAGCTGAAGATTTATGGGTAATTTGAAGCAAATGTGCAGAGAAAGCATTTTTCCCCCCTCTACACTTTAATTTTAGACTCTGTACATGAGACAATAAGTCCTACTTGGCTTGTGGAGCAGCTTATACGTGTTTAATTTGGGTTATTTCCTTTTTTTAATGTGATTAAATAAAGATATGTATGTATATTCTAAAAGTGTATAATAATCGGTCTTTGTGGTTTGCAAAACTTATATAAAATATACTAATTCAAAATGTAAGTCTAAACAATAACTCAAATGTGATATTTATTCATATTTCACAAGCAAAATAATATAATAATAATAATGACATTAAGTGAATTAAGTTTGGTTAATAGATTAAGTTCTTTGATTTGTATTCAATTAATAATATGAATATCAATATCTTTAATCAAATGTCACATGGATATTCCATAATAATCATATTCCCATTGTAGGCAATACATCTCAGTTTTGAAATGAACATTCATCTGTTTGAGGGGGTTGTGGGCCTAACCTCAGTTGGCAGCCATTTACTTTTTAAAAGATTTATGTTTTGAGCCATGACCTCACAAAGGTCAGTCAATAGTTATTCAAGGCTTAAAGTTAGTCAAAGTCTATTTTAAGAAAATACTACCAATGTGTAGCATCTCGTAAAGACCAGGGTAATCAAGGCAAAAATATCTGGAGACCGTATATTATGTAACTCACGTGGAAAATTGCAAGAGGTGAGACTAGTAACAGACGGCTACTGGTTTTGGGTTATCAATCAGTAAATATTCCATAAATAAATCAGACTAGATATCATGTCATCATGATATCAACAGTTTATTAATTCACTCTTAATGTGTAAGGGCCATTGTATGTCATTACAGTATATGTTAAGATTAATCAGCAGCCCTGCTCTTTATAGCTCTGCTCTGTAGCATTGATTGTACTGTTCAAGGGCATGCTATCTTTTTGGCCAGGACTTCCACCCAAACAAACAACTCTGCCTCTGCTTTGTTAAAATGTTGTCCAATTGAGGACGAAAATAAAACCATTGAATGCCCTTTCGTGATTCTCGGCCTTGCTTTGGCCATTCCCGAGGTCTAGTCCAAATTGAGGTAGGTAATGATTTGATTGAGCTTATCAGACTTAATTAGATGATACAAGGTAAGCCATTGTAACTCGTCTCAGGGTTTGAGAAGCAGCATGAGCACTTTTGCTTCTCATTTACAGACTTGCAGTGCTCAGGAACTCTGCATTAACACAATATGGATGGCTTTATCATCAACCAGATAGCCTTCCACAGAAGTCTACATACCACCTTCATTGTCTGAGGAACAAATTAGGTCACTACTGAGAATTTTTCTACATTTCATTTCCTCCCCTTTTTCTCCTACTTGGAATCGATAATTATACTGTGCGCTCGGGTCACCGCTATGTTATTGGACTCACAGAAACGCACAGAAACCACTGTAGCAATGCACTGCTCTGAAACTCTTGCCCAATGAGCCAGTGAAAATTTTCCACACTACAAGCCACTACGCACTACAGGAGAGACAGCGCCAATCGGAGGAGATCTCTCACTGAAAACAACTGACTTTACCTTGTAGGCACCTGTAGGCACCTGTAGGCAGGTGTTAGCCCAATAAACCTGGCTCACTTAATCTCTCTCCCTTCTCCACTGGGAGAAAGCCAGTTGGGTTTCGCCACTCTCAGCTAATAATCAAACTATAGATGTTCAAGTTATAGAGCAGCTGTGGGCAAGGAGGGCTGTATCTATTTCTGGATTTCATGCCAAATTAACTGCTGCTCTTAATTATTTAACTAGTCCAATAATTTATGATCTGATATTTTAGCAAAAATTTCTCAATAGTCACAAATGACAGCTGAAGACTGTTCTTGTGTCCCGAATATTATTATTATTATTAATAACAATACTACTACTACTACTACTAATAATAATAATGATCATAATAATAATAATAATGGTGTGGCATATGAACAGTTGTGGTGGGGTGGAAGTTCTTCTTGGAAGCAATCCAAAACCACACAGCAAATAGATCCCTATCGCACACAACATGGCTGCCATTTCAAAATCCCAAGCCAGGTTATTGCACTGACAAAATATAAAGCAATTCCAGGAACACCATTCGTTCTGAGGAAAAGTCAAAAACAATTACCAAAAATGCCAAATGGCTTTTTTCAACCAACTAATCACTAAGGAAACCACTTCAGCTCAAGAAAAAGGCTTTTTAATCCCACAAATCAGTGTGACAATTCAGCCAATTTGGATGAAAAAGCCAAAGCTGGCAACATTACCTCTAACTCTTACAGGAAAGGTAGCTGTGGGCTCTCTATTTTCATCAGTAATGGGCGAGTGAGGTATCATGACTTCCATAATATGTGGGTAATATCACTATTAACAAATCAAAAGCCTTTGTTCTCCATAGCAAAACACTATGATTGGTTCTTATCACTACTTTTGATCCCTGCTTGAAAGAGGGAATGCAATATAGGCGCGCTCAACAACGGGTGTGGCCACCAATGGGATATCTTCCCTCCAGCACCACATGCCTCTTCATGCTATAGGACATTGACATTCCGAAGGCCCGCACCCAGTTATTTGTGTCCCTGGATTTCTGGGATAGTCTGTCTGCCTTTCTGCTGCATCAAAATCAAGAACCCATGCAAATCAGAATTCTATTATAGCATGCATGTAAATTCATGCAAAAGATGGCCTTTGTGTCAACCCTTCTGGTGCACCCCATCCAAAGGTGCATGCATGGATACTGTAGCTCAGTATCAAAAGACCCACCTGCCTGAGACTGGAGAAACTGCTGCTAGCCATTATAACCATAGGCAGGTGCAGAGTCTGCAGGGGAGGTTGTTGCATCACAACAAAATAGCAAAGTGCATCTATGTAATACTAATCTGTCTATACTTGCTATGTAACTATTGAGAAAAAACTAAACAAAATGTCTAACTGGCCTCAAAGCCGAGATAACCATACAATTGACAAAAAAGGACAGAAAAGCCATTCGCCAAGCAAATCATTGTTCTGCCTGACTGGAGTGGGTTCGTCCCATGTGTTTACTTACTCGTAGGTGACAAGCCTAAAGTGGTGATCCACATTTCTTTATACAGATTTTGGCAGTTTGTCAGAGGGGCATACCTGTCAGGACAGGCTTGTCTCTTGTTCATAACTGGCAGACTGACACATGACAGTTTAGCAATGTCAGTGCATGCCAGTATGGCGGGAAGGCGCTGCCAGGGTAGTTGGATACAGATGGCGGGCGTCCTGCCAAGTTGTTTTCTCTGTGACCATACAGCCACCTCTCTCCCCTGCATGGGCAAATCAGATATCGACCAATCAACTCACGGCTCAGGATCTTTCAACACGATCTGTCCTCTCGCCCGCTTGCACTCGTGTCTTACCCCACAGTCACATTCTTACCACATCGACATCTAAGACATCTTCCGGAAAGAGCTAAGCTAAGAATGTTTTTTTAAGGTCTTCTTGTTTTTGTGATCATTAGATTTTTTAATCAAAGAAACAACAGCACAGTGTTTGTAGTTGTACCATTACATAAGTCAATGAGTTATAATCAATTACAGTAAAATATAATAACAAAATAGCATTAGCTTATTTGTCTTCTTACTCATCGTGTAGTGGATTCTGCACCAAAAGAGAAAATGCTGGCACACAATGGAATTACTTAATCGTACCTGGGATTTGACCCTGCAACCATTCGTTGTGCCATGACCAAGTCATGTGCCTTGGCCACAACTGTCACCCCATACTTATGTTGTACGTACTTATTCATTGGTGTATGGCAGAATCTGTGTCATTGCCTGCTAATATATCTCACTGGAAAAAAGAGGACATGGAATTGCATAGTTTATGTTTTAATTTCACGCTATGAGGCAACAAATGGTGACATTTTTTAGACTGGGTGCAGACTTTAAAGGGGCACTATATCTGTGACCTACAATCACAGCTTAACCTTAAAAAACAGCTGGCCAGGTATAGACTGCAGATAATAAAAGCACGGGGACTTCTGATGGGTGGTCCCTATGTGACCCCAGACATTTGCTGTGTTGGATGCAGTCCCATCGTGTTACAGCCTGCTCGGGCCTTGGTCTTATTTCACTGCGGGGAGTGTCTAAAGGGCAATCAATGTGACTGGCATCTTCAGCTACAGAGTTTCTCAAGAGAGCTAGCATGGCAGGGTCCCGACAGAGCTGAGCCACATGTGACAGAGTGGAGCCTTGTGCACACTCTATAAGACTAGGCTCCTGCATGCTGGTTCATCTTCACATTTAGAGATCCATTACATTCACACAGTGCAGTTTGTGTGTACATATTTATATGATGTATCAACATCATATATGTTGTTTTACCTGGAAAGTGCTTTGAATGTCTTGTATGAAAAGCAATATAAATAAAGTTATTTATTTTGTTTTTTCAGATTTTACACATTTTTCTCAAAATTTGGTGCCCAATTATACCCTCTATTGATCCAACTGTCCCCCTTCAACAAGCCCGCCACATGCAGCTACGACACCAGACACTAGAAGAAGCTTTTTGTAAATGCGGCGAGCTCATGGAGCAGCACCTGAGACAGTGTTTTCCACCACCATCAACAAAACCCCAGATGACAGAATGTCTTGTGGAAGAATGCCGTTGCATCCCTGCAATAGAGTTCCAGACACATAGATTCGATGCCAAGGCACATTGAATCTGTTCTGGAGGCTTGTGGTGGCCCAACGCCTTATTAAGAACCTTTATGTTGATGTTTCCTTTATTCTGGCAGTTAGCTGTATATTCTCCATTAAATATTCGCAATTCTTGTCATTTTGTGTTTCAACAGCAGTGGCTGCTGAGATTTCGAGGTTTTCCATGCCAAAATATTTTCCTTATACAAAGGGGAGAGTAGAAACATGGAACTTAGAACCAATACTAAAAACTGTAGAAAAACATATACTATATCCCAAAAAATTATATCCCTAAACAATTTTTTTTTAAATTGCATTTTGATCTTATTTGTTGACATTTGGAAGAATGTTAAAATGGTTGCCTTTGGTTCCTTGTCTTTTCAGCCTTTGTCAGATCTTGCAACTTACAGCACAAGGAACATGAAGTGAACAGGATTGTCGGGCCTGCTTAGACCTGCATCCTGGGCCACAGAACAGCTCACATTCAAAACCTGGTGCCTCAGAGAGAGCATCTGACCCAGCTTTCATTAGCGGATCAAAGATTTGACCAACTTTCCACTGCGGGTCCTACAGGGTTCACCTCATTCTGCTCGCCAGACCATCTGAGGGGAGGAACAAAGGGGCATAGCTATTTTGGGGGATAGATGAAGTGGTGCCAGGCCATCACATGCATGGACAGACACATGTTGCTTATTCACGCATGTCCAGGGTCAGTGCAGGCCGTAGTTCTGAGAACTCCTCCTCTCTTTCTCTCTCTCTTTCTCAGTCTATTAGTGCTGGAAGCTCTCCACCATTCTTTCACCTTCTAATCACTGCCGTGCCTTTGGGAGTTAAAAAAAGAGAAGACTTTGTAATCCTATTGGCTGCTCTCCTGGAGTTGTTGCTATGGAGAGGGGGTGGAGTGTGTCTGGGGTAGGGAGCAGTGGTTGCACTGTGAAAATGGCTGTGACAGATTTCTGTGACTTTTTTTGTGTGTCATATATTCTACACAATTACTCTATGTATGCAGATTGTAAATTTGCTATCGGCAATTCCTGTGAAACAATGTTCCGTGAAATTATGACCTTATACCTTCACAGAGTTTGAGAAAATAAAAAAGAATCAGGAGCCCTGGCTTTGTACTGCTATTCAAGTACATTTTATAATTATGCATTCCATCAAGGTTTCTGTGCAGTATATTACATGATTTGGTGCTTAGAATAATGGCTCATACAAATCAGTTCTATTAAAACCTTTGAATTGTGTGAAAATGACACATTGCACTTCAAAACAAACTGCTCCATTGCAATTGCCTTACCATCATCCCACCAAGGCTGCACAAAGTCCTTTGGTGGGGCAGGTGCTCAAAGTTAAAAAAAAAAAAAAAAAAAAGTGTTAGGGGCTCAAGAGAATTGTTACCCTTCTCCAAAAAGCATGGAGGTCAAGTTTGGAGTCATTGTATAGCCTAAAGCCCCAACAGTGGTGTGAAACTAGGTTTTTACATTACAAGGAACCAACACAGCTGGCATCACCAGCAAACAATCCAGAACTGTCCATGTGGGTGTTTGGAATGAAGGCCATAAACTAAATTACCATCAAGGAAAACATTTGCATGGAATAAAATCAGGTCAAACATAAGTAAGCTTAACCCAACACTATTTTTCAGGCAAGGCCCAGATCAGGAAAATCATGGCATGGAGAATGTATTAGGAGTAGATGGGGTTTAAAAAAAACAAAAAAAAAAAAACTCAACTTCCTCAAAAGCCTAACAAAAACCATGCTTGCGATTTCAGTTCCCCTTTGATGGATTGTTTACTTACAGGTTCTACCAACATAGGTCTTCCAGTTGCAAGGCCAAGGATATTCACTTCACTGTTGTATAATAGGTTTTGGCTAAAAGTAGTGCTATTCTGTCTTTTTGCTACATGCCTCATTTTACCCATATGGTATGTGGGTGAGACTGAATTGTCGAAGGTTCACCCAAAAGTGGCAGGCCATGATGAAATGGACGGCACTGCAAGACCAGAAATTAGTAATTGAAAGGTGTGTAAAAACACTTGCAACTGAACTACAAGAGCATTAGAAGGAATTTTCTATTGGTTTCAAAATTAGATTGAGAAAGTTCACCAATACAGTACAAGATATTAAGTTTAAAACACTTTATTTATATTATACATACCATTGACAACAGCTCAATAAAAAACAATTTTGAAGTATTAGGACAAACAAGCGCAATGCCCCATTAGAACACTAAAAGGGAAAGTTCCCCAAAGTTTTGATTGGGTAGTGGTTCTCGTACATTTGGTGTACTGTTCAGAGTGGGATTGGAGCTGAATGTTCGAATTCTTCGGTGACAGCAAAATTCCAAACAATACAAAATGAAGGCACACAGATCTCATCAGTAGGGGCTTAGACAAGCAATAAATAAAACCTTTAAAAAAAAAAAAAAGCCTCATGTGTAGCAATCCTTGGTTTTTAGAAAATTAAGTACCAAAATAATCTAATTCACAAGGGCCAGAATGACCCTGCAGATCAGCTTGAGAAAATGCTCAACAGATAAAGCATTCACAGATTGCATAACAAACACTTTTTTTTTTTTTTTTTGCATACATGGACTTACATTTTTACACACCAACTCATAACAGCAAACAATGTCACAGGAAGCAGACTGGTTTTCAGATCAAGTAGATCCTAAGAAACCTCAGAAGAATGACAGAATAAACCTACTGGATCGATCATGAATTTGCAACGGCCTAGATCTGACTGGATTCAGATCAGTTCCGCTGTGACGAAGGAGGTGAACAGGCACAGCTAGGGGGCTCCTGCTAGAGTCACAGAAACAGTTCATGGCCCACAGATCTCACTACATGTGCAGGTAGCAATGAACCCTGTTCAGAGAGTCTGGGAAGATAGTTTTTGGGGGGGGGCAGCAGTGCAGTGGAAAAGTGCTGCTCAGGTAGGAATGGTAACATGCTTGACAGGCTAGGAACGCTGATCAGTTCATGACCCATTGCAAAAAAAACTCCCAACACACAGACCTTTTCACAGCCACCCACAATCTCTCACCACTACGGTAAAACGGCAGAAACACACGTTCAAGTGTGTGTGCGTGCGTGTGCGTAGGGGCCACTCCTATCTGATGAAGTTCCCGCCGCCAATCTCCCGCTTGTAGCGGTTCGTGAGGTGGTCCGCTTGCACGGTGAGCTTGGACAGGACTCCAAAGAGACCCTGCAGGTGGTAGTGAAACTGGCTCTCCAGGTCAGAGGTGTCCTCACCAATGGGCTCACCACCACCCCCTCCCACCTTCTGCTGCTGCTGCTCCTCCTGCTTGACTGCCATCTCCAGGAAGCTTCCCCCACCGTTCACATCCCTCTTCAGCAGGCCCCACTCCATGTCATTCTTGATGGACTTGAGCAGCAGATAGTGCTCGTACATGTCCCTCTGCTTGCCGTGGAGGGCCGCCGGCTCCTGGGTGTGGTTGTTGTGGTCGACCACCGGGGCAGCGCTCCCCTGGTCCTCCAGGGGCACATCCCTCAGCATGTTGGGCACCATGATGGTCTCATCCATGTTGTTGGTGGCCGCAATGAAGCGGTTCATCACGTTGAGGAGGGAGTGCTTGTTACTGGACTCGCAACTGAGCTGCATCATGGTGAAAGCTCCTGGAGGCGCGGTTACTAGAAGACCTGGGGAGACGGTGGGAATTAAAATGTTATGGATTGCAAAAATACAAGGATCACAGATGGAACCATCGTTTCTCATCCTCCCTCCCCCATGCTTCATTATTGCCTTTAAATCTCAGGAAACTTAAGTTCAGTTTCATTCAAGGGGAAGTCCTGCATCTTTGACTGCAGCATGATTGCCAGCCGCTCAGTCAACTCATGTACACAATATTTAAGGGACTACCCACAGGCGGGGGTAATATCAATTTCAAATTTTCAGTTCACTTGAATGCATCCCGAGTAAATTAACGGGATATTCCAACTAATTTATCGTTGGAGGACCAAAAGCCTTGACCAAGTTGTTTCCAAGGACTTGTGAACAATCAGCTCAAGGGTCACAGCGTTTAAATACCCCGCTTAAGAGAAAGGACTGGAGAGCTTAGCCTTAAACCTAGCATGCGTCTGTACGCCTCACGGCTTAATGTAACGAGTTTGATTAGCGGTCGAACAGAAACATTGGAAATAATCGAACGGTGTTCGCTTCGTGCCACTCTCTGCCTAACAAATTACGGAAGACACCGCCAGGTGCAAGATGTTTTTGTAAAAACGTTATTTAAAGAAAAAAAAGAGTGCATCGATTAAGGTTGAATTGAAAAGAGATTGCAACCCCCGTCCACTCCCTGTTAAACAAGCATCGCTTCCGTATTGACCTTGACATCCTGTTAAAAAGAACACAATTGACGCGTGCAACATCGCGCTCACAATGAGAAACAGAGAGAAAAAAACAGTTACTAACCTGAGTGAGTCTTGGAACAAAAGAGAATCTTCCCTTGGATCAAGTAAATAGGGGACGTAAAACCGGGGATGTGATTTTTGCTCTGGCTCCGATAGCAGCGCTGCAAGAGACTGGTACAGGCGTTCTCATGCAATACTAGCCCTTCCGCTATTTATACTGTAGCCGCCGGCTGGGAAAACAGGACTTCCCCCACTGCAAGCGATTGCATCAGGGATTGAGTTGCAGTCCCTTTATCGGATTGATCGTGTTGGCAACCAATGAAATAGGACTACCTTGTCGAATAACATGTCAATACGCGAGGGGTTTGGCCAAGGACACCGCCCTGGCATTTAGTTGCCTATACACTTGGCTTTCCCTTTTAATAGTTTCGAGAAATAGACGGATGCTTTCGAGGTGTGGAAGCTATTTGCAATCGGATCTACAGCAACTGTGATTCATGAGCGGGTATTAGGGCCAGTATTAACATGATGACCGTGATCACAACAGTCTATTAGTTGCATCGATAATTATCCTATAACTAAGTGGAAAGTGTTGGTCAAATGTATGGTTGGTTATGTAATACCTGTTATAAATACTGTAATTATAACGTATACTTCATGCTTTCTGTAAGCATTTTCATTTAACAGATTGATAAGAGGGGGACATATTTACCCATTTAAATGTTGTTTCTATGGTTTGCTTGCTAGTTGTTGTTTTACCAAGTTTTTGCTACAGACACTGGACACAATCTTAGTAGGTTACTCTTGGAAATCCCTCTGAACTAAGGCATACAACATAGAATGGCGTTTAAAACCGTAGGTAACCAATTTTCCTGATCCTAAACCATGAAATAGCTACAAAAATTAAAATAACTCACCTACCCTTCGTCAGCTTCGATTGCATTTCACATGGGTTACTTTGGAATAAAACGCTTGTCTATTCTTTATTACAAGTTTAAGCAGTTTTTACGTTAGCACCCCAACCAATTTGAACCTATTCGTTCATTTACAAGCCGTGGGGAACTGCATGAGTACCTGAAAGTCGGATAATACGCTAGTGCCACCTGGCGTCCGCCGACTAGACACGATATTAAATTCCGTACTTGACCGAAAAAGAGAACATATTGGCAATGGCATCATTTGAGAGAAGCAAGCGGTCAATTTTTTTTCTTCTTCCAGTTTTCAATTAAGCTTTCACAAATGAACAACAGATCATTATCCACACTGGTAACAAGCAAGCTTTATTTCTTCTTTTTTCAAACCAAGAACAAGACACGGATCTGACAGTTGGTCCAAGATGGTGTAATTACTAATGAAATTTAATTAGTTAATGAAAAATGTATTTTGCAGCGATTATGTAACTATGTACACAATTTTATTTTTCACTCTTATGTAAACAATTTCCTTTATTTCCATTTAGATCCATGTGTGGCATGTATCCATTCTTCTCTGTTTTTAGATACATTTTAATGTAACATTTATTTGATTTTACTTCATTCCAGCAAGTCAGGTATCTTTAGAAAGAAAAAAAATGGATAAAATATGATACTGAGTACATTCTCAGAGACAGACAATGTTGAAGTTAAGCCTCCCACTATGTCATTCAAAACGGCACACACTGGAACGAAATGAAAAATCTGCCCTCTAAAATCACCCTAGAGGTGACCTGCTCAGTGGCACCTTCTTTACATTTGTATTTTGTAATCAGTCTTTCAATTAAAACTGGATCTGAGTAAATGGAATTTAATATTCACACAAACAACAAAAAGTCACAGGGTTCAGGGCACCTAAATCAGCACCCTTAAATACATTTAACACCAGCAACGCAACTTTCTTTTCCCACTTCTATCCTTGCCGTCCCTAACTGGAATGCTTCTCTAAATGGACGGCCATGAGCGAGGGTGGAGTTGCCGGAAGTTTCGCTCTGTTGCAAAGTCACTATCACAGCATTTCAGGTGGAAGACATGGCTCTTAAAACTTCTCATTACAACACTGACACCAACAGAGCTTAAACACAGTCCACTGTAATAGGATTTATATTAGACAAGGAGGTATGTAGACAGCACGGACACAACTGGCAACCCCCCCCCCTATGATATATGCATTTATTGTCTGTTTCCCCTTCATTCCACAAAAAATTGAGAAATGAAACAGACTTAAAAAGCAACAAGTTGTCTAAAATGAAACGGCTAACAAAAACACATGTCCAAAAAGATTAAAACTACAAGGGTTCCCTTTTAAGGCAGCCTCCTTCCAGAGTCAGAATCCTGCAAGAAAAATGACATTAAGCATAAAAGGTTAAAACAAGTGTTGCACAAAGATTTCAAATACATCCAGACAAAAAAAATATATATATATATATTTTACTTCCTACGGTGATGTTCCAAATCTCATTTAATTCAAGTTCTGCAAAAAGATGTGTAAATATAACAATGAAGTGACAGAGAGTGATGCAATTAATGTTACTGAATTATTAGACATTGCATTCGCACAAATGACAAAGGGAAAACTTTTGCTGAATGAGTATGCTGTTGCATTTTAAACCAATTTCTAGATATTTTGCCCTGAGTTTGGGATAGAACACCATATTTAAGAAATACTGAAAATCTGATCTCCAACCATATGTATTCCTTAAGGTCAGTTCAGATCAAAGGACATTGTTTTAGTATGTCCTCAGAGGAAATTTTGATCAGTGTGAACGGAAGAGTTTTAGGACGTATGCTGACAGCTGCTGTAGTCTGCGAGATTAAACATGTCAAATCTTGAGTCCATGAGTTTAAAGACATGACAGACCCGCTCAACCAACTCATAACTCGTTGTTATGGAAACAGTCATTTAATTTGTGAACCGTCATTTTGATGTGGACTGCATAGTCTTCACTCAGTAAGATTTTTATTATCATTATTTTTAAACCTGCCTTGTCTCATCTGCTCTTGCAGTTTTGATCTGGACTGGGCTTTACAGAAGCAACAATATGAATTCACTTTCCGAATAATATAATGGCACAAATAACACTATTCTCCTAACCCTGGAACAGTCCATAATTGTAATATTACTAACAAATAGTCAGATCATATTTGTGCTGGCATGATGTTGTACCTGTGTCTGGGTACTGCTAGACCATCTCATACTGGTTGTTTGTAATGTACCGGGACAAACCGCAGGCCAGGAAGACTCCAATGAGCTGAGCAGGAAATGAAACATTTAATTGAACCTTTTTGTCATAAGAAAAAACACTTGCATGACATTTAAATGACAGTTCCCTTTACATTCTTCTTTCAGTTCACTCTCCTGTGTTCACAAGCCTGCTTCACTGCTACTCTACTTGCCTACACTTCTGTCTGAATCCATCTTCCCCTTGAATACTAACCACGTATTCATAACCCCCCCCAAATAAATCAATAATAAAAGAAATAAACTAAACAAACAAACATAAATAAATGTGTCATTGCTAAATAAAGTTCAGTTCAAGAGTCTTTTAATCCATAAAAAGTTGCATGAAAAAAATATCCAGTGAAACAAAACAGACAAAAAAACGTTTCGGTCAAATGACCCTTTTCTGCACACAGTGTGTGAGTTCTACCTTCATTTATTTATAGTGGCTATTGCAGCTTTTCAACCTACGCACCTGTGATTACAACTATCCGGTAGGCGCGGCTTCACCTCTCTACAACGCTTTAGGGCATTGCAAAATAAAGGCCACACTTGAGCAAATGAGGGATCTTTTAAACAGGTACAGTACCACGAGTGTCCATCAGGGGGTGCCAGGGCCGGTACTGGCGGATAGTCCCTTTTCCAACGAGACCCCTCCCCCAGCCCGGACCGAGGCTGTTTGAGTGTCCCCCCCTGGGTTACCAAAGGCTTGCCTTTATTTTGGCAGTTACCTGTAGATTACATCTCCCTTCATATCACACTGCACCATATAGGACAGCGAGATGTGCATTACCTGGAAGAACGCTATTCCAAAGGAGATCCCTGCAATGATTCCAAGGTTGGACTCCATCACATTAGTTACTTGGGAAAAGCAGCCCTGGATAAGAATTTTTTTTTACAAAGAAGGGTGGGGGGGGGGGTTGTGAGAACAACAAACATTGAGTCACTTCCAACTCACAGATCCCAAAGCACCACAACTGTATTTGATGTTTGCAATTCAACTCTCTGATGTAGCATTAACTCACAAATAACAATCTGCTTTTTAAAACATAACCATAGCTACTATTTCCATATGACTACAGCTAGTGTGGGACTGGCAGGTACCAGGGCCCTCACCAGAATGTAAACCTTCTTGGCAGCAATTTTCAGGTCCTTAAGGTCCTCTGGGGAGCAGCTGTTGATCACTTTGCAGCAGCTGACGGGGATGCCCTTGCTTCTGAAGTAGTTTGTCGTCCGCCAGTCCGTGTAGTTAGAGGATCCGCAGCACTCCAGCTGCATGCACCACGTTCACACATTATCAACAAAGAGGGAAAGTTGCATCATTGACCAATTACTTAATTCACCAGTGAGCCATTAACCTATCACAGTGCTCCAAATAGAATAGGTGGAGCAACCAATGAGCTAAACTCAAACCAGATGTACACAAACTCACCCATTTCACCGTACACTAGCCTACACATTGTGCTGTATAGAAATACACAACATAAATCTACAAGTCAGTGGGAAGTTACACCCAGGAGCAGTGCTGTTCTTCGTACCAACAGCTGGGCTACAGCAATGCCCTTTGATGACGTGCTATAGTTAAAAAACCCAGAGCCTGGGTGACAGATTTTCAAGTGGTTTAGAAAGAGTGGTTTCCACTGTGTACGGTTATTACAGCATGGCAGAAGTGGTCAATAGGCTTGGGATGTATGAAATATAAATAAAACCTCTACTCTACTGTTAAAACCCATACTGGAGTGGATGCAAGCAAAATGCTAAATCACTATGCAGTTATATTTCCACAGGAATACTGGGAATAAAATGGCTAACATAAGTCTGTGGGTGCAGACTTTTGTTCTAGCCCAGCACAACACTACCTGATTTACGTTCAATTATCTACTTTTGTCATGCCACTGTTAAACTTTGAATGCAGGGGTGGCCAACCCTGGTCCTGAAGGGGCACAAGGTGTACTGTTTTCTGTTGTTAGCCAGCCCTTAACTGATCAATTACCATAGATTATGACACAGTTAACAGCCTTCATCTGACTTTAAGGTTAAAACAAAAACCAGACACTCTGTGGCTCTCCAGGACCAGGGTTGACCGCCCCTGTATTAGTGAGACTATTTCTGGTCTTTGCATTGATATAGGCAAATTAATAGATGACATAGGGGAAAGATAATATAAAGAAACAAAGAATGTACATGGTTGAGAATCGTCGTGCCTCTGTCTACTTCCAGTTCAGGAACGTTACACTTCCACAGGCCTTACCTATTGAGCTACACCAGGGATGTCAAATTCCAGTCCTGGAGGGCCACAGTGTATGCAGATTTCAGTGGGTTCCTTTCAATCAGCAGCCAATTTAGGCCTTGGGAACAAGGGGGGTGTGTGTGTTGTGGTGTGTGTGTGTGTGTGTGTGTGGTGTGTGTGTGTGTGTGTGTGTGTGTGTGTGTGTGTGTGTGTGTGTGTGTGTGTGTGTGTGTGCGTGTGCGTGTGCGTGTGTGTGTGTAGAGCCAATCACTGACTTAAATAAAGCGCTTAAGTGCTGATTGAGATCCATGAATCTACATATTGCTGTTCATTTCTGTCCTTGGCTAACTTCTTCAAAGTGAAACTGTACATTTGAGCATGCATTGTTTCCTACACATCATTCCACCACTGCACATTTTCCAACATTTACAGTATTTTCCAACATTTAGGAAATATGCCTGGACCAAACATATACAGGGGTCAGGAAATAGAAACCACTTACATTTCTCTGGATGGTGTCCACTGCTTTGCTTTGGATACTGGTACTGTCATATGTATCCATAGCACTTAAGTAGGACACACGCAATATATCCTTTATCTGAAAGAGAGAGGACAAGCTAAGCTTCTAAGCATTATAGACAACGGAAGACATATAAAATGAACAATACTGAGTTATCAGTAATTCAAGATGTAATACATCTCATTAGCACCACAGTCCAAAGAAATGTAGACCATACCTCATGTCTAAAAAGGAATCCAGAGATACCTGCCACCAGTTCAGCTAAGAACACCAGAGCCAGGAACATGGCATACTGAGGGAACCAAACCCCCCCACCATTAGACACAATTAATTCACTCGTCTATGTCCTTGTTCTGCAGATAAGTGTGTGGGCTCCTACCGTGCTGAAACCCTACGGACTGCATTTTTGTGTACAGGGAGATGATAAGAAAATGTGTAGGAAGAAACAACAACACTATTCAGGCTATTCGTTTATTTATTTACCAGCTTGAGCATCCAGGGGCTCCCACGGCATGTCGCAAAGCAGCCAAACAGTCCGAAGATGACAATGATGGCCCCAGTCCCAATCAGGACATAGGGTGCGTTGGTGGTTCTATCTGCGGCCAGAGAGAAGTAGGCCTCCAGTTTCACCTTGCTCCACACGCCAACCGCCAGCAGGATTACCCCTGTGAACTGGGGAGGGGGACCAGATTAGTCACTGCAATCAAACAAGACCTCTTCAGAGGCCTACTTACCTGGCAGTGATACGCCACACAAAGTAATCCCAAAATCAAACAGGTACCAGAATGATTCAAGTTCCAACCGGTGCCGAATCCTCAAGAGAGTATTGTGAAAAAGGAGAGGACACACGAGAATGCTAGAATGCTAATATATATATATAGCGTTTTCTCTTGGTCTCTTTTTGTGATTATCAAATGGAAAAAGAGCCAGCAACAAATACCTGATGCCTTTGACAAAACCTTTGGCTGAAACATTGGTCATTTTTTCAAATTGAAAGGAATAATATCTAAAAGCAAAACAAAAAAGCAAAATGAAAAATAAAACTTAAGGAATTCTAAAATGCGATAATTACTATGTGATACACAAAACACAAGAGATCAGAAACCTGCCATTGAAATTACACTGCTACCACATGCATTCAATAATTTATTCAACAGGTGACAGTCTGCTGCTTAATGGTTAGGTTATTGCAGCATTTTATTCTTTGCAAGCCCTGGGGCATGTTCAACAGGTGTGCTGCCTCAGGAAGTTATGGAGAGGTGCTGATGGGAGGTGAATTAGACTACTAATGTAAACAAACTTCACAAGCTCCAGCTCTCTCAACCTGTTCTGCTCATTTTCCACCATTTTGACTGTTCAAATAAACCCTTCCTCCTCCATCACGGCTGATGTTTAGTGAGCATTTTGGTACAAGATGGCTGCTAAGCATCACCCAGGTTGGTGTTACACAGAGGTGGTTGAGGTGAGTCACCCCTCTTTACTGTAAAGTACATCGATTGTTTTTGCTTAGTGCCAATAAGGTAATCCATGATTATTAGTAATATTACAAGCATGATCAACTATAAGTACCCTTTGTAAATATTTTTATCAATGTTGATTGAATCTGGGCCCATTAGTGCAAATGATCAACAGTCCCATCTGGCACAAGAAAGACCAAATCACCTAGCTACCATATAGCAACAAATTGCAGGGATAAAGTGTGCCATTTTGGACTTTGCTCCATGAGTAGCCATGTTTTCTTTGAGTGATCTGATCTGATATGTGAGAGAACTGGCTAAAATGTTTGTTTTTTACAGTATATTATCTCGTGTGTATCAAACATCCCAAGCACTGCTCAGAAGTTGAACTGGCATTTGTTTTCTCATACACTGATGTGTACGATATTCATTCATTTATAGCCAGGTTACTTTATGCAAACAAAACCGAATGGTTTCATGAAGAGTTTTCCCAGACAAAGCAACAAGACAGCCCAATACCTCTATGCTGGACAAATGATCAATCCTATTTTTTGCCTGCCTCACAAATTTTATGAACTAATTCAATATTTAAGTATTCACTTAACGTTACAGAATACGTCTACAGACGCACGTACTCCAAGATCACAGACGCAAAATAAATAAATAACACAGCTTCATATATCAAGCAAGCTAAAAAAAAAAAAAAAAAAAAGTGGTCAGTTCACCTCAAAACTAACGACAAACTTCTAGATTGTGAACGAAATTTTGCTAACGTTAACTACATTTTCTAACAACTAACGTAGCTAATGAAGCATCGACTATGCCACCTCATATAAATTAGTTTAAGTTTAATGACTAAAGTGTAAAGTAACTTTCGCTCACAAACAGCGCATCAATTGCGAGATAGATGCTGGCTACCTAACATATGTTTACAAACATCGACATTTGGCTTGCTACTGCTAATAGTAGGCTAATACCGTTACGACTGTGTTTGATAGATTGGATAGGTAACTTAGCTTACGCAGCTAGCTAACAAGTGAAAACACAGGTTTTTATGTCACGGAAGGATGGGGCGTCCCAGTAACAAATTTAGTTGCTAGTTATGGATTTTAAATAACCACTAGTTAGATAGATAGCAAGTTATCGAACGTTAACTACACCACCGTTATAACGTTACGTTAAGTTAGTTGCTATTCCAGTCGATTCATTTCCGACTCTGAGGACTTGATATTGTTGCTGTCAGCGCCGCTATCCCATTGTTTTCTGTCACCTAACGTTGGGTTAACTTGCATCTCCATCTATTATTTGGACGCGACTTACCCAAAATATAAGACTGTAAGATATCAGAAAGGTTTTAAGACATGTTATCACAGGCTTGGTCTGTAGCCGTCTGGAGGGTGACGCCATCCTGGAGTGTTTTAGAGAAGTGTTAATTCCAATGTCACAGTTTCGTGCACAATCCCAAACTTCAGGCGTCGGCTTCTTTGGAAAACTTTTACGCGACACTTCCAGGAGAAGGGAAATTTCGTCACGGATTGGCTCTGGCTTTCCGGCGAATAAAAAGTAGTTCTTGCAGCTGGAACTGTAGTTTGATCAGAGCGTAGCATAGATATATCCAGGGTTTAGTGCGTAAGGGGCGCAAGTGTCATTTCGGTTAAAAAAAAGAGTTATATATATCAATGGAAAGCTCTTGATGAGTTCCATCTAATGATGCATCTAAATGACACATGCACCATGCTTTACTGCACTGACATAAAGCTCTAAACCGTGAAGACGCATTTCAAACCTTGGGTTAAGTTTGGTATGAAAAGGGCTTAAGCGTACACTTACACTCTTTTCGCACTCAACTAACCTTTTTCCCAGCGATGCATTATGGACCTGCCTACTTGACAGCAGTTACTACAAAATGGCTGACAAGAACACAACAAATACAACATGACAACAATGATGAGGTTAAGTGCATTAAGACTAAGGAAGGAACTTGGTTTATAATAATAAGGATATTGCTAACACGCTAAACAGTTACTTTGTTGAGAGATTTACCAGAGAGAAGGTTATAAATATGCCTAAATGTATAGCCAATGTACAGAATGTTTTGGAAGACTTTGAGATAAGGGACGTAGAAGTACTAGAAACACTAAAAAAAAACGTAAGACAAATAAGGTAGCAGGCCCTGATGGCATCTATCCCAGAGTACTCAAGGAACTTGGGGAAATTATATATAAACCATTCACAGATATTTTTATGCAATCCATAAACAGTGGAGAAATACCAGATGACTGGAAGCAGGTTACTATAATTCCAATAGGCCTATATAAGAAGGTGGACCGTACTGATCCAGGGGACTATAGGCCTGTTAGTTTAACTTGCATCTCATGTAAAATACTGGAATATATTATTAGGGACAAGTTGGAACCATTCTTAAAAAATAATAGTATTTTAAGGGAGAGCCAACATGGTTTTCTCAAGGGGAGGTCATGCCTACCAAACCTGGACTTTTTGGGGAGGCTACAAAGTGTGTTGACCTGAACCAGGCTTATTATATTATATATTTGGATGTTCAAAAAGCATTTGACAAGGTACCACATGAGAGGCTCATTGTTCAAATTAATTTCAGGAGTTGTTTCAGAGTGGGTTCATAAAAAGCATTTGAGTAACAGTACCACACCTAGGTGCTGGCAAACAGTTTGATTAGAAATTGAAAAGTTCAAAGAAGAGTTACATTTTATCTGGTATGAAAGGTAAAAGTTATGAGGATAAGGGTTCGGATGGCCCAAGTTGGCTTTGCGGTGTGCGGCGTCAATATCGAAACCCGCGTTTCTAAGAGTAACAGCATTTGGCTGTCCGCCTCCGGGGGGGGAGGGAGAGCCGGCACGAGTCCGCCGAGGAGAAGATTAATGGAGTCCGTGGAAGATCTGCTGGCGGGGAAACAGTTTGATATCCCGGAGGAAGCGGACTTGTGAGGGTGGGGAATTGAAAATAAAATAGAGGGTATAATTGGCTACTAAATTGGGAGAAAAACGGGGGGAAAATCTGAAATAAAAAATTAGTTAAAAAAAAGTTATGAGGATAGACTTAAGGCACTCAATCTATTTAAGCTTAGCAAACTGAAATTTTGGGGGATTTGATTGAGGTTTTTCAATTCCTAAAGGGGATTACCAGTGAACTACCAGAGATTTTTAAAGATAGGTTTGGTTAGCAGAACAAGCTGCCATAGGTGGAAATTAGTTAAAGGCTAATTCTGCATGGATATTAGGAAGTTTTTCTTTATACAGAGAGTTGTCAATGCCTGGAACAGCTTGCCAGGTCGGATAGTAGAGGCAGAAACACTTGGGCTATTCAAGTCCAGGCAGTACTAGGTACTCTTTAGATTAGGATATGACGAGCCTAGATGGGCTGAACGGCTCATCATTATGTATTCTTATGTTCTTATGTTCTAAAAGGAAACATACCACAAGCTTATAAGCAGTTCTACCAGTTATTACCACTCTCTTAACATTGAAAGTCAGACCAAATAGGCTCACACAGTTCACTTAAGACAGCTACAGCAAGTATTTGAGCAGAGTAAGATGAACTCAAAGGAAAAAAACTTTTTCCAATTGCAATAAGCTGGATAACAAAGTTGCAGATTGCAATGAAAATGTTTTACTGTTTCATGATACTGTACTTAAAGCACTACATACTCCACTCAAACTTCAAAAGATTACCTTTGAATGCCTGTAATGTTGAAAATATGAAATTAATATGAATTGTTTTGTTATATTAATATTTCTGATGGTTAGAATGAAATTACTTCACTCCACATGTCAGACTGTGTTGCTGTTGCATTCTGATAGGCGCACACTGCATACTAGGACTATTGAAAGATTTTTTAAATTAAATAATATGTTGATTAACTAAGAATAAACAAAAGTGATAAAGTTATTGAATTTAGTTGTTAAAATGATTTTGGGGTGTTTAGAAGTGAAGAAAACATGCAAATAGTGTTCAAGTCACACAGCTCTCCTTTATAGCACTTAGGCCCTTTTTCATGAAATGTCACCACAAAAAAGGTGTAAGTGCTTCTTTACATAAAAACTTAATGTTAAAATATTTTTCACCATTTCTTTTAAAAACATTGAAAAAATAAAAGTTAATCATAAGTAGTTTTCCTATGATGTTATAAATGCAATAAATACAATCATACAAAGTTTTGTTTTTGCTCTTCTGTAAAATTATGGCACTTACGCCCCTTATGCACTAAACCCTCGTAATGCAAAGAAAACATTTTACATTTACATTTAGTTATTTAGCAGACACTCTGGCCTGGAAATGTACAACACTTAAAGGAAAGGTCAACCTAAGGAGTTAATATCCACCCGGCTGAGTCCAGTCATGTTAAAGGACCTTTTGGATCCAATATTGAAGACATAACTGGATACTACTGAACGAGGTGCTAGTGGACGACCATTTGGGACAAACTGTAAAGCTAACGTTGCATCTCCTTGTTTGAATGACCAGGAGCTGTTACTCAAGTGACACCCTGTCCCCCCAACCTTATGCATAGCTCCACACCTACCATGCCAACTGGAGGCAGAGGGGCCCCTGGCACCAAGTGCTCAAAAAGATAATTTAGGGAAAATGGACAAACAAGTAAGAGTTGAATAGCATTTACAAAAAGGTTTCCAAAATTCAGCACAAAGTCAAGAAAAACAAGAGCCTTCAAAATGTGGCTCCACCCCCTTATAAACTTTAGACAGGGGCATGGGCAGATGAGGTCGAGGACAGTGCAGCCCCAGAGCAATCACGCAGTGGGAGCATGACCTCAAACAGCAATCAAGCACCTGCCGTGGGTCAAATTCTGGTCACCCGTAACAGAAGGGCACTGATTATTGTAAAATTATTGTGAAATCTAAACAGGGTTTTATCTTGACATAAAGAGCATTCCTTTCTTGGAAATGCAGTTACTGTATTCGACACAACACAATGACATACATTTCCCCCCAATTCCAAAAAAGTATTACTTTATTCTTTTTTTTTCTTCTGCTGTCCACCCTAGGGGGAGGGGGGAGGGAGAGCCAGCAAGAGCTCACTGAGGAGCGGAAGGGCATCCCAAGTAAGTAGGTCAGCGAGTTCTTTCTTGGAGGAGGCGAATCATTGCCGGCCTCAGGGTATCAGCTTGAGCCATAGTGATGGGCGGCAGGCTCGTGGGGGAGGGCGAATCAAAAGAAATAGAGGGTATAATTGGCCACGAAATTGGGAGAAAAATAGGGAAAAAATCTGAAACACATAAAAAAACTGAAATGCATTGTTAAGGGCCCCTGGATGGTGCAACGGTAAAGGCACTCGCCCAGAGTGCTGGTGGCCTACTGTGGCTGGGGTTCGACCCATGGCTGCTCCAGCCTGACTCTGGCCGGGAGCCCCATTTAGGGGCGGCGTTTGGCTGGGAAAGGAGGGAAAGCCAGCATGAGCTCACCGCAAGTACAGAAACCTTGCTTATGGGCAAAACAAATGGTTTATATGAGTCAATTGTTCTTTTCAATGCAACAAAACTGTTTCTCAAAAAGATGAATGTGTGTGTTGAATCCTAGTGAATGAATGAATCACAATAAAATAAGAAAAGGACAATGCTCTCAAATGGGGATAAACATTTTACTCATCTTGGCTCTGCTCTTCTCTGTGGAGACCCAGCGGACTATTGGCTACAGTTCACACCCAGTGTCGCCTGCCTGCCACAAGGTCATGCTGCTAGTGATGATGCAGTGCATCGTGGGCTCCATGATTGACACCCTCATGCTGGGCTGCATGTTCGTCAAGATCCCATGGCCCAAGAATCGGGCGGAGACACTGCTCTTCAGCTGCGTCTGCTTCATCGCCGACCGCAACAACCAGCCATACCTGATGATCTGGATTGGGCACCTATTATTCAATTATCAACCCTCATTACTCCTCATCATGCTCACCTGTTGCCAATTCCGTCGTCCGTTCTGGCACACCAGCCTCCCATCAAGATCATCAGCCCTGCAGTATATCTACCCCGGTTTTCCAGTCATTCATCGTCAGATTGTTGTTCTCCCTCCCCGGTAGAAACTGACTTCAGAAAGCCTTATCTAAAACTCTGTGTTTACTGTTCTTTGTGCGTCGAGTTAAATTTATGTTTACCCTTGATCCTGTTGTCTCCCTTCGTGTTCAGGTTCATTCCTCGTCTGTCTGCCAGCTCTGTCCGGCCTGCCTGCATGCTTAGCTTGCCCTCCGGTTCCCTCATCCTGTCTGCCCAGTCATCTCGTCCGTTGTCCAGCTCACCGTTTTCCACTACCTCTGTCATTGCTATTATTAAATCATCACTCTCCATTCTAACCTTGTCTGTGTCTGCGTTTGGGTTCGTTCCTGTTCGACATAATAGTAGATTTTATCAGCGGAAGTCTGCATCTCTCAATACATTTGGGTTTGTTTATACGCGGATCTTGCCCGCCTCAATATGGCGGCCGCGCAGGCGTATCCCTGCAACATACAACAGCCAATGCGGCATCTACGCATATATATATATCTATGGAGGGTAGGCTACAGGATCAGAGCCAGTTCCCTTGTGAAGTGTTGTTGTTCCCTTGTGGAAGTTGTTAATATAGAAACATTGCGCCCGATGACATGTGGCAATCTTGTCTCTATTGTGCGTAGATATGCCATTGTGCTGTTTTCCAAGCTGAATATGTTCAGTGAGCGCTCTGAACCAACAATAATATCCAAACGTTCGCAACAAGTAGGTAACAATGTGGATCGTCACCGTAATTTACATTTATATTTGGGTACCAAATATATGAATACAGAGAACCAGTGCACATGCGCGAGTATAGGTAGCCTATAGCAGTTAGTTACAACATAAAAATTATATATGAAATACATGCAGCATTTTAACAACAACTTATCGGAACGAATTAAATTTGGCTTATTTCACATGTAGGCTAGTCTTAAATAATATGCGCATTATATACAGCTTTATGATCTAGCTGAAATGTAGGCCTACTGTATTGAAAATGTAGCCTACGTATCTATAGGTAGCCTAATGACAGATTTATGACAACCTAAAAAAGCAAACACCTAAGTGCTTATGGTAAATTAACTGAAAAGAAAATTCTCAATAAAAGAAAGTAGACTACAACATGAATATAGCCTACATTGTACTTGGCATATCATTGTGATATACAGTAAATAATGTGAAATTATATTCAATAAGATATTCGACTAATAATTGTAGGCTATACGCTGTATAGTTAATTGTCATGAGACACACGTGTTTTTTACTTGTATTTTCTCAACACCCTTTCAGCAGCGTACGTCTTTAAAGGCGAAGGACTGCATGACTGCCAAGACATTAGTACTGTATGCAAGACCGCAATAGTCGTCCTTGGCGGCGAACTACTCAGCAGTGTTGGGGGGGAAGGGGAAATTTCCAGTCTACATCGACACATCTCTCATACTCAGCGAAAACGAAAAGGTTGGTTTTCATTCTTACTTGTCAGGGATATTGCGTGAAAACTTTTATGTGGTAGTCAAATCAGTTTATGCCTTTTTTATTGTATTGGCATATCTCTTGCAGACCAGTGAGCTTGGAATGTAGGAATGTTCTTCAAAGAGTAGCACGCTCCAAAATCTAAATTAAACTTTTTTAATTTTTACATCTTTTCCGCTTTTGTATTAACGAAATACTGTATTCTCTCTCTCTCTCTCTCTCTCTCTCTCTCTCTCTCTCTCTCTCTCTCTCTCTCTCTCTCTCTCTCTCACACACACACACACACACACACACACACACTCTCTCTCGCTCTTTATCTTTCTCTCTCTCTCATAGCACTCAGAACTTCGAGGGAGTGAAATGTCAAAGTTTTATTTTCTTTTACTACTTGAAGCCTTCACCCGGGTTCTTGGATTGACCAATGAAGGTAGGAACTTCTTATATCGGAGTTATATATATTGTGTTGCATCTGTGTGGGTTTACTCACCATAGTATGCATTGTTTTATATAAAGACACACTTTTCAGTAATGAAAATAACGTTTTAAAGGGCAGTTACATGCTATCAGTATAGACACTCGAATGCTTATGCTTGACATTGAAGTCCATTGTCTGCCTTAGTAGATTTATTTAGTCCTTTACATATCATATAACGTAATGCTGCCTTTCTGGACTTAAACACAACGCTCATCGCTCAGTCCTTTTTGAATGCATTTAAATGCCATCATCACCACGGTTTAAGTTCATGTATTAGAAGCAGCTGTTGTGGAGTTGATCTGCCTGTGCTGTAGGAGTACGTTAGGGATGTGAAGCTTTCTCTTTCTAGCATTCAAGAGACATTAAGCTTTCAAAATCGTATGTTAATTTTTTATTTGGTGAATTGAATTGGGGCAGCTTACACTTAATTTACAGTAATACTGTCCGTCATGTGCTAAAGGAGTACTCCCATCAAACTGCTGAATTCCAGAGTTTTATATCATATTTGTGCAATAGCGAATGACTGTCTGTTAATCAGGCTAGACATAATTTATTCAATAATATCATTACCACGCCTATCCAGTAGGATGCTGTGTTTCCTAGGTGAAAATAGCCTTGGAAGAGAGTTGTTTTTAATGTTTGTTTATGGATTTGATTGTCAAAAAGATTGATACAAAAATACCATGAAATTGTCTGAATTTAAATCCGTAAGAGTACTCCTTTAATATGTCGGTAACATAACCTAAATAACATAACCTTATAGTACCCAATGTTTTTTTATATGTCAGAACCTGATCAAATTTCACTTCTTTGATAAAATACATTTTAACAGCGTATGATTATCTATAACAGGCTGCTTCAGAGTCAAAAATAGTTCAATGTTTTATCAACTCCCACAAGGCTGCAACCAAGAAGCAATAAAATATTGTCTTTGAGGAGCGCTAGTGCGGTGAAGCGTTCATAAACACAGCCTTATGAGAGCCTGTCCTTTTATAATTTATGAATGCCTCTGATACTCAAGACCACCGGTGTCTAGCTGAGTCTCGAGGGTGAAATGACAATTGACAGGCCACCATACAAGAAAGCAGACATTAAGGCATTTTCCTGTTAATGTGAAATGTAATTCCTCCTTATACATATTGTATGCGGCACCCTGTAATTATTCAATACTAGATGCGCTAATGTGAAATGTATGTACTCTTGACCTATCACAGATGGAAGTTGTGAATTTCCATGTGTTAATATCCATCCATTCACACAGGACAGTTCTTCTATATGCGTGCCGAATATGGAATATGTATGTTCACGATACGATTAATAATTGTAATGGCATGCTGTCTTGACAATTTAACACGCCATTACAATGATTTCTGAACTACTTTCAGTTTATGCCTAGGTTAGGTTAGAGGGATTTTCCATCTTGTTTAATGTTGTGAAAACATGCCAGTTAGATTAGAAAACTCTAACAAAACCATTTCTTCCCTGTTATGGTTTACACCATAAAATGTAAAATGTAAGAAATCTGAGTGTCACAAGTGAGAGGCTTGTATTTCTGTCTGTGTTGCAGAGTTGTCCATTGTATTTTTGGTTTCCGTGGCATCTCATATTTCATGGAGTCACGCGGTGAAGTTTAGTGATGAGCAGCTTTTACTGACGCACCTGTGTTGTCATTCTGGAGACCCTCTGATGTTTACCTTGTTCTGGCTTCTCAAAACAGTGTAATTATAGATCTACAGTAACTGAAATTACATGTAAATTACCTTTTCAACATTATGACTCAGCAAAAGGAGTGAGCTAAACAAACATGCCAGAGAGTACTAACAGCCTGCCAAAAAAAGCAGAATATTATTATCTTAGAAGCAGGGTATCATCTTGTACTGGGCCTGCTCTAGTTTTATATCACAACCACCAATCAAAAATTTAATAAATAAAAACAAACTAAATTGCTAGTAATGCAAAGAATGAAAGTTGTCACATCATCTGTGCAGGCCTATCCACTACATCAAAGATGTCCTCTCCATTTGAATTGAGATATTCACATGAAGCTGCATAAAGTCAGAGCACTGTGCAAGCAACTGTTTTAGTAGGAACTTGAACAGGGACATTTTTATTCCTTCCAATGAGACTAATGTACCTAAGTCTGCCAGGGACTAAGCATCGCAGCCTGAGTCTCAGAGCTCTTCCTAAGAAATACTATTATAAGCGGATGGAAAATGCAGGATGCTCAGCACCATTGCGCAGTAGCAAGCTCAGAACAGACAGAAGCTAGAGCCTGAGTGCCAGGCCCCATTGCCAGGCCCCATTGCCACCAGGTTCTGTCACACTTTTGGTATTTTACAACCACCCCGTCACGTGGCCCTGTCAGGAAATGCGGCACCGTCAGAGTTGGCGGTTGGAAAACGAGGCATCCTGTATGGAGTCAGTGATGTGATGCACAATAGCCCTTCCTTATCCAGAAGGATGACACATGCTTTGGGGCAAACGATTATTCAAAAGCACAATTCAGTGGCTATTTTGCGCTATACGTATCCAGCTGTGATCCTGTGAGCTGTCTGTTGCGCTGCATGTGTTGTCCATGTGGAGTCCAGTGCATGGCTGCTGTGCACTCCCAGCTGTCTGGTATTCTGCCCACGGTTTGCCTCTGTTGTTTGGGTTAACAGACATGAAGGGAGCCGAGGAAATACTGTAGATGTTTCCTTTAAGAGAGAAAATGTAAAATGCAGAAAAGGGAATTCTGTACTCTTTGCCCTGGTTTGCATAATAATGCATGTTTTATCAAAACAAGGGCTTGAACATGCTTTCAAAATGTCATAATAACATTTTTCTGTAAGGGAGTTTCGCATACCATGGCTAAAGTGTCAGGTTTCCAATACTAGAGACTTGAGACTGGATAATGTCAGCATTATTGGCTCATTATAACCATCAAGCCCCTTTTACACATTGTCATGTTCCAGCTCTGATAAGACGTACAAGCCATTCGTGCATCCGGAATGGTTCTGCAGCTGGAAAGAAAACATTAAATCACTTCTAATTTTAAACCAATGGAAAGGGAAAGTCTGGATTCTTCCAAATCGATTTTAAAAACATGCGAGCAGGAAAACTCTCAAGATCCCAGCCGGCAGCCGAGCAACAGAGCAGTGTTGAACCACTGTCAGGGGAAATAATTTGGTGGTAACTCATCCTCCCCTTTGGGATGTAGCTGTGGAAAGCAGAAGAATCTTCCCTTCCTTGGAGGGAACTAAAGTGCACTGACGGAGAAAGAAAAGGGAAATTTAATCTGCATCTGCCTAAGCCCTGGCACATCCTTTTCAGTGACTGGACTGGAAAATTCTATTTTTGTGATTCTAACATTCCTGGCCCCAAGGGTAGTTCTGGCAAAGTACGACGATTATTGCCACAAAGTGTATTAGCATGGTATGGCTTGCAGTGAATTCTTACTGCACTGTCCAAAACTAAGCTTCCTTGTTCAGTCTCACTTTTTCCACTGACTCCTAGGGAGTGGAAGGTGGAGAACTGTGTTGGTCTCCAAGGAATCGCTAATAGAAAAGGCAGGTGTGTTCTCCTTAGATATACTGTATGTTAGGCTCTCAAAACGGAAAGGCAGGTTTTTTTCTGAGACCCAAAGCTAAAGAAGTGAATAATTGTGGGGGGGAGGGGAATCTTTGAGTGCCAAGGCACTTCTAACTGACATAATTTCCATTCGTGTGAATGTTTTGATAATATCAAGTTTCAGTCTTTTGTGTGCTGCTACATCTATAGGCTTATGTTTAAATACTGTACACGCTTTTGGCCTGTTAGCCTACATTATACTTGGCATGCCATTGTAATATGTATTCAATAGAAGTTAAATAATATTTAATGTAATATTCAACTTTACATTGTACAAGCAGTGGAGTCCACTGTCGTGAAATACTTTATTTTGGTCTACTGTAAAATGGACAATCAGCACACAAGTCAGACTGGAAGATGCAGCATATACAACACAACTAATGTAACAGGCTTAGCTGACAATTGGCTTAAGACGGAGAGCACCAGACCTAAATGGAGAGCCACTGTTAACTCTAGACTCTTAACTGCTGGTTTCAGATTCGGGGAGCACGCTGCTGAGCGGCTACAATGAAGTCACACCTGAGGAGGAGGACCCCTATATCCCCCGGCTGGATTACAGGAGTAAGTGAGGGGGAAGTGTGTGCCTCCCATTCACTTTGTAGGCCCATCTGAAGATAACGCAGATGGTGATGGCATTGTCCCTAAGAGGCAAGGTTTGGAGATTTCTCCTTGTTAACAACTCACCTGTCATACACGGGCCTTGTAATTAGGTGTTTCCTGGGGGTGTGTCAATGTATTTGATTAGCCCTGGAATTGTACCTGACCATGAGTGAATGACTGAGTGAATGAGTGAGTGAGTGCGTAAGTGAGGGAGCGAGTGATTTATTTACGCATCACTCCTCAACATAACAAATTCCAAGTACGATGCATACATACACATGCACACCTGCAATACAATACTAATATATAAAAAGTTATCAATCGCATGATTAACCTGCGAGGTAAAAAATTATATTGAGGACCACCCTAAATGAGACAAGGTACTAAATGTTACAACCAGTAAGTTGTGAGAACTTGTTCACACTTGTAAGGAGTTGCTGCCTACCCATGTTAGTGCTGACGAGGCTATCCTGTGTGTTTTTTTGGTGGCAGCCCCACGGTGGTGTTACACACTGAAGCTGACCAATGGGGAGGTCACCTGCTTCTCCCCCCGTGGAGGAAACTACCATAACACCCTGGGGACGCGCTGCGAGATGTCCTGTGACCGTGGTTACCGGCTCATGGGGCGGACCTCTGTGATGTGCATGCCAAGCCGACGATGGTCGGGGACCTCATACTGCCGGCGTGAGTAGTCCAGGATGACCACCCAGTTGGGGTCAACTCCGTTTCAATTCAGTCAGCTAAGGAATTGAAATTCAATTACATTGAATAGAACCTTATAGAACAGGGGTGGGTAATCTTACCCTGTGTGGGCCGGTGTGGGTGCTGGCTTTTGTTCCAACTGAACAGTGACACACCTGATTCCCCTAATCAAAGCCCTGATTGAAGACTTTGATTAGCTGATTAGTCAAATCAGGTGAGTTACTGCTCGGCTGGAACAAAAGCCTGCACCCACACCGGCCCACACAGGGTAAGATTGCCCACCCCTGTTATAGAACAATCCTCATGAATTGCATTATTATTATTATTATTAATAATTTATTTGTCAAGGACCATGAATAACAAATATATTGCACCAGATTTAGCTACATAGCTAATTTCCATCTGTGGTCATAAAACATGACGTCACAAAAATACAATATACACTAAAGTCACACACAATCCATAACAAGGTTAAATTTACATTGATACATGAAGATTTCAAAGAAAAGAAAGTGAGTACGATCTAAAAACAGTACATAAAAAAAACCTTTCCCGGATCGGCTGAATTGAATGGAATTGAACCCCGACCCTGAAGCCTACTGAGTCTGTTTTGTGAACGTCCATACGAAGAGGCATTAAAGTATCCACACAAACATGTGTCCCTATTATAGGTCAAAGGTGGCTTAATGAGATGAAATCTTGCCAAAATGGATGAAATTGCCCAATTACTGCGATAGCCCGATGATAATTGCCCCACATTGATGTCGCTGGTAAGGGCTTACTCTGTCTCCGTCTCCCAGAGGTGCGCTGCCATGTCCTGCCCCTGATACTCCATGGCACACATACCTGCACCCGCGGGGTGATGTCGGGCTCCAGGTGTGACTACACCTGTGACCCTGGGTACCAGCTGGATGGCGTTCGCAGCCGCACCTGCATGCCGTTGGGGAGGTGGAGCAACGGGGATCCCACCTGTACAGGTAAATCCAGGTTCAAAGCTCATACTCAAAGTCTGCGCCTCAGCCGGGATTAAGAGAGCAGGGAGCCCCTCTGAAAGGGATAGATCCTGTTGAGCTTATTGACTTGAGTCATTAGTTACTGGGGCAAACAAGCCCCAAAGGTGTGTGCTGTTAAAAGAAGAATGAGAGCACAAACTGTTTTTATTTCCTAGCTTGCATTGCGCAGTACTTCTGAATTCCAACCCTCAACTGGCCCCTCATTTATATAATACACAGACTTTCCTCTCTCCTCCCCCTGCCTTGTTGTCTTCAGAGCCATTTCCCTTTGCATCCCTGGCTCTGTTCCAGGCCTGTGTTATACTCTTCAAAGCTTCCCCTCCTCAAATGAGCTGGAGATCAGATTCAGAAAATAGCTGATGCGAGAGGCTTTGCACGAGAAAGGAAGTTTACATTTCTTTGAGCCAAAGTTCTTGATTTGTCTTATTTTCTTTGGGGTGTGTTTGTGTTTGTTTCATGTTTAGTTTTTTTAGTTTTTTAAAGGGGAAAAAAAGTGCAGCTGCAAATTTCAGTGCAAAATATGTGTTGTTGCAGATCGTGATCCTCCCAAAATAAAGTGCCCTCTGTCTCGAGTGAGAGTCGCAGAACCTGGAAAAGTGACCACAATGGTGTCCTGGGAACCTCCCACTGTCAAGGATACCGCTGACAAAGACCTACAGTACAAACAATTTCCTTTACTTTAAACGCTTTTCATTTTTCATTTTTTCTCTTTCTTTCTTTCTTTTTTTGGGGGTTGGGAAGGGATTAATTAATTCTCGTCTTTTTGTGTCTGTGCACAGTGTCACACTTATAGGTCAAGCCTCAGGGTCAGAATTTAAAGAAGGGATAAACGTCATCCGATACAAAGTCTATGACCAGGCCAGGAACAAGGCGCTCTGCAAGTTCATCATCCGTGTTGAGGGTAAGGCATTGGGGCTGGTGCAGAGATTGGGAATGGTGTGACTGCACTAAGGCCTAGGGCAAGGCACTAGCATAGCTGTGGGGTTCAGGCTTAACCCCCCCCCAAAAAAAATGTTTTATGACAGTTCCCTTTAGAGAGTTGGCTCACAGGCTGAAGCCAGGGAGGTGGGGCTGGGGGTCTTCAGAGCACGTAGGGAGAGAGAGCTGGGTGACTGTAAGGTGTAAGCACAGAAAAGGGCGTGCAAATAAGGGGCGCCATCTCCATTTCTGGTGTCCAACCAATTCCAGCTCTTGCAGGAAATGGACTTGGCCCAGTACTCTGTGAGTTGGAGGACTGTGGCTGGCAGTGTAGTGTAATGGTTAGGGAGCTGGGTTTGTAACTCAGAGGTTGTAGGTTCAATTCCCAGGTGGGGCACTGCTGTTGTACCCTTGAGCAAGGTACTTAACCTGAATTGCTTCAGAAAAAAAATATCCAGCTGTATAAATGGATTGTATGTAAAGAAATGTAAACTGTGTAAGTCGCTCTGGATAAGAGCGTCTGCTAAATGCCTAAATGTAAAATGTAAATGTAGGACTGATGAGCCCCAGGGCACACTGGCGGCCACACCCAGTAGAATTTGTAGAATTAGCAACAAAGATCATGAGCAGAACATCCACAATGGTCTTCTCAGGAATTCTGCCCAGTACCATTTTCTGGTACAGGCAAGCAACATTTTATATTAAGATTTAACATGTGGCTACAAACCTGGTCTAGGAAAGAGGGGTACATGTTTATGGGGAACCTTTGGGACAGGGTGACCTTTAGAAGGGTGTCGGGATACACCTGAACCGGAGAGGTACAGCTGCGTTGGCCAGCGGAGGAGTATTTAAACTAGGGACTGGTGGGTCAGGGAGGGAAATTAGTATTAGTATTAAGGGTAGGGAAGTACAGACTGCCCAGATGGAAAATATCAGGGCACCATATAGGAGTATAGTGGGGACATCATAAAGAAATACCTTTTAGAGCACAATGTTTTTAGAGCAGCCAGGAGGTGGGGGACATGTCTTGATGCAGTGAACGGGGATGAATATAATGTAGAGGGGTACAAACTGATCAAGAAGGATACAACATATAAAAGACGTATAAAAGACATATAAAAGGTCTAAAAGATCCGGCCCTTTACATGAAAGTAAATCTCAATGTGCAGGAAATTCCAAGTATTAACCCTTTCATTCCTTGTGAGGACATCTGGATTAGACTACTGGGAGAATATGAGAAGGGCCTTAATATAGGAGTATGCTATAGGCCACCAGCTTCTGACAGCAACATCAATACTATTCTCTATTTAAACATAAAACAAGCTTGTCAGGAAGGAGAGGCAATAATAATGGGTGACTTCAATTACCCCTCGATTAATTGGGAATTAGTCTCAGGACAGTGCAAATGTGAAGAGGAGTTTTTAGATGTGGTTAATGGTGAAGTCTGTTACTGTTAGGGAATTTAATTCTGTATCTGGTTTTGTGTAATAATCCTGCCAGAATTTGCAGTTCAGAAGTAGTAGAATAATCACAGTGGACTCACTTTTGATATTTTGGCAAGTTTAGACCGCCTCCTCTAACTGTAAATTTAAACTTCATATGAGCTGACTTTAATAAAATGAGAGAGAATTTAAGTAATATAGATTTAGTAAAACTAAATGAAAAATTGTGTACATTTATTGTTAATGCACAGTGAAAATTCACCCCAAAATTAAGAAAATATTTGATGAAATGCAGTCTCCACAGTGGATGAATAAATCTTTATGGGAGATTTTGTGACAAGAGAGACTGTGCGGAGTATATAAAAAAAGACAATTGTGAGAGAAACAAGATAGATGATTGTAATATTTTGTGCTAAGGCAAAAAAAGAAATAAGGGTTAAAGCTAAAGCTAAAAGGCACTTTCAAATTAAAAGTGTTTTTGTTCAATACTGCAGTAGAAAAAGAAAAGTTAAGGAAGAAGTTAAGTCCATTGGTAATAAGGAAGGAGCTTTGTTTTATAATAATAAGGATATTTTTGATACCCTAAACAGTTACTTTGTTGAATCCCTAAACACTGGACAAATACCAGATGACTGGAAGCAAAGTCCAAATACTGACCCATGGAACTATAGGCTGAAAAGTATTATTATGGACACGTTGGAATTATTCTTGAAAACTAATAGTATTTTGAGGGATAACCAATGTGCTTGGGGTATTCAAGTCCATGCTTGATGCAGTACTGGATATTCTTTATACTAGGAAATGATGAGCCTAGGTGTGTTGAACGGCCTGTTCTTGTCATTATGTATTCTTATGTTCTTATGTTCTTAGGTGGGGCACTGCCATTGTACCCTTGAGCAAGATACTTAAACTGAATTCCTTCAGTACATATCCTGGTGTCTAAATGGATTGTATGTAAAACATGTAGCTAAGTTGTGTCAGTCACTCTGGATAAGAGTGTGGCCTAAATATGAATACATGTATGCATTGATTTATAAATAGTAGGAATAAATAGTTTGACCTGCTTGCACAATTCAAAAATAATAATGTGGCCCTCAGGAAAAGAATTGTTGGATGCACAATTCAAAATAATAATGTGGCACCGCTTGCAAAATTTCAGAAGACGAAAAAAACCCTAGGGCAGCGGTCCCCAACCTTTATTGCACCACGGACTGGTTTCATGCACCGGGTTTAAAATTAGAGGGGGCAATTTTTTAAAGCGAAATAAATGAACTGTGTCCGGTTTTACTATGTGTGTGAGCAGTAAAAAAAATCTTAGTCTTGATAGCCAACTAGAGCATCATTATAATGAGCCTTTCCCAACATGTTAACTATTGAAAGGACAACAAAAACAAAATATGACCCTGAAAGTAGTAGCTGTAGTTGGAAAACACACACCTTAAAAATAAATGGGGCACTTAGTTGTGGCTGCAAGATGCGAATAGGTGCTACCTACTTTAAGATCTAATGAGAGACACCTCGGGCCTGTCTCATGAAGGAAGTTCAACATAGTCAGGGTATCTTTGCGTTAGCTGGCTACACAAAGCCTAACAAAGACAATTAAGGCCAAGATGTCTCACGACAGTGGTTATCAACTCACTCTGTCAATCCTGTTTTTTCCGATCGAGCTATGAGCGCGTACACACACAAAGGGGTGGCGTTTGTAACACAGCCAATTGCATGCAACATGGAGAGATCCAGAGCATTGTTTCACGAAGCAAGATTGGTGGGTTAGCGAGCTAACTTTGGGCTTAACCCTGGGTTTTCTGTCTCACGACTGTGGCTCACCCAGGGCTGTGGTTGATCTTAATTTGAAAATTACCACACTTAATATGCAACAGTACATTTTATTCATTATTGATACACTATATGGCCAAAAGTCAGTGGACACCTGGCCATCACACCTATATGAGCTTGTTGGACATCCCATTCCAAAACCATGGGCATTAATATGGAGTTGGACCCACCTTTGCATCTATGACAGCTGCCACTCTTCTGGGAAGGCTTTCCACAAGCTTTTGGAGTGTGTCTGTGGGAATTTGTGCCCATTCAGCCAAAAGAGCATCTGTGAGGTCAGGCACTGATGTTGGACGAGAAGGCCTGGCTCACAATCGGCGTTCTAATTCCTCCCAAAGGTGTTCAATGGGGTTGAGGTCAGGGCTCTGTGCAGGCCAATCAAGTTCCTCCACACCAAACTCGTCTAACCATGTCTTTATGGACCTCGCTTTGTGCACAGGGGCACAGTCATGCTGGAACAGCAAAGGGCCTTCCCCAAACTTGCAACAAAGTTGGAAGCGCCCATTTGGCTAAGATGTCTTCGTATCCTGTAGCATTCGAATCCTGCAGCCCCCTTCACTGGAAATAAGGGGCCTATCCCAAACCCTGAGAAACAGCCCCAGACCATTATCCCTCCTCCACCAAACTTTACAGTAGGCACTGCATTCCAGAAGGTAGCGTTCTCCTGGCATCCGCCAAATCCAGATTCGTCCATCAGACTGCCAGATAGTGAAGCGTGATTCATCACTCCAAAGAACACGTTTCCACTGCTCCAGAGTCCAGTTGTGGTGTGCTTTACACCACTCCAGCCAACGCTTGGCATTGCGCATGGTGATGTGAGGCTTGTGTGCAGCTGCTCGGCCATGGAAACCCATTCCATGAAGCTCCCGACGCACAGTACTTGTTCCAGCGCTCGCCTTCCTCAGTGTGCAGATCTTTTCAGCCAATGGCAGAAGCACCCCTTTCAACAGACACTTTACAAGTATTGTTCAGTGGAGCGAATCCCTCCCAAGTTTTTGCATTACCTACGATGACCCTGAAGAAACCTGCATGTATGAGCTTACAGGTGTTGTATCCTGCAAAATCATTGGCTCTTGGCGCAGTATGTATGTAGCTCGGGAGTTCCACAGGGTGATGCTAATTGGCCATAGTGTTGCCCAGATAGGAGTTACTGATGGCAGTGTATTCTCCACCTAATTGCACTTTAAGTGACTCCTCCAGTCAATCGGGCATTTGCAGTCTGGTGAACAGCTGAGTATAAGGAAGTGACAGCTGGCTGCCATGTGTCCTGGAGGACACGTATGCTAATATACTCCCTACTGAATTTACAGAGGTTGGTTGCAGTGATGCCTTAAATTGGCTAAATTGCAGAATTGAGGAAAAATCAGTATAAAGAGTTGCTGGGAGATAAAGAGGTTGTTGGAAGATAATAGCCACTCCTTATGGCCTCTCCTCTGCCCTCATCCCTAGATGATGGGATGACCTTCCCCACTCGGTCAGGACGACAGAATCTCTAGCTATTTTCCAGAAAAGACTTCACTTAAATTTATTAAAGAAAATATAAATACATAAAATATCTTTTTAAAATGTTTATATATATAATAACCTTTCACTTCCCTTTGTATGACAGGTTTTGTGGCATGAACATCGGCAACGTCAATGATTAGACTCTTAACTTACTGTTTGATAGCTCTAGCCATATTAATGCAATTGATGTAAGTCGCTTTGGATAAAAACGCCTGCCGAATAACCCAATTGTAAATTGGGAAGAAGCATTGGTAGAATGTGCTGAGAAATGTGCGCTCTTTGCCCGTCTCCAGTGAGGAGGTGTCCTGATCTAAAAGAGCCTCTCCATGGATACCTCACCTGCACCCCAGAGGGGAACATCTACGGGGCCGACTGCAAGTACCACTGTGATGGCGGGTACGAGAGGAAGGGAACCCCCTCCACTGTGTGCCAGCTTGACCGAAGCTGGTCTGGGACACCCCCAACGTGTGCCAGTGAGTATTTCCACCATGCGCTGCTGAATCGGCGGTTGTGCCATACAGCCGCTACAGCACAGAAGCTCTGAATTTGGTTCAAATGGGGAACAACCATTTTAATTTGTCCTTACTATGAAGTTAGTGTTTTGTAAATGTTTTTAATCTAACACACATTTATAGACTGTGGTTAGACTATGTGCAGACATAATGCTATTTATAGGTGAATCATAATAGTTTCACAACATTTCTTCTGTTGGTACAAATTGTTGGCCTGAAAATTGTTTCAGGCCCTTTCAGCCTTTCAGAGTTAAGAGAGATGGGTCTTCAAATTTAATCTGGGGGAGGGGGGGGCAGTGGAGCACAGTCGCTCTGTGGTTCTGTTATGTGGTGCTCTGCTAGGCTGAGGGCTTTGCTGAGCAGCATGCATGTGTTTTCAGTGCTACAGTTCAACACGGACATGAATACCTCTTCGGCCCTGCTCACCCAGTTCTATGAGAAGAGGAGGCTGCTCGTCATATCCACGCCCACCACCGACGACCAGTACTACAAGTTCCAGGACATGATGTTACAGGTGCGTCCGCTTTTACCTGGCTGGACTGAGTGCGCCCTGTTGTACTGGTGGTGGAGTGGCAGGTGGGGGTAGCCTGTTTAAGAATGTGATTGTCAGGCCTGTGGGATGTGATTGTCAGTTGTCTGCCTGTCGTACAGAGGTAGCCTGTTTAAACGTGACCGTCAGGCATGCAGGATGTGATTCTCTGTCTGTCATACAGAGGCAGCCTGTTTAAGGATGTGATCATCATACCTGCGTTATGTGACTGTCTGTTGTTTGTCCTGTCAAACAGAGTGCTGAGTGTGGCCTGGACCTGAGGCAGGTGACGGTAGTCGAGCTGCTGGGACTGCCCCCGGGAGAGGTGGGCCGCATCAATGGCAAGCTCCTGGACTCCCAGGTCATCGAAGGGCTGAGGTAACCCGACTCCCCTCAAGAGACGCCTTGCATGACATTCGGGGTTGACGTTATGTCATATTATGACTCTTGCAAATAAAATATCACCACTCTTATAAATCAAGTCCAAAAAGGTAATCTGTTATAACCATTTTAAAACCATCTTGAACTAAAATAAGTTAAATCAAGAAAATAAACATGCTAGGGCTGGCAGCTGGAAGCACATGGTTTGTCGGAGAATGCATACCTGTCTACGCTTTCCTGAATTGACAGGGGATGTTGCGGCAATGACATGTGCCTACAGATACAACTGGGAATTCCAAATTGGGAGAAAAAGGGGAAAAAACTGGGATTAAAAGTAGGGTTTGCTAGCCTCTGGTAGCGCAACCAGTAAAGGCACCTGCTCGGAATGCAGGTTCCCCACTGCGACCAGGGTAATCCCCGGCTGCACCAGCCCGGCTCTGGCCATGAGCCCCGCACAGGGGCAGCGATTGGCCCCTGTGGGTTTCCAAAAAGAAATAAAGAAATAAAAAAAAAAAACTCTAGGGCCTTGTCTTGGGTCTACCCCTCTCCTCCAATTGGCACTATATCTACTGCAGTGCTGGGTGGCTGGTATTGTGGAAAATACAATAGTCATTGACTTGTGGGTGAGTATTGTATTTTCCACACCAACCGGCACCCAGCCACCTTCATCCACAGAGCACAGAGGCATAATTGCCAATTACAGAAAAGGAGGGAAAACATGCAACTCTCGCCTATATGTGTGGGTTGCAGGAAGACCTTGAGGATTTCCACAGCATATTTCTCCATGGTACTGCTGGACAAGCGCGGAATTGACCGTGAGCGGCTCATTGACCCCACCACCTCAGACGAGCTCTACTCAATCATCGACACCTACCTGCTGGATGAGGCAGAACGAGAGCGCCTGGAGAAGTACAGGAACTACTGTGACTGAGCTGCCATTCACTACCTCCCCTAAGGGCCGATCCACCACAGCGCCCCCTTGTGGCGAGGACTGGTACACACAGAGGGCAGCTCTGGGGCAAGGGGCTTTCCTTCCATAGAACCCGTAGCAACCGAGAACAAGCAGACAAATTTGTTCAATTTGTTTTCAATGAGCGAAAACCTGAAAGTGCCTGTATGGCTGGACAGGTGTGTGAAGTAGCGTATTTGTTTCAGGTGTAAAACTACATGGATTGCCTTATGTGGCAACAAATGTGTGTACTATCTACAGAAGTATAGACATGAGGCAAGATGTCCAAAGATTAATCTTACACGTAACCTTTTTAAATGGGAGGCACTTGTGTGAAGAAGATGTAATAGTAAAATAAAACACAACCACCATCTTCAAAATTAAATACATTTCATATATTTATTAAGTCATTAAAAGTCATTTTATAGAGCAATCATTAAAAAAACCTCTTTACAAACATAAAAAAACCTTTAACCTGAGGGCTTGAGAGACACTGATATGGTTTCATTTTCTTCTGAGATAGCCATACAGAATAGATTTGCATTTTGCAGATTTTTTCTTCTTCCTTCATTTAAGTGCAAAATAGCAGTGACATTTAAAATGGAGGGCTATGTATTTTATTATTGTACTTATCTATGGATGTTTTGTACTACTTTTGTATTGACAGAATCATGCATTCAAAAATACATGATAAGTAATATTTTGTAAGATGAGATGAGAATTTATATCTTCAAAGGGATCAATATTGAACTTTGTGTTTTTAAAATTGTGTAAATACAAATACTGTTGTTACTTGTAAAAGTTACCTGTATCACTCATTTCACGTGAGTATCCCTTAAACTTTTATTTTTATCACCAGATTTGCATTTCAAGACTGTCTTTCATTCACATCTATGAAATCCAATGTCTCGTAGACAGTTTGCTTACAATGTTTAAAATACAAGTGCATTTTTCTACAAATCTAAATTCTTTGGTTAGTGCTGCTTTTGTTTCTTGAATTGTATTTTTTAAATAAAGCCCTTGATGGCATCATTTTAGTCAATATAGACATTATTCTGAAATAAAACCTTTTTGTCATGATTCTTATCAAAACCATACATATAATTTCCAATATATATATTTTTAAGCACACTAAATATGCAAAAGGTACATAATAAAATGCATAAAATACAAGGTATTATAAGGATTCAGTCACAGCCACATAAAATAATGACCGTCTCAGAAAGTAGAGCAGAGCTTCTCAAACTCGGTCCTGGTGACTCCCCCTGTGTATGCTGGTTTTTGTTACCACCATATTTGAAACCTTTGAATTGTAGCAAGCTGTTAATTGTTCTTAATTAGACACTTGTGGTGTCTGTTGGTGATGATTCACCCTCTTATGGCTACATTATGTCACATTGTGTCATAAATGTCCCATATTCACATCACATCATTCACATAAATGTCCCATATTCACGGTGAGAACTAGTGCATTCAATTTATGTATGTGCTATATAGGAAATGAATCGTATAGAAAGAGATTGCTTTTAAAAATGTGATCAAACAATAGACTGATAGGTGAAAATCATCAAAATGCAATCACTAAAACTGAACCATTTGTGGAAAATGAAGAGCTCAAAACTAAAAGAAAAAAAGTGAATGGCAACGAGCCAAACCTGCATTGTGTTAAAACAACTTTAAGGTGGAAATGATTGTAGAATTGAATCACATTTTCAACACCCTTAATTGATCAAGAGATAACTGTCACGAAAACCAGCATACACACTGTGTTTTAGAATCCCCTGCAGTAGAGAATAGATGGTAGTTCATACAGTAACTGAACTGAAGAAAGGAGTTCCCAAAGTCTGCTGCCCTCCTCTCTAGGGCATCCTGGTGATGTCCTCACTTGCTCTTACTCATTGAGGAGCGCAGTAGAAGAGTGCCCTCTGCCCAAGAGTCAGGGTACTGCATCATCTTCTGCCACAAGCACACTTCCTCCCCGGTGGAGTCTGCAGCTGGTGCCACACCTGGAGAGACAGCAGAACACATGGTCACCCACAGTACCATCACATCCCAATGCCCAGCAACTCGGCCACCATCCTAGTAGTCACATTCTCAGAGGGCAAGCCCTCGGTTTAACGTCTGATTAAAATAAAAATGTCAAAAAAATGTAAAAAGGTGATTGCTTTCGATTTCTGAAGTACTTTTTGTTGGCTGACTGTTAGAGCACTTATCTCTAAGAGATTGTGATTCATCATATTAAATCTTTGACAAGGAGGAATCGACAGGGCTCTTTGCTGCAATATGGATGGGCTTATCACACAGTGCTTTCACAGTCAGGTGTTATACAGTATATCACATACATTTTATATCACAATATAAAAAAAAACTGCTCATGAGGCTATAATTGTTGAGACACTGGCATACTTGATTATGAGCATGTCTGTGTGTGTATGTTTGACTTTGGATTTGTAGACTGACTTTGGTGGGGAGTGATTTGGTGTACACTACCTGTCAAAAGTTTTAGAACACCCCTATTTTCCAGTTTTTACTGAAATTTAAGCAGTTCAAGTCCAGTGAATAACCTAGAATGGTACAAAGGTAAGTGGTAAAGAGGTAAAAAAAAAAAATGTGGCGGCTCACAGGACAACAGCTTCAAGTACAGCTTAACACTGGTCGAAGTAAGGAAGTCAGTTTCAATTGTGAAGAGAAGACTTCAAGCTGCAGGTTTGACAGGTCGAGTGGCAGTAAGAAAGCCATTGCTAAGATGGAAAAATAAGCTAAATAAGAAAATGAGGCTTGCCTGGGCCATGAAGCACCGCCAGTGGACTACTGAAGACTGGAAGAAGATCTTATGGACTGATTAATCAAAATGTGAAATCTTGAAATTTTGAAAGGTTTTTGTAAGCAAAAGGATGGTTCCTCAGTGTGTGACCAACTGTCAAACATGGAGGAGGAAGAGTAATGGTCTGGGGCTCTTTTGCTGGATCCAGAGTCAGCGACTTGCACAGAGTGACTGTTAACCCACGTTAACCCATTACTTGGGCCTTTTTTTATAACTCTGAAATTTACATTATTTTTCAGTTTTTGGTAACCTCTGGCAGTTTACTGCTTACCTTTGTATGGTCGTGTAGTATAATGGTTAGGAAACTGGACTTGTAACTCAGAGCTTGCTGGTTCAATTCTCAGGTGGAGCACTACCATTGTACCCTTGAGCAAGGTACTTAACCTGAATTGCTTCAGTAAAATATCCAGCTGTATAAATGGATTGTATGTAAAGAAATGTAAACTGTGCAAGCCACTCTGGATAAGAGCGTCTGCTAAATGCCTAAAATGTAAATGTAAATGTACCATTTTGAGGTTATTCACTGGACTTGAACTGCTTAAATTTAAGTAAAAACTGGAAAATGGGGGTGTTCTAAAACTTTTGACCAGTAGTGTAAATCTGAATGTTCCCTCAGAGTTACATTGTGGTTGTGCCATCAGACACCCCCGGGTTTCTCACATGCTCCAGAGCTCAGACAAACCCCCCCCAGGAAGTCGTTACTGGACATGGCCTCGCGGTCCCACACAGTCAGCTCAAGGTACATGGTCTCCAGCTCCTCCAGGGTCAGGTCTCTGTACACAAACGTGTGGTCGTAGTGCGGGTTCAGAGTCTTCTTCACCACCGCGGTCTTTTTCTTTGTGGCCTTGGTCTTACACGGCAACAGATACCTGGGCGGACACAGCAGAGGTAACAAAGAGGGTAAAAAGTACTCCTGTTGTAAATCATCTGGTTTCACCTGTTCATGCACAGCATGATTCATATTGCATTACTTCACACTTAGGCATTTAGCCTGCACAGGTGACATTTTTATAGCTGGAGATTTACTGAAGCAATTCAGGTACCTCACTTGAGGTTACAATGGCAAATGCCCCACTTGGGAATTTAACCTGCAATCTGAGTTACAAGCACATTTCCCTAAACAACCATTATACAACACTGCTGCTCCGAAAGAAAAAAAAAGAAAAAAAGTAAGAACAGGTAAAGGTGACATATTGCTCACCCTTTCACAAAGGAATCGGAGGTGCCCCCAGCTTTCATGGCTGTCAGGTTCTTGGCCTCTTTGATCAAGACGTGCAGCTCCCCACTCTCCTCCTTCTTCTTCTTCTTCCTGCCTTGGGGAAATAATAGCAAACAGATGTGAACAGCCTTCAGGTTTGAAAGGTGGGCGGGGGCAACAGCGTGCTCCGTCTGTGCCATCCCTCCATGCCTGTCGCGTTACTCTCGCCTGTCCTGAAGAGGACCACAATGGAAATAAGCCATTGACCCCTTACCTTTGGTCTTGTCTGTGGGCGGCTCTTTGGTAGAGATGTACTTCAGGGAAATCACCAGTTCTCCTTTGTACTGGGCAAAGGCGGACGACAGCGCACTGGGCATCACCTTGGGAAAGGAGAACACATTAACAACAGAGGAAACATCTGCATACACATCCACACCTGTGGCACATCATGATTAGGGGAGAAAAACATACAAATACCTACCTGGTCGATACGTTGTTTTTGTGGTTCAGCTAATCAATTGATCTTGGGAGCATAACACTATTTTTACTTTTTACGGAAGGAAACCACAACTAGATGCCACACCATGGAACGCAGGAGACCTGGGCCAAATATGTATTTGAAATATAACATTTCAACGATAAAATTTGAAAACACTCATCCAGATCCCTGCAAATTTTCAACAAAAGGTGTTGCTAACCAAAATGTGCAATGAAACAAAAAAATAATTTTCTGAAAATATTATTTATGAAAATAAAATTCCATGTAATCTTACTGGTAAGGAATTTTACTGGTATCTAAAGGGTTAAGGTATTTCTAATAACTATTTGATCCAGGTCTGGTACACAGTTATCTACTCAAAAGCCTGCCATCCTTGGAACAGGTGAAACAGCGAGAGCGCACCTTTCCCTTGAGGGTCACGCATTCTTCGTGGGCGGAGTCCAGGCTACTGCAGTCCAGTGGGAGCTCCACCTCCCCCAGGAAAGCATTGCGGCCAAAGCGGTCGTAGTGCCAGACAGAGAGCTGCAGGGACCGTGTGAGCAGCTGGGAGTGGGTGATGGAGTACTGGATCACGGGTGGAGAGTGCAGGCCGATGGAGGAGAGGAGAGAGGAGGAGAGGTGGTGCACTGATTACAAACCCAGAAGACATTTCTGCACACACACACACACACACACACACACACACACACACACACACACACACACACACACACACACACACACACACACACACACACACACACACACACACACACACACACACATGCTTACCTACCCACACACTTGTATACCCACATGCATGCACCCACACATTGCACGAAAACACATGTACGTGTGAACACTCATGTGTTGAACAAACATGTGTTTACAAACATGCATGCATGCACGCACATGAATGAATTTTAAATGTTTTCCAAGAACCATCCGTCTCTTTTCACTTCCTTACATTCCCATATATTCATTGCATGTGGCATTCACACACTGAGTGAACAAAGGGCAGGGATACAAAATCAATATTTGCCTGTTGCTTGTGCATGCTGATAAAATTTACTTACCCTGAATGTCAATATCAGTGCAATCACCTGCTGGAGGATTGCACATTATGTGCCTACCAAACCATCATTAAGTGGGACTAGGAATCAAGGATGTATTGCCCTGTTGACACTAAAGGGTCAAGACCAGGATCGAACAGGAAAATCCAACAAAATCCCTGCCTCAGTGCGAATCCTCAACTGCATAAGTCTCACCGTGGCTGCACACTGCATACAGTCCTCCTGAACGGTTGGCTGGTGTCCTCCTGAATAGGTGGTTTCAAGGTTACAGCTTCTAAATGTTTCTATTTTTTTATTTAAACAGTAAGCTTTACACGGCTAGCTAATTGTATACAATGCCACAAAAGTATGACACTTTTACATGGAATTTAATAATGAATCAAAGGTTATAGTGTTCTAAAATGATATATTTAAAGGTATTTAGTCTGTATGGTTGTTGGTAGGTATTTGGTAGGTATTTAAATGTTCTTGGAAATTTCACAAATTTGATTATTAAATAATTGTATCATCCATTGTTTTGATGCATTTCAAAATGTCTTCCGTTCACGGTTCAGAGGTTAGCTCTAGCACAAGCAAATAACTCTCCGGAGTTGAGACATGGCTTTCTGTCTCTTACTGTGGGCTGCAGAATTAGTTGTGAAATTGGGCAACACTTACTTAGCAATACACACTTTACCATAAGTGTTTACAGCTGGTTTCACTGCAAACAGCTGGAACCAGTTTCAACTGGCTGTGTGAAAGGCATAAATGGTTAAGGCTACAGATCTGGGGAACCAGTAGTGCCATTTGACATCTGACTGTGATGTTTTCTAGCCCTCACAGGCAAGCACTTACCTTCAGGGCCTCGTTGTAGGTGGGGTTTACGGTGTTGCTTTTGGTGGTGGTTTTCCTCTTGCTCTGACGAGACTTGTCCGGGAGCAAATAGCACTTGACATACCTGCAGCAGAGAATAGCATGAGACACTTAATACAGCCTGTATGTTGTTTGTTGATCTAAGACAGTTTTCCTCACGCAGTCCAAGCATTGAAGATAGAAATGGCTAGCTCCACAATTTATCTTTTTTTTACGGATATGAGAACTGAAAGTCAAAAACCATTCTGTGGAGAGGCATTCATTCTCAGTTCGTTCCAAAGCTATGAAATATGCAGGTAGTTTGTTGATTAGCAGTTTTTACTACAGAATGCTAGAATGAGAGGGTGACAGCTCAAGTCTACCAGTGATATACGTTCATATAAGTATAGTTCTCCCGCTCTAATCTGATCCTCCACTGTTTTTGTATGTTGATGTAAAACCGTATATAATTCTTCCCTTTTTTGAATAATTTTTGTCTTCTTCAATTTGGAATCGCCAATGATGCCTCTCAAGTCACCGCTGTGCCACACAAATCTCTGAAGCATTCGCTCCCAGCCAGTGACTTAATATGACTAATAAGAACCCAATTATAGCATACCCAAGCATGTTTTGACTGTACAGATGTCACTTGCACTGACATTTATGAGCTAGTGGCTGTTGTCAGTAGATATATGATTTTTGTGAGGAAATTCTTGTAAAAATGTGAAAGCTGTATCCAAATAACAAGCAGCAGGTGACTAAACCATTGAAACTTGCCCTCAAGAAAAAAATTGCTTAACATCCAGGTATCATGTCAGACAGCAAAGAGGCTGAGAGACTAGTTAAACAGGAAATAAGAAAGTTTAAGCTGCAATACAGAGACAAGGTGGAGTCAGCCAGGCCTTGGGGACCTGAGCTCAGCTTGGCAGGGCATGAAGCAATTCATTGGTCTGCCCAGCTGGGTATCAATCAGACAGTGTTTTTTGCTAAGGCCTTAAAGCAGTTATACTCAGATTTTGACACCCATGACTTCAGAATAATGCCAGGAACTAAAATATGTTTATCCATTTTGGCTGTTCCGGCAAACACAGGTGCTGCTATCCAACTGCTTCTGCCTTTACCAAATTAAATATTTTGTCTGGTAAAAGTCCTACAACCAGTAGCGACATGCGACCTGACGCCTCTTCCAGACAGCACTCGCCCAAGTATCAACCATAACCCGGTATACTGCAGGGCCACTCTTATACGCAGCGAATCTCATGTCGGCTTCCCTCCCCCTCCCTGGGGCGGGGCGCCGCCCGGTGGCGCTCCCGGCCAGAGCTGACTCTGGCGAGACGGGGAATTGAACCCCGGTCTCCGTGGCCAGCGTCGGACGTTGTAACCACTGGGCCACGCGGGAGGCCCGACCCCTAGGGCAATTTTTAGAACACTTCTCCAAAGATTACATACATTTAAAAGGTTGTGGACAAACACCCTCTTCCTGTTTCTCTGGTGGGCCAGGTAGAGAAGTAGCCAGCCATCGGCGTTCATGCTTTACCTTTTGTTACTCAATCGAGACGTGGCGAGTGACTTCAATTAATAATGCAGTTATTGTCAGATTGTCAGATGCAGTTATTGTCAGAGGGTTTATTGTTGATTGCAAAAACGCTTTGAAATTGATTGTAACGGCATTGTATAGCATTGTATAGATTCCATTCCATTCATAAAAATTGTAACGATTATTGTTTCAATCTCCATAGTTGTAGTGATCTGTTCTGGTGGGAATGTGTTGACGCAGCCGGCCCTCCCACTCACGGGTTGGAGCGCTGTCTGGCCACGTCCCCGCAGGCCAGACCGTGGCACTCCTTGACTAGGACGGAGAGGGTCTGGGACCGCTCGTCGAAGCTCAAAGAGAATGTAATGTCCCCACTGACGTCCACGCAGTCGTAGTCCCCGGCCTCGCTATATACACTCAGCAAACTGCCCAATGTTCTCTGCGGAAAAAAACATAGCACACAGGGTTCTCAGCATACGCCATTTCTCATGCCAGTGAATGTATTTGAAGCAGAGACCCTCAGGGTTTTCCAAGACCAGGCTTGACGCAGTGCTGGATAGTCTATAGATAGGAGCTAAAATTATGAGCCTTGATTTATTGACTGGGCCTGTTCTTTTGACCAAATATTGTTGTGTTCTTATGTTATTTACATTTCAAGGGTTTTAAAAGACACTTTTTAAAGTTTTCCCAGGACCTTAAATGCTAAAAATGATCTTGTAAAGGAATGTGGTCAAAAGTTAATAGGGCTTATTTTGTATTTCAAATTCCACTCCTTTTTACTCTAACCAGTTATTCGCTGAGACTACGTGCTAAGGAAAACAGAATACAGATGTTGATAAATCCACACTTGGATTTTTGCCAGGTGGGGTATATAAGGCTACAGTAAAAAGAAGGGGGGGTATTAAACCAACCGCAGTCAAGCTCTTTAAGTCAATGCACCATGCACTTTCACTACCTGGAATTTTACTCAGACAAGCTCTTTCAATGTTTTCAGACCCAGTGGGAACCCAGCACAGCCTGTCAGGACAACCCATGTGAGTCACATGATTCCTGCCCACCCAATCAAGAACAAACTTCCCTCTGCTGCCTAGGAGAATAGACCATTGATGAATGACCTCCTAACATTCATCAAAGTTTCTGCAACTGGTAATTTTTTTGTGAGGTGCATTTCTGTCCTGATGGGAGTGGTCTCTTCCATGATGACAATGCCCCCATCCACATGGCACGAATGGTTTGATGAGCATGAAAACAATGTAAACCACCTGCCATGGCCGTCTCAGTCACCAGATCTCAACCCAATTGAACACTTATGGGAGATTCTGGAGCAGGGCCTGAGACAGTGTTTTCCACCACTATCAAAAAAACACCAAATGATGGAATTTATCATGGAAGAATGGTATTATATCCCTCCAATAGAGCTCCAGACACTTGGAGAATTTATACCAAGGTGCACTGAAGCTCTTCTGGCAGCTGGTGGTGGCCCAACAACCTATTAAAGACACTTTATGTTGGTGTTTCCTATATTTTTGGCAGTTACCTGTATGTGTATGTAAATGTATCCATGTGTAAATGTGTGCTATACATCACATGTATACCACACATGTAAAATGTCCAAAAAACATATGTGATTAATGTGCAGAAGTCCATAAAGTGATTTTTCCATAAGGGCCAGAATGGTGAGACTTGGAGCTCAAGCCCCCGCCACCTGCGCTCTCTTTGGTCACTCAGGCGACAACCCATAGACTGAAGTTAAACCCTGTCCAGACAATGCACATTGTGTTCCCATGTCGAGGGGTGTAATGGAAAAAGGGATAGAGGATCAGGAGGTGTTCCTGGGACTGACCTTGGAGTTGCGAAGGCTTAAGGTGCCGCTGCCCGTGGTCATTCTGTGGATCTCCACCAGGCCGTCTATGTCCTCCTCTTCCTCTTCCTCCTGCAACCCCAGCACTGTGATTCTCACTCCCAGAACACAAGAGTGGCTGGTAGCCACATCCTGAGTGTAAAATGTTGCCTCGCACAGAGCTGTAACTAGGTTTCACTGTGCCAGAAAATGGTGCACAAAAGCTGTAACGTTTTAACTGCAATCATAATACCATATATGTTTAGGGCTTTGTGTGATTCTATTGCACTTTGATTATCACATCAATTAAATCAATCAATCTATCAACTATGTTTTATTACACCACGTGCAACGATGCTAAAACAGTGTTGCTGCTCCACGCACATGGTTCAGCGATCGCAGATGGAGTGAGAAATGGCTATCTCTATGTTGGAGCCAACAGCGATCCTGATACGGAATTTTGGTTCTTGGCTTTGGACTTTACTTAACTACCTGTTGCAGGTAACTGCCAAAGTAAAGGAAACACTTAAATTAAGGGTTCTGGTGGCTCTGTTATGGAGTGGGGTGCATTTTCCTGCCATGGTTTAGGTAGAAGGCAAGGTAAACACCAATAAATACAAAGCCATTCTCCATGATCACCTTCATCCAATGGTGAAGCATTTCTATCCTGATGGGAGTGGTTTCTACCAGGATGACAATGCCCCATCCACAGGGCACAAGCAGCCACTGAATGATTTGATGACCATGAAAATTATGTAAGCCATCTGCTATGGCTGTCCCTGTCACCAGATCAGAACCAAATTGAACACTTATGGGAGATTCTGGAGTGACACCCGAGACAGCATTTTCCACCACTATCAACAAAACACCAAATGATGAAATTTCTCATGGAAGAATGGTGTTACATCCCTCCAACAGAGTTCCAGACACATGTAGAATCTATGCCAAGGTGCACTGAAGCTGTTTCGGTGGCTTGTGCTGGCACAACGACCCTATCAAGACACTTTATGTTGATGTTTCCTTTATTTTAGCAATTAACTGTAGTTGCATAACTACAGCTATATTGCTCTTCATACCTGCTAATTCAAAGGCTGAATGCAGCAGGCCTGGGTGGTTTACTGTATGCAGTTTTACGGTCTCCAATATAATAATAAATGTGCTGGTAAAAAAGTTTTTAAAGTGGAGGATTTTTTTTGTTACAAACATACACAGTGGTTTGCCACTGCCTTTGGCTATGGCTGTGTCATTTGTTTTTAGCATTTAGGTTTTTCCCCAATTGCTAAACGGGGCCTGGACTCAAATAACATTTGTCCTCAACTTTGACTTACAAATAAAAGCAAGTATAACTTCTTTTCTGTGTGAAACAACTAGTTTGGCTAGTTAATTTGGCTGATTTCTGAACTCGCCAAACTATATTTACAAAGATAAAAACATTGCTAGTAAGAGTAAAGGACAAACGTTGATTAATACATTAAAAAAATGTTTTAAAAATGTTTTAAAAAGCTGTGATTATTCTTGCCATTTTAAATCCACTTATTAGAAGTCCCTGCCTAAAATGTAAATGTAAATCCAGGCCTAGGTCTGCAGACAGGGACTTATGTTTAGCATTTGGGTAAGTCCCAGTCCAGGTGTGTCGAGCAAGGACTCACATGCACGTTGAGCCCTGGCACAGACTTGCTCCTGTCCCCCATGGAGACCCCCATGACATCAGCTCCACCCTCGCGCAGGTCCAGCACCGAGGTGGGTCGGCTGTACTCTAAGCACCAGCACAGAGAAGGAAGACCTGTGTTCCTCACTGCACAAAATGGCCACCCGTGTTCAGATAAGAACATAAGAATACATAACAAGAACAGGCCGTTCGGCCCATCAAAGCTTGTCATTTCCTAGTCTAAAGAATATCCAGTACTGCATCCAGCATGGATTGAACACCCCAAGTGTTTCTGCCTCCACTACCTGACCTGCCAAGATGTTCCATGCATTGACACCTCCCTGTGTAAAAAAATACTTCCTGATATCTGCTGTGTAGACATTTGCCTTTAACTCATTTCCACCTGTGCCCTCTTGTTCTGCTAACTGAACTAATCTGAAAGAATCTTTCTTTGTCAGTTAAATTCGTGAATCACTTTTATTTAAAAACCTCAATCAAATCCCCCCTTTGTCTCCATTTTCTAAGCTTGAATAGATTAAGCGTATTAAGTCTTTCCTTGTAACTTTTAACTTTAATAATAGGTACAAATTGAATTCCCTTCTTGGTACCTTTTCAAGAACTTCTATATCTTTCTTGTAGTGTGGTGCCCAAAACTGCACACAGTACTCTAACTGAGGTCTGACAAAGGCATTATACACTGCCTGGCACAAAAAAAAAAGTCACCACCTGGATTTAACTAAGCAAATAGGTAAGAGCCTTCCATTGGATAATTACTGCAGTGATTAATATGTTTTAGCTGGCAACAAGTTATTTAACCCTAACTGATGCTGTGAGTAGCTTCTAATTTCTTAAACAACCATGTCGGAAGACATATCCTGTGGTCGTGGAAAATATGTTAATCTGTTTCAGAAGGGTCAAATTATTGGCCTGCATCAAGCAAAGAAAACAACTAAGGAGATTGCTGAAACTACTAAAATTGGGTTAAGAACTGTCCAACGCATTATTAAAACCTGGAAGAATAGTGGTGAACCATCATCTTCGAGGAAGAAATGTGGTCGGAAAAAAATCTTGAATGATCGTGATCGGCGATCACTTAAACGTTTGGTGAAATCATATCGTAAAAAATCTACAGTAGAACTCACAGCTATGTTTAATAGTGAAAGTAAGAGCATTTCCACACGCACAATGCAAAGGGAACTCAAGGGATTGGGACTAAACAGCTGTGTAGCCTTAAGAAAACCACTTGTCAGTGAGGCTAATGGAAAAAAAGGCTTCAATTTGCTAGGGAGCATAAAGATTGGACTCTGGAGCAATGGAAGAAGGTCATGTGGTCTGATCATTTACCCTGTTCCAGAGTGGTGGGCGCATCAGGGTAAGAAGAGAGGCGGATGAAGTGATGCACCCATCATGCCTAGTGCCTACCGTACAAGCCTGGGGGGGGCAGTGCTATGATATGGGGTTGCTGCAGTTGGTCAGGTCTAGGTTCAGCAACGTTATGTGCCCAAAGAATGAGGTCAGCTGACTACCTGAATATACTGAATGACCAGGTTTTTTATTTCCCACATGTACATTTAGCAATATTGAATTTATTGAATTGAATTGTCATTGAATTGAATTGTCATCTACAATGTTTTTTCCCCATCTCTGGAGTACCAGTACTCTTAGTATTCAAGTATTAAATTCAGCCAATGTCAGAAATGTTAATTTCAAAGTGCCTTTTAAGTGCCCTGAACTTCAAAAGTGAAAGAAATTCAAAGGTGACTGCACTATGATCACTTGTCCCTAGTGGTTCCACCACCTTTGAGCTGCAAATTTTGTCATGATTATTACACAAAACCAGATCCAGAATTGATATCTGAGTATGCACGCCTAACCCCAGCATGAAACCCTGGTCCTTACCTGATGGTTTCATAATTCTCCTGGTATTTCTCTTGAACAGTCTCCCAACCTCAGAGGTAAGCCCAGGTAATGGAATTCCTCCCGGCACTGTGGCCTTCAGGAGAGTAAGTAACAAGGATAAGATGAAGATGACAAGGCTATTGCTAAACCCTAGACCTCAGCCCAACCAGTATGCTCTGCTGTTTCTAGGCAATTGGTTAATCCCTCCCAGCAGCCACTCATCCCAGTCATGGCTCCTCTCTGTCCTGGCACCACAATGGTTGAATGACCTCCCCACTGACGTTCGCTGCCTATCTTCTGCCGCAGTCTGAAAATGTACCTCTTCAGACTGCACCTTGGCTCTTAACCCACCCACCCCTAATAATAAATAAATTACTACTTGTTGTACTTATTGCATTCCAATCGTATCCACCTTACTTTATCCTGCTTTAGCAACAGTGTTGTATATGGCTGTTTACTTGGGGAAGGGATGCGCTTAAGGCTGTAGCAACATGTGGATGTTTTTTCACCTACTTAAATTGAATGCTCCTTCTGTAAATCAGTTTGGATTAAAGTATCTGCTAAACTACTACTGCAATGTAGTATAACAAAGATTTAGGTCCAAAAAAAAAAAATCCACATTCAGTCCACTAAAAGGTTAAGACAAAAACCTCCCAAGACAGAAAATTCCCCAAACTGTGTCAATTGGTTTTGGTTATTGTCTCACCACCTCTGCTTCTGAAGAGGAGCTGTAGGCATCATCCGCTTTGACAGAGACAGTCAGGGCCGACACGCAAGACCCTGCTGGGCTCAACCTGGCCGTTGATCCTCTGTCTGCTGCCCCATCTCTCCTGCAAGACAAAACGCAAGGTCAGACAGGCATGCACACCCAGTAGCAGTAGCCAAAATGTGGCTCATGCACCGTGCCGCGGCCTTACTGCATCAGGACGGGGGTCCCACGAGAGGACTCTGTCTCCGTTCTGAGGCTGCTCAGGCTGGCCTTCTCCACCGACTCTGTGTCGCTACGCTGCTGCTGCTGCTGCTCCGTGGATCGGGCGGGTTGTATACCTTGGAGGGGGGGCTGGGATACAGGGGGTATGGCTGTGAATAGAGCAGCATGGAACATGGAATAGCCCCAACTCTACCAGGTAAAGGCTGGTCACCCTTGCTGCTGAACTCTACACGATAAGGACTAACCACAGTTGCTGCCTTATTCTACTAGGTAAGGACTACACAGAGTTTCTGTCCAACTCTACCAAGTAAGGACAGCTCACAGTTTCTACCTTACTCTACCAGGTAGGGACCCATTACAATTGCAGAGATGTCAACACCCCCCCGCTCAGTGTGAAGCAGGGCTCTCTCACGCCTTCTCATTGGCCAGCAGGTCCTTCAGTCTGGGCTGGGGCACAGGGTATGGCTGGCTGGGGTTCATCACTTTGTTCTGCAGGAGCAGCTCCCCCATTGTCTCCCGCTTCTTCACTGAAACAGAGAAGCTTATTGTTAGCCCGAAGAGGCTAGCAGCCCAGAGGGAGACCTCTACTTCAACTATTCAGATGTAAAGACGGTCTCCTGGGTGGCACGTCCACCTAAAACTCTCGTCCTTGGTGCAGTGACACATGCCCATGGAATTTAATCTTGACCATGCCAGTGCCAACTGTGACCAGGAGTCCTTTGGTGTGACATATAATTGACCATAGCGTTGGTTTACATTCGCAGGGTATTTCCCACCTCACCATGCAAAAATGTTGACTCTGTTGACACAAACACCTGCAGTCTGCCTACAATAGCTTCGCAAGAAGTGCAGTCCTCCAGCACAGCGACTGAACAGCTACGCTGGTGGGCTGCAGAATTATGAAAAAAAAGTGGTGGCCGGAGGACGTGCATACCAGTTTGAATTGAAAGGGGGACACTGCAGTGATGTGACAGACCTCTAAATAAGTTTAGGCATTCCAAAATTGGAGAGGAGCAAAAAATTAAAAAGATGAAAATCTTTGCATGGTTCTACATTACATTACATTACAGGCATTTAGCAGACGCTCTTACCCAGAGCGACTTACAGTTTCACATTTCTTTACATACAATCCATTTATACAGCTGGATATTTTACTGCCAAAATAAAGGAAACACCAATATAAAGTATCTTAATAGGGCGTTAGGTCACCAATCAAGGGTACAACGGCAGTGTCCCTACCTGGGATCGAACCTGCAACCTTTGCGTTACAAGCCCAGTTCCCTAACCGTTATGCTAACACTGCCGCTTCACTCTACTTAATCACATGCCTTGTGCATGCACTCACAGACCACTGCACTGAAAACAGTACCCTTCCCTTCCTCCAAAACCGCCTGTGCCCACTTCCTGTACTCACACTGGGGCCTCTTCCTCAGGGATGTTTTCACTATGTTGTGTCCAGGGGAATCAGAGAAACGGTTCACCCGCTGGTCGTAGAACCAGTCTCCAGTGCTCTTCTTCAGATCCCTGGAAAAACAAAATAACAGCACTAAAATTATGACAAAATCTTTGACCGGATTATCCAGTACACTGTGATCCCTGGTTATTTCATCTACAGGTAACTGCCAAAATAAAAGGAGACACTTGAGTAAATGAAGGATTCTGGAGGCTCTGTTATGGCGTGGGGTGCATTCTCCTGGCATGGTTTAGGTCCGCTTAAAGGGCAAGGTAAATGACAATAAATACAAAGCCATTCTGAGTGATCACCTTTCTGTCCTGAAGGGAATGGTCTTTTCCAGGAAGAAAATGCCCCCATCCACAGGGCATGAGTGCTCACTGAATGGTTTAATGAGCATCAAAACGATTTAAACCATGTATCATGGCCATCTCATTCACCAGATCTCAACACATTTGAAGACTTATGGGAGATTCTGGAGCGGGGCCTGTGACAATGTTTTTCACCACCATCAACAAAACACCAAATGATGGAATTTCTCATGGAAGAATGGTGTTGCATCCCCCCACTACAGCAGAGAGTTCCAGACACTATAGAATCTATGCCAAGGCGCATTGAAGCTATTCTGGTGGCTCGTGGTGACCGAACACTCTATTAAGATACTTTATATTGGTGTTTCCTTTATTTTCCTATACATCAGAGGTTCCCAAACCTTCCGAGCCCAGGACCCACTTAATGCGTGAATACATTTTCTGTGACCCTGCCCCTCATTAAAATCAAGCCAACCATGTTCAAATACACAATGAAATGTTTTTAACATATGTCACAACAAGGGCATGTACACTATAACCAGTGCGGTGTTAAATTTGAGTGGTGTGACTATGGAGAGTATTATATACAGTAAGTTTCATATGCATTTCATGACCCACCACTGGGTCCTGGATCAGTTTGGGAACCACTCAACCACTCAAATCAAGGGTTATAGCCTTGGATTTCTGTTCCAGGATTTCAGAAGTAGGCTACATTTCATCGTCTGGCTGTTAAAACACTCAGTAAGCACCTCCTCCTGTGTCTCACTTCCTGTAGGTTCATCCATGTTTACTCGATCATGATTTGTTACATCAAATCATTGACAGGAGGATCAATAGGCTCCTCATCTCAATGTGTGCAGGCTTATTACCAAACAATGCTTTTTATGGCACGCAAGGCTAGGGAGCTACTGATTTACAATACTCCATGTCACAGGTTTCACATCATTGTTCCCATAGGGCGGGGAGTGGTGAAACTCACGCCTCCTTTGCGCACACGCTGCACATCCAGGTCCTGTTGGGGTGGACGGTGCGGCAGTTGCGACACACTTGGTGGTTACAGCTGGGGCACTGGCTGGCGTCAGCAGCAAGACGACCCAGCGGCTCCTGGCAGCGGCCACAGCTCCGCTCGCTGTACCTCCCGCTGCTGCGCTTGGCTCCTCTCCTCCTGATCTCCAGCAGCTCCATTTTCAGCCTCCTGCAAGGCAGACAGAGGATGTGTCATGCCCCCACACGCCCCTCTATGCCCCCACACTCTCTCTGTTCCCCGCTCCTCTGCACTCTCACATGCAGCGCCACACTCTCACTCCCCACCTGACACTCCCCCCACCTCACACACACCCCCAAACTCCCCCACACTCTGCCCTGCTCCTCCACTGTCTCCCACATTCTCCTCCCGTCTCCCTCCCTCCCCCATACTCCCCCTCTGCGCTCTCCCACACTCACCCACACTCTCACCCCTACAATCCCCGTCCTGGCCGCGAGAGGCGGACTCACCGCACACGCTGCTCCTCCGCTCGCCGCAGCTCCTCGTCCCGCTGCAGCACCTCCAGGATCATCTCCCGCTCCGACTCCGTCAGGAAGGCCACGCTGATCAACTCCGCCGTCTGCAGCATCCTCGTCTTTTCACCGGCCTGCCCGCCTTCCCGGGAGAGAACAACAGGTTATCCGAGGAGCCTCATTTGAACTAGTTTCACTCAATGCACTATTTCAATCCTGAATCCTGAAGAGCCATAGGGTATGCTGGTTTAGGTTTTCACCTTAAAATATGCAACCAATTTATGCACAAGAAATCAGTTGAGGTGAGTTAATTATGTAATCAACTGCTTTAATTGATCAATGAAGTGCTGAGTAAGAACAAACACCAGCATACCCTGCAGCTCTCCAGGACCAGGATTTAAATACGTGTGTAGGGACTGCACATTCCACATAAAATGATATGTTTGAAATGCCATTTCAATTAATATTGAGTGAATGCGTGTATGTATCTGTGTGAATTGTGCTTTGCTATTTTCACACGCTATGTTCAATAAATGTCATTTTATCTTTCTACAAGGTTGTCTGTCTTAATGTTGCACTTGTATTGAATTGAGCCAACCTCTTCTAATAAATAACTCCTTGATGCCTTCAACACCTTGGTTAGGTCATCAATATAATAAATTTGGTATTAACTAAATATATAATGCCGTGATCTGATTAAGATGAATTAACTATTGATATTGTAATTTCATTGTAATTATTAAATTAATTACTAACTGAAATTCCAATTTGATAGTTAAGTATATTTTATGAGACTGATATACAAAACCTAATATTATAAGAATACTTGTATTTTTGGCTGCTACCATGTTGGGAATTAACAAGCCTTACTTTGTGCCATCAACTATATTAGAATTCTAACTTCTAGTGGGATAGCACCCTACATGTGTCTCTGTGGTCTCACCCCAATGCTCTAATGAAGGACTCCTGACCGAAAGCTCAGCTACACTAACGCGATGTGGAACTAATCCCAGTGTGCTCAAGTTTTATTTAAATATGCTTTTTACTTTTGTTGCACCTGGGCTTAAAGCCCTGCCGGATGTTGGGACACTCCCTTCGTTATCCTCGGCAACCCAACAGCAGATCTGTAATTTCCCCAAATGTATTTTTTTACGCCTCCAACAGATGATTAATCGGTTTAACTAAATGCCTGCAATGGCTGTAACCAGTTAATAAATGCAATACTGGGTTGTGTTATGAACCTCAAATGCCCAAAATGAGACGTGTTAGACATCTAACCCATCACAATTGACATACTAGATTACATTTCTAAGTCAGCAACAGGGTAAAATAAAAGACGAGTCTCGGATCAGCGGTGTACGGTGCAGTCTGCTCTGGGTGGGTTCTCTCACTCTCCCCTTCCACTGTGAGCGCATGCTTCCTGTACGGCCTAAGAACTCATTACAGGCAGAGTACACTCAGTCCTCAGCAAACAGTGGCGGATTAACGGTAATAAATCAACGGCTCCCCTTATAAATAACCCCTTTAATATCCGCTGCCGTGAGAACTGCGCTGCACCCGAGCGATCGTAGGATGGGGGCCAGCTACCGCAGGTGAGAGGAGGATTCTAATCAGTCAGGAGCGCACATACACAGCAACGGACATTTCCTGCTCCCGAGCCATAGTGGTCAGCAATGCAGTCCACAGGTGGGAGTTTTTTTGTGTAAGCATTAAGGGAAGCAAGACTCTACGTGGTTAATTTATACAGACGCTGTTAATGTTTCACCAGGAAGCACTGGTACTGGTAAATGGGGCCGGCAACAATGACACACAATGGCACACAAGACAGCTGACTGCAGTGGGGGTGGGGGGGTGTGTGTGTGTGTACAAACAGTGCAGCTCCTGCTGTGATAGCAAAAGATGTAGGAGACGGGGATAGGAATGCCATAAAAGACCCTCGACGGATATTATGATCATCCCCCTTTTCCTCGTGTGTGCCTCCTGCCTGTCTGAGCCTCTTCACGCCTCCCTGCTGGAGTCTGCTAATTAAGGAGACCATCAGTGACAGGCACTGACACGAGGAAACAAAGCCAACTGAGAGCCATCATCAGAGCCCCGGGCCCTGGCGAAAGGTCCTGCAGACTAGCGCTGTCAGCCAGTCTCATCTCCCCCGCAAGCAAACCTCACATCTGGGACACGGCAACACTGTGGCCAGAGGTGCGGGCACCAAGAAACGAATGCTTGCCACGCAGGCCACAGTTGCCACTGACGAAAAACACGGTTCGAATGCCAAGCCTAAAACCCCTCATTCGTTTGAACAGGTCAGAAGAATCGACATACGTGGAATTATTCAAGGGCATGGGAAAGACCTCAGGGTTTACATGGCATGTTAGCATAGATACTGGCTGACACGAAGCCAAGGGGCCATTTTTATAAATGATGACTAACACTGACCGGGATCTCTGAGCCCTAGCTCACGGAAAAAGAAGAAGAAATATTCTGCCAGGCTAAAAGGTCATTCACCAGTACACGGAATGGAAAATGATATACGCTCAACATATCTTGGTGTTCCCACCCTTTAAAGACACCAGCTATGGATGGAGTTCTCTTGGTAATCCATTAATTAAGTCCAGACATTTATGTTGCTGCCAGCCCTGGCACAGCCCTGTAGCAGATACCAAACTAGTCCTCATTTGGGATGGGGACAACTTTTAGTGTTCACAGCAGAGCTTAAGTATAAACTTTCAAGACTGAACGGTCTACAATAAAAAAAAAACCTGACTGTGTGCACACACAGGAGCACTGAGCACAAGTAACGGTATGTTACACAAAACATATACAGAGAATGAGACACTGTTGCTTTAAATACATTGTAGACAATGTCTCAGAGGGACAATACCATTATTTCCATAGGGTGTCAGTACACATATAATTGCAAATGACTGTTCATACCCATGGCAAATATTTACAAAACATCAAGCCATATAAAATGAGTGAAAGAGATTATTGTGTGATGATTTTGGAACCAAATGACTAGACTGGTTTTGTCTTCAGATTTGGTCATTATCAAAAGTTACCAGTAGGCTATCATTAAGGAGACTCTCCCCTCACCACAATACTGCACAAAGAGCCATGTCTTGGAAGAATAACTCACTCTAATAACTCACTCATATCTGTGCTCATACAACAGATTAGAATAGAGTAGATCTTCTTAGCAAAAATGAATTAAATCTAAATTGGATACCATGAACCTAAAACTTCATATTAGTTCAAATATAGTGGATGAAAATGTTTCAGCAAACTTTGTTAAGGCAGTACCTGTAATAAAGCAGGGGAGTTAAGAGTATTACTATAATGTCGATATTTTACACCTGTATCAACATGACATGTGGATCCGTTCACAATTTATAGCAAAATGAGACGATGATAAAAGAATGGCACGGACGGTAACATGGAATGAGGTTTTAGTCAAAGTAGACTTGAGTCAAAGAAGCTAGACTAGAGGATCTGAGCCAAAACAAAGATTATGACCAGGGCATGGATGTAATCATAACTAATAAGACTAATGACCTCAGGAGACAAGAGGATGTGGAGAGGTTCCTTTCGCATGCGTTTTACAATCCTTGACACGCCAAACAAACCATGCAGCAAAGAATATACAACCTATTAATCTAGCTATGTCTAATAGCATTGCACACATAAGAACCCTAACTGAATTTCAACTCATGGTGCACAACAGTAGAATACTGCGATGCACATGACACCACTCCACGAACTATTAGTTGATGTTATATTGGGGGCTCGTTTGTACACCTTCGGTTGACTAACATGTTATTTTAAAAACATATAGGCTATACGCTTCTAAATAAGACAAGTTAGGCTTAAAGGCCTTTTTTTCAATAACTTTTCGGTTGTTTAGTTGTTAGAACCAATGGAAATATATAAATTACGATACGATCGCGGACTACATCTCACAATGGCATTATAATGTTAAAGATATAAAGTAAATCGGAAGATTAAGTGCACATAAAATAATTAATCAACTGTAAAACGATGCACACATCTTTAACAGATAGAATATGCGGACTACATGCAGTGAATGCCAAGATGTGCCGATTAAAGGTTTAGCTAAGTACTGAAATGGAGAGGAAAAGATCAAAACGAAATTCCATGAGCGACATTCCGTCTCAAAGAAAACACATGCATCCTGTTGCCGCCGGACTTCTGGCAACCTTTGTAGTTACAATAGGCTACCAACTCGGTCGAGTATTTCATTTAAGTCGTTGCATCGAACCAAAGAACGTGTCAGAACCGAAACAGGCAATGAAAGTCACTTACGTTCTTTATTACCGCAAAATGCTCCCGCAGTCCTTAGTCCAAAGGTCTTTCTGTCTTTCTCCGCTTCCTGCCCAATGAGTCGCTTGACTTTTAGTTTTGGCAAGCAACCCCCTTATCCCGGAAGATATGGAAACTTTTTTTTCCGAGACTACCGGGCTAAGAGAGGCTTTAAAGTAGTACAACCAACTGTAACTTCAGAAACAGGTGCACCCCTCTTCCTTCCTTTTGCCGTCAAAACTGGGAACGCCTATACCCACCATTCTGTCCATTGCATTATCTTTGTCATCACAATCACGCAGGCAACAGTGATTCAATTGTACAAATGTAAGACATTATAACAAGTACAATTTAATAAACATGTTCCCGAACATACAGTATCATCCTGATTTAACTTAACTGCATGTGGCGTTGACCTTACCAAAGCAAATGGTACGTAAAAATAAACCCTATATGCAAATTAGTCACAAGCAGACCTCATTCAGTACTAAGCAAAATTAATGCTCTCAAATCTGTATGAAGTGTTGAATTACAAACAGTTATCGCAGCTAATTGCATAGGTTAGTAGCGTGTTTTTCTAAGCAATTTTAAATAAACAATCATGTAAATACAATAAAAGGCACATATAAGTTGCGCCTTGCATCATGCAATTAGTCTTCAGCCGCTAATTTCATTTGCACACGACGGCCATTATTTATGAGGTAATATCAAATTCATGAGGTCGTGTCTGCAGAATTTCTTTTTCATAATATATGTCTGTGTTTGAGGCAAAAGTTGCAAAATAAGTGGCTCGTGAACAATTCTAATTACGTATTACTTAAAACTTTATAAACCTGAGAAAGCAGTTCAAATATAATAATTACTCTACAAAGTGTACAGAAATCAAATACGATGAATAGATCAAACAAATATAGATACAAGACAAAATTCAAATGTATTATAGATTTTGCAATTCAATGGTTATATAAATGGAGTTTTGGATGTTCCAAAGAAACCGGACAACCTGAAAAAATTTGAATAAAACATTACCAGTCTCGCTTTTTTGGCTCCTGATTGGGTATTCTCAATATGGTCTTCTAGACCTTGTTGTAGTTGAACGGCCAGAGCGGTAACGAGCCTCAAATAGAAGTGGGTTGGTCTTTCTGCAAGGTGCATTTCACACATTAGTGCAAAAGTCCAAACCCCAAGTGCATGATGTTCACTTCCACTGGGGCGAAAATTCTATTAACAACATGTTACCCTTTCGTCATTTTATTGGCAGTACAGAGGAATATTTGAAAACAAGCCTTTATTTGTACTTATCTAACACAAATTCAGAAATGTCATGGATGAGATCCAGCTTCCTTTCGAATAAAGTACATTTATGTACATTTAACTGTACTTGTACTTTAAACATTAAATGCAAAGCATCATTTTGGCTACCAATCATAACACAAATGGACTTCAAATGAACCCTATCGGAAGCTCATCCATACCAAGTTGTGTACCAACTATACTTAGGTATGAGGTTCCAGGCAATTCATTATTGGGAGCTGACATGCTTATCCCCAGAAACAGAAAGGCATTAACACATTAGTTAACATTACACTCACAACAACAAACAGTCCATTAATCACAGCTTCTCTTCTAGTTTCTTCAGATCAATTCTCGCATACAGCCATCAGCAATTTTGATATTGCCTCTGTTGGTAAAAGACCTCCAAAACAAGGTCATAACATTACCAAAACAAAAAAAACTAAAAATGTTTTTTGTGCTTTCCATGTGTCATGGGGGGGGGGCTCCAGTCCCTCAGTGAGGTCTGCAGTCTAAGTCCAGGACTAGGTGATGTATGTGTGGCGCATATGATTTCACGTGCTCTATGTGCTGAACACTGGTCCCCCATGGCCTCCCAGAGACATCGCGCAGCATATCGGCGATGAGGCGGCTGTGTCCTCAGCCCAGCGACTCCACGCCTCTCTCTTTGCACCGCTCTTCTTCTGGGCGGGCCCCAACCTGACGCCCGCCTCCTGCCACCCTGCCGGCTTGTTTGTGGGGTGTGGGAGTGGAGCGGGAGCTCCCCTAGGCCCCGAGGGGTGTGGAAGTGAGGTGACGGTCTGGTGAATATGCAGGATGCCGCCAGTGTCCTGCTTCAGAAGCCGGCATGCTACGGGCCAACCGTCCTGGGAGCTGGGGATCAGTCCTAAATTCACTCGGTCGGCCAGGTCCAACAGCGGGATCTGGTGGGGAACACCCACAGAACTGGTCAGGCTCAGGGGTAGGCAACCCTAGTCCTGGAAGTGCCAGGGATGTTTCTGGCTTATATTTCTGAGCTTTATTGCACAGTTGTACACATTATTAAGAGTCTGAGCCAGTTGAATTCATTTGGCGTAATGAACGCAGGTGACCCGGGTAGCAAATATTCAGCAACTGGTCACCTACGTTCATTAAGCCTAATAATTAAACCAAATATTACAGATGAAGCAAAAACCCAGAAACATCTCTGGAAAATCTGGACCGGGGTGGTGTAGCCTGCCCAGCTCATCATGCATTGAAAGATGGAAATATGCTGCAAGAACCTTCCAGGGTGAAAAGCTAACCAGCTTAACCAGCATGTGCAGGATGTTCACTTCCACAGGGTTGAAAACACTATCCACATATGTTACACTTTATTTACTTTATTGGCAGTCAGAGGAGCATTTCAGTACATTTGCTATTGCATGTGAGCAACTCTTGCTCGCTGTTCATCGGTAAGGTCATTACAAATTCTCACTGCCAAGCTTGGACCCCGGCAGCAGGATCACACAGTCCTTACCTGCCTGCTGTCTCCTTCATGGACAGTGCAGCGCTCCGATACCCCATTCAGCTCCAGGTTTCTCTTCAGGGCCTTCAAAGCATGGGAGCTCCACTCACAGGCATGAACATGGGCAGCCCCTGCATGCACCAAGTAGGGGAGGGTGAAGTAGCCAATCCCTACAGGGCAAAGCAACAGGGCACATTTCAGTATTATGTTTTTCATGCCTGGGACAATTTGTGGCAATGCTGCCAAAGCTCTGCTGAATTTAACCGCGCACGGGAAGAAGTTGTATAAGCTGAAAGTAATATGGTTACTTAAAACATTTTTTTTTACCAGCATACAAATCCACAACCGTCTCCCCGCTACAGTCGAACGAGGCAATCCTAAGCTTCTCTGTGATGTTTCCAGAGGAGAACATACACTTGGTCACGTCAAACTCGTACCTGTAATACAGGAATACAGATGTGTTGAGCCCACAGGCCCATGCAAACCAAACACATTTGTCATGTGACCAGTTGATGAATGAGATGCAATTTGTTCTTGAATCACACCTCGTTTTCCATTTTCAGACAACAAGAATTCATAGAACCAATAGTTTGGTCACCTAATGGCTAAAACGTTTTCACATAATGGTTAAAACATTGAGGCGGCACGGTGGTGCAGTGGATAGCACTGTCGCCTCACAGCAAGAAGGTCTCGGGTTCGAATCCAGGCCGGGGGCCTTTCTGTGCGGAGTTTGCATGTTCTCCCCGTGTCCGCGTGGGTTTCCTCCGGGTACTCCGGTTTCCTCCCACAGTCCAAAGACATGCACGTTAGGCTAATTGGAGAGTCTAAATTGCCCGTAGGTATGAGTGTGTGAGTGAATGGTGTGTGTGCCCTGCGATGGATTGGCGACCTGTCCAGGGTGTATTCCTGCCTCTCGCCCGGAACGCATGCTGGGATAGGCTCCAGCCCCCCCGACCCTGACCAGGAATAAGCGGCTTAGATAATGGATGGATGGATGGATGGTTAAAACATTGTATATTAATAATCAGAGTAATATTAATATACGCCATTTAGCAGACGCTTTTATCCAAAGCGACTTACAGTAGTGAATGCATACATTTTTTCAGTATATGTGGCCCTAGTGGGGATTGAACCCACAACCTAAGTGTTGCCAACGCTGTGCTCTACCAACTGAGCCACAGAGAAAGTATTCAACTACTTTGTCCGGAAAGAAAATCCACTTATCCATCCATTTATATATTCCATTGGAATTACCTTAATGATACTTGGGGGTAGAGATATAAAATGCATTGTTCTCTGTGTGCAATGAACTGCCTTTCAAATGTATGTAATCTGAACGTCTTTCAGTTCCCTGAGGGAACTTCTGGAAAGAATACATCAATAATACCATATTAAATTAACATAAAATCTAAACTTTTACTGAATATTAAAGGATAAGGTTTCTGGGCAATCTGAGTCATCTTCATTAGATTACAATAAGCACACAGGCTCTATTGCGCATTACCACTGATTTTATTTTCAATTTCTGATTGTGATCTCTAATAAATGCACAGATCACGTCATGTTTCCTTTGTGTAGAGTAGGCCTCCAATGTGTAACTAACTCGCTAACTCCTTAAAGTAGGCCACATAGAAAACTGATGTTTTTAAAGATAGTAGTATTCATTTTGTTTTTCAACGTTAAATCGCAATCAGCATAGACAGAGTATTAAAAATAATAATTTTCCTAAAAACTATTTAAAGAGCTTAGGAAGAGGAGAAGAGCTATACATGGATACCTGATCCTGTTGTCCACATGTGTTACAATGCTGTCCTCTCCCAATAACATGGTCACCACAGGTGTCCTGAATCCATCGCTGGAGACTCGTCCAACTCGCGCCAGCCTCTTGACTCCCAGTCCACGAACCACTGCCTGCCACAGCTCCATACCTGAAATCGATCAGTCTGGTTCAACACAGGCCGAGTCATTTTGGGAAAGGAAACAAAATCTTAGGGTGTGCTACAAAAAATAAATAGAACTGAAAGGCATTCAATATACCAAGCCCTTTAAATCTTGTAAGGGTCATTTACTTGTTTTGTGCTTGGTATGGCAGTTAAACCTTTCATACAATAGATAGTTGTCAGATAACAGCCCTTGATTACCTTAATTTCACAGTATCCCTTGTGGTCAGGCCATGTGATAATACATATTGTGAGATTTCAAAATGAGACAGTTAAGATTCCCCACTATTTTAAGAAGTGTTCAAACAGAAAAGACCGCTTCTTATTGGTTTCATGATATGACATCAATTTCTCAAGAAAAGTGGTTTATCGCATTACCCCACCCCCAAAGAAACAATTCATAAGCCATGGTTTGAGATGTAAGGAAACCTAGAACCACTGCCCATTCCCGGAACTTGGCACTCCTGGTGTGAAATATGTTGCATCCAGCACTTCTGTGGCATACCCATACTCTTCCAGACACGCTGAGAAAAGCAGCCGTCCCAAAGTAGAACCAGGTCTCCATGGCGCTGCCAGCTGCAGGGTACATCCTCTCTCAGCTCCTCACTCCACCTCTCCCCGTGTGACGCCAGCAGCTCCTGCAAGGTCTCCACAAGCTTGTCATTACTGGATGTCACTCTCTCCCTCTTGGATGGGGTAGGTGCCTGTTGTCCATAGAAAAAAAAGAAAAAAAAGCACATCGTCACTGGTTTGGTGATGGGTAACATCCATCACCTGCATCAACAGACCAGAGCAGTCCGTAAAGGGGATCTGCTGTCATCCATACATCAAGGAGTGCCTTTACCTGAATATACATAAGGGAGATGGCACTGCCAGGGGCCACGGTGAGCTGGAGAGCATTCAGATCGAGCTCTGGTAAGCAGGTTGACACGATGGGCAGGGCGACTGTGCCATCGGGATACTTGTGCACACGGACCCTGGGTTGCCAAATGCCTCGCGCCTCCAAGTGTTTCCTGTGGGACCACACGCAATAATAATAATAATAATAATGATAATAATAATAATAATAATGGCCACGTGATTACGTTTAATGTATCGTGTAGTTCCTCTTTATAAACTGTCTGTGTGTAGTCCAGTAAATCCATCCAACACCGGTTTACAGAGACAGCGATTTTTTTCAACTTTAAGTGGTATACGTTTATAAATGTTTGTATACAAAATACATTATTACATTACATTACAGGCATTTGACAGACGCTCTTATCCAGAGCGACGTACAACAGTGTTAACCGCAGTCAAGAACAGTTTCGAAAATATAGAAATTATTACATATTACAATTTCATATATCATGTGTCTGAACATGTGAACGTTTACTTCGAGCTACAGAGCTATTTGTTTAAGAATCAGCTAGTCATCTAGCAACAACAGTTGTTCCCACGGTATGCCATCAACCAGCGAGCTTAAATGAGCTACCAGTGATACCTTCATAATAAACACGCCATGTAACATTTGACTGTATTCAATTCAAGTTAGAAATTGGATAGCGTCTCTTAATTTCATATCGCATCTAAAGCGTAGTTTGCTCGTTTTACAGCGCCAAATTCCGTATCCACAACCTTGGAAATTGTTGGAAGCCCACCTGTACATTTGTGCAAGGTGACGCTGAACCCTCAATGCGGGGACAGAACTCATTTTCCCAGTGAAAGACCAGCAGAGCAGTCAGTAGAAAAAAATGATTAGCAAGCTAACATTAGCATGCCAAAAAAGGTCAAAAGGAGGTTCTAAATTAAATCTACTATGTAATTCAGTCGGTAGCTAGCTGTTTCAAATACATAAACGGAACAATAATCGGAAAACAAATGATTCAATAATCTCACAGTTTCTGTCTCGTCGCATCGCATAACACATTCAAGGACACATGTACAAACACCAAGCGTATGATTATGAATTACGTGTAAGACTATTTAACATTTAAAAGCTTTAGCTAGCGAAGTAGAGAGATTGCTACTTAAGTCAAGCTCTTTATCAATCAGCACTATGGTCAAAACCAGTATAGCACTATCGAATATTTCTCGATTTTCTCCCCGGAACATTTTAAACGTCGTACAAGTTTTGAACCACAAAACTTTATGTGTAGTCAGCGTCCTTGTTACAAACATGAATAAAACTATGTATGATGAATTAAACGTCCGATTTTAACCTTTGATTTGTAGCGTGATTTTTAAAGCCAGGAAAAAGTTGCACACACACTCTTTCATTTCAAATTTAAGTGGCATGACAAACAAAACAAAACAAACAAGTTGATGTAATAACACTTTATACTCGCTGTGTGGAGCCAGATAACAAGCTAAACATTTTTCCTTTCTATTCTGATATTGAAATGCAACAATTTATTAACGGAGCGTTCCAGATACTGTACATATGTTTTCCTATCACGAGAATTATATATATTCTATGAGAACAATACCCAGTAAATTGATTTTATTTGTAATCCATTTAAGTTATTTGGCTTAGCACTCATTTGTTTTTAAACAAAGCTCTTTAAATAAACAAAAACACTCAAGATTGGAAATACAGTAAAATAATGATAAATCAGTCTTTTGTAAGTTACAGTGCCTTAATTGACAAGAGTAAGTGTTTAAAGGTTAATCGATTGGAAAAGCCACCCCCTCTCTCTCTATATATATATGTATATATATCTATATATATATACACACACACACACACACACACACACACACACACAAACACACACAGCTATTACATTTGCAGACATATTCTGTGAATATTAACCCATTTCAATTACATTTTAATTCCCTTCAGAATAACACAAGTCATGAAAACCCCGCTGGGGGATGAAACTTTTGACATCATCTGCAGGAGTGAGGACTTGGTCAAATAAAAACTCAAATGGAATCAGGGCCCACTGAGGAGATCACCCCTTCAAAGTGACAGCTGTCCAAGCATGGTAACAACAACTAATTTCAGCTTTATTTTATTTCACCTATTTATTACTACTAACCCTACCCTGGCTTAGGGTCATCAGCAACACCTGTATGTTTAAAAAAACACAAAAAAACGTAATATAACTATAAAATGCATGTTCGCTATTAGTTTTCCCATTTCCCTGATGCAAAATTAAAGCCACTTAGTCAAAAATGCTGTAGAGATAAATGATACGTTTTTGCCATTGGCTGTTTGCAGATTTATGAACCTGCATAGATCCTGCTCTGTATCTTCCTGTTGTGTAAGAGAATAACATTTTACATTTTACATTTTAAGCATTTAGCAGACGCTCTTATCCAGAGCGACTTACAAGATGTGCATTAATACAAGGCGAGAACAATCCTACAAGATCAGTGCAGTAAAACGGCAAAAGACATCATTGCAGGCAAGTATCATACCTGTAACATTGGGAAAGAAAAGGTTAGTGGGTGTTTTTTTGTTTTTTTAAACAAGGAATTGACTAGATGGACAGTGTTCAGTGGTAGTGGAGTCTGAAGAGGTGGGTTTGTCTCTTTGGAAGTGATTGCAGTCCTGACAAGGTCTCCACCAACGAGGGACCAGGACAGAGAAGAAAGCCATTGCCAGGCGCGGAATGCATCAGTCTGCCAGCGGAGGCGGAGCGGAGGGGTCTGGATTATGACTTGAGTCTTTGGCCGCTTGAAAAGCCAGCACCAGTGAAAAATGGGGAGCCAATGCAGAGAGGAGAGTAGAGGCCGGCTGGTTGAACACCTAAAATAGTCTTGATAGGCCTGCCAGCAAGGAATTGCAGTATGGAGATCACCAGGGCCTGGAAAGTGGCCTCTTGGGTGTCTGCCGGATGTTGTGAAACAAAAATAATATTGACAGCTGGTTGTCCAGGGTTACCCCAAGACTTTGAGACACTATGGAGCCTAAAGGGGGGAAACTTACATAAGTGTCTTTAGTGCAGACAAGGCATTATCTCTGGTGGATTATTTGAGTCTTTAAAAAATGTATAGGCCCCTAAAATATCTATCCGCAGTATGGAAAAACTGTGCCATGTTGAAACAAAAATAATATTGACCTTATTTGGATCACTTCCAGGCATTATCCTTTTTGCTTGTAAAATAAAGTCAAAAACAAATTCTTAGGAAGGTATGTGAACAATTCTGATGTGGAGTGCCACAGCACAAATTTGAATATTTATTTAACTGAATTTACCACTAATCTTATAGTCCAATGTAAGTGAAGTGTTAAAACACTTCTAGCTGAATAAAGCAACTGATATCGACTCGTGTTTACATGCAAATATTTCACTTACATTATTACTTACTTATTAGTGCTCTATTTTTCTTTGACATTGATAAATTCCCTTGAAAGTTCATGAGCGAAAATATATTTCAAATAGTCATTTTGCATGCAAGCCCCTTTGCACAGTAATGATGCATATCTAATTTTCCTGTAACGGGAGAGAGAAGGAAGATCCCTCATATTCTTGTTCCCCCATTATCATTATTATGAAATTAGATTTTATGTTATATTTCAATTAGGGGGGCAGAAAACAGGTATCTAAATGTGTAATGTGTATGTGTGTGTATATATATTATGGACCTGTTATTCCATAATCATTCTGATCTGTTACAAATTGAGAATCACGCCATTGAAATACATAAACAGACGCCTTTTACACACACCATTTCAATGGTGTAATGTTCTTTCTATTCTCAATTTGTGATGGTTCCAAATTATTCCGCGATAACAGGTCTATAACACACACACACACACACACACACACACACACACACACACACACACACACACACACACACACATTATACTTTGTCGTATATGTTTGTACGTCAATAGATTTAACATGTACATTGGGTGCTCCTCTTCCAAACAAAACACGGCAACAGAGCTGAAAGCAATCTGTCACAGTGAACCTTGCACTTAATCTCTGTGATATCTAACGGGAGATTGTGATTCTGAGTGTGCGCAGGGTTTATGTAGAAGGGGAACAATAAACCAGCAGTTTTACAGCTCAGCCTTGGCAGGCTTGGGCAGGTCATAAATTACCCATGGCAAACCAGCGTGGATTTAAATAGAAAGAATCCCTGGTGCTGATGCAGAGTGGCTCCAGCTCCATGCCTTTACTACCTCCCCTGCCCCAGCCCTTCCTTCCAGAAGCGCAGACAGTTATTTGCTTTTTTCCACCACCCCCCCTTTCCGCCATTACCGTCTCGCCGGGAGCGACTGCTTGCTCTGCGGATGCCCTTCAGCGAAGGCAATTACCTGTTCTCCACAGTGCCTCAGTGTAGAGTCAATGCAGCCATCAGCTTAGGACACAAAGGGGAGCAGAAATATACACATTTTCAGTTGTGGTGGAAGATTGGTGAGGAAGGTGAGAATGGGTTGATTAAGCTCATGAACCCTCTTGCCCCTCTGGTGCCACAGGAGTGCTTTTAGGAGGGCTTTTGCTCTCTCAAAATAGCTCTCTTTGTTAAAAATAAGTCACGCCAAGGTTTTGTCAGTGGAAGTGGTGCCATGCCATCGTTATACCGTGACCTTCCTTTTGTAATTGGGTCTGCATTCCAAAGGGGGAAGAATGCCCCTCCTGTCCTGTGCCTTAGTGACATGTTTCTCCAGATCCCTAATGGGAGTTCATGAATTATTAATTTTCCGGGTAGATACAAATGGCGAATTCTGTTGAACATCCTGTACTGTAACTCTCCAGTTAACACAGGCGGTTATCGGCGGAGGGTCATTTTCTTGAAGTTTTCAGTCTGGAGGATCATAGTGGGTGGGACATATATATTACTCATATTTCCTGAGTGTTCTTTTTTAGAATTCTATACATAATACAGAAATCAATACATAGAGCCCTTCTCATGCTTTCAGTTGAAGCACTGCTACCCCTCAGCTGCCTGTACTATTTAATTTCTCTGTAACACTGCCATCATATTGGGAGTTATGGTAGGCTTATCGGTTTGGTTAAATTCGTTTTTAATACAATTCTTGCTGTAGCACTGCCACTCGTGACCCGGGGTCATATGGCAAGGGGGGGAGGGGGTATTTACCAGAATCGAGTATTTATCCAAGTGAATTACCACAAGCACGTTTTCACGCTATTACCGTTAGCCATGCGGAGAGTTTTGACCTCTTTTCTGATTAGAAATTTGCAGCGCGAAATATGGGATCTATGACGTAATTTCACACATGTGTTGTCCTGTCAGGAAGATATAGTGGTATAATTTACTATTGTCATAAAACTATATATTTTTTAATATAACCTCGATTGTCTTCGTAAGTATACTCAATTTAAAATATATTTTAATTGTAATGTATTTCCAGAGGCACTGATGTATTCTTCATACATTTCTTCGCCCTGGGACATCTTTTGTTCATTTTTGTTGCAGCAGCAGAAAATACTGTCCCTTTAAGACGGGACATTTCAATCTTAGGCGTATTTCCTGCTCCCATTGATTAGAAATGAGGCAGGCGCGTGTCCTGCGGGAGAAGTAGGAGTCAGTGGAATCAAAGTATTCCTAACAATTTGTCGCTGTTTTCAGGACCTTTCGGCAATCGCTGAACTCAAGAGGCGTATGGTCAAAACGGAATTGTTTTGCAGTTGAACTAGAATTATTATACATAGTTTAATAAAATAGCAGGGATGTCAACTAGGCAGGGTTCATGCGCCTATCAAGCATTATGGATTTTCTTTAAAGGGTCGAAATGATCTGCTAAGCATTTGGATAAAATTCAAGCGAGACACTTTTCATTGGCGCTTCGAAAGCTGGTCGTCTGTTTATCGTGGAATGGAAGTAATTTGGACAGAAGATGATTGAAAAGAGGAAAACTTCGATTTTTTGGAAAATATGGGTTTAAAGCAATATTTTGAATTGGGGATCGACAGATGAGACTGCTGCTCTACGGTATTAACTATTAAGTTAATATTATCAATATCTTATACGTATCATAAATGACCAAATACGTCCTTTTAAAATGATAAAACATGCCTTCTTACGTTTTACCGCCTTGGTAGAGAGGCGGAGGACAGCATATTGTGCAAACAACAAAGACTACAGCTTGTAAATACGGAAAATGTTTTGTTTCTTAGAAAGGTGTTTGCGTAGAAGATTGTGTTGCCAGTTTCGTAACCTTTTCGCAACAATGTTATCTGCACAGATTGTGGCAGAGATGTACTTAACCCGGTGTAATATATCACGAGAGGAATAACCACGTTCTCTGACTTGCAGTGCAACATAAATATTTTGAAATATCAGAAACCACAAAGGAGCTGACGTGACTCTCTTCTTTGTGCCCAACACATTTGCAGCTTGAATTTGATGATAAAACCATCAGAATGTCGGCGGTAATGATAACCAAGAAGGTAACCCGAAAATGGGAAAAGCTGCCGGGCAAGAACACTTTCTGCTGCGATGGACGCGTGATGATGGCAAGACAGAAAGGCGTGTTCTACCTAACCGTATTTCTCATCATGGGAACCTGCTCCTTGTTCTTTGCGTTCGAGTAAGTATAGCTGCACGCCCTTCGACAGTGCGATATTCAATTCATGGGATTTGTAGAGGCTAATGAAATGCCAGGAAAAATATGAATGCGTGTGGACATTTTTATTAAATATCCTACAATATGTCCGTTGGCAGTTAGAATACACAATGTTTGAACGCCCACGCTGCTTCCCCTGTGTGATTGTCATGAAATGCAGAACTGTTAATTATAGAATGGCGATGCACAGTTCTACGTATAAGCAGGTACTTAGACTGAATAGGTTTTATGCCCCCACCCCAGGCCTAAAATGTCCCACTCAGAACTGCAACGTATTCATTGTTATTTGTGGGAAAACAATATGTGAAGTACACCAGGAAGTGCATATGAAGTTCCCCCAAAACTGAGGGCTGTAGTGCCTTTTAGCCTATGTATAATTCAAATGAATCCCATGCTGATATACTTTGCTTTGTTACAATGATCAGTGTGGGATGTGCTGAAAGAGGAGGGAGGAGGGGAGTGTTGAATCTCATAGATTGTAATATCTATTAACTGTCAAATCAAGAGAGGTGTATAGTGCAAATGGGTAGACCTGTCTGTGTGTGCTGTTTCAGCAGGTTACCCGTTCATGATGCTTAGTGTCTTGTTAAAGCTAACTTGCATATCAAACTTACGTGTTGTGGTTAAAAGACACCAATACGAAGCCTGGCTTGGCTCGCCTTGCTGTCCCACCATGAGTGCAGGTGTTTGAGCTGATGATTGTACTGTTTCTGTTGACCGGATGGGCAGGATTTTTCTACCGAACAGCAGAGAGGGCCTCAGGGAGAACGATTCACTCTTGCCGAAAGATCACAATCAGTCCCTGTAGGTTTGGTGGCTGACAGTGTTCCACAGTGCAACGCTGATGGCCTGGACGAGTATTTAAAACAACAAAAGTGCTGTTGTTTGAAAATGGGTTTGGGTTGGGTTGGGATGGGTTTTAAGGGCTGTCGTGTGCCTGATACCCTGTCCCTTACATGCACACACACACACACACCAGTCACGCACACACACACACACACCTAGTCACGCACAGTTAAATGTGGGCTGAACATTTCTGTGTTTATGACATGGTTTGTACTTTGTGATAGCTGGTGTAAATTAGTAGCGTTGTGTCGTTCTGACACATGTAAGGGAGATGTTATTGCTTATCGAGTTTCAAACTTGTCTCACCAAAACAGCAAAGCTAAATTTAGTGCGGCATGTTGGTTTTGATTCCCACGTTTCTGTTTTTTAATTTAAAATCGAGCTCTTGAAAGACCCTGTCAGAGATTTCTCTGCCCTGTGCCCGGTTCGACACATGCTTGGCAGTGTCGGGGGTTCCGGATTAAACGATTGGCTGCTGTTCCCCAGGCCTCTGTTGATTGGCGGCTCCATGCCCTCTCCGTTTCCATTGGCACTGGCTGGGACATCACTCTGCTGCAGAGAGGAAATGGCCATCGGGCTGTGGCCAGACTGAGGGAGACCTGGAGCTTGCGGCCTAAGAGACATTAATAGATACTGCAAGAGGGTCGTTAACAATGTGTTTATGTTTGTCGCCCCATAATTGTGTCTCCCTAAGGGAGGAATATTAACCTGGTGAGAAGCGGGTGTAATTCTAAACTCTCCCATTACCCAGCAATTTCAGCCAGCTCGGATTTATTTTACTGACAGCGGAATGGCAAAATGTTTTTGGAGGTCCGATGCACCACATTCTTGGTTTACAGGGGTCTTCTGAGGAACACTGAGATGGCTGATTGTTCCTGTAACTGAAGAGCACTTCAAAAACTCGAATGGCTGGTTTTGGATTATTCGCTTGCTCTCTGCTTGTCAGATAGAATTCAAACCTCATAATAAATGTCTTGAATAAAGTCGTGATGTAGGCACGGTATTAAATTGTAAGTGCATAATCCGCTTGTAAGTAGGGAGGAGTCAATCCAACAGTCACAGACGGATGTGGAAATATGCCATCTGTCTGTTGAAGCGAAGATCTGGAGGCAATGAGCTCTGTTGTTGTGGCTGGTTGGTAGGGGTGCAGCATTCCGCACTGTAGAGACACGCAAACGGTCTGAGGGGCAGTACAGCTTCATACCCAAAAACGGGGGCATTGCTTGGGAATTATTTTTAGGGTGGACTTTCATTGCTCTATCCGGTGGGAGGTTGATCAGCCGCCGATGTGCCTGTTTATGTGGCCTCTGGTGGATAAGCCGGCCAGCGATGGAAAGTTGAATAAATCAGAGAACCTGATTTCGACAACCTGTGGCTAATCATTTTAGAAGGAGCGCATGGCATTAAATCGCACAAAGATCCCTCTTTACACTGTAATTGAGTTGGTTTTCATCATCCGTGAAATTCCAATTGCCAAGTTTTCTTGGAATAAACGGAATGGAGGGCCAAGGGATATATTCCTTTGTCTGTGTGTTTAGTTTTTTTTTGCGGGGGTACGAAGGGTTATTCGGTGAATAATTTGAGCAGGAGACAAGTAGAACACAGAAGCACTGTCCTTCTGAGGGGGTTGGACCTGTACCAAGAGCAAACGGGCAGACATTTTATTACTGGTCATCAGCAGGAGACAGGAGGTCAATGCAAACTGAGCAGGCCACCGTTTAGTCACAGAAAGGGGGGGGGGGGGCGGGCGGAGAATAAAAAATCATGGTTATGGAAAAGCTGCCTCAGCCCCACGGGCTGCTCAGAAATGTGTCAGTACAATTGGAGTACTGGAAAGGAAAGCACTCAAGTTTCCCTTTCACTTATTCCCACTGACACTCCAGTAGTATATGTGGCACATAAAGTGATATTTTACCCAAAATCGATGTAGGTATCTTTTTCCCCCCTTTCAATATGATGTACTACACTGTATCTTAAGAGCAGCTTTTAGCAGATTTGCTGTCTACTTTGTTTTTGGTCTGCAATCAAGAGTCTATGTACCTGCAGGTAGCATACTTGAAATTGCATGCCAAAATTACCTCCCAGTGATTTCTACCCAAGTCGCTCAGCCATGTGTGTCATACAACTGCCTTTTAACACTGCATTGCTCTTTCCAGCATTTATTTGTTTTGTAATCGTACTGCTCCAATGAAATTCTCAGGGACAAATTGAGGATTATTCTCACAGGTACTGCCTTGCATTGGCCAGTGATATTCTTGTGTCCTTTCTAATGCACAGAGGAGACGTTTGTCTGGTCGTATGTGCTTTGAATGCGTGACTCATGCAGGGTCTCTCCTTTTGTGAAGATCTGGTTGTTTTAATGTCCTTTTGGTAACAGTCAGCTGCTTTGGGGTCAGAGCGAGGCCGAGTGGTGAAGCTCTTCTCTCCGTTTGCGTAAGTGAGCTCTGTGGTAGAATGTAGGGGTGAGAGTAGAGCGCCCTCATGGAGGGGCTAGTGGGTCACCCCGATTTCTCCTTCAGGAAACTATATACCGTGGAGAAGGGAGGGCTGCCAGTATGTGGAAAAGTGAGAGAGATTGTACTGTGTGTGTGCGCGCGCCTGTGCCTGTGTGTCAATGTGTGTGAGCGCGCCCGTGCCTGTGTGTCTATGTGTGTGTCTGCGCATGTGTGTGCATGTGCATGTAGAGGCACTAGAGCAGGGGTGTCAAACTCATTCCATCGAGGGCCGAGTGTATGAAGGTTTTTGTTGCAACCAATGCATTACGCCAGGTGATTTCAATTAGGTTCCCTCCTTAGTTGAAGAACTGAGCTAATTAGTGAAATCACCTGGTGTAGTGCATTGGTTGCAACAAAAACCTTCATACACTCGGCCCTCGATGGAATGAGTTTGACACCTGTGCACTAGAGGAATCACCCGTATATAGGAACAAGGAGGTGTGTATCTGTCAACATTGCTCCATTACTTTAAGGCCGACGGGAGTGCGGGCCAGACACTGCACTCTGGCTGTCAGCTCCTTCAAATAGTGCCTGTGTGTAATGAGCGCAGGGACATCGCTGACCCTGCCGTGCGACTGTGGGTGGAGGAGATTCAATAACCCGGCCCGAGATCCGGCCCTGTGCGGGGCCCTCAGGCGACCGTCTCGGCCTCTCAGCGCGGCTCACTGTGGGGGCGGTGAGAAGTGTTCAGCGCCACGAGTTATTGTGCCCCGAGTCACCCAGGACACTGTCTCGACTCCTTCAACTGTAATGTAATGGGACGTCAGACAACTCCCGTTGGGCGCTAGTCCTCCAAATGCATTCCTGCTTGAAGCTTATTTTATTTGACCTTATTTGATATATATATATATATATATATATATATTAGTTTGGAGAAATAATAAAAAAAATGTTTTATACATTCTTTTCCCTGTTTCACAAGACCTCACTTTTCATTTTTCTTCCAAAGTAGCATTATCTGCTGAGCTTCCCCCCACACCCTCCCACCACCACCACCACCACCACCACCATCGCAAACTTGATTGAAGCACTGCTCTGCCATGGCTGGTAGGCGATGGCATCATTGGAATGAGTCGCCCACCCCCCACAATGTCACGACCCCCACCTGCCCACCTGCCAGGAAGCTGGATTACCTAAAATGCCTGCTAAAAAGCCTATTAAAACCTAAGCAATCCCTGATAGACTGATCCAGACACCAGCTGTCTTTAAACATGCACACAGCAGTTCAGTCTCGGGGCCTAATTCTCCATTCTCCTCCATTTGAAAAAAGCAGTAGTGGATTGGAGTGCTGTAGAGGGCTCTTAATTGATTTTGTGCTATGCAATTTCCCCTCCTGATCCCCATCCACCGCCACCCATTCCCCCCAGTCCCATCCCCTTGGGACAGAAGTGTAGTATTTCATGTGCCCAAAATTGAATCATCATATAATTAGATTAACCACAGGGGTTATTTCTCTGACATCATGGTTCATAATTTATTTGCACTTGCTGCGTATCTACCCAGTATGGTTATCTACCTGCAGAAACAGTATTGCCAAGAAGGTCAATATTCATAGACACAGACTAATATTTTATTTATTTATTTATTTTACTACTTGACTCACAGTAAAAAAAAAAAAAAAAAAAAAAGGCTACAAGACTAAATGGCTGTTTGTTGCAAAAAAATAAGTTGTTACTCATTTAACTGCAGATTTATGAATAATGTAACTCATAAAATGTTAATTGTTTTTTTGATTGGTGATCAAAGGGAACAGGTGACAACCTCTTTGTTGCCTGTCCAATAGCCCCAGCTGGAAGCGCTTTTTTTGTGTGTGTGTGATTAATTCTGGCATTATGATTTTAAACTTCTTGGTACATGTTCTTGAGTAAGGCCGGATGCTGGATTGCCTAATGAGAAGGGAAGGTTGCATTAGTTACTGTAGAGCTGCTTTGCCCAGCTATGCAAATCCCCATGAGACATCTGCATACAATTTGTGTTGACTTTCTTCTCTCAATTTTGCTACCCCGACTAAGCAAAATGAGCATCAATGTTTTTCAATTAGCGTCATCATATTCTGTGAACAGGTGCACAAACATTAGTGCATGCAATCGGTGCCTTTATTGACATTTATTAAATTAAAGGCATTGTTCACTAAAAATACTAGGGACCTATATTCTGCGTTATTAACAATATGTGGCATGTTGTGGCTGAAGTTTTTCGCTTGAGCACAAGCAGAAGCGAAGCACCGTTTGATCCCTACTGTCTTCAATCAATCCATCTGTCCATCTATCGATCTCTGAATGACGTCATCAAAGCCTGACATTTGTCAGTTGAAAATGAACACACTTACCTCATTTATACTAAACATTCTCCCCAAAATACAGGACAATACAACCTAATTACACATTTAAAAAAAATAACTTAATTCATATAGGTGTCTGTTTTTTGTGAACAATGCCGTTTAGAATATTTATTCAAGGCAGTGGTGTGAAATAGGCAAATTTTTGTCTGGGGCCACAAAACGTCAAGTCGAGTTAAACTGCGACTCTTCTTTTAAGGTAGCAGATGGCCTGATGCTCGCTGAGGTATTGCTCTGCGGCTAATGAGTTTTAGCGGGCGTCGCTCGTGTGCATCGGCTCGCTCGCCCCTGCGCATCTCCGTGGCCGACATGCAAAGTCATCCCTCGGCGCTGCGTGTGCCAAACTGTCCCGTGCATATCGAGATTAGAATGCTTGTGATGCAAATCTTGCAGCGAGGGGCGGCAGGCAGAATGGACTTCAGTCCCGGTAGAAGTAAACTGCTCTTGCTCCAGTCCCACAAAAAAGTACGGCTTTTGCATTGCAAAACAAGAGGGTGGACTGGTACCTCGGCAGTGTTAACTCATACAAACAAAGAGATACTGTGCATAGCAAGCCATTGTGCTCGAAAGGGGAGCCCCAGGTTAGGTATTATAACTGGCCAGATTTTTACATTCAGGATGTGCAAGATTATTCATATGCACCACACTCCAGGCTCCAAATCTAACCCTCAAACTCATATTCTGTTGAGTAGTGATATTTTTTTACACACATACACACATTTTTTCCTATTCTCCCAATTTGGAATGGCCAATCACAATTGTAAGCCTGTCCCAATGCTACAATGTCCTCCATACATTTTGGGAGAGGGTAGGCTAGCATGGGCGTGCTCTGAAGCACAGGGGGGCGGCTTTGAATTTCCGTGGGCCTGGGGTGAAAATCTGTGTTGACATTAGCTTATGTGAAATGCATGGCTAATGTGTTTTGGAGCAAACCATTTTCCAAAGAGTAGAGCATGCAATAAAGTTGGGCCTGGGGCAGCCTTCAGAGTTGCCTTCACACCCCCCACTACTTTTCCACATTACAGTCCATCAGACAAGCTACGCAGCCCTTATACCAGGCAGCCATCTTGCACAGCTATTGCTGGCAGGCTGCTGGCCCCAGATTGACCAGAGAAGTCACTAGTACATGATGAGGTGGTGGATAATCCAGTTTTGTGAGGACAGCAGCGAAAACACACGTGGACGGTAGTGTAATGCCTTAAATGCGCCGCCATCCTGAATTAATGCTAGCGTCTTGATGTTGCACCTTGACCATGAAACCAATGCCCCCGCAACCAATTACACGCCGCTCAACGACAGAGCTGCTGGCCACAGTTGGCACTGGCTTGGCCAGGTTTGGATTAGAGATGGTGGGGTGCATCATCACACAAAGGTCTAGTGCTTTTAGCTGGATGTGCCACCTGACAGCACTTTAACAGTAAATTTACTTAATGTGAGAGTGATGCTTTACGGGGTCTTTGTTTGATAGCTTCATAACACTTAGCAAAAAATATAGAACTGTCTGCAAAGGCCTCAATTAGTATTTTTGCATTGTAACAGCTGAAGTCTTACATTGTCCAAATGGGGTGAGATGAGAAACATTTTTCCTTTGATTTGTCAGTGGGCTTCAAGGTTCTGTCAGTGGACACTTCCTCAGCTCACTGCTTTGTACCACGTGACAGGAATTCGTGACGGCTCACGATCGGGGACATTTGGACAGCCAAATGCCGCCCCCGATTGGGGCTCCTGGCCAGGGCTGTGACCGCAATAGGCAGCTCACACTCGCAAAGCACCAGTCAATGCGAGTGCGTTAGACCGGTACGCTATCCGAGGCCCCATGTTTTTGTTTCTAATGCAAAAATATACATACTATATCAATTTAAGTATTTTGGATTGCTCACAAGAATGATTTCCTTTTAGCCTGTGAGTTTGTAAAGTGGATAAAGTGCACTTTAACATAAAAAGTGAGATAAGATGCTTGTAGAGCTACATAAAGGATGATGTGGAAGCTAAGGTTAGGCTATTTCAATTAAGTGAGGTCAAATGTAAGAAATGTCCCCCCTTACATTTTCTATTTTTCAAGAGTTGATTATAGGATAGCATTGCTAGCTTAAAATCTTTTTTTTAAATTATAATAATTATGATAATTATTTTTGGTCATTATTATTAAATGACCAAAACCCCTATTCTGTTCCACTCAGGGACTAAGATGGAAACCCCAACATAGAATGAGGGTCTCAAATGGGTCAGCTTTGCTCACCCCTATGTCTACTTTACCCATAGACAAGAATTTGCATAGAACTTTGTCAAGATTGACAGCAGTGGACAGTGCAAGGTGGCGACATCCCCTGGTGATCACCAGGGCTGTCCCCAAGATCATGGTGTCAAAATGGGGAAATGTTTGGAAACATGTAGAGTTCAGCCCTTTATCACATGTGGCATGTGGCTTTATGTGTGCGTGTGAAAGTCTTAAGTGTATGTGTGTGTGAGCATTAATTTCTAAAGGTCGAAGTGTGTGTGTGTGGGCATGTGTGTGCGTTTGTGTAACCTTGAAGTCGCTTTTATCCAAAGTGACTTGCAGAAGGTGCCTTCAGCTTAAGTAGGTCTGAAGACAATGGGGGTCTGTGTACCCTCAGGTACCATGCTTGAAATTGCACGCCAAAATTATGTCCAAAGTCGCTCGGCCATGTGGTTAATTTGGAAGATTTTGGGTGAACTATCACTTTAAGATGTATTATTAGTCACTACACCCAAGGTGTGGGGGATGTTGTTTGGGAACTCTAGGAGACCTGCAGTTTGAGATAAAGCAAGCATCCCTGTGATTCGGCACTCGTCTGCCTGAACCCTGCGCGCCCTGAGATCGCCGCTTCGCTTTATCGCTCAGCCTAGAGACATGCTCATGGTCCTGCAGGCTGGGTCTCTCTCTCAGTCTCTCTCGCCATCGCTTCCTCCCCCTCTCTCTTATATTCCCCATCTCGCCCTCTCTCTCTCTCCTTTCTCTCCCTTCCCCTCTCTTTTACATTCCCCATCTCTCTCTCTCTCTCTCTCTCTCTCCTTTCTCTCTCTCCATCTCCCTGCATCGATGATATGTCTATTCGGCTGACGTAAAAGGCCATGAGGGGTGATACCCGCTGCCTCCCCTCCCCCTCCCCAGGTCCTGGCCCCATCACAGAGCCGTGCCGCGCCCACAGACATTTGTGGCCCCTGCTGCAGCTGCATTGATTAAACGCACCCCTGGCCTTCTGCTGTCACTCTGCACACTCTTTGACTGATGAGCCTTCATTCCGTCAGCAGCACACAAAAAAGATTACTTCAGCCGGCCTGGCTGTGTGTGTGTGTTTGTGTGTGTGTGTGCTTGTTTGTTTGTGTGTGTGTGTGTGTGTGTGTGTGTGTGTGGGGGTGGGTGTGTGTTTGTGTGTGTGTGTGTGTGCTTGTTTGTTTGTTTGTGTGTGTGTGTGTGTGTGTGTGTGTGTTTGTGTGTGTGTGTGTGTGTGTGTGTGTGTGTTTGTTTGTGTGTGTGTGTGTGTGTGTGTGTGTGCGGGTCCATCTGTCTGTCTGTATGTGCGGGTGTAAGTGTGGTGTAAGACTTGCATGGTTGCTGGGTTTCTGTTTGGCTTAGAGGTGCCTCCGTCCTCATCTCCCCCTCTGCTAGGTCAGTGCTCAGCAGGCGGCTGGTGAAGAATGACTGCTCCTCCACAGACACATAGAGGGATGCAGAACAGCATGTGAATGGGAAGAAAGGGTGATAGATGAACTCTGCATTGGCTGTGGAGGTGCCCTTTAAGCAGGACAGCTTGTGAATGATGCTGTGATGAGAGGATTGTGGATTAATTTCATTATGCACAAGAGAGGGTTTATTTATCACACAGTTGACTGACTTGTTAACTTTACAAAACCTGCTTAAGCTCACACAGCGGAGTGAACTATTCACACCTAGAATGGAGACTTATTTGCTGTGGAAAATTAGAAATTAAACTTGGGAGCCAACAATAGTTGGAAGAGTCAAAACAGGAACTGTTGATAACTGAAACCACGTAATAAATGGAGTCATTTTTAAGAATGAAAATGTAATGACATTTTAAATTGGGGAAAATAAAAGACATGCATCTTATGGGAGATGTGGTTGTCAAGGTCAAATTAAATACAGGTAACAATCCCAGAGAAAGATATATACCATGAAAAGGCTGTGAAGTCCAGGAGAAAAACGGAGATAAACCTGATCATGATTGATCATGATTTTGGTGAAAACGGTATTGCCAAAATGAGAAAGAAATTTCACTTTCATTTTATTCATTTAATTTCATCTTATCGTGTCTCTCCCTGTGACTAGTAGATCTGGAATGAGATTTTCCCCTGGCTGGTGAAAATGAACTTATTGGAAAGGTCCGGGAACCACGACATTTTGATGGGAACTGATGACGGAGTACATCCGCAGCGTTTACCAGTCATTAGTGCAGAAACTATACATCACTGACGGACCGTCAGAGACCACACTGAGAACTCGCTGTCTCAATTGACTTTCTGTCTTCTACTGTATCATAATAAAAGATGGAACAAGCTTAGAGAATCTTTCTCTAAGACCTGAACCAATGGAATGTTTTTTTTTTTTATCACATCAGATTTCTAATTGTAAAAAGACCTGACCCACAGGTACTGCTACCATACAGGTATGCTGATTTACCTGTTTTAATCTGCTCACGGTATAAGAACAGGTGGACTTTGTTCCTCTGTTTGTCATCTAATCTCAAGTCATAATGCAATCCTCCTCCTCCCCCGACCCCTCCAATCCTGTGCACTCGATTCTTGGCACTCCTCCAATGGAGATGACCTGGCATGCAATCAGGGGGGAAAAACAACAGAGAAACAGAGCTGGATTCAGCCCCAGAGGACGGCAATGATAGAAAAAAATGCTCAAACTGCATTCTTTCTCAGGCAGGAGCCGATTGAACTGTCACTCATGAGCCTTCGGTGTATGTCCGCTTATCACTGTGTTGAGAGGAGGGGGCATTATCATTTTTAATAATTATTGTCATTAGATGATTTGTTATTCATGTTTAATACCTCTAATATACATACATGCATTTAATACCTTTTCTACTTTTGCCCTGAGATATTTTGCTTCGTTCGAAGGCAATGGAAGCCACGTTTGGCGAATATTAAATATCTTTGAATATTTGAATTGTGATCCATACGTTTTTTGTTTTTTTTATCCTTTTGCATTCCATTGCAGAATATTTTATTAAGGCAATTTTAAATGTATAGGTAAGAAATAAAAAATAAAAAATAAAACCACGTACTGCAGTCTCCCACGTGTCTCTGTGGAAGCCAGTGATGTTTACTCAAAACCCTATGTATATATTTTTTTTCATAAAAAATCTTAAAATTGTAACATTTGTACCACCAATTTGATCTAAATTGATGTTCTATATTGTGCTGAAGTGCACACCTCCCACCTTGGGGTCATGCAGAGTACACCATGCATAAGTGATCAAGCACTTGTGTGTCTCATCCATGCACTGCATTATGAATGCGTATGCATGCAGACTGAGGCAGCATCATTGGGTGCAGTGTCCCTTCTATTAATAACCCCATGTAGCAGCCTGTGGTGCTTGCCAATCTGCTGCAGCGCTTTAGAGCTTGGATTAGCCACGCTAGTGGGGAAGTGCTTTCAGAACGCTGGGCAGCAGGAGTCGTATGCAGTGTACAGCATGCTGTACGTGCAAATACCACCCTGATCTCAAATACATCCTTGTCCTACCCAGTGCCAAGGTCTCCTACTGGTTAAATCGTGGTTCTATTGTTTCTGTGTCAGGAAGGCATTGAATCATTATTTCAAATACTTTAAGCCTTTTAGACACTGGTCAAATTCTTCCACATTACTGGCTGATTTAAGACACATTTATTTTCATCAATATTCTGAGAAAAATTCTCAGGGATCTTCAGGAGTGTTTTCAAATTTTACCAGCATCTAAAGGGTTAAAGTATTAAAATACATATTTGACCCAGGCCAGGCCTGGTTTTGTGTTTTTCATGTCTTTTGAATGTTCTTTGAATGGCAGGAGGAGGGGAAAGGAATAAATGGACTGAAAACCGATGCTTTATCATTGCCATTCTGCTTGAGACCCTGAATATAAATATGAATCATTATCAGTTTTGGGCTGTTCTGATAATGAAGTGATCTATGACGCGCACATTGATTTATCACTGTAGCAGTTTAACCATTTTGAGATTCACCTTCCCTTTGAGAATGACCTTGTTTTCATTTGTGCACTCGTGTGGCACCTTATGCCTTTGAGAATTGATTGCCGATTTTTACAAGTGCTTTTGTCCTTATAGGTGTCCTTACCTGGCAGTGCACCTGTCTCCTGCCATCCCTGTCTTTGCCGGGCTACTCTTCCTGTTTGTTATGGCAATGCTGCTGAGGACCAGCTTCAGTGACCCGGGGGTGCTGCCCAGAGCCTTGGCAGAGGAGGCCACCTTCATCGAGATGGAGATCGGTAGGTTACCCCCCCACACACACACACACATATACTCCCAGTGATTGACAATAAAAAAGAATAGGCTCAAACTGGATTATTTCCCATGTTAGCAGGAACCCTTTGAACTGTCACCCATGTCCCTTTGAGGTTTGCCTGCCAAGACAATATTTTTTTAATAATTATTATCATTAGATTATCATACAGGTAACTGCCAGAATAAAGCAAACACCAACATAAAGTGCCTTAATAGGGCATTGGGCCACCACCAGCCACTAGAACAGCTTCAATGTGCCTTGGCATAGATTATGCAAGTGCCTGGAAATCTGTTGGAGGGATGCAACGCCATTCTTACACAAGAAATTCCATCATTTAGTGTTTTGTTTATGGTGTTGGAAAATGTTATGTCAGGCACCGCTCCAGAATCTCTCATAAGAGTTGAATTGGTTTGCGATCTGGTTACTGAGGCGGCCACGGCATATGGTTTACATTGTTTTCATCAAACCATTCAGTGCCCTGTGGATGGGGGCATTGTCATCCTGAAGAGACCACTTCAATTAGGATAGAAATGCTTCACCATAGGATAAAGGTGATCACTTAGAATGGCTTTGTATTTATTGGGGTTTACCTTACCCTCTAAGATAAGTGGTTGAGTGGATGCCATGGAAATGCACCCCACGCCATAACAGAACTGCCAGAACCCTTCATTTACTTAATGTTTCCTTTATTTTGGCAGTTACCTGTATTTTTTCGATTCAGATTTGTTATCCATGTTTTATACCTATTATATTTAATTTGATATTTATTATATATTATTTGCCCCACATCTGTCTTCTTCCCCCTTCCAAAAAAGACCCAGTCGAGCGTGTGCCCCTGAACAGGAATAAACGAATCCACGGGAGACAGCAACCAAACACACGCCGCATGTGTCCACCTGCACAAAACTGGGGCTCCAGACAAGCGAAAAAGCAGTCGAGAGGCATGAATACTGTAACGCACCCCGTTATCCCCCAAAAAAAGAACATTAAGTGGCGAGGGTGCTTCCTGCCCTTTTTACTTATTTATGAGTATTATGCTTTGTTTATTAAAGTTGCTCAGATTGCCCATCTGTGTATTGCGCGCACCTGCGCACCTGCCCGCCTGCCTGCCTGCCCGCCTGCCTGTCCCCTCCCATTCCACAGAATTTTCTTCCTGGTAACACGCTCATTATGTTTACCTTGTGTTTCGGGGTCCTCCTCTTTCATGACTCCTGTGGGACGCCAGTCCTCTCTTTCCTGCTACTGAAAGACGGACCCTAAAACCTAATGACGGACCAATAAAAGCTGTCAGTGGAAGAGACTGCAGACCCAGACTGTGATCAATTGTGCGCCATCCCGTTCCCTCATATGTTATAGGGCGTTGTCTTCTTCAATAAAACGGGCCATTTTGCTCAGTTAATCCCGGTGGCTGGTTGGCCTTTTGTGTCTGGCTGGCTTAATTCCCTGACTCCACATGCATGTAATGGGGGTTATAGTGTATGACCACCCCCCGGGCATGTTTCTCCCCGGTGAGTGAGCCGCGGTGTTGGTGTCAGGATGACAGACTGAGCTTCTCTTGTCTCTGCAGGCGAGCGTGTATCTGCTGTGGGCCCGCCCTACGCGCCCTCCTTCCCCCCTCCCCCCTTCCCCCTCTTCCCCGCCGGCGTTTTGTCCGCAGCCAATGTCTACAGCGAAGATTCATAGTGCCCTTCAAGTGTCTCCTTCCTCTTTCATTGCGGGACACGGAGAGAGAGTGGAGGATGGGGGACGGTCAAAGGTCCACTCCGGATGATGTAGGAGGTCTCGGCGTAATGAATTGCTCTGCAGGTGGTCGGTTGAGAGTTCCGGGCAGAGCCGGTGTGTCATTGGCCGGTGGCTCGAGGCCTTACTGCGTCGGGGCATGTACCTGCATGCAAAGAGTAGTGTTGCTTCTGAAGGACGATGGACGGTGTGGACCCTCAGCCGGCGGTGTGTGTGGGGCTGTGGCGTGTGCCGTGTGCTGTGTGTGTGCTTGCGGCGTGTTCGTGGTGGTATTGTGATCCCTCTCTCCCTCCAGCTTTCACAAACAAGGCCGTTGCACCACACAACCAGTGAGTAAAAAAAGAGTACCTTTATCGACAAGTTCAGATAATCTGTAGACATAACAAAACGCTGCACAATTTTGTAATGCAAAGAAAAAAATAATGCTATCACGAAATAAAACTGGGAAGCTGTACCTATTGGTATTGATTATTCGGCTAATTAATTGCTTGATTGATAATCAAGGAAAGTAAAGGGAAAAACCAGTTGAGAGTAATCATTAGTTTAATGGTATAGTTTCTGCCCTCCTCTATTTAAAAAGCAGACGAGTGTGTAGCCCCTCTGAGCCCAGTATGCTGGGGTTGGCATGGTGATGAAACACCAGCTGTGCTGCTCTCACATTGGCCTGTTAAGTGTTTGGGCCTGGTAGGGCTGCTAATCGGATGCAACCTCTTCCCGGAATATCAGAACAGAAGCGGGACCAGCAAAACCAGGCCCACTGAGGGAAGCGCCCGTTCAACTGGCTGTAGTCAGACATATTTAATTCAAAATATTAATCTTTTTTTTCATCTGAATTTCAGATTAGGTTATGTAAAAGGATTTGCTCTTTCGTGAGGTTTTTTTCCTTTGTGGTTTTTTCTCTCTAGAACAAATCTTAGATTAGAAACTATTAGCGAGTTAGTGACTGATCTTTATTGTTCATAAAGGAACTTCAGTTGAATATCATTTAATTCCGGTTGCTGTTGCATGCATTTTCCCTGGCGGCAAGTGGCCAGTTAGAGGTTCCTGTTGCCCGGCTGCTTAGTTGATTAGCTAGTTCTATGGACATGGTTCTAGTTCTTTTGCTGGTTTACTTCTGACTATTCAGACCCACCTCTTGTCCGGTTTGCACTGTAGACTTGTAACTCTGCCTTGGCAGTAATGCAAGCAGAGAAAGTTATCTGCCCAGGTAGGAGTTTCAAATATATAACCAATTCAGTGTGTCGCTAGTGTGAGACTGATTACATTGCTGGATGAAGATATAATTAGTGACCCTTGATCATCTGGTTGAGCACCTTGAGAGAAAGAATCTTCATCACGAGTTCCAAATGCCTGGCCTTTGCTGCAATACAAAATTGCGCGTGTTGATCAATCCAAAATACAGAACCGGAGTAAAATAACCTCCGTACTGATGAAGAGAAGGGCCCGATGTTTGTAACAGAAGACCAGAAAGTTTGATTGATTGCACATCCGGAAGATGGAACACAAGCATGTTACAAAATGTCCCACAAACACGATTTTTTACTGTGCTTATATACAGTTTAACAGGTACATCTGTGTTAGTTCACACTAGGGGGTGAGACGCAGGCCCCTGCCTGATTGGGCCAGAAAGATTGTTGTTGCAAGACATTGCCAGTCTCAGTCAGACATCACCCATGCAGTTGCTAATACACAAACCTCATCTTTGTGTCCTCAAACAAAATGTCACTTTTCGCATACATACTATAAATTACATTCTCACAGTAGGAACCTGGACTAGAGATCCAGGAACCTGGTCAGAGTGCCTTTTTGGGGGGGAGAGGTGGGGAGAGGTGGGGGTTCGGTGACAGTACCTTTAGTAGTAACATTAACAAACCTGCTGATTGTAACCAGGGCGATCAGCAGACGGCGCCTGCAAGGGACCACAGGGCACAGTGCTTTGGCGCCGTCTGCATTGAGCGCAAGTCTCCTTCGAACGGGAGCTGCACTTGGCTCTCGCACGCGTTACCATGGTGACTGCTGTTTGGGTGTGGGGTTGAAAGTCCATGCTTTGATCGTAGGTGCAAAAGAAAAACAGCCTGGGTGCGTGTGGATAATTGGATTTGAGACAGCCTGGTTTTTCTCCATAGCACGTTTTTGGCAAGGCTTTATAGTTTGCCTTGGTGTAAGTTAAAGTGTAAACATAGCAAATGGAAAAAAAGAATACAATTCTTATGCTTATTTAAACATACCATTCCAGGAAAGGTGAATGTGTTTTCCTGGGGGGGGGGGGGAGTGAGTGTGAGTTGGCTGAAAAACGAGACATAACAGTGTAATCAAGGTGACCCAACATCTGACACGCGAAGGAGAAATTGCAAATAAATAACCACAACATGTCGCAGTAATGATGGGCCGTCATAAACAAATGTGGTCTCTACGTTGGGCGGAGGTGCTAGAGTGACTTCTCTGACGTCCTCGAGGTTCAGTGTGTCTGATTTATTTGTTTTACTGAAGCCCTTCATCCCAGCTCCTTTGTCATATAAAAACGAATTGCTCCACTGCTGAGTGTGCTGGAGCTCTCCATTAACCCTGTGTGATGCATATGTGAACGTGTGTGTGTGTGTGTGTGTGTGCACATTTGTGTTTGCATGCGCACACATGCATGTGTGTGTGTGTGCGTGTGTGTGTGTGTGTGCATGTGTGCGTGTCTGTGTGTGTGTGTTTGTGTTGGTTGAGTGGGTGGGGCCAGAGGGGTGGAGGGGGCGGTGTGACGCCCTCATCTAAAGCGTCCTGTTTGTTTGTTTTCCCTCAGAGGCGGCCAATGGAAACGTCCCGACGGGCCAGCGCCCGCCCCCTCGGATCCGGAATGTCCAGATCAACAGCCAGATCGTGAAGCTCAAGTACTGCTACACCTGCAAGATATTCCGCCCCCCGCGGGCATCTCACTGTAGCATCTGCGATAACTGCGTGGGTGAGTGTGGCACGCTGGCCCATCCCTTCGTCCTCTCGCTCACTGCCCACTGCGTATGGCAGGGTTCCCCAAATCCGGTCCTGGAGGGCTGCAGGGTGTGGCTGGTTTTTGTTGTTACTCAGCACTTAATTGATCAATTCATGCGGTTGATTAGACAGTTAACTCCCCTCAACTGGCTTCTTGGGTTCAAATTGTTTGCTGATTTATAAGGTGAAAACAAAAAACTAGCATATCCTGCGGCCCTCCAGGATCAGATTTGGGTTACCCTGGTTGTCCTATGTTATCGTATTGTCATCCTCCCTCTCACTGCCCACCGACTTAACACACCATAAATGGCAGTGTGTGGTGTGTTAAGTCGGTAAGAAGGGAAAAATGAACATGCGCACACAACCAGTAGTGCACAGATTCAGGGTGAATGAAGGATACTGATTCAAGCGTAGGAAAAAGAATGTACCCACACACGTTTCAATGCTCCAAGTGATTTATTAACAGATGAAAGGCATTTCGACCTACACAGTCTGCATCAGATGAATGATGAAGACCAGGTCGGTTGACACATTGTTAATTTGTTAATTAATCATCGGGAGCATTGAAACAGTGTGAATCATTCTTTTTCCTGCGCTTGGTAGGAAAGCGCTCCTGCGCTTTGTGCTATGATTGGCTGAAATGTTAATGCATATGCACAAACTTTTTTTTGTTCAATTTCGTGAGAGAAAGAAAGGAACAAGAACTAGCCACGTGGGTACCTGGCCTCACTTGGATGCATTTCTGGTATTTGTAAAAAAAAAACAATACAAATATATACATTCTATTTTACAAAAAGCAAACTGCCAAACTCAGTCACAATGTTTTAAAGATGCGGTGTAGGATATTAAAAGTACTGAGTAAAGAGAAAAGTAAATGTCATTCAAAGTATAAAATTCTCAGATATATAATTGTTGTATATGAGTATAATCAGGCTTTATTGGGATAATGTTTGGGGGAGGGCATGGTGTCTTATGTGGGGTGTGCCCTGTGTTTAAGGCTGTGGCTCAGTAGCTTTGATGTTGCGTGGTTTTTGTCTACCCTGGATAAGCCAAACAGTCAGGTGAAAGTCTTGATTCCAAAGTCCTCTTTTGCTCCTGCGTGATGAAGGACCCACAGGATATTATCATAAAAAAACACTGAAGAAACACTGGATACCTGGATACGTCCCTGTTCACATGCGCATATGATTGCTGATTGAAGTGTAATTTTACTTCATGCGAAAGGCGATTAGTGTAAATTGGCTCTGATTGATGTCCCCCTTGTGCATTAGACACATTGCGGAGGCTGTAGACGGATGGATGTGTTTTTTTTTTATGTGGTTATTCTTCAGGGTGTGCATTTTGCCCCAGTCACTCCAAATGCCGGTGTGTGTCTGTCTTGGGTGCAGACCTGCTGTCTGTCTGTCTGCTTAATGCTGGCTCAGCATGACTCAGCAGTGGGAACAGGGCTGCTTTTAAGGAAAAGAGTGTCTGGGCCTCTCAGCTCTGACTCAAGACTAGAATCATGTGTTGGGCCTGAAAGATGCATATGTACACACCATTCAGTTTGAGCACTGGGGCTTTACTTTTTCTTTCCGGGTTGATCTTGCTGAACCTCCCCAGTGTTTTATTTCCTGTTTCTATTTCCCTGAATGGTTCCATTTGATCAGTGATTTCAGGTACAAAAACTCCCATATTTACTGAAGGTAAATACATTGTGAAATTCCATCCGGGTTGTACGACGTGTTTTGCTGCGAGGGGGAGGAGTGTGGCGGATGATGTTTTCACTCTGCCGCCCGGTGCAAGGTTGCGAGTGGCTCACCCCTCCGTGTCTCCATCCTGGGTCTTCTCCAGGGGGAGGAACAGGAGACGGACAACTGGAGTTATATTTAGCCCTGACAATTTGGAAAAGGCGCTTTCTCACCTGCCCTGGAAAGCAGCCTTGGCGCCCTTGGCTGGGTTTTACACATTTTGTGGAGGACAGGATGGAAGGGCAAGCTTGTTTTGAGGTGTTAGTTAAAATGATTGACACTCCTGTTCTTCTCTCCCACCCCCCCTCCCACACTCCCTATCTCCACAGATCGCTTTGATCATCACTGCCCGTGGGTGGGAAACTGCGTGGGCAAGAGGAACTACCGCTACTTCTACATGTTCACCCTGTCACTGTCCCTGCTCACCATCTACATCTTCACTTTTGACATCGTCCATGTGGTGCTGCGTGAGTGGGAGGGGCTTCTGGGGGGTGGGGCCTGTGTTTGGGTGGAAGAGTGGGAATGGCCTGTGCATGGGTGTGACCTGTTATTAGGGGAGAGGGAGTGGCTTATGTAGAGGTGTGGCCTGTTTGTGGGAGGGGCTTCTGGGAGGAGTGGTCTGTGTTTGTGGGAGAGGGGAGTGGCTTCAGTCAGGGTGTGGCCTGTGTTTGGGGGGGAGGGCATGGTGTCTTATGTGGGGGTGTGCCCTGTGTTTGGGGCCCAGAGCAGGCTGTGGCTCAGAGTAAGTAGCTGTGTGATGTTGCGTGGCTTTTGTCTACCCTGAGTTTCACTCTACAGCCACAGACAGTCAGGTGAAAGGAAAGAATGCAAACTGAAATGCAAAAAAAAATTTATAGTCAGGGTTAATTGGCTCTGAGCTGTAGATCTTGATTTAGGGAACAGGTGTTTTTCCATTTTAACCCCTAGTTTGCATCTGCCTCCAATTGGTTGAACAAGGCATCTTTGTGTATGGTGCGTGTGTGTGTGCACGTGCGTGTATGTGTGCATGTTCTTGGGTGTTCCTTCACTCACGACCTGTCTCCGTCCACAGGCTCTGTGGACTCTGGGTTTGTGAGCACCATTCGGGACACCCCAGGGACATATCCTTTCAGCAGGGGTTTGATGATGTTCTACATTCTACATTTTTAGGCATTTAGTAGATGCTCTTATCCAGAGCGACAGTTTGACTTTTTCTTTACATACAATCCATTTATACAGCTGGATACTTAATCCAGCTGTATAAAGTACTTTGCTCAAGGGGGTACAATGGCAGTGCCCCACCTGTAAATCAAACCTACAACCTTTGTGTTGCAAGCCTAGTCCCCTAACCATTATACCACAAGCTGCTCTCTCTCTCTCTCTCTCAGAGATGGAATGGCAGAGTGAGCCATGGGCATGGGGAACTTTCAGTCTGAGCACATCAAACACGGCCCCAATGAGTCTTGAAAGGCACAAAAGATGATGAAAGGCCTGTAAGATGAAACAATATGTGAAATGTTGACTGTCGGCACTGGCTGTGGCTTGGGGAGACCTAACAGGGCGGCACATATTTGGTCATGGTGTTGCCCAGGGAGGACCGGTTTCAGTCGGCAGGGTATTTCCTGCCTCACCATTCAATAGCGCCTCCTCTGGTGGACCGGGCCTGTGCCAGCTGTGAAGAGGAGTGGCAACTGGCTGTGTATGTGCTCGTGGGTGCCCCCTCCTGAACACCAGAGGATATTGTAGCACTGGGACAGGCCTACAGTTACCAATGGGTATTCCAAAATAGGGGAGGAAAGATGGGGGGGGGGAGTGCAATGTGGTGTAGACTGTAAGAACGTAGCCAGGATAAAATGTGAATATAGCAATAAATGGTTAGCAGGGACTTAGTCTGGAGTTTTATTAATAATAATAATAATAATAATAATAGTGATAGTGATAGCAGTAAAAGTATCAGTAGTAGTAATCTTTGTTTTTTAGTTAGCACAGTTTGAAGAGCTAATCTCAAAGCACTTTAAGACTCACAAGATTAAAGATGAAACAAAATGATTAAAACAAGACAGAATGGCGACAAAAAGAAAAAAATAGAGAAAAAAAGTCTGGAGTATTTTCTCCTCGTGAGTGCCACGGCCCAGTTGTTCCTCCCTTGACCCTCCTCCCCCTGCACTGTGCTAGAGGTGCTGGTGTGTTTCTTCACCCTGTGGTCTGTGGTGGGACTGACTGGCTTCCACACCTACCTGATCTCCCTCAACCAGACTACCAATGAGGACGTGAGTAACCTGCCACACTCACACACTACCCCTCCCGCCCGCTGCCTTGGTCTCTCGCTGCTGTTTACACTACACTGTGCTCTGGGCAGCATTTCAACACCGGGTGTCTCGTGACTGGAAAAATCAATATGCTGCACCGCCACATAAATTTGCACATGGCACTCCAGCGAAGCGCGGTGCTGAAATCAGATGTGTTTAGGCGCGTTTAGCCGCAGCGCGGGGAGCACTTTGCCCCAATTATTTATTTATAAAGCCCGCGCCCCTCCTGGGTGCTCAGCCCTCCCGGAAGTGCAAAGCCGTGAGAGCAGAAACGCTTCACGAATGGGAGAAGCCGATAACCGACGTGCGCCTCCCTGATTGGGCTAATAATAGAGGCATCGATATTTGTTGGGCTCGTTCAGCTGCCAGACGAGGCCTGACATGGCGCATGGCGGGGAAGGAGAGGGCAGCTTCAGGCCCATACGGTTGATCTGGTCTCTCCTAAGGCTGGTTCAAGTTAAAAAGCCATCAGCCTACAAGATGGTCTCCAGAACGTTCTGCTGACGGCTGCTGTAGTCTTCTGAGATTTGACATGCCAGATCTTGAGTCCAGAGTTTAAAGACTAGATGGATCCACTCAAGCGACTCAAGTAGCTCATTGCTATGGAAACAGTCATTTAAGTTGTTAACCATTGTTTAGATGTGGACTGTGTTGGCCTTACTAAGCAACATTGTCACATTTTAAAATGTATTCTTTTTTTCTTTTTTTATATAAATCATAAGTATCATCTCAGCAGAAAACAAATGCACTGTGGAACTGCCTGTCAGCAGAAGGCTACTGCTCTGCTAAAATAATAAATACATTAAAATTCCACTCATAAGGAAAAAATCTGCTTTAGATGTGACCATCTACAGTAGGGCTGTCCAATCTTACCCGAGAAGCGCCGGTGTGGGGGCAGGCTTAGCCCAGCACTAGAACACCTGATTCAACTAATCACGATCTACAATCAAGAACTTGATTAGCTGAATCAGGTGTTTTAGTGCTGGGCTAGAACAAAAGCCTGTGATGCACACAATGTAACAAAACACATGGGTGGAAAATTGATCATTGATATTATATGTGTTCCAAACATCATAGAATAGGCATTATATTAAGTGAATTAAGGGAACCCAAACAATACAATTTTTCCCAATATTAGTTTAGCCTACTGAAATGTTGAAAAAAAGTATTCAACTGTTTCTGTTGAACTTCTTAATCACATTACTGAATGAACGCTTCTGAGATTGGTGCTTGCTTGGGCTGGGAACTGAGTCTGGGATGTGATTTTGGTAAATGAGTTCTGGGGAGACCAAACTAGTCTGCGAGTATGTGTGGAAAACCAATGTAAGACAAAACATGCCCAGCGTCGAACGTAGCTATAGACTTATAACAAACTTTGGCGGTATGATATTCATTGTTTCATTCATATTCATTGCGGAATAGCGATCGGAATAAGATATATTGTTCACTACTACTTGTAGCTCGTGCTGGACATATTTTTGCAGCGACAAGCTACATAAAAGCACAGATGTAAACACAAAGACAAATATTGCTAATGTTTTCATTTTTATACGATTGAAAAAAATTGGCTACAGATATAAGAAATATGAGGTATTAAATGTGATCTTGGTAAATTGCAATTCATTGGAGGACAAATAATAAATATGAAAAATTATATAGCCTAGTGTGAAATCACTGCATGGTACCTCCTGTGCTTGCTGCCCCCGAAATGACTCCCAAATGCCTAGGTAGAGGTAATAAAATTGTAGCTAATGTTACGGGGAAAGCCGTGTTCTGCTTTTGTGAATTTGAGCTGGAATGTTTACAATGTCAATGCTAATGTCCTCCTATCTTCATGGTTCTGTTGTGCGGTGGAAAAACAACACAGGGACTCGACCCGTGAAGGGGATAGTTAAGGGTACAGATGGTTACCGTGCTGTGCCGTACCGTGCTGTCGGTGGAAAAACTGCACTAATCTCCAGCTTAGCTTTTGCAGTTGGTCTCTATGTTTGCGTTAAAGCAGCCAATAACATTTTTGGAAGAACGAATAAAAACAACACAATCTTGTAAATGTAATTATCTCACATCTACAGAGTGATGCAGATGGGGAGATTCAGATTTGTATATGGGCTCAGTAGGGGTTAAACTGAAGAAAGAGTTAGACTGAAGTAGGCTATGAATCAATGGAGGGATCTGAAATTACCTTGTGTTATTAGATCAAATGAAGGGCTTTTCAATATGGAAACCAACTGTAGTAAACGTGAAGATTAATGTCTGCTATAAGACCTGTGAATTCACCCGTTAAGCGTAAACACCAGGGAGGTTTGTTTCTCTGACTTTCTCGCCTCGACTGTACTTCTGCAGCCAGGAAGCTCTAAATCCCTCACAAGGTCATAGATCATTTTAGTGGATCAGTTATAACCCAGAGGGAATAATATCTAAAAAAAGAAACCCCTCGGTTGAATAAGGTATAAGCGCAGAGATATGCGTTCAGTAAGACAGATGATGGTGTAAACCAGTGTAACCGCTGCAGTGAAGCAGCGAAGGCTCTCTGTCTCTGTCTCTCTCTCTGTGTGGGTGTGGGTCTGTGTTGCTGCCTCTCTTTTTGCCTGTCTAAGGAGCAGGCTTTCGTCTTACAGATCAAAGGCTCGTGGTCAGGGAAGAATCGTGTCCAGAACCCGTACAGCCACAGGAACATCCTGAAAAACTGCTGTGAGGTGCTGTGTGGACCGGTCTACCCCAGGTAGGACCACCTCTTCCGTCTTTCTTCTATTCTCTGTCTTACATTACCACTCTCTCTCTCCACTCTCTTTCTCTCTCATCCTCTTCCCCTCTCTTACTATATCCCTCTCTCTCATCCCCTCTCTCTCTCTTTCTCCGTCTTCCTCACTCTTACATTCCCCATTTCCCTCTCTTGCCCCTCTCGCTCATATTTCTATCTTCCTTTCTCTTATGTTCTCCATCTGTCTCTCTCTTACTCGTTTGTCAGCCTCGCTGTTATATTCTTACATCTTACATTCGCCATCCCCCCACCCCATAATGTCTCAGTAGTGGGAGTATAGATCAGTTGAAACCCATGTCCCCTCTTGGCAGTGTGCTGAACAGAAGAGAGCTGATGAAGGAAGAGTCAGCCGGCCCCACAGTCCAGGCCACTCCCCAAAGCACTGCCACCAATGGCGGCAGCCCTGATCCGCCAACCACGGTAAGCCGGTTTGCTTTCCTCCCTCCCTCCAAACTGCTGTGTGTCTCTTCTGTCTGGCACTAAAAAAGCTTTGTAATGCTGCCAAATATAGAAAATACAGTACAGTACAGTCTGCATATCGGAAAAACAAATCAATTACAGAGCAAGAACTAGGGAGGAGTGAACAGTAGAATCAGTGTCTCAAAGATGCATGAGATGTATATGGAACAACTACAGCATCCATAGAGTGCATTTTTGGGTGTAAGATGTACTGTGTACAGTGTGTAAAACACAGGGAAGCTGTTCCATCCGCAGTGGCTACTGTAGCCATTATGGGAAAATATTTCCAGACAAACAAATTATGCCTTAGTTGTCAGTTTCATTTTCTGTAATTCTTTTGCTTTGTCCCTCTCAAGGTCACTTGTGTTTAAATATATATATATTTTTTTTAATGTAGAATATATATATATATTTAAATGTTATCATGAGCTTGAAAAGTCTTATAAAACAAACTATGCACAGGGATGTCCCAGGGAATGTCTAGCACGTAAATAACTCTGATATGGGTGCTGGATCACACAGATAAATGTGTACATTTATTAACATTGGCACACAGCAAAGTGTTCTGAAATATCTGAAATATCAAGGAATGTGTATGTCATAGGTGATCTGTTGAAACATTTATATCATTAAGAGACGCTATGTGGCAGTCAGGCAAGGCACATATGTGGATAAACTGGTCCTCGTTTTAGATAAAGTGGATGCAGATAGTGTCAAAACAAGAAGAGGTTCCAAAATCGAGGATGTCCCATACGGTCTATGGTACATGTGACATTATGCACAAGATACTGGCTACTGACCACAAGTTACAATGCCATGACCAACCCAAGGTAATATGAAGCGGAAATAAAAAATAAAAAAAGAATAATAATAATACTACTTAAAAATAATACAAACATTTAAATCATATTAATAGTCAATATAATAATTTAAAAATAATAATCAAATTACAAAGTAGAAAAAGCACAACACTCGCTCGATAAATGAGCCAAAAAAACCAACCTGATTCTTTTTTTTTTAAAGCATTGTATTGTTGTATTAAGTCAAATTTGATGCAATTACTGATTTCTTTTTGTCACTCGACAGAAAACCACAGCTCCACTCATCCCCAATGAGCACACTCCTGAGGATGCCAAGCCTAGCATCGCGGCCCCGCCCGAGAAGAGCTCCTCCCCCAGGGAAGAGACCCCGCCCACTCCCCAGGACCCACCCCCTCCATCGCCAGCAGAGGACTCTGTCCAGGCAAAGGAGAAAGCCCACTAGCTGTACCGTAGCAAAGAACACCAGTATTACTTTCAATAAAATGCACTCTCTTCAAAGGAAGCCAAGCAGGACCTTCAGAAACCGACATCCGAAACGCGCGAGTGGAGATTATGGCCGGGGCAGACTGACTCGTTCCCTGCATTCCACCAAGTGTGTAGAAGAGAAAGCCCCTCTTTGTACTGTGTGCCATTTCGGTGGAATGCAGGCTTGTGTTTGAGTGACATTCTTGGAGGGGGTAGGGTGGTTGTTCTGCCGGGAGGCCTCCGTGCCGTTCCCACCTGCGCACTCACCTGTGCACTTGTCTGCAGTCCTCTCTGCCCGCACGCACCTTGCATGGGAAAAACAGTCAGGGAGGTTTGCGGAGAAACAGAGATCTTCAGACTGCTGTTAAACAAGGAGCCTCTTTCTTACTGCTCCCGAGAGGGGGGTTATTTTGATGATCCATGTTATGGATTTTATTTGTATTTTGTATTATTTGTTTTGGATTTTGATGAAATATTGATGGACAGTGCTAAACCCCTCCCCCCCTGCCGTGTCATAATATCTGACTCTAGTGCTCAGTTTCTGCAGTGCTTAGCAGCCCCTATGCAATTAAGAGATGGATCGGCACAGAAGCTGTATGTGTAAAGGAAGAAGGGCCTGGTTGAACATCTGATTCGTACAGCTAACTGTGTCCTGGAAGCAGAAAAATTTGACTGTCGTATCCCTCTTCCTTTTTTAGTGCTACAGTAGCCCACATAGTACATTTTCTCCAACTAGAGATGCCATTTCCCCTTTCCCAAGTTCACCTGCTTTGAGGGAAAACGATGTATCTGAGCTCATATTGCAACACTCAGACACACTTGCTTCAGTTGGCTCTCTGGTCTGCTCTTGGACACAATCATGTCTCTCTCTCTCTCTCTGTCTCTCTCTCTTTCTGTCTCTCTCTCTCTTTCTCTCTCTCTCTCTCTGCCTCTCTCTCTCTGTCTCTCTCTTTCTGTCTCTTTCTCTCTGTCTCTCTCTCTCTCTCTGTCTCTCTTTCTCTCTCTCTGTGTCTCTCTTTCTCTCTGTCTCTCTGTCTCTCTCTCTGTCTCTCTCTCTTTCTCTCTGTCTCTCTCTCTCTCTCTGCTTCACAAGGTCAATTTGCAGTAAGTGGGGAAAGGGAGCTCCTGGAGAACCCCACCCCTTGCAGGTCACCCTTCCTGGGGCCCTTCAGGGATTGGGGGGAGTCCATCAGGCACAGGTGGTTCCCTAGGTGATGGGCCTGTCTGCTGTGGATGGTAGACACTAGTGACACTAGTGCCTTATCAAAAAGCTGCACTACACCATGCAAATAAGATCGCCCACGGGGGATTGGCCACATCATTTCTCGATAGCTGTCAAAAATATGTGTATGTGGTGTGAATAAAGTAAATGAAAAACCCTGTGACCTTTCATATATGCCAATGCGACACAAAGGAGCTAAATTAATAAGCAAGTAAAACCCTGATTTTATTGTACATATGCAGAGGAAGACGTGTTTAAATATGCTTGGATTCCCAATGGAAAACGAGAGGTGGAGGCCTGCGGGCTGTGTTTGGGTGTCTGTGTTTGTGTTGTCAGGTTTTTGGCCTCAAACTTCTACGCTCCTGTTTCAAGAATAGGGGAGGGGGGAAGGGGGATCTCAAAGTGCGTGCCAGGAATTTCCCTCTGATTTTCTGTTGATATTCTTTTATACAGTGACTCTTGTTTATAATTCTTAATCAGGGCCTTTTTTTTCTCCCTCCTCCTCCTCCTTTCAAGGGAGAGATATTCCCAGCTCGAGGCTGGAAGCAGTTCTATGTGGCTCAGTTGGTAGAGCATGGCGTTGGCAACGCTTAGGTTGTGGGTTCAATTCCCACTGGGACCACATGTACTGAAAAATGTATGCATTCACTACTGTAAGTCGCTTTGGATAAAAGCGTCTGCTAAATGGCATATATATAAACATGAGGTTTCACAGCTTAAAGGATAGATTTTTTTTCTATGGCCGTCTCCTTATCAGACAGAATAAATTTGAATTGGAGTTCCTTTGTGTCTGATCCCTCTCGCACATCGGTTCATTTCACACTGAATTGAGCAGCGGATTATAGAGGATGTTGGTGCTCGTCAGTCACACTCAGTGGCAGCATACTGAATGGTAACTGGATTCGCGAAACCATTTGACACTAGCAGCATCAGTTCCCTTTGAGAGACCGGGAGATAAGACTTCCCTGCACGTCCACTAGGGGTGCGACGGCTGCTCGACCATTGGATCTGCCCACTGAGGTTCAGTGTCTGGCCGTGGCGACCATTTCCAGTCTCAGACTGATTGTTGTCCCAGCCCTGTGATTGGTCATCTCATGTGTGTATCCAAGTGTTAAGTGTTGATGTTCTGAATGTGAATGGTGGTGATTTTATGAATGTATAAAGTGATGATTTTATGAATGTGAAAGACGGTGATGTTATGAATGGGGGAGTCAGTGCAGGCATTAGAGGGTAAAACATGCAGCGGTGCTGTTTAATACAGATGCTGTCCACATCCTTGGCCTGCAGTGACATGAAACCTTTGCAGCGTTGTGCAAAAGAAAAACATGGTGGCAGGTGGACAACAATGCACCCAGCAAGCGTCTAGTGTTCCCATAACCTTTCTCTGGCGTTACGGCAACGTGTCCGCTTTGCTGCAACGTTGCCGCAACACTTAGAAGATGTATCATTCATTTCAGTTGTGATTTTTAGACTGTGAATCAAAGGTTGGTTATTGCTGCTGCGTGTGCCAGTTGGTTGGTTTGGTTTGGTGACATCACTGCAAGCACAGGTGGGTGTAAAAGGTCTCAGATCTCAGGAGCAGACCCATCCTGAAAATGTGCAGAGAAGGAACATGCAGTGAGAGACTGGGTCAGTGAGTGCGGCTTTGTAAGGGAAACCATACTCTTGCGCTGCCTGCAGATGGGCTCCCCTGAGAGCTTTATTGCACAAAGGGAGGGTCTTTCATGTAATTGGTACTTTAACTCCCTGTCAGGCTTACCTTCTGTAGTTGACATTATTTTCTCAGATAAACCTACTTGCCCTTAAATGAATAGCTCGTAAATAATATATTTAAAATCAATCTACCTTTTAAGAAAAGTTAATGAGATTTCCTCCTGAAGAGCAGGTAAGCATTTGTGTAAAAGGTGTGGTCACTCAGAATTCGATTTCAGCCGCATACTGCTCTGCTTCATATGATTTGTCGAAGATGTTGAACGATCTCTGGTTTAATCACCTGATGTGATATTACTGACTTAATGAAGAAATAAACAGGGATTGCCACTGTTGATCGTAGATCTCAAAGCGAGCAAGGATGGAAGAAATCGAGAGGGGGAAAAACTGACCAAGCTTGCTTATGGTGTTCCTTGAACGTTGCGGTCACCTTGGTCAGTAGCTACACAGAAACTACAGCGTCGCTCAGTGAACTTTGAACTTTGCTGACCAGTGACAGATTCTGACCATTAGAGGTGGAACCATTCTCATGACAGATAATGGAGGAATTTGTAGATGTTTGTATTCTAGGAGCAAATGAAGGAGAAAGACATTAGAGTCTGTCTAAAAAGTATGATTTTATAAATGCAGTATATAATATATACATGTATGGTCCCACTGATGGAGTTGACTTTAGGTTCACTTTGCTTTGTAATAACACTGTGATTCTGTAATGTTCCTCTTATTTACTTCCCTCTTCTGTTTACATGAAGGGTTGATGTGTGTTAATTAAAGGAAACCTTGTCTTAATGTGTTGAACCCTTTGTGGTCACTGTGTTACAAGGAGTGTTCAAATGTGAAATGTGACTTGGCAGATTATAGATTGACTGTGGAGCCCCACTTTTCATTTAGTGGCCTTAGTACATGTGTAATTACACAGTAACTACAAGACAACTACTCTCTACACCTGCAGGGCATGCTGGTTTCTGTTGTTACCCAGCTCTTAATTGATCAGTTAAAGCGGTTGATTGCACAGTTAACTCACCTCACCTGGTTTCTCGGGACTAAATTGGTTGAAAATAAGGTGAAAACAAAAACCAGCACGCCCAGCAGCCCTCCAGGACCAGGATTGAGAGCCCCTGATGTACACGTTGTTACATTGTTACATTGTACTTTTCATATATTGCAACTATTGTTTTCTACTACAGTCACATCAGTACACCCCCACAGTGATGATTATGAACTTGAAATACTTTTTTACAGTCGTATTATCTAATACTGTGTATGTGCATTGTTTTCAAATCACTATTGTGGGGAAGAATTGAGATTGATTGTGGGGATTTACTGTTGGGACTGCAGTAGAAAACAACATTTGAAATACATCTGCAAATGCATTTCACAGGTGTAGGTACACTGTAACAATGTGTTCATACACAGCGAACTATACATTATACACAATATTTGCAATTTGAACATTATTAAAGACAAAATTAGAACATTTTAAAGAAATGTAAAAATATTTTACATTCAGAAGTATGTTAATGGAAGTATTACATCCACACCTCTGAAAGTTTCACCATTCCAAAGACAAACAACAGAAAACTTCAACAACAAACTTAATAAAACATTGATAAAAGTATATATACTGTAGATACACACACACACACACACACACACACAAAGAAAAACTCACAAAAATAGTGAAAGGGTCAATTATAAAATGAACCTCACTGGAAAAACAAACATTATTCAGTCCAGGCTGAAAATACTGTATTTCACTTTAGGTAAGATTTAACAAAACAGAAAATATGCTAGTATACATTTTGTGCATGTTTATTTTCAGCCTCTTTACATAAAAATGGCACTGTCTTACTGCCTGCTAATGCTAAGCTATACATCATCTATCTATCAAAATGAACGTGAGAACAATGTACCTTTACCATGGAAACATAACCATTGGATTTAGCTTCAAACAATCATTGATCAAAACTTGAGGCCTGCGTCGTGACTGAAAAGGGAAGCGGCAGTGCCATCAATACTCTCGAAAACTGGAGCAAAATGAACATGACCCCTACACCTTAGCTGCCTCTTCATTTGAAGCACCTGCACGCCCATAAAAGGGAACCCAGAGGGGCAGTGAGGGAAAATAGTGCAATCCCTTACTCAGAGCGTGTGGCTCAAACATTCAGATTAAAATGTCCGATAGCGGCCATCGTGGGAGCAGGCGGGTGGGGTAGGGAGGGTTTAGGATAGTCCCTGGAGGGAAGGCCCAGTATGTGTGTCTCAAGACTCCCCCTCTCCCACTGTGAGACCCTCAAGTTGTCCCTCCAAGGCGCTCAGCTCCGGGCCTGGACTCTGTGGAGGCTCTTGTTCTGGGCCTGGTTCTGAGCCTGGTTCTGGACCTGGTTCCTCCCGCCCGTTCTCCATATTGTCACTGCTCTCGAAGCAGCCTGAGTCCCGGGGGACATCTGTCTTCTCTTCACTGCTCTCCCTCTCGTCCTCCTCCATCTCCTTCTCCTTCTTCTCCTCCTTCTCTTCCTCCTCCATGTCTGACTCGGCCTCGGCTGGGAAAAAGAGACGGCAATTAACACCGGCGAAGAAACTGCTCAAACAGTCTCTTTATACCGTCAGGCAGTACTGAGCTGTACCGTGCTGGCCAGGGGTTTCCACAGCACAGCTCGGTATGACATCCACTCACTTTAGTTTCATACTGTAAATATCATATAGCACTCATGTCTAACTTGTCTTAGTCCTTGTGCTGTCCATGAGAGAAAATCCCCAAGCTCTTAATAATACAGACAAATAATGAGAAAATGTATAACACTCATATCTTCATTATCAGAATCATTTTGTTAAGAGATTTGATGGTGCTTTGATGAAGTTTCCTTGATTTCAGTAAATGGGCTGTGATGGAGCTTGCTTTCTTCTCACACTTGCACTAGCGGTTGCAAGTGTGTGGGCTGAAATGTAGTCTCCGCTGCATTTATTTCACTTAGATCCTTAGATCCACAGCAGCACTTGGGCCAATTAGCAATGCTAAGTGAGCTAGAATGGCTGCCCTTATGGCAACAGGGCTGTGTTACAGAGCAGGGGAGGCTGATACAGAACAGGTGTTTTTGTTGGGGCTAATGAGCCAGAAGGAGAGAGTTCTGAAACCGTATTTATTTATTTTTGTCAAAATATAACCATAACATACCTGTCTTGTTCATTGTGTATGCGGTGTATAATCTTACTGTGCTGGTGTAATTGGCACTTCTGCTAATTACACCAGCACAGTCATCGAGTCAGTCAGTGCTATGCTAGTAATAGTAGTAACTGTGTGCTCTAGTAACTGTTTGAGTTACAGCAGTGAGAGTGACAGTGTGTGTGTGTGTGAGTGGGTGTGCTTGCATGTGAGAGGCAGGCGTACAGTCATTCAGCTGCTCCGCTGCTGTGAGGATCTTGACGCGATGCTCAGGGTCGGTGATGTTGAGCTCGTTGAGGTGGGAGTCCTTCAGCTCCCGGAAGTCCTCCAGGTTCTCAAAGCCGTGCATGGAGAGGAGGGAGCCCAGATCCTGGGGACAGAGTGGAACGTTACATTTGGAATTTGGAACCTGGGCAACCTGGAACCTGGAATTTGGAACCTTCTACATAGGGCATTGTGGACACAGAATGGGAAGTGTGTGATGCATGTATGAAAGTTCTGGAATACATGTAAGGCACATTTTTATCTTTCCTCTCTGAGGATTCAGGTTTTGGTTTTTAACCTATCCTTAGTTTCCCCACTGTTCTCCGTGTTTATGCTACGTTTGATACTGTTTAACAGCATTTACCCAGTGTCTGACACAACGTTTAACTGTTCTTACTGCTGTTTAAGTGTTCAATTATGTTTATGGGTGTTCCACAGTATTTAACTGACTTTTTGCTAACAAGATTTTTCCCAGTGTTGAACTGTGATCAGTGTTGTGTATCCCTGTCTTTCCTGGTGTTTGTGCTGTGGTCAGTGTGCGCACACTAGGGGCGCTGTGCATGCTTACTGTCAGGCCAAGCCTCTCCAGCACCACCTCCAGGGTGCAGGATTTGGGTTTGTGATTTTGGCTGTGGGTCCTCTTCCTCTGCGGGGGTGTGACCTGCTGAGGCAGGACTGTGACATAGATGAACTTGAAGGAGCCCACCTTGTTGTTGAGCTTCCCGAACCAGGTGCCCATCGGTGGCTTTTCAATTATAACAATGATGTCACCTTTCTGCAAGAGTAATGATAATGCTTGTTAGACAGGTCAGAATCTCATTTTTTTAAATTCATGCAAGACATTTCCATTATTGTCATTGAGATGAGTTTAATTTAATCAAACCGAGGGCTTGTTTACAACTTAATGGCTATGAGTTAGAATGATGAAATGTAGACCTTGTACTTACTATGCACTGATTAGGCTAATTAGGCAGATGTTCATGTAGTCCAATGAGCCACCACCATAATTGGATAAGGATTGTGACTGATGGTGATGATGAGACTGCAGCACATGACATAGGCCATGTGGCCTGTCTATAGAATAGTCATTTCATATTCTTAGTTTACTAAGTCACTAAGTCACTTCTGTTCATGCACTGCACTGTCTTGTTGGTTGCAGACTGCTCTTACGCAGAACCTAAACAGCAGGGTGTTGCAGTGTGTCAGGTAAGGATCAGGTGCATCTGTGCGGGCCTCACCTGCAGCTTGAGTGACTCAATGTCGTAGGGGCTGGGGGTGAAGTCTGTGTGGACACGGGCACGGCCGCAGAAGGGCCCAGTGTAGGAGGGGGTGGGGTCCTCCAGCCTCATGCTGTCTCTCTGCCCATAGCCGCTGTCCAGCCTTTGCCTGTCTCCACCTACATGTCCACAGGGATGACATCATCAGGTCTCATTCACAGGGATGACATCACCATGTCTCATCTACAGGGAGGACATCACCAAGTCTCATTCATAGAGATGACATCACCACGTCTCATGCCACCCCATTTATTTCCATGTTCTCCAATAGGTAGAAATACTTAATTTTACATACTTTAAAACCCTCTAAATACCAGTAAAATCCCTGCAGGTTACTGGCAATTTTTGAAAAAGACATCGATTTTCACCATCATTCAAAACAAAATTCTTTCTTCTTTCATTTTAATTGTACAGTTTGATTAGTAGCACATTCCGTTGCCAATAGTCAGGAAACTGCAGGAGTGCCTCCAAATTTTACCGGCATCTAAAAACCAAGGCTGCTGCTTTATGACCATCGCCACGGGTCCAGAGATTGTCTCCAGGAGAGTGAGGAAGCAGTTTTTTTATGGCTTTGATGACATGGTGTGATGGGTGGTCACGTAAAGCACTGCGGAAGAGCAGTGCAGATTCCACATTTATTACCTTCAGCTGCGGCTCCAGGTGCGCATCAGAGCTTATTTCCCAGCACCGCTTCTCCTTCCCCTTAAGCAGTAACCACTGAAATATGAAATGGTCCCCATACAGGGTATGTCCACATAATGCCTTGAGTTTGCGCTGGGCTGCAGTTTTAATAGCTCTGCGCCGTGGACATGAATGACTGACTTCACTGAACATCTGTCGACAGCAGGACTATTGCCTTTGAAACCAGTTTGTCAAATGAGTGAGGATGTTCTGGGTCACATAAAAACAGGGTAAATGGTTGCCCTTCATGGAACAAGCTTTGACTAAATTCGCACTGCATGTATATTCGTAATTAAAATGTGTGAAGTGTTACATTAGCGAGCATTAAAATGACCTTTAGAGTGTAATGTGTTTTACAAAACAATGCAACACCAGAGACACTGTGATGAAAGTGCTGTAGAACCATCCACTCAGCACTCGGGTGCTTTGTCATATTCTCATTACGACGCAAATGACAACGGGTGACCCTGTATAGGCATTTTATGGGATGGCAAGGGCAACTATACGGAGAAGTCTGGACCCTTCACACGGCGGTGCACAAACAACTCCCTTATTTTATTTGTTTCTGATCTTTCTCCCATTTTTCTCCCGATTTAGTAACCATTTACACCCTTTTTGTCATGTCAATCCCCCCCTCGTATTGTGAGTTTGCTGCCGTAGCCCTGAGACCGGCAGTGACAAAGGCAAAGTATTGTCTCCTCTGAGATGGCACTCAACAAGCCGTCGACCGTAACTCCGGTACTGCAGAGCCACTCCTATACTCAGCGTACTCATGTCAGCTCGAACTCTGGCTGCGCCAGTCCGGCTCTGGCCCAGATTATTGCTAGGGGTGGCAATTGGCTGTCCGCCCCACAGGGTTGGGAAGCCGGCATGAGCTCCCCGCATGCACAGAAAGCTTCTCTAGATGTATTGGAATCACTGAACATCAGCACTGAACAAGTTCAGTCTTGGAGGAGCTGGTACCGGTGTAGTGGCTGGTCCCATAGCTGCAGGCGGCTTGTGGGGGGGATAGTTGGATTAATAGAGGGTACAATTGGGCACCAAATTGGGAGAAAAAACAGGGAAAAAATCTCAGAAAAGGTTAATTAAAAAAATGTATTAAAAAAAAGTTCCGTAACTGATGACAAACATAAACATGGAACATAAACATAGATGCACAGTACAGAAAGCCAAAGGGCTGTGCACTTAACATGGTAAAATGGATACTGAGACTGTTTTATAAAAGCTAATATTTTTAGCATATTTTGTGCTTTAGTATTGATATTTGGTGCTTTTTGTTGATATTTTGTGCTTTAAAGATGTTGTGAGTTTAAAGTAGTAACATGAGCTTGAGGCAGAGCATGAAATATACTCCCAATACATCTCTGTGAGTGAAATCTCTACTACACTCTCAGAAAAAAAGTTTGCAAGCAACAAAAATAATATTGCCTGCAGTACAAGCCTAATTTTCTTTCCAATATAGCTGCCAGTGTTAATAAGGATTCATTACCCTACCTTGCATATATCTAATTTCCCTCAATGTGTACCTTTTTTCACTGGGAAAAGATACAGAACCATATCATGAAGGATCTTATGTGTAACCTTTAAGGTACAATGAATACATTTATACCCTGAGGAACAAAAGTGTATCCTAATTGTGCCCTTTATTTTTGAGAGTGTATGGTGAACAGCTCTCATCATTATGCATTCTCGTGTTCTTATGCATTCTAAAAATGCTGTGAAAATAAATCCTGCAGAGCAGTCAGTGCTGGGAGTAAAGTTGCAAGGGCATGGGGTGCCATGCATCATGCACTCACAGTTCATGAGCTGTGCACTCAGTTCTGCCTGAGAGATCACCAGTGACCTGCAACTGCACTGGGTTCCTTTACCCTCCCTCAGGGCACTGGAAAGTTATGAAAAAAGTTGTGCTCTTGTGATTTTGTCAGTTGGCAAACATGTCTTGAAAACCTTTTCCAAGAGAAAAAGGTATAAGTGTGATCTGGACCTATTTACAACACGTTGAAATGTAGTGGTTTGGGGGGGTTAAAAAAACAACTTTAAAAACTTTGCTACAATGTTGTTATTCGCCACAACCCTATAAAACCTTGCTGCAATGTTGGAAAAATGTTCCAATAATGTTATATGCTACCTTGGGCATTGCTGTTGCACTTACAGCTGGAATACGTACAGCCAGATAATTGACGGGAAAGGGGAGGGTGAAAGGTGTCCTCCGATTCGTTGGAGCACATGGAGGTCCGCTGCCCAGGGCACAGGTCAGGCATCCAGTCATTAGACATGGGGGACATAGAACCTTCCTCTCCACTCTCGCCCTGTAACAGACAGCAAAATTCAGGCATTTTCTGGCATCTAACTAGTCTAAAAATATAAAACAATAAAAGTATTTACAATATGTATTTAACCCAGGTCTGTAACAAACAACAGTGGATCCAACCTAACAGTAATTCAATGCACCTCAGCTGATGTGTGGTGAGCTTTCCAGTGCAAAATGGCTGCCGTACATCACCCAGGTGGGTGCTACAGATTGATGGTGGTTGAGGTGCGTTTCCCTCACTTCACTGTCAAGCTCTTTGAGATCATCAGATGAAAGGTGCTATATAAATGCAATCCATTATCATTAATAATGACAGTCAACTATCAAATTAAATAATAAATAATAATATTAATACTAGTGTTCATTTTTTTGTTTTGATTAAACACAAGTTTTATATGAACGTCATGGGCCGCCAAACTTGCCATTATGTTGCTTAGAGTAAATCAGGGGTAGGCAACCTTGTCCTGGAGTTCCTGATTTTGGTGCTGTCCCAGCTTTATTGCGCAGTTTGATGGACTATTAAGAGTCTGAGCTTCATAATAAATCCACTTATGTGGTGAGTGGTTCAGATGAAACAAAAACAAAACTCCAGAGCACCAGGGTCAGGGTTGCCTACCCCTGGTGAAAGTAATGGGAAAACAACACAACATCCAGAGAATTTGCCAATTCCTCACCCAAGAGGCCATTCAACTACTGGTCCAGGCTTTGGTAATCTCACGTCTGGACTACTGAAATTCCTTGCTGGCAGGTTTACAGGCCTGTGCTGTCAAGCCACTGCAACAGAATGCGACCGGACGTCTAGTTTTCAACCAACCCAAGTTCACACATGTCACTCCACTACTCACCTCTCTGCACTGGCTCCCTATTGCAGCATGTATCAAATTTAAATCACTGGTGCTAGCATATCAGGCCGCTAGGGAAACCGCCCCCTCCTACCTCCAGACACTCATCATACCCTACACCCCAGCAAGACTCCTCCGCTCAGCCACCGCTGGCAAACTGACTGTTCCATCCCTCTGGGCGCCAGGCAGCCGTTCCTTGTGATCTTGTCTCTTCTCTGTCCTGACCCCCCCGGTGGTGGAATGATCTTCCGCACTCGGTCAGAACCACAGAATCACTGGCAATCTTCCGCAAGAGACTAAAAACCCACCTCTTCAGACTCCACTACCACTGATTCTGTACATTAATTAACTGCCATCAACACTGTTTACATGTTTCAAAAACAAAACGATTCTTCCCCTGTGCTACAGGTATGGTATGCAGCTGCCAACAATGATGTCTATTGCAGTGTTACTACACTGATCTCTTGCGCTAACCATGATTAATCTTACCATGTATAAATGCACCTTTTTGTAAGTTGCTCTGGATAAGAGCTAAAAATGTGTAAATGTAAATGTAAAATGTAAAATGAAAAAGGGTAATGTTAACGTAAGCTTTCATTTCATAATTCAATGCAAAGGACAGGACCGGACTCTGCCCCCTGTGACAGCACATGCAAAACCTCACAGGCCTGTACAGACAGGAAAGCTGAGGCGGGCTCCCACATGCGCTGTATGCCTGTTTGGCCACAGATCCAGAGTTGAAGTACTCGGTTCAGCCAGTGTGAAGCCCTCTCATGCTCATGGTTGAATTCCTCCAGCAGAGGGAGCTAGGTGCCTCGATGGCTTTTTTTTCCACAATTAAAAAAATATCATAGCAATTAAAACTCTTAATCTTAAACATTGATTTGAATAATAATTTTAGCAAATGAATATCGCCTTGCCATATTTATTAGTTATTGCAATGAGCTTAAATCTTACTACTTTATTAGCTAGCTTTTGATCGCCCCTCCAGCACACTCTAAGAAAAAAAAGGTTCCATTAATCGCTTGTTACTGTGGCAGTACCCCTGTAGAAGAACATAATTGCACCCTTGCGAGAAAAAGAATGTTGCTTGCAGTAAAAGCCTCATTTTCATTCCAATATGGCTGCCAGTGTGAAAAGGTCACTGGGAAACAGTACAAAAACCATATCACGAAGGACCCAATTGAAGGTACCTTTGAAGGTAAAATCAACACATTTCTACCCCGAGGATAAAAAGTGTACCCTAATTGTCCCTTTAGTATTGCAAGTACATGCATTGGCTTTCCAACCAATTTAGACCCACAAAAGCAGGTGAGATGAGTTACCCGTGTAGTCAACTGCTTTAATCGATCAATGAAATGCAGAGTAACAACGCAGACTCTGTGGCTCTGCTTTAACTTACACTGTGACGTGACTTCTAAAATATGCTTTTTTATTCTAATGTTCATTGTTTTAATGTTTTGCTACTGTGTATGTGCCTTGGGTATGAGAAAGGTGTCTTATAAGTAGAAATAAAATCCATGATTATGAGTCTTTTCTTTGGTAGTAGTAGGAGTGATGCTCACCCCCTCTTCAGCCAGGGCTTTCTGCACGATCTTGGAGGTCTTGCGGGTCATGGTGCGTGTGATGACGGCCCTCCATTTCTTCCCCAGTTTACCGCCACTTTTCCCAGCATCCTCCAGGGGCACCTCCATTGGCAGCTGAAAAGCAGGCACTGCTTTATTTTCCACGCCTATCCTTGTTATTTACGTAAAATGATTATGTCAGTTTGATTTAAAGATTTTTTTGCGGGGGTGTTCTTATAGTTGTGTCTGTCTGTCACACACTCTTTCTCTCTCTCCCTTGGGCTCTCGCTCTTTCTCGCATACAGACGCACTCTCACAAAGATGCACATGAAAATACGCAGATGCAAATGCACGCAAGCACACATACACATGCACACACACGCACATACACGTACATTCACACACATACACCCACAAACACACACAGGCAATCAGACACACCTATACACACACACACACAACCACAGACACACTTATATACACACACACACATACATACATACGCACACACGCACAGACACACATACACACACACACACGCACACACAGACACACACATACATACACAAATATGCATCCTGTAGCCTGTGTGGAGCAACGGAGGTGTAAAAACAGTGCTGGTGTGAGTTCTTCCAGTAAATGTCGGCTCTAATGGGAGGTGTGTGCCACTGGTAGGCCTGGTAGGACTGGGGTGTGGTGCAGTCACCACGGTGACTCACAGAGGCCCCTCCCCCTGTACACGCAGCCTTAACATCAGTGCCACTGAGTGCTGAATGATATCTCACAATATGTTGCCCTGAGAGGGCAAGGAGTATGGATTTGCCCAGAATACACACACACACACACACACATACGCTCACACACACACACGCACGTACACACACAAAGACATACTCACATACACACCTACACATGCATACACACGCGTACACAGACACACATACACACACACATACGCACGCACACAATCCTGTACAAAGCCTAAATGGAGAGGGGAAAAAGTGGGGCACTGAGTGTGTCTTTCATGCTTTAAATTCATTATAGACAAGAGGATAATTTCAGTGCTGATGTTATAATTGCAGCATGAGCACTAATTCACAGTAATTCATTAATTTGCTGTTAATTACAGTACTACAGAGGCTCTATGCTTGGCTTGGTGGCAAGAGGACATCCTGCTTGTGAATTTAAGTTCTCTCATATCAATGTGGTTTAGAGAGAGAGAGAGAGAAGGAGGGAGGGAGAGACACTTCTGTGACCGCTTCTCTTTCTCTTCTCAACAGTCAGTTTACTTTGTTCTGTACTGCAGTTCTGTTTGTAGTGAGAGGAGATTGTTCTCACTAACTTCCAGGCAGGAACCATGCAATTGATGAAATCATGGTAGATTTCCAAGGGGAAAAGCTTCAGATGACTGTTTTGATTCACGTTTTGAGTGTGGTATGCATTCATAAGGTAGTGCACAAAAACAAAATGAATGTTCTTCTTTCAGATTTCCTCAGCCATCGTTTTGGGGGAAGTGCCATTCGGCTAAAGGTCCTCATCTGTTTGCGCAATGATCGTGAGATAATTTAAAACTGTATCTCTGTGTTCAGTACGTAGGCTAACAAGAGTAAATGCACTTCATATTTTCAACCTGTGTAAATGCTATTGTTACTGAAATGCCCTTTCATTGAATTTCATGTCAAGCTATTTCATGGATCAGTCAGACAGTTTCCTTTTTAAAGAGTTTACACTAGTGATTTCTACAGTAGATACTGCATGCAGTTTCTTGAAAAAAACCTTAAGTCTCAAGAAAAAGCAAAGCTAATCTAAACTATGATACTCACTAATGCCACGGTAGCATCTAATTGGCAGTCACTTGTTTCGAAAACGAATCAACAAAAGTTCTGGGAATTCACATCTAATTTATTTGACTTTTATCCATGTTCAATTTAAAATATCTGTAAAGAACACACCACTAGCAGAGTTTACCGTATAAACCCAAATTGAAAATCAAATAACATAGTACATTTGTTCTGATCTTATACATTCAATATTTAATATAGACTGATAGAACAATGCCTTGGCTTGTTTAGGGAGCATTTTTGGACAGCGAACGGCTGAAGTGTTCATTGGAGCATTCAGAGTTACTCACAGTCTCGACCAGGTGAAACTCCTTGTCCACCACTGGGGAGGATGGCTTGGGCTTCATGAAGTCCTTGAAGCTGCTGGACCTCTGGAGCGAGAGCTATGGAGACAAACATGCAAAGGGACAAAAAGACTAGAGCCTTACTGCCGAAACTGCAGCTCCTATGGGGGACCTCGAAAACCGCAAAGGGGAACTGTCTGTGCCTCTGTATCTCTCAGTTTTACATCATACATGAAGAGATGCTCATTTGGGAGGGGAACAAAGATCATTATAACGACTTATTGTTGTACTATTTCGGTCATTCAGGGATTGCATGTTAATGACAACAGAGGACAAGTGCAGGTCTCCCGTCCCAAACAAGCCAGCTGCTTGGTGTCAGTCGTCACGTACACACAGGGCTGCCCAGTTCCTGATTTCGAAGGAACCAACTGTGCTGGTCATTTCCTGTTTGAGAATCGAATGTGCTGCCTGGTCCTTATGGTTGCATGAGTAAACACAGAACTGTTACCAACAGCCCCAGCACCAGCATCTGTGTGCGCCCATGGGCATGGCGCTTAAACGTGAATCGTTTCAGCAAATGGCTGCGTAAATCGATGTCAAATGTACACAACCGTGTTCATATCAACCTACATAAAGGTGGCTGTTGAACAAATGCATAATGGAATGAAAGGTTGTTGTATAGAAATGCTTTGACTGTGGAAAAGGCCAGTAGGACACGCAAGGCCTAAATGGAACAAGCTGTCGGGATAGAAATGTTTCACCGTAGGATGAATGAGATCACACAGAATGGCTCTGTATTTATCGGCACTTACTTTGCCCTCTAAGGGGTTGAGTGGACCTAAACCATGCCAGGAAAATACACACCCCACACCATAAGAGAGCCAGCAGAGCCCCTCGTTTACTCCAGTGTTTCCTCTATTTTGGAAGCTAGCTGACCTGTACATAACAAATGGTGAACAAATGAATAATGGAGTGCAAGATTGTTGTATGAAAATGGTTTTCATGGACAGTGGAAGGCTGGAAGACCAGAAAATGTGCTGTATGTGCTGTATGTTGAAATGATCCCTGGGTTTGAAGTACTATTGCAACACAGTGCAGTACAAGATGTAGTAATTGGCAGATTTCGTCGGAAGGCAACATTGTTGTTTTGATCTTGTGGTCAGCCACATTATCAAGACGTCTTACCAAAGAAGTCAAAAATAGTTCAGGCGATTGACTTGATTGGGCCATATTTACCAAATTTTGTGAACTTTGTGGTTACGTGGAACCAGTGACTTTGTGACTGGAGTCTCCTTTCAGACACCAAAGATCCAAAAGCCAAGGAGATAAGAAACACTTAAACAACCCAGGAATCTTTAAGTGTTTTGACAAAAAAAACAAAAAAACTTCAAATAAAGATAATAACATAAAAAACTGAAGTTTCAAGAAAACTGTAAAAGACACCATACAAGTGTGTCATATCAGCAAATAATCACAAATGATTATATCAATTATTATTATACATTATTATGATAAAAATATGCAATATTTTAGCCTCTGTGAGAAAAAACTAAAACTTCTCCACTGAGGGAAGAATGCCCCAACTGTACCAGTATTCTCAAATGACAGCATGAAAAGTGTCTGTGGTCAACATTCCCAGTTCACAAATCGATATTGCCGCGGTTTGAGAAAACGGCTTAAGTCAGAGAATCTCAGTAATTACAAGAAAGAGGCCCTGCTCCTTCCAAGAAGAGCCGTGAGCTTGCGCACCTTATCTGTCACGCTGAAACAGTCTGGAAGGTGCGCAGATTAGCAATGGCAAGCTTTAAAGGTTAATTAAGGTTAGGGCTAACTCATTAAATGGTAAAGTGGAGCAGACACCAAACGACTTTAACAGATTACATCGGAGGGAGCGCATGAATAAAATCGATCTGTTTGGTGCAAGCTGCTCGTTAATTAGAATTCTACATTAATGCTATGGATACTTGGAGACTAACAGCAAAAAAAACTGTTAGGACACAAAAGGATGGCGGTGCATTTTAACAGAGGCAGCAATATGTTTTCTCATATGTATCGAGCTATTCAACTATTTTGAACAGGTTCTGGCTGTCTGGCTGGAGTTTCTTTTTTAGGCACACAAACATATTTGTAATTTTTTTGTGCTTCACGTGGCAACCTTGCCCGCTATCTCCACCACCCATCCTGCTTTAGAGCTTAACCACAAGAAGTGGGCGGGGCTTGCCCACAGTTCACGGCCAATTGCTGCGGGCGCTTGCATAGGATGCACCATGCGGGCAGACTGTTTTCTTCTCTGCTTCTGTTCTTCTTTGTTTTGCTGTATGCAAATCAGACCAACGTCTCTCAAGGCACCCCCTCTTCTGACAAGACACACAAGCTCTCATCTAGAGCCATAACGACTTAGCAAGAATCACCGTGGGGGTGGAGAACAAAAGAGAAAACGCCCAAATCTCCAAAAGTTTACCATAATTGTGATGATACCAATGCATGCTATACATTAGTCTCTTCATTATTTCATTTAAATAACTGACACAATAAACACTTTAAACATATCATTCCATTTGGTCTGAAAGCATCCGGGCACCATTGTTAAGAGGTCATTGGTGTGACATAGTTCAATTCTGTTCAATTCTATAAAAAAATAGATAATATGATCTCGAGAGCAGTGTACTTTTGACAATTTTGCAGCTGAATATGCCATGGTGGCTTGTTGACATGACAAAATGCTCACTTTTTCACGGAGTACTCTAAGGAATAGCCCATATTCCCCTCTGCATTGTGGGATGTGTGACAGCCTGGTATAATATGGAGGACAGATCTGTGATGACACATTTGGGTGATTACCAGCCACCAACAGCCCTGGGATGAGGTTTGGTGAAGCGGTGTTTGGAAGAAATGCCATGAGAAGTACCTGTGCTCCATACCTTCTCCCACTTGCCTGCCCAACCCCCCCCCCCCCCCACCTCTCCAATTGCTCTGTTACAGTTTTTCTGTTCCTGCCTGCCTCCCCTCCTAGACTGCTCTCTCCAACTACCCCCTAAGAGGTCTCCCCCTGAACACTCTCTCCCACCTGCCGCCTCTCGTCTGCTCACCTTTTTCTTGGACACCGGAGCCGGCTCCTTCTCCGACGCATTCGAGGATTTCCGTCTCAGCATCTTACAAAGAGTGGCCAACTCTCTCCAAAGCACAAGGCGCACGGCACACGGGCACACGACGAGTGGGTCTAAAATAACTGCTGTCACTGTCCTGTCACGGCGGCTCAAACAAACAGACAGGCAAGCAGTCCAAGACAGAAAAACAAAGAGACAGAGAGAGAGAGAGAGAAAACTGCTCCTCGCTCGGAGGAGAGGAAGACAGTGAGCGAGAGGAAGTCACATGGCTGCAGAGGAACATCAGATTAAAGATCTTTTTGGGGTTTCGTTGAGGCCAGATGATTGCGTTACTGGTGGTGGAAACAGACGGTGCCGGTGCGGTGCCGAGTTGTCGTTGGGAAAGGTGGGGAGGGGACCCAATGCCTGATCAGCTTCAAAAACTCTTTAGAAGTCAAAGTTTCCACTGATATGGAACCATGTGTGCATTTACATAACGCCTTACAACAGGAACGACACTTATTAAATACAATAATGCATTAAGTAATTTTTTAAATGTAAATAAATGTAATATTTAAGTATTGTGACTCATTTACACATACAAGCTTGCATGCATACACACACACACACACACACACACATTATGCATATCTCAGACAGGTTATTGCCTATAGCTTAATTATGCCATAATGAACATATTACTGTTAAAGATATTAAAGTGTTGGTAAAAAAATGTACAATATTTTTTACAAAAATGTAAACCCTTTTTTAAGGGTGCAGTATTGATTGTGCGCTGCCAAATGAAGAACAAGAGGGGACAGTTTCTAAAGCTTATTTACTGGTATTTACTGGTTGCAAAACAGACCATATGATTTCAGAAGTGAATCATCTGGTGGAGATGACTACAAGCTTTCAAAAAGTATCTCCTCTTCCTCTATCTCAGGACTGCATTCAGCGCGGAGAAGGAAACACTGACTCGTAACATGCTCTAAATGAAATAGTTTACATTTGAAAAGTTTAACATTTTAACCAATATTCAGCACAAAATTCTTCTTTCATATGATTTTACATTTTAGTAAGTCATATTTTATTGAAAATTCTCAGGGTTCTGCAAGAGTGTTTTACAATTTTTACCAGTATCTAAACCATTAAAGTAGTATTTTAAGTACACATTTGAGAATTTCCTTATGAAAATATTACAAATCAAAAATGGATAAACATATCAAATAAGGATTTTGCTGTAAGAATTAGTGAAGATTGATGTTTCTTCTAAAATTGCCAGTAATGTTCAGGAATTGTATTGATGTCTACAGGGTCAAAGTATTAAAACTAAAGTATTTGAGACATATCTGGGCAGCAATTTATGAGTCTAAACTGGGTGGCTAAGACCTTTGGGTCCCCCTAATGAGTCATAAACAATGTTGAGACACCCACTTCATTTTGAGAGTGGCTTTGACCCTGAAAGTGAAACCTATGTAGAGGACACAGTAAGAAACGTGTAAGAGCAAGAGGTCCGTTATATAAGCAGGAACACCAGCTGAGTTTCAGAAAGGTGCAACTGTGTTAGACAGAAACAGACACAAAGGTAGAGGAAAGATACAGTGTACTTATAGATATACATGCGTTTTAAGTTTATTTATTAGGATACAACCCCTTGAGATGTCGCATCTCGTTTTCGAGGGGGTCCCAACATATATCACAACATTACTAATAGAACAACAAAAGTATGTCAAAAATAATATAATATAATAAAATAAAATACATTATTAATATGACAAAAAGCAGACAGACAAGAGACAAAACACAACAAAGTCTACAACATCAACAGCATACATTGATTAATGAAGATATTACAACCTAAAAGGGGCGTTACATGTTTAGACAATGTGTGTGTGTTTGTGAGGGGTGTGTGTATGTGTGTGTGTGTGTTTGTGAGGGTGTGTGTGTGTGTGTGTGTGTGTGTGTGTGTGTTTGTGAGGAGTGTGTATGCGTCTGTGTGTGTTTGGGAGGGTGTGTGTGTATGTGAGTCAATGTGTGTGTTTGTAGGGGTGTGTATGTGTGTGTGTGTGTGTGTTTGAGAGGGTGTGTGTGTTTGGGAGGTTGTGTGTGTGTGTGCTAGTGAGGAGTGTCTGTGTGTGCGTGAAAGTTTCTCCACTCACTCACACGCGCTAGATAAAACAAAGTGTTATTTTTGAGTGCTGGCAGACCACATGATGAGAGGATGACCTGGTTTTGTTTTCATACTGTTAGGTGTGATGCTTTCACATCTATGCAGTCTGAAGTTCCTGTTTTTGTACGATTGCTTGGTAGCCACCGGAGAAGCAACAAATCAGCATGCATTACATTTAATCAGAACATCGCCAAAACTGCAGCCTGCAGGCTTTTTCACAGACATTTAAAAAGAGACTCAACTCCCATTAGTGGTATAAATTCACAAACAATGCAGTTCAGAAAGCCAGTCAGTCTCTTCAGCATCTTCTTGTCTGAAGAATCCCATTGGGTTACTGTAACTACAAAGGTAGGGGCAGCATGATCTCATGTAGCTACAGTACAGCATATACTACATCAATTCAATTCAATTATATTTCTGTAGCGCTTTTCACAGAGCACTGTCACAAAGACGCTTTACAGAAATCGTAAAGGAAAATGCCGGGCCTGAACCCCGAAGAAGACAGGAAGCGAGGCAAGAAAACAGTGAGAAGAGAAAAAACACTCCAACAGTGGCGAGAAAAAACTCCCCAGTGGAAAGAAATCTCAGGAGGAACCCTTTCTTTAAGGCGGAGTCCATCCTCCGCTGACTGGGTGGGGTGCCAGTAGTGGTAGATAGGCTAAATGTCCTTGAAAATGAGTGGAAGGTCTAAGGTCTAAGAAAGTTATGGTGATAGTGAGAGGGGTCAGAAGACATTCATTTAGGCCTCCAGTTTGCATTGTGGTCTGGGCAGGAACCAGGAGAGTTTCTGCTTGCTTCCCCCAGGGAAGAGAACAGAAAGGTAGATAGTTGGTAGTCAAATTAATATAATGTTGGTACGTGGAGAGGCCAGAGTGTAACATGGGTCTACAGAAAGGGGATGTACGCAACCATGAGTGTGAACTAGGATCGACAGCACCAACATGTAATTGCATATAACAACAATATCAAGAGATGACACAGGCATGTGGGTGAAATTAGAAGCATTTTTATATGTATATTTTTATATATTTTTTTATATGTATGGCAAACTATAGTTGCATATATATTGCACAATATACAGATTGTTGCCTCTTTTCATATATTGCATAATATATGATAATAATGATACCATAATACATTTTTGAACAAAAATAACAACATATTGGCATGTGTCATATGTTAATATATGTTCGTTGTGTAAGGGTTCTGAGTCTCCACAGTGAGCACGTAAGCATTTGCAGACAGTAGCACCTCTGTCTGCGAGCGCTCTGTAAACAGGAGCTTTTGTCTGGCCCGAGATGCTCGGCCGCGCTGTTGCTCCGTGTCTGCTGTGCACGCGCATGCTTGCCGTTTCTTGGCTGGTTCCCCATTATTTGGGGATGACACATCTAAAATGTAAGAGCTTTGAGTCACAGTGAATGTGCGTCTGCTGAGACGCTGCACAGTGGAAACATTTTTTTAAAACATTTTAAGCATTTAGCAGGCCCTCTTTTCCAAAGCGACTTTCACAGTTTTACGTTTCTTACACACACTATATTTCTACAACTGGATTTACTGAAGCAATTCAGGTTAAGTACCCCACTCAAGGCTGCAATGGCAGTGCCCCACCTGGCAATTGAACCTGCAACGTTTACAAGCCCTGTTCCTTAACAATTATGCTACACTGCTGCCATGAATCAAGGTACCACCAATGTCAATCAAACAGTGCTAAAGCAGAACAGTCCTACCCTGCTCACCACAGTAACCACTGAGTCTGCACTCATAGGAGGGCAAAAAGAGAGACTCATACTGGGAAGAGAGAAAAGAGAGAAAGAGATTGTGTTTTTGTGATGTATTTAGTCATGGGCATAAAGGGCTCTCTCTGCCCCAATCACAGGGTGCAGTTAACAAAGGATATGTGGCTGTTTCTCGCTCTGGAACAGGGCGACTGTAATTATGCATGAAGACCAGCATCATCAGGAGTGTCCCATGTGCTGGTGCTCAGGGTGAGGAGGGGGGGGCAGTGATGAGCTCACAGATTACATCACCACATCCCCCCCCTACTGAGTTACTCTTTGTTCAGCTTTGTTCAGCTACAATGGCACAGTGGAACGAGCATCCGCCATTTAATTTTGATTGTGCGGTTTCACCCACATTTTACGTGCACTGCAAAACACCCTAGATTACTTACACGAGTGGGTTGCCTTTTTTCTTCCTTTTTCTGGGGGATTTTTATTAAACTTGTTTTGTCCCTCGGAGGGGAAAACATCAAAGAGGAGTGGAAAAGAAAAGAAAGCAAGTGCCACGGAAACCACAGTTCACACCTTCCTGAGGCTCTGACGGAAATGTTGCCTGGCAACAGCACCTTTTCTGGCATGCGTGCCACATGTGGCATGGGCGAGTGCCATCTCTCTCTCTGCTCTCACTTGGGTACGGTGGGGGGTGACACTCATTGCACAATGACAGAGCATATTTCTTTTAAGTTTTCATAACACTCTCCAGGGTGAGATGATGAATTCCAGAATTCTCCACAATGGCAGGAACAGATAGACGGGATTGCCCGCTGTGTTCTTATGTCAAACATGGTCATCCTGGAAAATCCTGGCCATGTTCCAAGTGTAAACATGTAAAATTGCTGCAGTCACATCATAGTTTATATGGCCTCACATATGTTGGGGTTAACCCAGTCTTACCAATGGGAAAATACAGGAAACTGCCAAAATAAAGGAAACACTCAAGATCAATGAAGGGTTCTGGTGGCTCTGTTATGGTGTGGGGTGCATTTTCCTGGCATGCTTTAGATCCGCTCAACCCCTTAAAGGTCAAGGTAAATGCTAATAAATACAAAGCCCTATGGTGAAGCATTTCTATCCTGGTGGGAGTGGTCTCTTCCAAGATGACAATGCTCCCATCCACAGAAAATGGGTGGTCACTGAATGGTTTGAAGAGCATGAAAATGATGTAAACTATATGCCACGGACGTCTCAGTCACCAGATCACAACCCAATTCAACACTTCTGGAACGGCACCTGAGACATCGTTTCCACCACCATCAAAAAAACATAAAATTATGGAATTTATCATGGACGAATGGTGTAGCATCCCTCCAATAGAGTTAAAGACACTTGTAGAATCAATGCCAAAGCAGATTGAAGCTGTTCTAGTGGTTTGTGGTGGCCCAACACCCTGTTTAGGCCAACTTTATGTTGCTGTTTCCTATATTTTGGCAGTCACCTTTATGTTGCGGTTAGTCCAGTCTGACCAAGGAGAAAATAACTGTATGAGTTGCACTTATAGGATAGGAGGTCATGTCAGCTGATTTTAGTCAGACCAATAACATCGTGCCTCTGTTATAGCATGGTAGCACATTCTAGAGACATATTGAAATCAGTACATTTTGCCCTTTTTACATTTTTGGGGCTCGTCTCCTTTACATAAATGTACAGTTCACGGCATTGCGAGATTCAAAAGTTAATTGTAGTTTTCTACGATAAAGAGCATTGTTGCATCATCCTTTACCACAAATCTTATATGAGAGCAGTCTTATTTTTCAAGCCAAATGTTGAGGTAAACAGTGAAGAAAGATCATTTTATGTGGAGAAAAAACTTTTATTGTGTTTCAAACACATAGACTGAACAAATAATTTAATTTAATTGTTGAATAGCATACCGTGAGACTCTGAAACAGCATGACTTTATTTTGAAATAAGAAGCAACACAACTACAGTTGTGTTGATACAGGTAGATTCATAAGAACAGAAAAATCGAGTTGCACAGAAATAGCTGATATAAAACTTGCTCTTAATAAATTACACTTGAGGCTGCAATTATCTGCTGGCTGCAACAGTTTTGTTTATGTACAAAACAAAAATTAACAAAAAGAAAGAAAGAGAAACATACAGTCACCTTGAGTCACCTTGGACTGACCATGACATGGTCTTTTTTGGACAAACCCACAAACCCCATGCACAGGCCCTAGGGCAGCGACCACCAGTCCTAGAGAGTTGTTTTTTTGTTTTCGGCTCAAAATCAGCAACCAATTCAGACCCAAGAAACCAGGTGAGGTGATTAGCTGTGCAATAAATCACTTTGACTGATCAATTAAGTGCTGAATAACAACAAAAACCAACAGACCCTGTGGCTCTCCAGGACTCTGCTCTAGGGCATTTTTATATTAAATGTGCACTGGCTGAAGCAGGGGCTCTGAAGCCTAGGAGAGAGGGGCATTCATTAAGAGAGGGGCTGAAGCTGGGGGGAGAGGGGCATTAATTAGGAGAGGAGCTGAAGCAGGGACAGCACTGTGAGGGTCAGTGTGAGGGAGGAGAGGGTGGAGAGAGTGGCGGACGCTGTAGCGGTCAGAAAGGGTTCCGTGTTCTTCATCATCCAGGCCTGCTCTTCCTTCAGGCCCTGCTTCTCCAACTCTGGGCCCATAATGGTGCGGATCTTCTTATAGTACGTGTCCAGCCACTGCAGCTGGGAGCACATCAGCACAGGAGCACACATTTAGGGCCCACCATCTCAGTGGAGGGGGGGAATTACAAAAAAATACAACAGATGACAGCCCTTTAAAGTACATACCTGCCAGTATTTATACTTTAAAATAAATTTATTTTTTATTTTTTGTGTGAACCAATTACTGACTGGGGGGTGCACGAACATATTGTTCAGTAGTACATTACATCATTTAATTATTAAATACTCATTGTATTTACAATAATGGTACAGCCATGGTGTACAATGATGGTACAACCATGTACAATGAGTGGTTCTAAGCTGTACTTGAACTAAACATATGTCAGTGAATATACAGTTTGGAAATGTCATAAAACATTTCAGGGGGAGTTTAAACCCCAAATCCCCCCACAGCTATGCTAGTACACCATCTTAATACTTATTTTTATATATATAATATATATTTAAAATATGCATTTAGTTTATATATCAAACACTGCTAAATTATCTAAAACATAGCCCAAGTTAAGGTCATAAGAAGGATTGAAATACTTTATGAACATGCCAAAAGATGAAATAAAACAACCACTGGTAAAGCTGTTAAAGGAGTGGGCAGCGGGAAATGATTCACAGAAGCGCTGCACTGAATTGTGGCTTCCTGTATTGGCAAACTTATTTTTAAAATGACTTTATCATGATAGGAGCCAATGTGCCATTGCTCATGGTAATGTACCTGTCGGCCTGGAGTTGCAAAAGAACAATTGTAAAAGAATAATGTGTGCCTGGCGAAATCACATCACCGCACTCAACACGATGGGGCTTTTCTAAAGAAACCTTCATTAGTTACCACGAAGAGCTGACAGTAGCTGACACCAGGGGACTCTCCCGCTTCCAAAGCATATTGTCACCAGGTTGAGAATGAGAGTCTCAGGTGAGCGTAATTAGGTGCACTTACCTGTTGGGGGCTCATAATGGAAGTGTCTATCAGCTTCCTGTCGTAAGGCACCAGAGAGACGATCTCAAAGGTCATGTAATTATGGCCGTACTGTGGAATCAAACACGGAGCAGCAGTGAAGCTCAGCTCATGGGACTGTGACCTAAACCGCTACTTCAGCACGCTGTGGGCACTACACATTTGTGGTGGTTGAGCAGAGCTTCTTCTCTTAAATGTAATGCGCTTTTTAGTATTATATCAATTCAATCCATTATTATTATTATTATTAGTATTATTATTATTCTTAGTATGAATAGTGTTTGTTAATTGATCACCATTCCATTATTATGTCAACTGCTGTTATTACACTGTTTTGAAAAAAAAGTCTATCCATTTTAAGCACACTTATTTGTGGATACATTTCAATCTGGGAAATATGTACTCCCACCTTAGTTTCCGCTGGTACTACAACAACAACATCTTCGATCCTTATTCCAAAGTCGTCCTCCTTGTAGTACCCTGGCTCTGAAAGAGAAATGAAGCAGTCAAGCGAAAGGCTTTCTAGTGTCTGCCATTATTGATTTCACACCATTCTAAAAATACAACCTTCTAACTGAAAGGCAATTATTTTAATCAAGCAGTTGATGGAAAAAGCAGATGCTGTTCTGTACTTTGCCTGAACTTTAAATACATTGACGAATTACCCTATTTCTGCACATTACTCCTCAGAAACATTGACACACAAACACAGTCTTGCCTGATTGCATTACGGCTGTATCTCACCTATGGAGGTGAACATGCCCTCTTTAAATGGAATGTTATTGGACTGGAAGCCAACAGGCCCTGCGAGAAGGTGTGATGAATGAAGATTATGAAGTGCCAACAATACCAACAATGCTGTTCGTTTATTTTTTAAACTTTTATTTTTATTTTTTGAGATTTCTAAATCTAATTCACAGTATTCTTTTGTAGAATTTCTTTCTCAGTTCTTTGAGGGTGCCATTAGCAGCCCTTCATGATGTCATCAGTTACAATCAACTAGAATGTTATGGCATGTCCTGGAATACACATCATAGTGCGACAGTACTCCTCATAGGGTAAATTTTTTTCTCTCAATTTGGAAATCATAATAATAGCAATCATATTTGTAGGCCCACTGCCACTTCTTCCGTTAATTCAGGAGAGCGCAGAAAAGCCAACATTTTCTTCACTGAAGCTCGCTCTGCCTGCCGCTGCTTGTTTTCACATTTCAGTCCACCATTTCAGCTGCAGTGGCCCAATCGGCCAGAGGAGTCACTCTTGCATGATGAGACTGGAAGAACCTAACCTCGCAAGCCAGCTTTTTAAATATATTTGAGGATATAACGCCTGGCCGTGAAAGCACTCTGTTTGGTGATAGGCCTGCCCACATTGCAGGGAGGAGCCATGTTAACCCCCCAGCGATCAGTAACTGAAGGAAGCGGCCTTACATTCATGTACGCCAAAGTAGTTTCCCACTCCGTGTCCTGTTCCGTGGCCGTAGTTCAACCCCACTTCCCACAATGCCCTGCGGCCCAGCATCTCCATGTATACTCCTGACAAGAGTGACAAATGAGCCTCCGGGATAAAACACACACAGGTCCGCACAGCACAGTGACGTATCTCCTGATCTTTGTTCAGCTTGCTGGTGAATAGAGAGGGACATCTTGTGGGCAAGATGGAGTTGCATTAAAAATGGTAAACAGTAATGTGTGTGCCCTTATGCAAATTTGTGTGTGTATGTTTGTGTTTCTGTGTACCTGCAAGAATGTGTGTGTTCCCTTTAAACATGTGTATCTGTGTGTGTGTGTACCTGTAAGAGCATGTGTGTATGTGTGTGCTTGTTCCTATAAGCATGTGTATGTGTGTGTGTTTACCCTAAACATGTGTGTGGGTTTCTGTATGTGCATGTTCCCTTTAAACATATGTGTGTGTGTGTGTCCGTGTTCCTGTAAGCATGTGTGTGTGTCTGTGTGTGATTGTGTGAGAGACGGGACACACACACCTCTGGTCCCTTGGGGAAAGATGGTTCTTGAGATCTCAATGCTTCCCATTAGCACCCGAGTGAAGGCCTCCTAACAGACACACACACAACGTCACTCAGGGCTGCGGACATTCTAAACCACACTCTCCACAATGCCCCTGGGCCTGTCTTAGCTCTGGAGCATACCTTCTGAAAGTTGGTGGGTGTGCCCCAGTGCACAGTGCGAGTGATGTCCGTGGTCCCATCTCTGAGGGCAGAAATAACATTATTCACGATTGACCCTCAAGGCACTTGAGGACTTGATATAGAGAAACAGCCATAGCACACACAGTTTTCACAAGAGGGCAGTTGAAGGGCATATCAATCATGAATACTTATTCGCCCACTAGGGTTGGTTCAAACAGTCCAAATGCAGGACAGGCAGGATGAATTTGCGGGACATTGCGGGATGTAAATATAAATAATGAAGCAGGAACCATATTGCTATTGTTATATTTAATTTAATTAAAACGCGAGGCAGGGCACAACAGGTCAAAATGTCAAATGATGTAGGACATCTGATCACCCTTTCACTCACTCATAATACTCACAGGTACTGGCCACCAGAGTCCACCAGGTACATTTCGTTCACGCTCAGGTTCCTGTTGGTCTCTGGAGTGGGGCTGTAACACAAACCAGCAGACATCCACTGTCAGAAACACTGGAGTCTGGAGTACATCACACAGGCGGGGTTCAGTGGAAACACAAAACAAGGTAGAACAATGTACAAGGTAACTGCCAAAATAAAGGCAACACTTTGGTAGTCCGGACACACACACACACTCAAACGGCCCTGGCCCAGGCTAGGAGAGTCCCAGCCGGGCAGGGGGGTTCATTGGAAAGGGGAGAGCCGGTAGAGAGGTAAAGAGAGAGAGAGTCAGACCTGTAATGGGCCAGGGCAGCATTGGGCCCACTGGCAGATATGGTCTCGAAGCTCGGGCCCTTATTGTTATGCTGTTGCCTGTGAGGACCGAAACGTGTAGTTATTAAATAATGTAATCACAATGATGTCTGAGTGAATTGAACTGGGTCGCTATTGTATGTGATGAATTTATGTGAGCACTTGTGTGGGAGATGCATCTCTCTGCAATGTATGTATGTGTAGAAGGTAAAGGGAAAAAATAATGTGGATTAAGAATGTGTGTGAGTGCCTGTGTGTGTGTGTGTGTGTGTGTGTGTGTGTGTGTGTGTGCATGCCCAGCATGTCTATGTATGCATGTATGTGTGCATGTGTGGAAATCTTCAAAGCAACTTAACACACAAGTGACCACAGTGCAGTTATTTTTTATATTTTTTGGCAAGTTAAGACAGCCTCCTCTAACTCTAGAATTTTTCATTTTAGATGAGCTGACTGATAAAAAAACTACAAAAACTACAAAAACTTAAGACAAGCAGGCCCTGATGGCATATATCCCAGAGTACTCAAAGAACTTGGGGAAATTATATATAAACCATTGACAGATATTTTAATTCAATCCATAATCACTGGAGAAATACCAGATGACTGGAAGCAGGGTAGTATAATTCCAATATATAAGAAGGGGGACTGTACTGACCCAGGGAACTATAGGCCTGTCAGTTTAACTTGCATCGCATATAAAATGCTGGAATGTATTATTAGGGATAAGTTGGAATAATTCTTGAAAAAGGCTTATGATATTATATATTTGGACTTTCAGAAAGCATTTGTCAAGGTACCACATGAGAGGCTCATTGCTAAAATGAATTCAGTAGGAATTGCAGGAGTAGTTTCAGAGTGGGTTCATAATTGGCTGCAAGGGCGAATACAAAGAGTAACAGTAGGTGGGGTCATATCTGACCTCGGTGCTGTGGGCAGTGGTGTCCCACAGGGATCGGTGCTGGGACCTCTGCTCTTCCTTATTTACATAAATGATCTTGATATGGACGTTAGTAGCAAAATAGTTACATTTGCAGATGATACTATACTTGGGGGTTTGGCAAACAGTTTGGAATTGACTAAAGTAATCAGAGATAATTTAAACAAAATCCAAAAATGGGCAGATACATGGCAGATGACATTCAACATTGCTAAATGTAAAGTTATGCATGTGGGAAATAAAAACATTAGACAGGAGTATTTTATGGGAGGAGAAAAGTTAGTAGGTGTTCAATTTGAAAATTGTAATTGATCAAAGCCTATCTGCATCAAAGCAGTGTGCTACAGCAGTGAAAAAAGCCAACAGGATGCTGGGATACATAGCAAAAAGTATTGAGTATAAATCAAAGGAGGTTATATTAATGTTATATAATGCCTTTGTCAGACCTCACTTAGAATTCTGTGTGCAGTTCTGGGCACCGCACTACAGGAAAGATATAGAAGCTCTTGAAAAAGTCCAAAGAAGGGCAACTAAACTGATACCTGTTATGAAAGGTAAACGTTATGATGATAGACTTAAGGCACGCAATCTATTTAAGCAGAGACTTAGGGGGGATTTGATTGAGGTTTTTAAATTCCTAAAAGGGATTAACAAAGTGAAATACCAAATATTTTTTAAAATAAGTGGGGTCAGCAGAACAAGAGGCCACAGGTGGAAATTAGTTAAAGGCAAATTCCGCACAGATATTAGGACGTTTTTTTTTTACACAGAGAGTTGTCAATGCCTGGAACAGCTTGCCAGGTCGGGTAGTAGAGGCAGAAACACTTGGACTATTCAAGTCCAGGCTAGATGTAGTACTAGATTAGGTCTAGACTCTTTAGATTAGGACATGAAGAGCCTAGATGGGCCGAATGGCCCGTTCTCGTCATTATGTATTCTTATGTTCTTATGTTCTTATGTATTCCCTCAAACACCTCTTCCTCCTACTATGGCACTTGTGATGTTACGTAATGACACATACTTTCAGGGGTTCAATTGATGTCCAGGAATTGTTTGTGTGTACGTGTGTGCGTGCGCGCGTGTGGGTGTCTGTGTGTATGTGTGTACATTTGCACGCATGTGGGTGGATGATTGTATGTTTGAAAGAGCAAAGAGAGTGTGTGTATGTTTGTGTGTATGTCTCCTCCTACTTGCGGGCCTCATTGACAAAGTGTGCCGCTGTCAGCTCCGTCTCATTCCCCCTAGGGACACTGTTCTCCAACCACAGCAAGAGTTGCATGACTGCAACAGCATCTCTGACCTGCAGAGAGGTGGAGAGGACAATCAGACTAGCACAGTCTACACACTGACACACACAACACGGTCTACAACTACACACTGACCCATGCAAGACAATCAGAGGCACAGCCAACACAGTCTACACACTGACCCATGCAAGACAATCAGAGGCACAGCCAACACAGTCTACAGCCTGACATGGCCAACACAGTCTACACACTGACACACACAACACAGTCTACAACTACACACTGACACACAACATAGCCTACCTCCTCAAACTGAAACACAAGTTCTGCCATCAAACGCTAACACAAAACACAATGGCCCACAAAACACATTCTACTTCCACAAGGCAGCACAATGTACAAGTGCACGCACGCACGCACACCACTATCATCACACATTGATACATGCAATACAGTCTTCCACCACACCAGCATAACTGCACAACACGTCTACACAAGACACGTCCACACACAGCACAATCTACCACTGTCACCACACACTGACATGCCCATACAGCATAGTCTGCCAAAAATACCTTGAAATACCAACCCGATATTACACATGACGTGAATATGTTATGCAGCGCGACGTGTAGCGGTGTGCCAAAACAGAAATTGGTGTTAAAAATGAAGCAGGTTTAACTGCAGTGACATGTGCATACATCTGCAAATTAGGGGAGTCCCACAGATGACCCAGAGAATAGGGGGCAGCTCCATCCCCCAGACTCACCCAAAAGGGATGTTACAAAGGCCACTTCAGGCCAAAGTAATCAGGAAATTATTTACCGGAAAATAAATCTGACAAATCAATTGCGGCATTGGTTGATTTATCATGGCCAATTGGACCAAAGGACCAGGCGCAATATAACGCATGGTAAATAAAGTGAATGATGATTTTGAGTCGCTCAGTATAAACTCATTGTCTCCCAAAGAGCAGGGTTTTGAGATTAGGGTCTCATTATAACTCACCTATGTTAAAAAAAAAAAAACCTCACTTCAATATAAAAACAAAGCCAACGCATGAGTTTCCACTACGTGAACTGATAACATGTCCCTCTCGTCGGGACATCTTGGCGTCTTTGGCTGACTTTATGGTTTTACGAGAGCAGGACGGAGAGGGGCGAGAGCTCTACTGTAAGTCCGTGAAGAGGAAGCGTAAAGGGCGCTGTGGCGGCCTGGCTGGTTCTCCTCGGGGCGCGACAGGGGGAATGTGCGGGGCACGAGGGCGGCCTCCCTACATGAGCCTCTTTCAGGATGCTCCGCTCCCTCTCGCCCTTCACGGCCTTCGCTATGAGCACCGGGGAGTACGCGCTGGTCAGTATCTTCTCCTGAGAGGGGGAGAGAGAGAGAGAGAGGTAGTGAGTGAGTGAGAAATATTTGGAAAGAAAGAAAGAGACAGAGAGGGAGAGATGTTTAATGTACCTTTATTAAACCCTGTTAAGGCATAAAGTTCACATCTACACTACACTGCTGTTATTTCATGGAGAAACTAAGATATTACAAGCAAAAAATACAAAATAGAAAATTTGTTTGGGTTAAAACCATAAAATAAAAATGATATGACAACTCCATATAACAACACATACACCCTCAAGGTAGACGCGATATATACTGTATATCCCTCTTCACATGTGCAAATGTCTTCCCCAGACACCAAACCATCCTAGGGGGGTCAGAATCATGGATCGGTTTTTGTGTGTGTACTCCATTCAAAGTGTATTCCTGAAAAGCATGTCTGCCTCAGTGGGGGCCAACCCCTGCATCTTGTTCCATCTTGTCACCCAAATTCTCCCAAAAAGAGAGAGGAGAGAGAGAGAGAGAGAATGGGGGAATGACAAAGGAACGGATTACAGGAGTGAAAAGAAAAAGTGAGGTAGTGAAGGTGAATGAGAAATATTTGGAAAGAAAAAGAGAGATATACAGAGAGAGAGATAGAGAAAGGGGAAGGAGAGAAGGAAGGATTGCAGGAGGGAAAATAGAAAGAGAGATAGTGAGGCAATGGGAAATATTTGGAAATAAAGGGAGAGAGAAAGGAGGAAAAGAGAGAGGGTAGGGGAGAAAGGTAAGGTACATACAACAGGTTATTGTAGTGACAAGCAATTCTCATGGTTCAGTTTTGTTGATCCTGCATTCATGTTTAAACCCCATAATCTCTGCTCTCTCTACACAAGGTTACCGGGGTAATCTAATCTCTTTGACACGTGACAGAAGAAAGTCACCGCTGGCTGGTGCTCGTGTTTCCCCAGGAGGAGAAAATTAGTGATCACAGAATGAATCACTGCATTTAAAAATCATTAAAGATCGTTAACCCCGGTGGCCTGGTCAAATTCCCATAAAACTGTCTATCTACATTTGGCCACATAATGACCCCATGCACCTGATTGGCTACATAATCCCTTGAATTCCCCACCCACACTGAGGTTCCCCAGGTCGGCACTGCAAATGTAGAGTAGTCTGGACATTCAATCTCTCATAGAATGTCTGGATAACTATATTAACTTTTCTGGCCTAGGCTCTGGCAATCTGATTGGTGCCCACAGATTTCCCACGGTGCATTCTGTTGGTTTAGGCAGTTTACCATTTCACACATCCACTCTGTTGTGGGATTCATCTGAATTTATACCTGACCCATTAGCAAAGCACATCCCCAGAAGTTGGGTAGAGTTATACTACATCGAAGTGAAAAACAAATGAGGCTACTGTAAATGAGAAATCAGTTCTCAATGGACGTGACGGCCAGCCCTCTCCTTTCCATCAAGTGGCCCCCCAACTAAGACTCTCCTAGCCCGGGCCAGGACCATTTGAGTGTCCCCCCCGGGTGGGGGTTGCCTTTATTTTGGCAGTTACCTGTACCTAGTTAAATAAAGGTAAATAAATATATTAATAAATATTGAAATAAGGGCAGCTGCCCATACCTCAGGGGTGATGAGCTCAGACAGACCGCGGGTGGTGTACTCGGTCCCGATCCACACCCTGACATTGGGGCGGGTCAGGTAGTTCCCCAGGTATATCCTCACGCTTGCATAGTCTAGCAGCTGCACACACTGGGCCTGGTAACACGGGGGCCAGGCGTTCAAGTACACCATCAGCTCCTCAGACAGCCTCTCTATGTGTACAAACAGCCTGGTCAGGGGAGAGATAGAGGGGGGGGGGAGAGCAAGGGAGAGACAGAGAGAGAGAGAAAGAGAATGAGATCAACAGAGAGAGGGGGGAGAGACAGAGAGGGGAGGAGAGAGAGGGAGGGGGGAGAGAATGCGAGAGGGAGAGAGAGGGAGAGAGACAAAGAGAGACAAAGAGAGAGAGAGACAGAGAGTGATGTCAGGATAAGGGTATGTACAATACACAGGTTACCTTGGAGCAGTGGTTCCCAAATTGTGGGTCATGGGAGTGGTTGAGGTGAAAAAAATAACTCGCTGTTTAATATACAGAAGTTGCCCCTAAGCACTGACACAGGATCAGCTAACTG